>CP136055.1:558979798-559583965 GCA_032464435.1 Aegilops umbellulata | reverse complement strand
ACATTTTCTTCGTCGGCGACGGTTGCTGCTCTGATGCGATGACCCTTTGCGGTCTTAGCATGATGGCTTCTTGACTTTCAAATATAGCAAGCTTTGTCAGGCTCCAGTGAGGGAGGGGTGATGGCCATGGCGCATCTTCGGCTCGCTCTAGTGATTGTAGTCGTTGCTAGGTCGTCCGTGGACATGCTTTTTAGTCGTTCCCTTAGGATTTCAATTCATTACAAAATAAATAAAAGAGTTGCCTGGTTAATTTCTAAAAAAAGAATGAAAACCTCCACAACATACCCGCAAGATAGGGCACCTGGCCGGCCTGGCTACCCACAAGTCCCACACACACCGCTTAAAAGAAGAACGCCGATGAGGATGCCTATAAAGTGTCAACGTCGTCACTTCTCCCGATCAAGTGACTCTGGCTTCACTGCCACATTTTGGAGCCAGAAAAACCATGAAGCATGAGAACCCCGTGGGTGTATGCTAAACAACTGACCAAACATGTTGAGGACCTAACGGCTCCAACTTCGGTAACGAGACTCGTCGAAGAAAGAAGTGCGTCTTGCACTAGTGTAGCCTAGCTCGCCCCCATCATATGACATTATTGCCGCCATGTCGCGCTGCAAGGTCACAACTCTGACTTCATACTCAGGGCATGTTGAATGGTTGGCAACAAATGACATGTTGCGACCCGGCTCCTCTGGCCACCTCATTGTTGCCGCATGATTTGCAACGCCAACGAAACCTCCAACACCACCAGTCGAGCACCTGCCGACCGCGATGTCATGTATGTCGAGCACAAAGGGAGGACAAGCGAGATCGAACTCTTCAGGACAAATTCACGGACCTGGTTGTAATCTTTTTTTCTTATTTAGATTGAAAGCTATGTGTTAAGCAAAAAATAATTACTACTCCCTCCGATCCAAATTAATTGTGCAGCATCTATACAATCTCTATACATTGTTGTATAGAGGCTGGTCAATTAATCGAGGGAGTCTCATTTTTCTCTCATTTCCTCATCTGTTCTCCGGTCGTTTGAGAAAAGAGCACGGGCCCGTGAGCAAGCATGGACCACGGGTAAACGTAACTAACTTCTTTCTCCAATTTAGCATTGCGTGTACCCGCTGGTTAGCATGCACTGTACTCGACTAGTCGATCGTATAAGCTAGACCAACCAGCCTCTGCCGACCAACCTCCGCTCGAACACGGTGCTGAGAAGAAACACTACATTCCGATGCAAGGGAATTACTGTAGGAATTTAGCGTGTAGGAGGCTACCTTGTGTCAGGAATTGCTGTTATGTCATGGCGTGGGGCGCACAGCCATTCATGCCTTTGCCAGCTCTCTCCATTCCCTGGTGGTCACCCGATCGATCGATCCATCCATCGATTCGATCTGGTGGTGGTGCGCACAGTAAGGACCATGGCGTGCATACATTTACACGCTAGGGACACGACGGGCGGCAAGAGCACGTCTGGCGATGCCCGGAACAATCACATGCGGACATGGCACGCCCGAGCCCCGAGCCCAACGACACGATGGAGCTCGCGAGTCACAGCTCAGACATTCGCTCTCGTCACATGCTCTTGCCGTGCACGCGCTGGCGTTAAGCGTCAAGTGCCTCGTCGGTGTCGCCGGTGAACTCGCGGCCTCCTTGGTGAACTCTCGTGAGTCGTGACAGCAAGAGAATCTAGCGGTCCTGTCGCCAACCGAGGCTGTTACCGCGCGCGCAATCCCATTCTTATTCGATCGGCATCTCCTGCGTACGGAAGAGGATATCACGTGTGCCGGTGTGCGTGCGCAGCCTCCAAGGTGCAAACCGTCTCCTTCGTAAGCAAGCGGCACGTACACCGGGTCCAAGAGCTCATGGGCTGATGGCGACGCGCACCGACACCCACTGGCCAGTGGCATCGCCTCCCTTGGATATTCGGGGCTCTCGGTCCATGTCCATGGGGGCCGTACGTCGCCCCCGTGGGCACCGCCATGCAGAGCCAAGCCTCCCCTGCGACGAGCAGGCCAAGACACAGGGCTCGTCGGCAGTGGGCGCGCACGGAATTCAACGCGCCTGGCGTGCGTGGGCCGCGCCCATTGGCCGGGGCCGCACACTGAGATCACGAGCGGCCGCAGGCGCACGCTGCCGTGCAGTGAGCAGTGGTGTCGTACTGGGTCCGGGCGCGAGTGAGAGCATGGCCACCCGCGAATGCGTCCAGCGCGAACCCTCACGGGCGCGCCATTGGCTACGGCACGGGCGCTGGCCGTGTAGTGTAGCTTCCCGCGCGACCCCGCTGCCCACTCGCGCTATATATCCACCATTCGGTGCTACACATTCTGCACTGCACCTCACCGCCACGCTTCAAGGCTAGCTCGATCGGTACGGGCGAAAATGGCGGGTAGGCTACTCCGCGGGGTCGTTTTGTCGGTGTTGGTGACGCTTCTAGCTGCGGCCGGCGCAGCGGGGGCGGAGGCATCGTGCCCGGCGACGCCGCCGGACACCGGGGCGACGCTGCAGGTGTCGCACGCGTTCGGGCCGTGCTCGCCGCTGGGAGGCGCGGCCGCAGCGCCGTCGTGGGCGGGGTTCCTCGCGGACCAGTCCTCCCGGGACGCGTCGCGGCTGCTGTACCTCGACTCCCTCGCCGTGGCCGGGCGCGCGTACGCGCCGATCGCGTCCGGGCGGCAGCTGCTGCAGACGCCGACGTACGTGGTGCGCGCGCGCCTGGGCACCCCGCCGCAGCAGCTCCTCCTCGCCGTCGACACCAGCAACGACGCCGCGTGGATCCCCTGCTCCGGCTGCGCGGGCTGCCCGACGACCACCCCATTCAACCCAGCCGCGTCTAAGTCGTACCGCGCCGTGCCGTGCGGCTCGCCGGCGTGCTCGCGGGCGCCGAACCCGTCCTGCTCGCTCAACAGCAAGTCCTGCGGGTTCAGCCTCACCTACGCCGACTCCTCGCTCGAGGCCGCGCTGTCCCAGGACTCCCTCGCCGTCGCCAACGACGTCGTGAAGAGCTACACCTTCGGCTGCCTCAAGAAGGCCACCGGCACGGCGGCGCCGCCGCAGGGCCTCCTCGGGCTCGGCCGCGGGCCGCTGTCGTTCCTGTCCCAGACCAAGGACATGTACGAGGGCACCTTCTCCTACTGCCTCCCGAGTTTCAAGTCCCTCAACTTCTCCGGCACGCTCAGGCTAGGCCGCAAGGGCCAGCCGCTGCGCATCAAGACCACGCCGCTGCTCGTGAACCCGCACCGCTCCTCGCTCTACTACGTGGGCATGACCGGCATCCGCGTGGGCAAGAAGGTGGTGCCCATCCCGCCCTCCGCGCTGGCGTTCGACCCGGCGACGGGCGCAGGCACGGTGCTCGACTCCGGGACGATGTTCACTCGGCTGGTGGCGCCGGCGTACATGGCGGTGCGCGACGAGATTCGCCACCGCATCCGCGGCGCCCCGCTCTCCTCCCTCGGCGGGTTCGACACGTGCTACAACACGACGGTAAAGTGGCCGCCGGTCACGTTCATGTTCACCGGCATGCAGGTGACGCTGCCCGCGGACAACCTGGTGATCCACAGCACGTACGGCACCACCAGCTGCCTGGCCATGGCGGCGGCCCCCGACGGCGTGAACACGGTGCTCAACGTCATCGCGAGCATGCAGCAGCAGAACCACCGCATCCTGTTCGACGTGCCCAACGGACGCGTCGGCTTCGCCCGCGAGCAGTGCACCGCGGCTTGATTATCCCTCTGCCGGTAGCTGGGAACCGAGGCCGGACCAGCCGCTGCGGCCTGCGCCACTGTTGTCTGTCCGTTGGTGTCGGACCTGCATGCTGGTGATTTAATTATTTTGTAGCCTAGTGAGCGTGTTGTCTCCATCGGTGTGCAAGATGATATGTTTTTTTTTTTGAGAACTTGTGTGTTTTTCTTTCTTGTTTGTGTAATATCATTTGTGTCTCACGGGTTTCTAGTAATTTCCTGTGGTTTAAGGTCGGGCTTGAGATGCCACGTGTGCGGTCCAGTTCAGAAGAACTATAGAGACCTAGGCAAAGAGATATCAAACCTAGACGCGGGCAACAGCTAAAAACTACCTAAATGATAAGTGTCACATGTGTGGCACGAAGCACTATGGTCATGGCTTTTTTATAACTAAAGTTATCATCCGAAAAAAATAAACCTTCCCAAAAAGATGAAACTTGTCGTCGAAAAGAATGTTAACATGCTTGACAACTAAAGTGGTCATCCTCATCTCACTAAACTTGATATAAATAAATGTTCCGGGTCGTCATGTGTTCGTGTCACACGTCTGGCACTTTTTAGGGTCCAAAAACTAACAACAAAACCAGCAACACGGCGCATTACAGAAAAACTACCAATAAAACCAGCGACACAGCACATTACAGAAGCAACAACGAGGGACTATCCCAACGACAGAAATACAAATGAGCAACAACTAAAGACTCAGGACAATACCAGCTAAGCAAACTTGAGATTTGGATACCTTACATGACAATTTTGACTAATATCTTTCAGAAAGTTTCAGAATTGGTCATGTATTTTCATTTATTGCGATCCGGATGCAAATAAAGTGGTGCACAATTTTGCTAGGTTTACTTATGATTTAAAATCTCGTATGCATTGACCTTCCTAGTCGTATCCTAGTTGATATTGTGAATAACGTAATTATTTTAAGTGCGAGAAGTGGCATTCTCAAGAAAAAAATACAAAATATTCAACATCGAAATACATAGGCTTAATTGAGTCAACAAACTAGTTCATCCCCCAAATTCCTTCTAAACCTACTTCTAGATCAGCCTTCTTCAAAGACTTTAGCAATCAGAATATTGAAACTAACATTAACATTACAAAGTCTAGGAAATATGTCCAAACTATTACAACTGAAAGATACACGAGGAACATTGAAGCTTGTTTCAAACCTGCTGATGGCACTACTACTTAAGATCATGAGCAAATGGCAGGGCCTTGTTGGTCTGCTTTCAAAGTTAGAATGTGAATGGCTAGAGGTATTCAAATGGGTTTTGGTCTGCAATCGCTTATGCATCATGTACATGGTCTGGACTCTCTTACTAGACCTTTTAATAGGGAGGTTGGTGGAGGCACTCTTTTCTTTTCTTATTTAATATATAATATGCATACTCGTGCATATTCGAGAAAAAAAAGATAGGGAGGCATATTCTTCTTTTAAAGCTGGGTTTTGAAGAAACCCTTTGATTCAATTCAGCATGATGCAATCCGTGAGATTTTAAAGTTTAAGGGTTCAATGCTAGATGGAGATGTTGGGTTAAGGAACTACTATGTTCTGGTTCTTCTACAGTTTCTCTCAATGGGGTCCCACACAAGCAATTTAGATGCAAAATAGGGTTTCGGTAGGGGGCGCTCTCCCCCCTTTGTTGTTTGTTCTAGCAGATGATTTTCTTCGGTAAGTTTTCAATGATATGCTACAAGAGAGAGTTCGCTTGCTTTCGTTCCCATGAGATTTCCCCATAGTGCAATATGCTCACAATACACTTTTGCTCATACATGTCGATGGGCAACAAATACTGGCATTGTTGATTATTTTTTCTCAATCTACGGGCCTTGACATAAACTATCTCAAGTCATCCATGATTCCTATCAATGTAATGACTGAAGAGGCTTCAACTCTAGCAAACATGTTTGGTTGTCCATTCAACGAACTATCATTCACTTATTTGGATATTCTTGTAGTCACAACTAGGCCTAGAATTGTGGATCTCCTCCACCTAGCTGACTGTATAGAGAGGAGATTGATAGCTAGTTCATGTTTTGTGCCTCGGAGTGGAATGTTGAAATTACTCAATTATGTGAACTCTTTTATGCCTATTTATTTTTTGCCCAGCTTGCATATTCCACCTGGAATTTTGAAGCAATTTGAAAAAATTCAAAGGCAATGTTAATGGAGAAAATATGAACAGCAATCTGACCCTTCTTTGGCAGCTTGGAATGTGGTTTGCGGGCCTAAAAAGAAAAGATGTTTGTGAGATCAAATGAGCTGAAACCAAATGTTGCTCAAACTTGTTAATAAGTCACATAATAAAGTGATGTCCCATGGGTTCAGCTCATTTGGAACGCCTACTACTTTGATATAGTACATCATGCTACTGCACTATGTGGATCATACTGGTGGAGGGATGTCTCCAAGCTTATGGATAATTATAGGGTTGTATTTGTTGTCCAAGTGAATCAGGGTGACACTGTGCTTTTTTTGGGAGGATAATTGGATGCTTAATACTCATGTGTTCCTCTCCAACAAAGATTCAAGAGTCATTTTTTCCCTCTCCATTTATGGAATGGTTCCTGATCAGGAGGTGGTATTGTGTGAGGATGTAACTTCTTTATTTATTTTCCACTATCTGAACAGGGTTATATGGAGTTGAACACCTTGGAAAATCTGCTGGGAACAGTAAAACTTGATTACTCAAGGAAGGATTGTTGGTTATGGAGGCATGGCAAAGAGGGGGCTTATGCAGCTAAACAGTACTATGACTGTGTTCACCTGCCAATTGTCTCAAATCCCCTACTGGGTTGGATTTGGAAGATCTGTTGCACCCTCAAAATAAGGTTTCTTTTTTCTTGGTTTCTCATTATGGACATGCTTAATACTAGTTGATGAGGAGGCACTTAAATTTGATAATGGCCCACAATGTGTACTTTGCCCTAGAAGCGTCTTAGAAGAACAAGTTCGTCTCTTTTTCCAGTGCAATTTTAGTGCGAGGATCTAGAATTATCTTCAAATAACTTGGCCTATTGGGGCAGGATGTGATGGATATAGCAGTTCAAGCCATGAAGGGATTTGACAAGCCTTTATTTGCAAAGGTTGTTTTCCTAGCCTGGTGGGATATCTGGGTGGTGAGAAATGCAAAGGTATTTAGGATGGAGAGGGCTTCTTTTACAAGATGGAGAAGTGCTTTCATCCATGACATATCTCTCACTGCCCAGAGAATTAAACATGGGCACAAGGATGCACTCTTGCGTTGGATTGATTTTCCTTCACCTTAATGTGCATATTTGTATTTGTTTCTTTTCATTTATCTTTGGTCTCTCTTTGAGACTTGTTGTATATTTGTAAATATATTTTTGTAAATATGTCTTGAAGTAATAAAGTTTATTGTTGGGCTTTGTCCATATAGTTTATAGTAAAAAATGTCACATGTTGCGGTGTTACTAAGAAATCTAGTATTTACATCATTACCCGCTACCTTCTCCAAAATTAGGTATTCGAACCATTACCTTTCTAAATAATTTATGAATGGATATGATTTACCCCATGTGTCGGTGTCAAAACCGGCGGATCTCGGGTAGGGGGTCCCGAACTGTGCGTCTAGGCGGATGGTAACATGAGACAGGGGACACGATGTTTTTTACCCAGGTTCGGGCCCTCTCGAAGGAGGTAAAACCCTACTCCTGCTTGATTGATCTTGATGATATGAGTATTACAAGAGTTGATCTACCACGAGATCGAGGAGGCTAAACCCTAGAAGCTAGCCTATGGTATGATTGTTGTTCTTGGTCCTACAGACTAAACCCTCCGGTTTATATAGACACCGGAGGGGGCTAGGGTTACACTGAGTTAGTTACAAGGAAGGAGATCTACATATCCGTATTGCCAAGCTTGCCTTCCACGCCAAGGAGAGTCCCATCCGGACACGGGACAAAGTCTTCAATCTTGTATCTTCATAGTCCAACAGTCCGGCCAAAGGATATAGTCCGGCTGTCCGGATACCCCCTAATCCAGGACTCCCTCAGTAGCCCCTGAACCAGGCTTCAATGACAATGAGTCCGGCACATAGATTGTCTTCGGCATTGCAAGGCGGGTTCCTCCTCCGAATACTTCATAGAAGATTTTGAACACGAGGATCGTGTCCGCCTCTGCAAAACAAGTTCCACATACAATCGTAGAGAGAATAATATTTCCACAAATCTAATCTGCTTACGTACCCCGTAGTGTGACATCACACCACAGCCAGGTCTTTATTCGAATCGTTTTTCATAACCAACCTCAGCGTGTTTCGCGAGGCGGTTTCCTTGGCACGTCTTGTCGAAGCAGAGATCGTGTGCCCTTATTACGGGATTCCCATCAATACGGACGTGGGTAACCCAACCGCACCATCAATTACGGTGCTTGGGGGATAAGCGAGTTTTACCAGGCTGGTGGGGGCGCATAGTTTCGTCCGCCCTTATAAAGGGATAAGGGCTCACCTTTTTCTACCCACGCCTTCTTCCTCCTTGCTCATCCATTCTCGCGCACTCGAGCTCCAGCGCCCAAGTCCGCATCCTTCTCCTCAAACCTCTCCAAACATGTCCGGAGCGGGAGGTAAGTGGATGGTCTCCTCCGTCACGGAGGGAGACGTCAAAAAGCTGAGGGGAGCCGGATACCTATCCGAGGATATCGCACACCGGCTCCCTGATGAGGGGCAGATCATCCCTACCCCCAGGTTCCATGAGAGGGTAGTATTCCTTACCCTTTCCCCCGCGGACTGGGATTTCCCCTCCACCAATTCGTCCGTGGGCTCATGTTCTACTACGGCCTGGATTTTCACGATCTAGCCCCTAACTTCATCCTCAACATCTCGACGTTTATCGTCGTGTGTGAGGCCTTCCTCCGCATCAAGCCCCACTTCAGCTTATGGCTGAAGACCTTCAACGTCAAACCGAAGGTGGTGGGCGGCCAGCAGGCGGAGTGCGGAGGCGCCATGGTGGGCAAAATGCCCAACGTCACATGGCTCGAGGGCTCCTATGTGGAGAACATAAAGGGGTGGCAATCGGTGTGGTTCTACATCACCGAGCCGCGCGACACCAAATGGGCGGCGGCCCCCAAATTCCGATCCGGAATCCCCACGCGGCTCACCTCTTGGAAAGAGAAGGGCCTGCCCTGGGGTAATCCGGTAGAGCTGACCGGACTCCAGACCTGCATCCAAAATATGATAAACAAGAAGCTCAAGCTTGTCAACATAGTCCAGGTCATGCTCATCCGCCGGATCCTCGCGTGTGAACAACGGGCGTTCAATTTGTGGGAGTTCGACCCGGCCCAGCACCAGACTCTGAGCGAGCTCTTGGACATGACGCACAAGGACGTCTGGAAGGTGCTGTTTAAGTGTGCTGAGGTTCCCCCTCCCCTTACCGAGGATCGCGGACTCAGCGCGCAGCGCCAAGCCGGCGCGGTAAGCTCTTTTATTACTTATAGGGTATTCATTTTCCATAGTTTCACCATGTGCGGGATCTGAGCTCCCATGCCTTTGACAGGACATGGTTGAGACATCGGAGCAGATTGACTGCCCGGCCCCTCTGCCCGAAGACCCTGCAGACGCTCTCCTGACGGAGATGCGGACTCCGGCTCCTTATGAGGTGTCGGAGAAGAAGATCAAGAAGAAGGCCACGGGAACCCGAAAGAGTTCCCAGCGCCATGTGGTATCGAACTCATCGTCCGATAACTCCGAGACGCACTCCTCCCGTGAAAACGAGGAGGAGGCAGATGAAGGTTCTCGCCCTCCAGCCGGGAGAGACAAGAAAAGGAAGGCCGCCCCAACCGGGGAGGCCAGAGGGTCCAAGAAGGAAAGGACTCTCCTTCCGGACTGTTCCACCACCGCCGCCGACAGCGAAGACGAGTGGTTACTCAGGGCCAAGCCCCTGGTGAAGTCGTAAGTATTCGGATACCAGAGTAACTCATAGCATACTTTTATTGCACTGCTTCTCCTAACGCCGAATATGATCATGCAGTCCGCCCCGAGCCCGTATCGACGTATCCTCGTCGGGCGGTTCCTTGGACTCGTCGGATATGAATAGCGATTCACTTCCAACCCGCCTTACGGACAATGTCGAGGTATTGTCTCAAGGGGCACCGAGCCGAGGGGAGGTAGTCCTGGAGGCGCCTCAAGGCGACCTTCCGGACTCCAGGCGCAAAGGGAGCAAGACTCCCAAGGGCTCCAAGTTCGGCCCCCAGCTGAACACCGCGCCGGAACCTCCAGTGGTTCCGGACTCCGGTAGGCGGCCCCCTTCCAAGAGGGGCAAGCGGCCCGTGCCGGTGACCTCTGTCCATCCAGAGGCACCAGACAACCTGCTGGGAGCGCTTCGCGGCGCTTCCATCGACGAAGAGCACTGCACTATTATGAGTGCGGTGATCAAGAAGGTTCAGTCCGCCAAGAGCGGACTGACTGAAGCCTGTGCCAGCCTTCTAACAGGCTTTGAGGTAAGTATTTAAAATATAGAAAAATATTACCACATAGACAGTAGCCCCTGATGCTCTGTTTGGTGTTCACAAAGAAAAGACGAATAGATGATCAAATAATATCTGCAGGAGTCTAATACAAGTATGTCTATATGCGTATGCAGGCTTCGCTGCTGACCTCTGCCGCACTGGGTGCGGAGGTCGCTGCACTGAAGCAGAACCTCGAGCGGTCTGAGAAACAGCTCAGCCTTGCCAAAAGGCAGCTCGAGGAGGGAGAACAAAGGTAAGTAATACCTTGTTTATATATATATATATATATATATATATATATATATATATATATATATATATATATATATATATATAAAGATGTGGTTGCAAAATGATAGGATCATCATGGATGTGCCAAGAGCCACGACCGAAGTGGCGACCCTAAAGCAAGCGTTGTCCGAGGCCGAAAACAAAGCGGCCAAGGAGCGCACCGAGCGGGAGAAACAAGAGGCACGGGTGGGCGAGGTGCAGCAAGAGCTCCAGGCTCTCGTAAAGAAGCACGAGACTTTGGAGCTTGACTCGAAGATGCGAGAGTCCGAGCTTGCCGCGGCCCTCGAGAGCACAAAGCATGCCAAGGATGAAGCCCAAAAGGCCCTCCGGGAAATTGAGGCGATGAAGAAGATAGCGGCGGGTAAGGCATTCATTATGCAAAGCAAGCATGTGAAAGTAAACTACTTGTTACTTACCCGAGTCCGGAGCTCTCCAGGAGCATTCGCAGATTTGCCCCGCAGCGTGTCGGATGCCGCAAAGTATTACCAGGCCGAGGAGGGAAGCTCGACGGAGAAGTTGTTCTGGTCTTAGTATACTGGGACCGAACACCCAATGCCTGTGAGCGACCAGCTGAAGCAACTGGTCGAGCTGCACAAGGCGGCCGAACAGGCCATGAGGGGCCTTATGGTCCGGATGTGGCCTGGCGACTCCCTTCCCAACAACTACTTCAGCCTGGTGAGGCGGCTTGTGGATGCCTGCCCATGGCTGGAAGTCATAAAGCGGTCTGTCTGCATCGAAGGTGCACGCCGGGCTTTTGCCTGTGCGAAGGTGCACTGGGCCAAGATGGACGCCGAGAAGCTGGTGAAGGAGGGGCCACCGCAGGGCAAGGAGCATAGCCACCCTGAAATGTATTATGAGGGTGTCCTGAAGGGTGCCCGTCCTGTGGCGGACGAGTGTGCGAAGGATGTAATTTTTGAGTGAACTTGCTTGTGTGATCCTGTATTATGAACATTTGTTCATATGCGCTATGCAATGCTTGTTTGAATTTAAAATATTACCTTCTGTGCGGCTGTTTATCAAATCTGAGAGATGGCCAGTCGTCGGCTTCTGCCTCCATGCCACGAGTGCTGGGGTGTTCGGGATAAATCTGAGCACTCTTTTTCCCATTGTTGGGTCCTTCGAGGGAGGTGCTCAGCGCAACGAACAAGGCAATCGGACTATAATGCTTTATCACTCTCACTTAGCCATAGAAGTCTACAATTTTAAATTTTGGCGAAGCCCCTAGTATTCGGAAGGCCGAATTCGGGGCGCTATACACGCCTAAGTCGGACAAAGCCGACTCCTCGCCCTAAGCGGCATAAGTATTATGGACTCGAGACCTCTCGAACAGCGACCAGCTCTCGCCTTATCATGACAGTCAGTTTTAGCTTTCTCTACTGAGGTGCTTGCCCAGATGAACCGGGGCACAATCGTAGTAGTTCTCCCAGTGCTACCTTAGCCGATATAGTGGAACGTAAGGTACCAAAACGTGGGAGCCGGCAAACCCAACTATTGACCCAAGACATGATTCAGAGCTGATGCATATAATGCTATAAGTTCGGGGTGCCGCACTGTCAAAAGTGTCCGGACTTCTCACGTCGTATTATGGGGTACGCTTAAGCCCCTGGTATATTGGCCGTACCAGAGTGTATGGGTGCTGAATGTCATGAATGAACACACACACACACACACACACACACACACACACACACATATATATATATATAAAGGAATAGAGAATGCGATAATAGACTAGTGCTATGCATTGTTTATTCAAAAAGGTGCGTCGAAGCAGAATGATACAAGTAGTGCGATAAGAAAAAAGTAGGACTATTTGACATGTCCCCTCCCAGGGCAAGCTGAGGAATGGTATTTAAAGCAGGTATTTCACTCGTTATCAGAGATCACCTGGGAGTTCCATGGTGCGACGTAGCTTTCTGCCTCCTTGGTTGTCGTATCGTATGTCCGGCAATCGTACTGCCGGACGGGGCTTCCAGAGAGTAAAGTCCTGAAAGAGAGAAAAAATTACAAAGTGGGAAGCCCCTAGTGCGGTTGAGCCACGTTTTGGGGCGTGCCGTAGTCGTGCCCCCACCTATGCCCATGGTATTTTCAATGCGTAATTATGTACGCGTGGCACGGATTTCTCCGTTTGGCTGGGACTGGGGTGGGGGCCACATTGCTATGCGAGCCCGGAGCATGCTAGGCGGTCTTGTTACAGATTACTCCGGGCGCGCTTGATGGTGTCCGGGTGTTTAATCGCCGAACTGGTGGATTGCCTTAAGAGGCTGCTTTGTGCTTCTGCTGCGAGGGCCGAAGTGTGCTCCTCCGTGCGGAGAGAGCGCTCTGTGTTTCCATTGAGTGTGATGACCCCCCGAGGTCCTGGCATCTTGAGCTTGAGGTATGCATAATGCGGTACCGCATTGAATCTCGCAAATGCGGTTCGCTTGAGCAGTGCGTGATAGCCACTGCGGAACGGGACTATGTCGAAGATTAACTCCTCTCTTCGGAAGTTATCTGGGGATCCGAAGACCACTTCTAGTGTGACTGAGCCTGTGCAATGGGCCTCTACACCTGGTATGATGCCTTTGAAGGTCGTTTTTGTGGGTTTGATCCTTGAGGGGTCTATACCCATTTTGCGCACTGTGTCCTGATAAAGCAGGTTCAGGCTGCTGTCGCCGTCCATAAGGACTTGAGTGAGGTAAAATCCGTCTATGATTGGGTCTAGGACCAGTGCAGAGAATCCGCCATGATGGATACTAGTGGGGTGGTCCCTGCGACCGAAGGTGATCGGACAGGAGGACCATGGGTTGAACTTTGGGGCCACTGGCTCCAACGCATATACGTCCCTTAGCGCACACTTCCGCTCCCTCTTGGGGATGTGGGTTGCATATATCATGTTCACCGTCTGCACTTGTGGGGGGAACCTCTTCTGTCTCCGGTGTTCGGTGGCCGGGGCTCCTCCTCTTCATCGCTATGTAGCCCCTTATCCTTGTTTTCGGCATTTAACTTGCCGGCCTGCTTGAACACCCAACATTCCCTGTTGGTGTGGTTGGCTGGCTTGTCGGGGGTGCCGTGTATTTGACAAGAGCGATCGAGTATACGGTCCAAATTGGACGGGCCCGGAGTGCTTCTTTTGAATGGCTTTTTCCGCTGACCGGGTTTAGAGCCTTTGAATCCGGCATTGACCGCCGTATCCTCGTTATTGTCGTTGTTGATGCGGCGCTTGTGTTTGTTGCGACGTGACCTGCCATTGCTATCCTTGGTATCCGAAGTACCAGGGTTCTTTGATATGTTATTGCTGCGAGCCAGCCAGCTGTCTTCTCCCGCGCAAAAGTGGGTCATGAATGTCGTGAGGGCTGCCATAGATTTTGGCTTTTCCTGGCCAAGGTGCCGGGCGAGCCACTCGTCGCGGATGTTGTGCTTAAAAGCTGCTAGGGCCTTTGCATCCGGACAGTCGATGATTTGATTTTTCTTTGTCAGGAACCGTGTCCAGAATTGCCTGGCTGATTCCTCTGGCTGCTGAATTATGTGGTTCAAGTCATCGGCATCTTGTGGTTGCACATAAGTGCCCTGGAAGTTGTCGAGGAATGCGGCTTCCAGATCTTCCCAACAGCCAATGGATTATGTTGGCAAGCTGTTCAGCCAATGCCGAGCTGGTCCTTTGAATTTGAGTGGGAGGTATTTGATGGCGTGTAGATCGTCACCGCGGGCCATGTGGATGTGTAGGAGGAAGTTGAGGGAGTCCTGGATTAGGGGGTGTTCGGATAGCTGGACTATACCTTCAGCCAGACTCCTGGACTTTGAAGATACAAGATTGAAGACTTCGTCCCATGTCCGGAAGGGACTTTCCTTGGCGTGGAAGGCAAGCTTGGGGATGCGAATATGTAGATCTCCTACCATTGTAACCGACTCTGTGTAACCCTAACCCTCTCCGGTGTCTATATAAACCGGAGGGTTTTTGTCCGTAGGAGAACTCCAACATACAACAATCATACCATAGGCTAGCTTCTAGGGTTTAGCCTCCTTGATCTCGTGGTAGATCTACTCTTGTACTACCCATATCATCAATATTAATCAAGCAGGACGTAGGGTTTTACCTCCATCAAGAGGGCCCGAACCTGGGTAAAACATTGTGTCCCTTGTCTCCTGTTACCATCCGCCTAGACGCACAGTTCGGGACACCCTACCCGAGATCCGCCGGTTTTGACACCGACATTGGTGCTTTCATTGAGAGTTCCTCTGTGCCGTCGCGATCAGGAAGGATGCCTCTTCCCGTCTTTAAAGACGACGCCGTTACTAAGGGATCCTTGGCTGTCGGCCAAACTCTCCGGCTAGGTGGTTTTATTATGACCGCCTGTTCGGCTGTTGCGCCGACGGTGACCTCTCGGGTCATCAAAAGCAATCTTCACGTCAGCTCGGAACTCGTCGAGCAGTTAGATCCAATGGAGCTCTCTTCCGTAAATGAGCTCTTGGATCGCATCGCCGCCCTGGGGGTCGCTATAGATTACGACCAAGTTGGGCTTAAACCCGATCTAAGAGAAATTAACTCTCCCCAAGCCACCCATCACGTTGCCGTGGTCGAGGCGCAGTGCGGCGATCCTTCATCTATCCTAAGGACTAGCTACGTCCGGATTCCCGATCCCTCCAAGCTGGATACCCGCGGAGGGGAGCATGTAACTCAAGACCTAAACTTAGAATCAGGCAACGGGCTAGATTCATTGGACAACATCCAAGAATCCAAACTTCAGAGTTCGGAAACTCCTTGGCCACTGAGTGTCAGATTGGGTGAGGTTTCAGATTTAACTCCACCCACCCACCTGAACATAAGCGATCTATCCCAAATCAGGCAAAAGCCCGAAGAAACAGTACATCATTACTGGGCGAGATTCCTCCTAGTTATGAGCAGGATAAAGGACGGCCGCGAGGAAGACGCAATCTCAATCTTCTGCAATAATTGCATGGACAAGGGAATCCTCAATGCCATAAGTCGTCGTGATATTACACGCTTTGCTGACTTGGCGTCCATAGTACAAAAGTACTGTGCGATGGAAAGCGCCTGGAAAACCGAAATAAAATTTTGGGACAATCCTGCCCTGAATAGAAACTTCGTTCGAAATAAAAGGGTGCGTCATCGGCAGACACCCGGGTTAAAAACCAAAAAACCAAAACCCTCTACAGGGCATGGAACCGTACTGGAAGGATGGCTTAATGGACCCTGTAAAATTCATAGTACAGAGGACGCCACACCAACTCACAACCTTAGAGCATGTTGGATACTCCGGCAGGTGGCCAAAATTGGCAAAGATCTCCTAATTCCGGAGACCGAAGAAAGCCACCCCAAGGACTCCAGTACAGTCTTAACAGTCTTCGAGACTTTCGCATCAAATAATATGCGAAAGAGAACACTCCGCAGCCTTGCCGAAGTTTATCAAGTAGCAACAATAAACCCATGGAGTGACACGACTATTACTTTTAATGCCAGTGATGAACCTAAATTCCGAACAGCTCGAGCACCAGCCGCATTGGTCCTCAGTCCAATTGTGGACGGCTTTCGCCTCACCAAGGTACTCATGGATGGAGGCAGCGGATTGAACCTCATTTATGAGGAAACCCTTCAAAAAATGGAAATAGACTGGAACCGCATTGAGCGAAGCAGCACAACCTTTAGAGGAATAATCCCCAGTCGGGAAGCGCGCTGTACAGGAAAAATCACACTAGACGTGGTGTTCAGTACGCCGGATAATTACAGATCCGAAGAGGTCACGTTCCAGGTAGCCCTGTTCAGTAGCGGATACCACGCTCTGCTAGGGCGGGAAGCGTTTACAATCTTCCAAGCAATACCCCATTACGGGTACATGAAGCTCAAGATGCCCGGGCCGAACGGAATCATCACTCTCGCTGGTGATCCGGACATAGCACTCCGCGCCGAAAATAAGACAGCCGCATTGGCCCTCGAGGCACTATCCGAAGCCCTAGCGGCCGAGGAACTGACTACGCTGCACTCCACGGTAAACAGGGACGATGTGATACTCGACGAAAGATCCAAGTCCACCTCCTTCAAACCAGCGGACAAAATAGTCAAATTCCAGGTCCATCCAACGGACCCCAATAAAACAGCTTCCATCGGGGCACAATTAAACCCTGATGTAGACGCCGCACTACGAGAATTCCTACGTGAAAATTGGGACATCTTCGCCTGGCACCCTTTAGACATGCCAGGAATCCCACGTAGGCTGGCCGAACACAGCTTAAATATCCTAAATGGATTCAAACCGGTCAAACAAGCCCTTCGGCGTTTCTTCGAACCCAAGAGACAGGCCATGGGAGGGGAGCTAGCCAAGCTACTGGAGGCCGGATTCATCAGAGATATAAAACATCCGGACTGGCTAGCAAACCTGGTGATGGTAGCAAAGAAGGACAAATCATGGCGCCTGTGCGTTGATTTCAAAGACCTTAACAAGGCTTGCCCAAAGGATCCCTTCCCCCTTCCCCGCATCGATCAAATTATCGACGCCACTGCAGGACACGATTCGTTGTGTTTCCTCAACGCATACTCCGGCTACCATCATATCAAGATGGCAGAGTCAGACCAAGCCCAACGGCATTCATCACACCATACGACCCATTCTGCTTCAACACAATGCCCTTCGGGCTCAAAAACGCTGGCGCAACATATCAGCGCATGATTCAGACATGTCTGGCAAACCAGATCGGCAAAACAGTGGAGGCATACGTGGATGATGTGGTTGTAAAAACAAGACATGTCGAATCTCTAGTAGACGACTTGAGGCTTACATTCGATAACCTCCAAACATATGACATCAAGCTCAACCCGGAAAAATGCGTTTTCGGTGTTCCAGCCGGAAAGCTCTTGGGATTCATCGTATCCGGTCGAGGAATTGAAGCAAATCCAGCCAAGATCCGAGCTTTGTCGCAATTGGATATCCCAAAGGACCTCAAACAAATACAAAAATTGACCGGTTGTGTGGCGGTTCTAAGCCGCTTCATCTCCCGCCTGGGGGAAAAGGCACTACCCCTTTATCGCCTCCTTCGGCGCATCGAACACTTCGAGTGGACGGATGCCGCCGCGGTCGGACTTGACGAAATAAAAGCCATATTGGCAACACACCCAGTCCTGGCCGCGCCAAATATCGGTGAACCAATGCTATTGTACATTGCAGCAACACACCAGGTTGTTAGAGCAGTGCTCGTCGTCGAATGAGAAGCGGACGGACACAAATTCCCCCTTCAAAAGCCGGTCTACTATGTGTCCACTGTCCTCACTCCATGCAAATCACGTTACCCGCATTATCAAAAGATTGCATACGCGGTATTCATGGCATCCCGGAAGCTGCGACACTACTTTCAAGAGTGTTCGATAACAGTAGCCTCCGAAGTACCACTTAATGATATTATAAACAACCGTGATGCAACGGGCCGGATTGCAAAATGGGCCATCGAGCTCCTCCCATTCGACATAACTTATAAGCCACGGAGAGCTATTAAGTCGCAAGTTTTGGCCGACTTCGTCGCAGAATGGACCGAGGCCGAACTCCCTAAAGAGTACGGCACATATTCAAACTGGATCATGCATTTCGACGGCTCCAAAATGTTGGCCGGTCTGGGGGCTGGCGTCGTTTTGACGTCCCCCACGGGAGACACAGTTCAATACGTACTCCAGATTATGTACACAGACTCCAACAATGCAGCTGAATACGAGGCCCTTTTACATGGTCTCCGGATGGCAGTATCCATGGGCATTCAACGCCTAGAGGTGCGCGGGGATTCGAACCTCGCGATATCCCAAATAAATGGAGACTTCGATGCCAAGGATCCAAAAATGGCAGCTTACCGCAACGCCGTCTTAAAAATGTCAACTCGGTTCGAGGGGCTCGAATTTCACCACATAGCCCGGGAAAACAATCTGGCGGCAGACGTCCTGGCACGCATCGGCGCAAAACGCGATGCAATCCCCCCAACATCTTCTTGGAAAGGCTATTCAAGCCATCCGTAGTATGGAAAGGGGAACCTGGCAATAACAGCCCGGACCCAACCGCACTGTCCGGCACCGAACAATCTCACATAATCGGAGGCTCTGCCAATGAAATTACAACTTTAGCCCACGTAATAATGGCCGTCATCGCCCCGTGGACAGAACCATTCCTAGCCTACCTTACTAGGCAGGAGCTCCCAGAGGACCAAAATGAGGCACGCTGCATAGTGCGGCGATCTAAAGCCTATAAAGTCCATGAGGGAGAACTTTATAAGAAAAGCACTACCGGAGTCCTTCAAAGGTGCATCTCCAAAAAGGAAGGGCGGAACTTGCTGGCTGAAATTCATGCCGGACTCGGTGGTCATCACGCTGCAGCTCGGTCCCTTGTAAGCAAGGCTTTCCGTGCAGGCTTTTATTGGCCGACGGCCCGGGCAGACGCTCAGGACTTGGTCCAACGATGCGTCGATTGCCAACTTTTCGCAAACCAAATCCATATGCCACCCACCGCCCTCCAAACTATCCCCATTACTTGGCCTTTCGCGGTCTAGGGGCTTGACATGGTTGGACCCCTTAAAGGCGGAACCCACAAGAAAAAATACTTACTGGTCATGGTGGACAAGTTCACCAAATGGATAGAAGCCAAGCCTGTTAAGACGGCCGAATCCGGACAGGTGATAGACTTCATATCCGGGGTCGTTGTCCCCCACAGCATCATCACTGATAACGACACGAACTTTATGGCCGACGAGGTAAAACTCTGGTGCAAAAACATGCGCATCAAGCTCGATTATGCATCCGTCTATCACCCACAAACTAACGGCCAGGTCGAACATGCAAATGGTCTTATTATGAGCGGCATCAAACCTAGATTAGTGCGGTCCCTCAAGGAATCCAACACGCACTGGGTAGAGGAGGTCGACTCCGTACTCTGGGGGCTGCAGACCACGCTGAATCGCACCACCGGATACACACCATTCTTCATGGTGTACGGCGCAGAGGCAGTTTTGCCTTGCAACATCATTCATGACTCACCTCGAGTGCGCATGTACGAAGAAAGAGAAGCCGAACTCGATCGCAAGGACAGCTTGGACGCCTTAGAGGAGGAGCGTAACGTGGAAAAAGCCCGTTCCGCATTCTATCAACAGCAGGCTCGAAGATATCAAAGTAGAGAAGTACGGGCCAAAAATTACAACGTTGGCGAACTAGTTCTACGCCTGCCGAACAAGAAAAAGGACAAACTGAAGCCCGAGTGGGAAGGTCCCTTCATAATCGACCAAGTCCTGACTGGCGGAGCGTACCGCCTGCGAGATGCGTCGGACAACCGACTCGAGCCGAACCCATGGAACGCAGCCCGTCTCCGAAGATTGTATGCCTAGCGTCGGACTCTGTGTTCGTCTCCTACCTCTGTCTATTTTTTATATATTTTCTGTCTTACATTTCTCTCCTTCCCTTAAAGGCTCATAAAGAGACACGCTATCCGCGCTCACTATACCCGGGGGCTTCTTTAAACAGAAGCTTGTTTATACGGGCTTCATGCCCAACACATGTGTCAAACTTCCGCATGTACCTTTTATTCACCATTATATGCATCGATCTGACTTATGTTTTGGCCAAGCTGGGTTGCCTGGCTCCTGTGCTTACCCCTACGTTCCCGATTGTTTGGCTAGGTGGTAAAGGGAGCACCTCTGCGATTGTTACTGCCGGGTCAGCCGGGTGTGTACCTCAGACTGGGTGAAGCCGAAAGCTAGTGTTCTTAAGGGAATATTCGGTCGGTGAACTAAAGATGACCTTTTTTACTTATTTATGTGCCCCCAGATGCTTTTTCTACGTTTGCAGTCCAGACATGCACTTTAGGGCATGCCTCCCAGAGAAAGGAACCCCTAACGGAACTATTCTCTCTGGGAGATGTTTCTTACTAACCATGTAATATAACATAACTAGTTGGGCACTTGTCTGATAAAGCACTAATGACCCCTACGCCTAGTCTCCATGCATACGCCGGTTCTTATATAACCTCTAGGGTATTCGGACACACTCCGGACCGTCAGGTCCCGAGGTCGAAGTGAAAAGGTCGGCAACGACAAACGATCTACAATCCGGCTAGAAGGCATTACACATGTCAATTAAAATTACATAGTCACTCTGACTGATTGTATTCCTTTTCAATACCATCTAACAGGCTGTCTAATTTATAGTCCTGCTGGGAATACTTTGCAGCCAATTCTACTTGGCCGTATACTAAGCTTACAGGGATCTCCTTCCCATTGGGCCCCATAGGTCCGACCTCGGCCATGTGGTTCGGGTCAGCCTTTGTGTATCGCGTCTTCACCATGGCCCAGGCCTCCCTAGCGCCTTGATGGTAGGCTGATATCTTCCACAACCGGAAGCGCCGCCGCGCTCCCTTTAGCTTCTCTGCGAGCTCACCAAGGCCCTCGGGCATGGAGAGGGATGGCCATAAGGCTTGGACAACGCCTTGCATCGCCTGCCGAACTCGCTCGTGCAGTTGCGAGAGCTCGGGAAGAAGGTCACCCGTAGAATCGGGCATCTCCTCTGCAGGACGACCTGTTATCATACCTACAGACATAACTCTATTAGTCGACTTCCTCGCCGAACTCCTTTTTGAGAGTTCGTTCAAGCACTTACTAAATATGCCGCGTCGAAGCCGCCGATTCTCCTTAACAGAGTCCGACAGCTGGGCACGAACATCTTTGAGTTCAACGTCCAGCTTGGTGTTGGCATCTTGAAGATCATTCTTCTCTCGCCTCACCTTTGTCAGCACGCTCTCACCGGTCTTTAGCCGGCGGAGGAGCTGTTGCCTTTCCGGATCTAGTCCGGCACCATCTGCAATTTTATTTGTTAGATTCGCACACACGCCGCATAATACTTATCCTTTTGAAGCATATATTACCAGGGGGGTCTCCTCGGGCTTCCCTGTCGCGGCTAGTGCGGCCTCAAGTTGGGCTTTGCACTCTTTTAGCTCCTGGGACAGTTGGGTATTCCTCTCGGAAAGAACCTGCGTATTACATGATCCTTAAATCAGTTATTCTAACTGTTTCAAGTCTCGGGGGCTACTAATATATATATAACCATTAAAATTCTTACCCGTATGTCTTTTACATATTGCTCCGTGGCTCTGGCTAGACCATTTTGAGCGGCACGAAGATACGCATCTCCCGAATTGAAGGCATCCAACGCCTCTTGGGAGAAACAAGCGTCGTGGAGAACTGTCCGGCGGTGCCGGTGATTCATGGCACTCTCCACCTCGGAACGGGTGGCAGACAGCCTGTCCGCATCCTCTGTCGGAGGAGCGTCCGGTGCATGCCTCGTGTTTGCCTCCGCCTCCGGGCCGGGCTGTGGAGCCTGGCTGGTCGAGGCGCGATTGGCAGCCTCTCCGGATATAGTCCGGTGAGGCCTCTTTGTCCTTCACCGAGCACGAGTGTTAATATGCCTTAAAGGAATAACGCGTGGGCTAAACAGGCGCGCTATACCTTTGCACCGGCGCCTCAGTCCGGACTACATTCCTTTTTACCCCACGGGGCCCTGTGGCCCCTCGTTGGCTTGCCGCCGCAGGCTCGGCCTCCCGCCTCAGGAACCTCCCCTGCAAAACACGGTTGTTGTCAGGAAAACTGAAAACACGTGAGGATGGATCCCTTCCCAAGGTGATGAGACTCCGGTCTCGGTTACCTGGGAGGCCTGGATTAACCCTGGGTAATCGGCCGTAATGGCCACCAAGGTATCGTCCTTGCTCAACTGATAAAACACCCCGTCAATCAGCTCCACCGAAATGTCCGGATCCTCTTCGGAGGCCGGATCGAGGGACCGTTCAGGATCCTCGGGTTGTGGAGGACGGCTGTTTATATCCTTTACTTCCTCACGTAGTTCCTGCGTAGGAGTCGTTAGACTATGTATTTAATCGTGGGAATATAAAACGGATGGGCGAGCAAGATTGTCCGCTTACCCAACTTGGAGGGTTGTACATAGTAAATCCGCCCTGTGGGTTGACGCGGAGGAATTCCTCCTCTTCTCCCTTGTACAAAGAGGACAAGATCTTTACTAGAGCGGCAGCTGAGTCCGGCCCCTTACGACCATAACGAGTGGCGTCATCCTCCCCGTTAAAATCCCACATGGGGTGGCTTCTATATTGAAGTGGTTGCACCCCCCGCATGATGCATGTGGCCATGACTCCAATCATGGTTAGTCCGGAATGAGCCAACAGCCTTATCTGGCCCATCAGGTAAAGGACGTCCCTGTCACTTTCTCTCTGAGAACTCCGTGGACGCCAGCTTAAGCCTTTCTTCAAGGGAGCACTGTGGAATTCGGGGAGGCCGATCCGGATAGGATCCGGCAGTGGGACATCCTCCACATAAAACCATTCTGAAGGCCAGTCCTCGGACGCCTTCTTTGGGGTTCCGAATAGATATCCGGTCCCGGCGACGCGCCACACTTCGGCTCCGCCCACTTCATATATTAACCCCTCTTGAGAACGGGGCACCAGGCAGAACAGCCTCTTCCACAGCGCGAAATGAGCCTCAACACCCAAGAACAGCCCGCAGAGGGTAACGAAGCCCGCGATATGCAATATAGAGGCAGGTGTGAGGTTGTGCAGTTGGAGGCCATAGAACTCCAGAAGCCCTCGGAGAAACGGATGAATTGGAAATCCGAGTCCCCTGATTAGATAAGGGACAAGGCATACCCGCTCTCCTTTGGAGGGTGTGGGAGCGCTCTCCGCTTGCTCTCCGCCGTTATAGGCGGCGAGTCCGGCTCGAACCGGGACCATGTAGGCCGGAGGGAGGAATCCCTTGGTATGAAGCGATACTAGCTCGCTATGCGGGATGGAGTACCTCTCCCAGTCTCCGGGCTTAGGGCTGGAAGGGCGAGAGGAGGAGTTGCGACGGTTGGCCATGGTGGAATGGACCTTTGTCGGATGCGCTCTGATGAATACTCGTGGAAGGGAGAAGGTGTGGTTTGGATCTAAATCCTCGTCCCTTTAAATAGGCAGCTTATTTACGCGGCTACGGGTGTAAATGTAAAAACACCCAGACTTTTCGTATTCGTTTGACACGTGGAAGACGGCCATTATTGGGCGTAGAAGCCAAGGAGTGCTACATTACAAAAACCAGACATTATTCAACAGGTACACGGAATTTGGAGAAGAACCCGCCTTGCAATGCCGAATACAATCTGCGTGCCGGACTCGTCGTCATTGAAGCCTGGTTCGGGGGCTACTGAGGGAGTCCTGGATTAGGGGGTGTTCGGATAGCCGGGCTATACCTTCAGCCGGACTCCTGGACTTTGAAGATACAAGATTGAAGACTTCGTCCCGTGTCCGGAAGGGACTTTCCTTGGCGTGGAAGGCAAGCTTGGCGATGCGAATATGTAGATCTCCTACCATTGTAACCGACTCTGTGTAACCCTAACCCTCTCCACTGTCTATATAAACCGGAGGGGTTTTAGTCCATAGGAGAACTCCAACATACAACAATCATACCATAGGCTAGCTTCTAGGGTTTAGCCTCCTTGATCTCATGGTAGATCTACTCTTGTACTACCCATATCATCAATATTAATCAAGCAGGACGTAGGGTTTTACCTCCATCAAGAGGGCCCGAACCTGGGTAAAACATTGTGTCCCTTGTCTCCTGTTACCATCCGCCTAGACGCACAGTTCGGGACCCCCTACTCGAGATCCGCCGGTTTTGACACCGACAGAAGTCCTCGATCCATACCGCAGGATCTGTTGTACCGTCGTATGATTCGATATTTAGGGGTTTGAAACCCTCTGGGATTTGGTGATCCATCACTTCGTCTGTGAAGCATAGGGGGTGTGCGGCGCCTCTGTACTGGGCTATATCGCGACGCAACTCAAATGAACCTTGTCCGCTGTGTTCGGCCCGGCCGGATTTACTTTTACTGTATCCGGCGTGACGGTTATCGTCTCGTGTAGTGGCATGCCCTCGTGATCCGTAGATCGATCTTGCGTGTTTTGCTTTGTCCTCTGATACGTCTCGTAGGTCTAGCGTATTTCCCCGTGCCTTGACATTTTTATTTGAGTGGCGTCGGGGTGCGGGCTGAGCTTTTGGCTGAAATGCCTCTCTGTCGCGGCCACGAGGTGGCCGATCAGCCGCGTCATACGCTGGAGATGTAGGTTTTAATCCTTCCTCCTCCAGTCGGGGTAGCAATCTACGCTTTGGGTAACTCTTGGAGGGGCGTTCGAGTTCATATTCCTCGGCCGCAAGGACTTCAGTCCATCTGTCAGCTAGCAAATCTTGATCAGCTCGAAGCTGCTGTTGCTTTTTCTTAAGGCTATTTGCCATGGCTATAAGCCGGTGCTTGAAGTGCTCTTGCTCGATAGGCTTGCCTCGTCTTCGGAGTGACACATGTAATTATCATCCTCTGCCTCTCCATCTGTCGCTCTCTCAGGAGGGCTGGCTTCTCCATCCTCCTCCTCTAAATCTTGGTGGAGGGGATTGTCATCATCTTCGGCACTATCCGGAGTGCTATTATTGTTGGAAATATGCCCTAGAGGCAATAATAAAATTATTATTATTATATTTCCTCGTTCATGATAATTTTCTATTGTTCATGCTATAATTGTGTTATCAGGAAATCGTAATACATGTGTGAATACTTAGACCACAACATGTACCTAGTGAGCCTCTAGTTGACTAGCTCGTTGATCAACAGATGGTCATGGTTTCCTGACTATGGACATTGGATGTCGTTGATAACGGGATCACATCATTAGGAGGATGATGTGATGGACAAGACCCAATCCTAAGCATAGCATAACATCGTGTAGTTCGTTTGCTAGAGCTTTTCTAAATGTCAAGTATCATTTCCTTCGACCATGAGACTGTGCAACTCCCGGATATTGTAGGAATACTTTGGGTGTGCCAAACATCACAACGTAACTGGGTGACTATAAAGGTGCACTACGGTATCTCTGAAAGTGTCTGTTGGGTTGGCACGAATCGAGACTGGGATTTGTCACTCCGTATGACAGAGAGGTATCTCTGGGCCCACTCGGTAATGCATCATCATAATGAGCTCAATGTGACCAAGTGGTTGATCACGGTATCATGCATTATAGTACGAGTAAAGTGACTTGCCAATAAAGAGATTGAACGAGGTATTGGGATACCGATGATCGAATCTCGGGCAAGTAACGTACAGATTGACAAAGGGAATTGTATACGGGATTGCCTGAATCCTCGACATCGTGGTTCATCCAATGAGATCATCGTGGAACATGTGGGAACCAACATGGGTATCCAGATCCCGCTGTTGGTTATTGGTCGGAGATTTTTCTCGTTCATGTCTGCATGGTTCCCGAACCCATAGGGTCTACACACTTAAGGTTCAGTGACGCTAGGGTTGTAGAGATATTAGTATGCGGTAACCCGAAAGTTGTTCGGAGTCCCGGATGAGATCCCGGATTTCACGAGGAGTTCTGGAATGGTCCGGAGGTAAAGATTTGTATATAGGAAGTCCAGTTTCGGCAACTCGGAAAGTTTTTGGGGTCATCGGTATTATACCGGGACCACCAGAAGGGTCCCGGGGGTCCACCGGGTGGGGCCACCTATCCCGGAGGGCCCCATGGGCTGAAGTGGGAAGGGAACCAGCCCCTGGTGGGCTTGTGCGCCCCCCATGGGCCTCCCCCTGCGGCTAGGGTTGGAAACCCTGGGGGTGGGGGCGCCCCACCAAACTTGGGGGGAAAGTCCCCCCTAGGCCGCCGCCCCCCTAGATGGGATCTACAAGGGGGCCGACGCCCCCCTGGCCCCTATATATAATGGAGGGGAGGGAGGGCAGCCGCACCCCAGCCCCTGGTGCCTCCCTCCCTCCCGTGACACCTCTTCCTCCCCGCTTGCGCTTGGCGAAGCCCTGCCGGGATCCCGCTGCTTCCACCACCACGCCGTCGTGCTGCTGCATCTCCATCAACCTCTCCTTCCCTTGCTGGATCAAGAAGGAGGAGACGTCTCTCCCAACCATACGTGTGTTGAACGTAGAGGTGCCGTCCATTCGGCGCTGGGTCATCGGTGATTTGGATCATGACGAGTACGACTCCATCAACCCCGTTCTCTTGAACGCTTCCGCTCGTGATCTACAAGGGTATGTAGATGCACTCCTCTCTCTCTCATTGCTAGTTACTCCATAGATTGATCTTGGTGATGCGTAGAATTTTTTTAATTTCTGCAACGATCCCCAACAGTGGCATCATGAGCTAGGTCTATCCGTAGTTTCTATGCATGAGTAGAACACAAGTTGTTGTGGGCGTCGATTTTGTCAATTTACTTGCCGTTACTAGTCTTATCTTGATTCGGCGGCATCGTGGGATGAAGCGGCCCGGACCGACCTTACACGTACACTTACGTGAGATAGGTTCCACCAACTGACATGCACTAGTTGCATAAGGTGGCTAGCGGGTGTCTGTCTCTCCCACTTTAGTCGGATCGGATTCGATGAAAAGGGTCCTCATGAAGGGTAAATAGAAATTGGCATATCACGTTGTGATTTTGGCGTAGGTAAGAAACGTTCTTGCTAAGAAACCTATAGCAGCCACGTAAAAAATTTGCAACAACAATTAGAGGACGTATAACTAGTTTTTGCAGCTTATGCCGTGTGATGTGATATGGCCAAAAGAATGTGATGAATGATATATGTGATGTATGAGATTGATCATGTTCTTGTAATAGGAATCACGACTTGCATGTCGATGAGTATGACAACCGGCAGGAGCCATAGGAGTTGTCTTAATTTATTTATGACCTGCCTGTCAACATAAATGTCATGTAATTACTTTACTTTATTGCTAAACCATTAGCCATAGTAGTAGAAGTAATAGTTGGCGTGAAAAATTCATGAAGACACGATGATGGAGATCATGGTGTCATGCCGGTGACGATGATGAACATGGCGCCCCGAAGATGGAGATCAAAGGGAGCAAAATGATATTGGCCATATCATGTCACTATTTGATTGCATGTGATGTTTATCATGTTCTTACATCTTATTTGCTTAGAACGACGATAGCTTAAATAAGATGATCCCTCATTAAAATATCAAGAATTGTGTTCCCCCTAACTGTGCACTGTTGCTAAGGTCCCGAAGCACCACGTGATGATCGGGTGTGATAGGCTCTAACGTTTGCATACAACGGGTGTAAGCCAGATTTACACACACAATACACTTAGGTTGACTTGACGAGCCTAGCATGTACAGACATGGCCTCGGAACACGGAAGACCGAAAGGTCGAACATGAGTCGTATAGAAGATACGATCAACATGAAGATGTTCACCGATGATGACTAGTCCGTCTCACGTGATGATCGGACACGGCCTAGTTGACTCGGATCATGTATCACTTGGATGACTAGAGGGATGTCTATCTGAGTGGGAGTTCATTAAATAATTTGATTAGATGAACTTAATTATCATGAACTTAGTCTAAAATCTTTACAATATGTCTTGTAGATCAAATGGCCCACGCTAATGTTGCCCTCAAGTTCAATGCGTTCCTAGAGAAAACCAAGCTGAAAGACAATGGCAGCAACTACACGGACTGGGTCCGTAACCTAAGGATTATCCTCGTAGCTGCCAAGAAAGCATATTTCCTTAATGCACCGCTAGGTGAAGCACCTGTTTTCCCAGCAACTCAAGACGTTATGAACGCCTGGCAGTCGCGTAGTGATGATTACTCCCTGGTTCAGTGCAGCATGCTATACAGCTTAGAACTGGGGCTCCAAAGGCGTTTTGAGCAGCACAAAGATATGAGATGTTCCAAGAGATGAAAATGGTTTTCCAAGCTCATGCCTGGGTCGAGAGATATGAAGTCTCCGACAAGTTCTACAGTTGTAAGATGGAGGAGAATAGTTCTGTCAGCGAGCACATACTCAAAATGTCTGGGTTGGACAAACGCTTATCTCAGCTGGGAGTTAATTCCCGGATGACGCGGTCGTTGATAGAATCCTTCAGTCGCTCCCACCTAGCTACAAGAGCTTTGTGATGAACTTCAATATGCAGGGGATGGAAAAGACCATTCCTGAGGTATATTCAATGCTAAAATCAGCGGAGGTGGAGATCAAAAAGGAACATCAAGTGTTGATGGTGAATAAAACCACTAAGTTCAAGAAAGGCAAGGGTAAGAAGAACTTCAAGAAGGACGGCAAGGGAGTTGCCGCGCCCGGTAAGCCAGTTGCCGGGAAGAAGCCAAAGCATGGACCTAAGCCTGAGACTGAGTGCTTTTATTGCAAGGGAAACGGTCACTGGAAGCGGAACTGCCCCAAGTACTTAGCAGATAAGAAGGCCGGCAATACCAAAGGTATATGTGATATACATGTTATTGATGTGTACCTAACCAACGCTCGTAGTAGCTCCTAGGTATTTGATACCGGTGCGGTTGCTCATATTCGTAACTCAAAACAGGAGCTACGGAATAAGCGGAGACTGGCGAAGGACGAGGTGACGATGCGCGTAGGGAATGGTTCCAAGGTCGATGTGATCGCCGTCAGCGCGCTACCTCTACATTTACCCACAGGATTAGTTTTAAACCTCAATAATTGTTATTTAGTACCATCTTTAAGCATGAACATTGTATCTGGATATCGTTTAATGCGAGATGGCTACTCATTTAAATCCGAGAAAAATGGTTGTTCTATTTATATGAGAGACATGTTTTATGGTCATGCCCCGCTGGTCAATGGTTTATTCTTATTGAATCTCGAACGTGATGTTACACATATTCATAGTGTGAATGCCAAAAGATGTAAGGTTGATAATGATAGTCCCACATACTTGTGGCACTGCCGCCTTGGTCACATTGGTGTCAAGCGCATGAAGAAACTCCATGCAGATGGACTTTTGGAGTCTCTTGATTATGAATCATTTGACACGTGCGAACCATGCCTCATGGGTAAAATGACCAAGACTCCGTTCTCCGGAACAATGGAGGGAGCAACCAACTTATTGGAAATCATACATACTGATGTGTGCGGTCCAATGAGCGTTGAGGCTCGCGGTGGCTATCGTTATGGTCTCACCCTCACTGATGACTTAAGTATATATGGGTATGTCTACTTAATGAAACACAAGTCTGAGACCTTTGAAAAGTTCAAGGAATTTCAGAGTGAGGTTGAAAATCAACGTGACAGGAAAATAAAATTCTTACGATCAGATCATGTAGGGGAATATTTGAGTCACGAATTTGGCACACACTTAAGGAAATGTGGAATCGTTTCACAACTCATGCCGCCTGGAACACCTCAGCGAAATGGTGTGTCCGAACGTCGTAATCGCACTCTATTAGATATGGTGTGATCTATGATGTCTCTTACCGATCTACTGCTCTCATTTTGGGGCTATGCTTTAGAGACTGCCGCATTCACTTTAAATAGGGCTCCGTCGAAATCCGTTGAGACGACACTGTATGAATTATGGTTTGGGAAGAAACCTAAGCTATCGTTTCTAAAAGTTTGGGGATGCGATGCTTATGTCAAGAAACTTCAATCTGAAAAGCTCGAATCCAAGTCGGAAAAATGCGTCTTCATAGGATACCCTAAGGAAACCATTGGGTATACCTTCTACTCAGATCCGAAGGCACGAACTTTGTTGCGAAGAACGGATCCTTTCTGGAGAAAGAGTTTCTCTCGAAAGAAGTAAGTGGGAGGAAAGTAGAGCTTGATGAAGTACTGCCTCTTGAAACGGAAAGTAGCGCAGCTCAGGAAGATGTTCCTGTGGTGCCTGCACCGACTAGAGAGGAAGTTAATGATGATGATCAAGGTACTTCGGATCAAGCTCCTACTGAACTTCGTAGGTACACTAGGACACGTTCCGCACCAGAGTGGTACAGCAACCCTGTCTTGGAAATCATGTTGTTAGACAACGGTGAACCTTCGAACTATGAAGAAGCGATGGCGGGCCCAGATTCCAACAAATGGCTTGAAGCCATGCAATCCGAGATAGGATCCATGTATGAAAACAAAGTATGGACTTTGACAGACTTGCCCGATGATCGGCGAGCGATAGAAAATAAATGGATCTTTAAGAAGAAGACAGACGCGGATGGTAATGTGACCATCTATAAGGCTCGACTTATCGCTAAGGGTTATCAACAAGTTCAAGGGGTTGACTATGATGAGACTTTCTCACCCGTAGCGAAGCTGAAGTCCGTCTGAATCATGTTAGCAATTGCCGCATTCTATGATTATGATATATGGCAAATGGACGTCAAAACGGCATTCCTTAACGGCTTTCTTAAGGAATAATTGTATATGATGCAGCCGAAAGGTTTTTTCGATCCTAAGAATGCTAACAAGGTATGCAAGCTCCAGTGCTCAATCTATGGGCTGGTGCAAGCATCTCGGAGTTGGAACATAAGCTTTGATGAAATGATCAAAGCGTTTGGGTTTACGCAGACTTATGGAGAAGCCTGTGTTTACAAGAAAGTGAGTGGGAGCTCTGTAGCATTTCTCGTATTATATGTGGATGACATACTATTGATGGGAAATGATATAGAATTCTTGGAAAGCATAAAGGCCTACTTGAACAAGTGTTTTTCAATGAAGGACCTTGGAGAAGCTGCTTATATATTAGGCATCAAGATCTATAGAGATAGATTGAGACGCCTCATTGGTCTTTCACAAAGTACGTACCTTGACAAGATATTGAAGAAGTTCAATATGGATCAGTCCAAGAAGGGGTTCTTGCCTGTATTACAAGGTGTGTGTCGGGTGGTTGGTGCGACATATGCCAACGGGTGGCTTACCTGTGTGGGAGCCAGTAAGACGTCGCCGGTGCCTGGAAGTGGGATAAGGCGGAGACATGCACGCCGGAGAATCTTACCCAGCTTCGGGGCTCTCCGTGGAGATAACACCCCTACTGCTGCTCTGCGGGGTCTCCGCATGATCACTCGATGAACAAGTAACTACAAGGTGCTCCTCGAGTTGTTTGGCGAGAAGAAGAAGAAGGGCAAGGCTAGCTCTACTCTTCTCTCTATGTCTGTTGTAACCTAGATGAGATCAACCCTTTGCATGGGTGCCCCGGGGGGTTTATATAGGCCTACCCCCCGGGGGTACAATGGTAATCCGGCTGGGAGCGGGTCCCAGCCGTCAGTGTCTACGCTCGCCGGCTTCTGCGCCGGCTGCTGGGGCCCACCGGCTGGTGGGCCCCGCCGGCTGCCGGCATCTTGGTCGACAGGGAGGCCCTACTGCCTAGGGCCCTGTTGGTGGCCGATTACTGTTGCCTCGATCTTGATGATGAGGGCTTTATCGAGGTAAGCATGGCTACAGCCCCGCCGCCTGGCGGACGATCGCTGTAGCCTCACGTCGTCTTGTCTTCTTAATGGGGCGCCTCCTTCAAGGGAAGGAGCAAGCCAGCTTGGGAAAGCCGGCCATGTATTGGGCCGACTGGGGGAAGCCTGGCCGCCTTTGGGTGTCTCTCTGCCCAAAGGGGCCCACCGCCCGTGGGCCGCGCTAACAGCCCGCCGTGGATGGCGCCATAGTCATCATGGCAACAGTGCCGCGCCGGACGGGTCAGAGCTACAACGTACGGCGCACTGTGCCAGGCGTGCTCCGGGTTTCGGGGGTGGCAGGCTTTACTGTAGCCACGCCCCGTCCCATCGCCGTTATGTGGTTGCGGGCCTCGAGGGTACGATCTTGACCGCGTCGTGGGAGCCGGCTTCTTGGAGTCGGCCTTCTCGTGGCCGGCTTCTCGGAGCCGGCCCTCTCGCGGCTTTCTTCGTGAGGGTTAAGGTCGGGCCGCCTTCCGACAGTCGGCCTGAGAGGTAGCCGGCAGGGGGAAGGCGGCCCCATGTCTTGGTTTCTTGGAAGCCGGATCGGCTCGTAATTTTTTTTGAAGTGCCAAGGGGAGCCAGCTAGGCTACCCGTGGTCATTTACCCCGACAGTAGTCCCCGAAGCTGGTCGCGCTTCGAGGTCGGCGAGGGGAACGAGAAGCTCGGTCAGCTTCCTATCTTGAGAAGTCGGCGGCTGGGAGCCGGCTCCGCTTATGCGCGCCGCCTTGGATGGGCGCCGTGGTCTCGTCAACGGGAACGTGGGCCACCTCGCGCGCTGACCGCGCGCCTCCCTGCGTGTCACGTGGTAGAAAAGGCCTGCCATGGCGCGTGCACGACGGGACGTTGCCGCAAGCCCGGGCCCGCCACTCCTGGCCTCGGCCCAGGCGCGGATCTTCTGCGGCCCAAGGTGGGCGGTTTGCCTTCCCGCGGCGGTTTCGCCACGCCGTCAAGGCGCAGTTATAGCGGGACGTGGGGGAGTGGGCGCAGTTAATCCCACATCCCCACACCACGCCTCCTCGGCTCCGCCGCGAGGGTCTATAAGTAGGGGGAGGAGAGGGAGCGGCAAGGGCTCGCACACTCTCCCTCGCTCCACCCTTCCTCGTCTTCTTTCCTTACTCTCTTCGCCGCCGCAGCGCCTCTTCGCCGTGCTGTTCCGCCGCAGCGGGGTCGCCCGCGCCGTTGCCGCCACCGCACCTTGCTCCTCACCGGGCCGCTCCAATGGCGCTGTCGAGCTCGTGGGATGGCTCCAACATCCTCGACGAGCACATCGAGTTCCTCCGCCGGACGCGGCGGCTGCCCGGCAAGAACTACGTGCGGGTCCGGCGCGCGCCGAAGAGGGAGATCTCGCCGGCACCGGAGGAGGGCGAGCGGGTGGTCTTCCACTCGCACTGCATACGCGGCTTCAGCCTCCCGGCGAGCGGATTCCTCCGCTCGTTCCTTGACTTCTACCACCTTCAGCCGCAACATCTCACCCCCAACGCCGTGATGCTGCTGTCGGCCTTCGTCACCCTCTGTGAGGGTTTTCTTGACGTCCTCCCCACCTTAGAGCTCTGGGGAGAATTCTTCCAGAGCAAACTCGGCACCGTCGTCGCGCGCGTGCCCGCCCCATGCGGAGCTTTCATCGCCATGAGGCGAACGGGCGAGAACAATCCGTTTCCGTCCATCCCGCTGATCCAGTCGGTGAAGCTCTGGCAGAAGTCCTACTTCTATGTGAGGAACATCGCCCCGCAAGGCGACTTTGTCAATCTGACGGCTTATGTAGCCGGCCCGCCGGCCTCGAGGCCGGCCTCATGGAGCTACCGGGCCAGGACGCTGTCCCAGGCCGGGAACGCCGCCATCGCCTGACTCCAGGTGATGGTCCAGTCGGAGGGCCTAGTCGGAGCCGACCTGGTGGCCGCCTTCGTGGAGCGCCGGGTACTTCCGCTCCAAGGTCGGCCGCACATGATCTGCCAGATGAGCGACCGCTTCGACCCATGCCGGCTGAGCACCAGGGAGATGCCTCATGCCGAGGTGTCCTACCTCGTGAACTACATCGCCAACCGCAAGCTTGCCGAGGATTGGCGATTCGGCAAGGAGCCATACTCTCGCGCCAACCCTCCGCCTGCCATAAGTACTTCTTATTTCTTTTCTTTGGTGTCACCGGCTTCGATACGGCCGGCCTCTGATCAGCCGGCCTGTTTTCTGCAGAATCCCCTACTTCCGCCGGCAGTGGGGGCCATGGGGGCAGAGCGCCAGTTCCTCCCCGACTGCACGATGGACGACGTAGACGATCCGGATCTTGGGGCGGTCGCCATGGAAGACGCCGCCGCAGGGGAAGGCGCGGGGCTTGGAGCCGGCCTCGAGGGCTGGGCGGACGACGATGAGGTCGAAGCCGTCCCGCACCGCCAGCCGGCGCCGGAACTTCAAGGCGCGGGCCCTTCTGCCGCGCTGGCCGCCCGTGGCGCCGCGCTGAAGCGCCGAGCCGTGTCGACCTACTTCGGCAGTCGGCCGAAGAAACCCAGGGGAACCACCGCGGCAACCAAGCGGGATGAGGCGGCCGCGAAGGCGGCCCGCTTCCAAAAGTTCGTGAAGCGGCCGCAGGCGGTTTCGGTGTAAGTGTTAATCGTCTCGTATTCTTGTCGTGCTCTTCGATTGGAGTTCTTCTAAATTCTTTCTTGGTTGACCGGCCAGGGCGCCGCTTTCCCTTGAACGGGGTCCTACCGGCTCCGTGATTGAATCGGCCGGAGGGTCTTCGAGCTCCCGCCGCGTGGATCCCCGCGCCGACCTCATGGAGGCTACGGAGCGGAACGCGCAGGAGGCGCGGGAGGAGCGGGAAGCGTCGGAGCGAAGGGCCGCCCAGGCGGCGAAGGAGCAGGCCGATGCGGCGGCCAAGGCCCAGGCGGAGGCGACGGCCGCGGAGAGGGAGGCGGAGGCTTCGCGCAACCAGCCTCCACAGCTCGTCATTCCGCTGCGCAGCGTGGCTCCCGGCGTCCCCGTGCCTCCGCCAGAAGGAGCCAACCGCGGCCAAGCGGCGGCGGAGCGGAGGGAGGATGATGTGATCGTCTTGGAGGAGGTGCCGCGGACGGCACCGACTAGGGCGGGCCAGGGCGGCCAGCCGGCTGCGGCGCCGGTGCAGCCGGCCGGGAGTGAGCCGGCAGCAGGAGCCGGCCTGGTGGTGCAGCCGACATCACGCCGGCGCGCGGGGGAAGCTGCCCCCGTGCCGGAGCCGGACAGAGCTGCGAGGGCCAGCCGGACGACGGAGGCCCTGGAGGCGGCCAGCTCCAGCACGTCCGAGTGGACGTCCAGCGGGGGGCCAGCCTAGCTGAACGCGGCGGCCCAGGAGGTCCGGGGCCGGCTTCAGGCTCATGCTACCGCGCTGCAGCGATATACCCGAGATTTCCTCGCAACGCGGGCCGTCGTCCGGGTGAGTCTTCTAGCCTTGGTTGTTTTGCTTTTTTGATTTCTTCCGTGGGGGCGCGTCAGCGCACCCACTGGGTGTAGTCCCCGAGTTCCGAGTCGGCTGCTGAGCAGGCGGCTTGGAACTTACTAGGTCCTGATAGTTATCTTATTCCTGCGTCCTGTCTGATCTTCTAGGAGTACCATAACCAGAGCACCGCCGCCTTCGACTCCCAGGCTCAGGAGCTGCGCCAGAAGATCGAGGATCTGTCCGACAGCTGGAGTACGTGCTCGGTTTTGTTCATATCCTGTGGGGGCGCGTCAGCGCACCCACTGGGTGTAGTCCCCGAGATGCGGGCCGACTGCTGAGCAGTCGGGTCGGACCTTCCCCGACGACTTCTTCCTTATTGTTTCTTCCTTTGTCTTCACGCTTGCAGGGGCCAATGCCGACTTGAGGGAGCAGCTTGGCGGGGCCCGGACCACCCTTCGTGCCAAGGAGGCCGAGCTCAACGCCTTAGTCCAGGAGCACGACCGCCTGGTCAAGAAGTTGGCCGACCAAGAGGAGAGCCACAAGGCGGCCCTAAAGAGGGCGCAGGACAGTGAGGCCGCCCTCAAAGCTGAATTTGAGACCAAAGCGGCGGGCTGGGCTGAAGCGAAGCAAGCGTTGAGCGAAGGCTACAGCTGGATCGAGGATCTGATCGACGGTAAGCCGCCTCCCTCACTCCTTGCTCACCCCCTTGCCCTCTGATTCATCTTCTGACTTTTGCTGCTTTTGTTCTCTACGCAGACTACTTCCCCCGCCACTCCGTCGCAGCCACTCAGGCCATCGAGGCCTACCGCGAGGCCCGCCCGCCGGCAGGCGGGGGTTGAGATCGCGCCGGACGTGAGCCGGACACTCGAGGAGCAGCTCTTGGCGATCCAAGCCCGGCTGCAGCCGGCACACCGCATGCTCCGCCGCCTCCAGCGTGCCGGAGCGCAGGTGCTGGCCGCCCTCTGGCCAGGCGAAGTGATTCCCCGCACCCCGAGCCGTACTGCCGACTGGCTGGAGGTGGCAGTTGGGCGCTTTGAGGACTGGAAGGCCTCCGCTGCTCGATCCGGCGCCAGGCGGGCGCTGGAGTTCGTCTGGGCCTGGTACCCTGGGCTGAGCTTGGAACAGCTGAGGACTTGGCGGGAGGAGGCCGACGAAGAGCTGGTGGAGGTGCGGCCGGCTATCATCCAGCATGCTTCGGCTCTTGCCGAGTTTACTGACACCAGCGTCTTCGCTCCTGAGGTGGACGACAACGGCGTCGCCCAGCCGGAGGAGTGGTTTGGGCTGAACCCGGCAGAGGGTGAAGACTCGGCGGAGGAGATCGCCTCCAGCGATGAAGGTGAAGACGAAGAGGGGGAGGAGGGTGAAGACGTTGAGCCGGCCGGTGAAGCAACCGGCCGGCCTCAGCATGACCGTGCCTCCAGCAACGAGGCGCGTGCTGGCGCGCCCTCTGCGGGAGGCGGTGATCATGCCGAGGTCCATCAGCCGGCCACCCCTCCAGCCGGCACCGCCGTCTCTACGGGCCTGTCCGACTCGCCAGTCGTTCCCTTGGCTTGATTTGCCGTCCTTGCTTTTCCTGCTTGTTACTCTTTGAACAATTTCTATTAAGCTTGCGCAGTTCCACCCACTAGGGGTGTATTCAAACTATGTTGAATGTTGGTCTTTTCAAGGCCTTTTGTGTAAATATAATCATGCATGTGTTTGGCTTCCATTCTCGTATGCTTTTTATCCTTAGGCTGTTTCCTTTGCCGCCTTCCCCTGATTGCTGCCTTCCCAGCCGGTAGCTGCTCTGCAGTCTGTGGCTGAGGAAGAACTCGGCTATCTTTTTTGGGGAAGGCAAGTACTCGAGCTTTCTTAGATTGTAGGAAAGTGAATGGAAACCGGCCGGCCGGCTACTCTTGTAGTCGGTTGGCGGTGGGAAAAACCCGGCTTTTGTTATATTAGTCCATTAGTCCCTAGCCGTTTTTTGTGTGGGCGTCCTTTCCTGCCCTTGGCTCTTGCCAGCCGGACAGCCGATTCTTCGAACTGCGACTTTTGGCAAGAGAGGGCTTTGGAGCCGGCGCACTACTTGTCTGACCACGGGTAGGACTTCTAATATAACTCAAGGCGGCCAGTCCCCGGGCCGACTAGTCGAACCCGGTGCCGGACGAGAGAAATGAATGAAATGACATAATCATAAGCATGATACTCTTCATTCATAGATGAAAGGTGGCAGTCCCGAGTTCTCCTCGGGGGGCCTATTGTCTCGTACTTAGTACAAAAGTTAGCGTGATACATACTGCATTTCAGCTGTAAAATCTTCGGAGGAGGTTGGCGTTCCATGGTCGTTCCGACTCCTTGCCGGAGTCGTCTCTCTTTCATGCCTTCGGCTTCTGTGCGTCGATCAGGTAGTAGGAGTCATTTCCTAGCGCTCTGATGATGACGAAGGGGCCTTCCCAAGGGGCCGAGAGCTTGTGCTGGCCGGCTGTTCGCTGGATCAGCCGGAGCACAAGGTCGCCCTCTTGGAAGGATCTTGGCTTGACCTTCTGGCTGTGGTAGCGACGCAGACCTTGCTGGTAGATGGCGGACCAGCTGAGGGCTAACAGCCGGCTTTCTTCCAACAGGTCGACGCCGTCTTCTCGTGCTTCCTTGGCCTCCGCCTCCGTGTACATGGTTACCCGAGGCGAGTCGAACTCGATGTTGGTTGGGATGACCGCCTCGGCACCATATACGAGGAAGAAAGGGGTGAAGCCGGTTGACCTGTTTGGGGTAGTGCGCAGACTCCAGAGGACGGTCGGCAGCTCATCGAGCCAGCAACCGGCCGAACGCTCCAGTGGCACGACCAGTCGGGGCTTGATGCCGGAAAGGATGAGGCTGTTGGCTCGTTCGACTTGGCCGTTTGACCGCGGGTGGGCAACGGACGCTAAGTCCAGTAGGATGCCCTGCGTCACGCAGAAACGTGCCAATGCTCCCTTGGCAAAATTTGTGCCGTTGTCGGTGATGATGATGTGCGGCACGCCGTACCGAGTTGTTATATCTGCTATGAATGTCACGACAGTCGGCCCATTCAGCTTCTTGATCGGCTTTGCTTCGATCCACTTGGTGAACTTGTCCACGGCGACAAGCAGATGTGTCATGCCGCCGCGCACCATCCTGAATGGGCTCACCATGTCTAGACCCCAAACGGCAAAGGGCCAAGTGAGGGGAATGGTCTTGAGTGCCGAAGCCGGCAGGTGTTGCTTGGAGCTGAAGACTTGGCACCCTTTGCAGTGTTTGACTAATTCCTTGGCGTCGTCCAAAGCAGTCGGCCAAAAGAATCCATGGCGGAAAGCTTTGGCGACTAGTGATCTTGAGGCCGCGTGGTGGCCGCATTCACCTTGGTGGATGTCTCTGAGTATTTCTATGCCCTTCTCTTGCTCGACGCATCGCTGGAAGACTCCAGTGACGCTGCGCCTGACGACCTCTCTGTTGACGATTGTGTATGCTCCGGCTCGGCGTTGGACTTGTCTTGCCTCTGTCTCGTCAGCCGGCAGTTCTTGGTTTGTCAAGAAGTTGAGGATGGGCTGGGCCCATGATGGAGCTGTGACTTCTTCTATTGGCAACACGGCTACTGCAACCAGGGTGGGCGGGCTGGGTTGTGAGATGCTGGAGTCGGCCGCCGCCTGTGGTGCCGGTGCAGTCCCCGGGCCGACTACCGCAGTCCCCGAGCCTGGTTCAGAAGTCCCCGGGTCGGGTGCGACTACGGAAGTCCCTGAGCCGCCTGCTGAAGTCCCCGCCCCGCCTGCTTGGCTCTTCAAGCCAGATCCGGCTGCATCGGGGCTAGGCGGAACGAAGATGGAATCGGATTCTGGAGACGGCTTGATAGACGGCTTGAGGAGGCATTGCAGAGAGACGCCGGTTGGTATTGCCTGCCGAGTGGAGCCTAGCCGAGCCAGGGCATCTGCTGGCCCGTTGTCGACTCGTGGTACGTGGAGGAATTCGCATCCTTCAAAGTACCCGCTGATCTGCTGGACGAGGAAGCGGTAGCTTGCCATGTTTGCGTCCTTGGCGTCCCAATCGCCGGATGACTGCTGGACTATCAAGTCTGAGTCGCCGTAACACAGGATCCGGCGTATGCCAAGCTCTTTGGCAAGCCGGAGCCCGTGTACGAGCGCCTCATACTCGGCCACGTTGTTAGAGGCGGCAAAATAAATTTGCAGCGTGTATCTGAGCTTGTCGCCTTTGGGAGAGGTGAGGACGACGCCGGCTCCCAAGCTGGTGAGCATCTTGGACCCGTCGAAGTGCAGGCGCCAGTAAGTGGAGTCGGGAACCGGCGGCAGGTACTGGGTCTCGGCCCAGTCGACGAGGAAGTCGGCCAATGCTTGGGATTTGATGTCGGTGCGAGGCTGGTAGAAGATTGTGTAGGGGGCCAGCTCGATGGCCCATTTCGCCACCCGGCCGGATGCATCCCGGCTGCCTATGATCTCGGCGAGCGGGGCGGTGCATATGACCGTGATGGGGTGCTCTTGGAATTAGGGCTTTAGCTTCTTGGCGGCAAAGTACACGCCGTAGCACATCTTCTAGTAGTGCGGGTAGTTCTGCTTCGAGGTAGACAGCACCTCGCTCAAATAGTACACCGGCCTCTGGACCGGCTGAGCTCGGCCCTCTTCTGGGCGCTGGACTACGATGACGGTGCTGACCACCCAGCTGGTTGCAGCAATGTAAAGGAGCATGGGCTCTTTCTCAGTCGGCGCCGCCAGGACAGGCGGCGTGGTCAGCATCTTCTTCAGCTCGTGAAAAGCTTGGTCGGCTTGGTCGTTCCACTCGAAGTGAGTGGTCTTCTTCATGAGGCGGTAGAGGGGAAGAGCCTTCTCTCCGAGCCGGCTGATGAAGCGGTTCAGGGAAGCCAAGCATCCGGTGAACTTCTGGACGTCTCGCAGCTTGGTGGGAATCACCATTCTCTCAATGGCCTTGATCTTCACTGGGTTGCGTTCGATGCCGCGTTCGGAGACCAGGAAGCCTAGGAGCTGGCCGGCTGGCACTCCGAACACACTTCTCGGGGTTGAGCTTGATCCGGAATCGGCGCAGGTTCTCGAATATTTCCTTGAGGTCATCCAACAGGGTGCTGCGCTTCTCCGTCTTCACCACAATATCGTCCACATAGACGTGGGCATTTCTGCCGAGTTGCTTGAGGAGGCACTTCTGCATGCAACACTGAAAAGTGGCACCGGCATTTCTCAAGCCGAATGTCATAGTTAGGTAGTAGAAGGCTCTGGTGTGATGAAAGCGGTCTTCAGGCGGTCGGCCGGGTCCAACTTTATCTGGTGGTATCCGGAGTAAGCATCCAAGAAACTCAACAGCTCGCATCCGGCTGTGGAGTCTATCACTTGATCTATCCTTGGCAGGGCGAAAGGATCTTTGGGGCAGGCTTTGTTGAGGCTCATGTAGTCTATACACATGCGCCACTTTTTGTTCTTCTTCAGCACGAGGACCGGGTTGGCGAGCCACTCCGGAAAGAACACCTCCATGATGAAGCCGGCATCCAGAAGCCGGGCTATCTCTTCTCCTACAATCCTTCTCTTTTCCTCCGACAGTCGGCGGAGGGGTTGTTTGACTGGTTTTGCACCTTCTCGGACATGTAATTTGTGCTCGGCGAAATCCTTCGGAACACCCGGCATGTCCTTGGGGGACCATGCAAAGATGTCCCGATTCTCACGGAGGAAATCGGCAAGCTCGCCTTCCTATTTGCTGTTTAGGTTTGCCCCAATGATGGCAAACCTTTCCGGGTGCTCGGGGTCAAGAGGTATCTTCTTTGTTTCCTTGGCCGGCTGGAAGGAACCTTGGGCATCACATTCTTTGGGATCGGGGGACAGGGCCGGCTGCTTGCCTGCCATGGCCACGACCCGGTCCAACTTCTTCTTCTCTTCGGCAATCACAAGGGACTCGGCCAGCCGGCTACTGGCTGCTGCGCACTCAGCCGATTTCTTGTAATCGCCGACTATGGTGATGATGCCCTTGGTGCTCGGCATCTTCATCTTGAGGTAAGCATAGTGGGGAACGGCCATAAACTTGGCCAAGGCAGGTCGGCCAAGCAGCGCATGGTAAGAGCTTTCAAGGTCCACCACTTCAAACCAGATGGCCTCTCTGCGGAAATGATCCTTGTCCCCAAAGAGGACATCAATCTTGATCTTGCCAATGGGGGAGCAGGACAGGCCGGGTACGATGCCGTGGAACACAGTCCGGGTAGGCGTGAGCTGCTTCGTCTTGACGTTGAGCTTCTTCAGGGTGTCAAGGTACAGGATGTTGATGCTGCTCCCACCGTCTATCAACACGCGGGAGAAACGGGCTGTGCGTCTGTCTGTTGCAAGGGTGGCATCCAGAACCAGTGCATAAGAGCTGGGAGACGGCATCACCTTTGGGTGGTCAGCCCGGCTCTAGCTGATGGGTTTTTCTGACCAGTGCATGTGCTCGGCGAGGTTGGCGGCAACTGCGTTGACTTCCTGGTGCTCTCGGCGCCTGCTACGCCGGTGTTCAGGCTGGCTTGTGAAGATGACATAGGCGGTATGATCGTCGGGGAACTCGTCGTGCACGGCTCCGACTGCTGGCCGAGCGGCCGGCTGCTACGGAGCCGGAGGTGGCGGACTAGCAGGTGGAGGCGGCAGAGCCCTTCGCCCTTGGAGATTCGGGTGAGCCAGCGGCACTTCCGGGTTGTGTGGTTGGACGGCTTCGCGCCGCTGTGGAACTTGCACGGGGCGTCGAGGGTTTGCTCGTAGGAGAAGGCCGGCTGCCAAGCCGGCCTACCGCCTTTCTGCTTCTTGGGTGCAGGCCGCCCTTCGGGCTGCTCGCCCTCGACCGTGGCCACCTGCCGACTGGTGGAAGGCGGCATGGGGCCCTTGCGTTTGTGGTCGTTTTGGTACGGGCGTCGGCCAGAATCCCCAGCCGGCGTCTTGGGCGCCGGGTTGAACCTTCCCGGACGCGTCCACCTGGAGCTCGGTCTTCATTGAGGAGTCGGCGGTGGCGTACTTGTCCACTATGACCAGAAGCTCGTCGAGGGTAGTCGGCTCATCGCAGAGGAGCTTGTGCTTGAGGAGGGTGCCCTCTCGGCACCCGGCTGTGAAGTATTCGATGGCTTGCACCTCGTGCACTCCTTCACAAGAGTTGCGGAGCTCGGCCCAACGCGTGAGGTAGTCGCGAGTGGACTCGGCGGGGCCTTGCACACACAAAGAGAGCTGCCTGGGCTTGGGAGCCCGCTTGTAGGTGCTGGTGAAGTTGCGGACGAAGGCTTCTGTGAAGTCTAGCCAGCTGTTGACGCTATATGGCTTGAGGCTATTGAGCCAGGTCCGGGCCGTGCCTTGGAGCATGAGGGGCACGTACTTCACGGCAACGCGCCTGTTGCCATTCGCGATGCGTACCGCGGTGGAGTAGTCGATCAACCAATCTTCCGGCTTCACGGAGCCGTTGTACTTGGGCGTGTCTCTTGGGAGCGAGAACCCTTTGGGGAAGGGCTCGTCGCGGATGCGGGGGCCGAAACAAGGTGGGCCAACATCATCTTCTTCTTAGAGCGCCAGGGATCGCGCTAGGCGGTCGATCCGATGGCGGGCGTCGTTCTCGCCGACTCCTTCGCGGCGACCTAGTCAGCCGCTGAGAGTCGGATGCATGACGGGCGGCGGGGTGGGATATCTTCCCCACAAGGCGGAGGCGGAGGCGGGTTGCCCCACTACTTCACGGCTCGAGGGCGGCCTTCTGCGTCTCGCTCGATGGAGATCCGGGTTCGGCTTCGGCTGGCAGCCGGCTCTTTCTCGTGTCGTGCGTGGGTTTTGTTGGGGAACGTAGCAGAAATTCAAAAATTTTCCTACGTGTCACCAAGATCTATCTATGGAGAAACCAACAACGAGGGGAAGGAGAGTGCATCTACATACCCTTGTAGATCGCTAAGCGAAAGCGTTCAAGTGAACGGGGTTGATGGAGTCGTACTCGCCGTGATCCAAATCACCGATGACGAAGTGCCGAATGGACGGCACCTCCGCGTTCAACACACGTACAGCCCGGTGACGTCTCCCATGCCTTGATCCAGCAAGGAGAGAGGGAGAGGTTGAGGAAGACTCCGTCCAGCAGCAGCACAACGGCGTGGTGGTGGTGGTGGAGGAGCGTGGCAATCCTGCAGGGCTTCGCCAAGCACCGCGGGAGAGGAAAAGGACTTGGGAGAGGGGGAGGGCTGCGCCAGCACATTGGTGTTGTTGCCCTCCCACCCCCCACATATATATAGGGGCAAGGGAGAGGGGGGCCGGCCCCCTCAGATCCAATCTGAGGAGGGGGCAGCGGCCCAGGGGGGGTGCCTTGCCCCCCAAGGCAAGGGGGCGCCCCCCTTTAGGGTTCCCCCCAAACCCTAGGCGCCTTGGGCCCTTGTGGGGGGCGCACCAGCCCACCTGGGGCTGGTCCCCTCCCACATGTGGCCCATGCAGCCCTCCGGGGCCGGTGGTCCCACTTGGTGGACCCCCGGGACCCTCCTGGTGGTCCCGGTACGTTACGGATAAAACCCAGAACTCTTTCGGTGACCAAAACAGGACTTCCCATATATAAATCTTTACCTCCGGACCATTCCGGAACTCCTCGTGACGTCCGGGATCTCATCCAGGACTCCGAACAACATCCGGTAACCACATACAAACTTCCTTTATAACCCTAGCGTCATCGAACCTTAAGTGTGTAGACCCTACGGGTTCGGGAGACATGCAGACATGACCGAGAAGTTCTCCGGTCAATAACCAACAGCGGGATCTGGATACCCATGTTGGTTCCCACATGTTCCACGATGATCTCATCGGATGAATCACAATGTCGAGGATTCGATCAATCCCGTATACAATTCCCTTTGTCTAGCGGTATAGTACTTGCCCGAGATTCGATCGTCGGTATCTCGATACCTTGTTCAATCTCGTTACCGGCAAGTCTCTTTTTACTCGTTCCGTAGCACATCATCCCGTGATCAACTCCTTGATCACATTGTGCACATTATGATGATGTCCTACCAAGTGGGCCCAGAGATACCTCTCCGTCACACGGAGTGACAAATCCCAGTCTCGATTCGTGCCAACCCAACAGACACTTTCGGAGATACCCGTAGTGCACCTTTATAGCCACCCAGTTACGTTGTGACGTTTGGCACACCCAAAGTATTCCTACGGTATCCGGGAGTTGCACAATCTCATGGTCTAAGGAAATGATACTTGACATTAGAAAAGCTTTAGCATACGAACTACACGATCTTGTGCTAGGCTTAGGATTGGGTCTTGTCCATCACATCATTCTTCTAATGATGTGATCCCGTTATCAATGACATCCAATGTCCATGGTCAGGAAACCGTAACCATCTATTGATCAACGAGCTAGTCAACTAGAGGCTTACTAGGGACATGGTGTTGTCTATGCATCCACACATGTATCTGAGTTTCCTATCAATACAATTCTAGCATGGATAATAAACGATTATCATGAACAAGGAAATATAATAATAACCTATTTATTATTGCCTCTAGGGCATATTTCCAACTGTCTCCCACTTGCACTAGAGTCAATAATCTAGTTCACATCGCCATGTGATTGCAATGATTCCAACACCCATGGGGTTTGATCATATCTCGCTTGTGAGAGAGGTTACTAGTCAACGGGTCTGAATCTTTCATATCCGTGTGTGCTTTACAAATATCTATGTCATATCCTAGATGCAGCTACCACGCTCTATTTGGAGCTATTCCAAATAACTGTTCTACTATACGAATCCAGTTTAGTACTCAGAATAATCTGGATTAGTGTCAAAGCTTGCATCGACGTAACCCTTTATGACGAACTCTTTTACCACCTCCATAATCGAGAAAATTCCTTAGTCCACTAGTTACTAAGGATAACTTTAACCGTTGTCCTGTGGTCCATTTCTAGATCAGACTTGTACCCCTAGACTGACTCATGGTTTGGCACACTTCAGGTGCGGTACATAACATAGCATACTTTAGAGCCTAGGACTAAAGCATAGGGGATGACCTTCGTCCTTTCTCTCTATTCTGCGGTGGTCATGTCTTGAGTCTTGCTCAATATTCACACCTTGTAACACAGCCGAGAACTCCTTCTTTGATGATCTATTTTGAACTCCTTCAAAATCTTGTCGTGGTATGTGTTTGTTTGAAAGTACTATTAAGCGATTTTGATCTATCCTTATAGATCTTGATGCTCAATGTTTAAGTAGCTTAATCCAGGTTTTCATTGAAAAACATTTTTCAAACAACTCTATATGCCTTCCAGAAATTCTACATCATTTCCGATAAACAATATGTCAACAACATATACTCATCAGAAATTCTACAATGCTCCCACTCACTTCTTTGGAAATACAAGTTTCTCATAAACTTTGTATAAACCCAAATCTTTGATCATCTCATCAAAGCGTACATTCCAACTCCGAGATGCTTACTCCAGTCCTTAGAAGGATTGCTGGAGCTTTGCATACTAGTTAGCATCTTTCAGGATTGACAAAAATCTTCTGGTTGTATCACAATCAATCTTTCCTCAAGAAAATCGTCGAGGAAACAATGTTTTGACATCCTATCTGCACAGTTTCATAAATAATGCAGTAATCACTAACATAATTCCAACAAACTCCTAGCATCGCTACGAGTGAGAAAGTCTCATCGCAGTCAACTCCTTGAACTTGTCGGAAAACATCTTAATGACAAGTCGAGCTTTCTTAATGGTGACATTTACCATCATTGTCCGTCTTCCTTTTAAAATCCATCTGTACTCAACAGCCTTACGACCATCAAGCCGTTCTGCCAAAGTCTACACTTTGTTTTCATACATGGATCCTCTCTCGGATTTTATGGCCTCGAGCCATTCATCGGAATCCGGGCCCACCATCGCTTCTCCATAGCTCGTAGGTTCATTGTTGTCTAGCAACATGACTTCCAAGACAGGATTACGTACCACTCTGAAGTAGTACGCATCCTTGTCATCCTATGAGGTTTGGGAGTGACTTGATTCGAAGTCTCATGATCACTATCATAAGCTTCCACTTCAATTGGTGTAGGTGCCATAGGAACAACTCCTGTGCCCTGCTACACACTAGTTGAAGTGACGGTTCAATAACCTCATCAAGTCTCCACCATCCTCCCACTCAAGTCTTTCGAGAGAAATTTTTTCCTCGAGAAAGGACCCGATTTGAGAAACAATCCCTATTGCTTTCGGATCTGAGACAGGAGGTATACCCAACTATTTTGGGTATCCTATGAAGATGCATTTATCCGCTTTGGGTTCGAGCTTATCAGCCTGAAACTTTTTCACATAAGCGTCGCAGCCCCAAACTTATAAGAAATGACAGCTTAGGTTTCTCTAAACCATAGTTCATACGGTGTCATCTTATCGGAATTACGTGGTGCCCTATTTAAAGTGAGTGAGGTTGTCTCTAATGCCTAACCCATGAACGATAGTGGTAATTCGATAAGAGACATCATGGTATGCATCATATCCAATAGGGTGCAGTTATGATGTTCGGACACACCATCACACTATGGTGTTCTAGGCGGTACTAGTCGTGAAACAATTTCCACAATGTCTCAATTGTGTACCAAACTCGCAACTCAGATATTCATCTCTATGATCATATCATAGATATTTTATCCTCTTGTCACGTCGATATTCAACTTCATTCTGAAATTACTTGAACCATTCAATAATTCAGACTTGTGTTTCATCAAGTAAATATGCTTAGTATCTACTCAAATCATCTGTGAAGTAATAGCATAACGATATCCACTACGTGCCTCAGCACTCATTGGACTGCACACATCAAAATGTGTTACTTCCAACAAGTTGCTTTCTTGTTCCATTTTACTGAAACCGAAGCTTCCAGTCATCTTGCCCATGTGGTATGATCTGCATGTCTCAAGCGATTCAAAATCAAGTGAGTCCAAACGGTCCATCTGCATGGAGTTTCTTCATGCGTATATACCAATAGACATGGTTCACATGTCTCAATCCTTTTCAAAAATGAGTGAGTCCAAAGATCCATCAACATGGAGCTTCTTCATGCGTTTTATACCAATATGACTTACATGGCAGTGCCACAAGTAGGTGGTACTATCATTACTATCTTATATCTTTTGGCATGAACATGTGTATCACTACGATCGAGATTTCCATAAACCATCCATTTTAGGTACAAGACCATTGAAGGTATTATTCAAATAAACAGAGTAACTATTATTCTCTTTAAATGAATAACCGTATTGTGATAGACATAATCCAATCATGTCTATGCTCAACGCAAACACCAAATAACAATTATTTAGGTTTAACACCAATCTCGATGGTAGAGGGAGCGTGCGATGCTTGATCATATCAACCTTGGAAACACTTCCAACACATCTTGTCAGCTCACCTTTAGCTAGTCTCCTCTTATTCCGTAGCTTTTATTTCGAGTTACTAACACTTAGCAACCGAACCAGTATCTAATACCCTGATGCTACTAGGAGTACTAGTAAAGTACACATTCACATAATGTATATCCAATATACTTCTATCGACAGCCTTCTCATCTACCAAGTATCTAAGGTAATTCTGCTCCAGTGGTTGTTCCCCTTATTACAGAAGCACTCAGTATCGGGTTTGGGTTCAACCTTGGGTTTCTCCACTAGAGCAGCAACTGATTTGCCGTTTCATGAAGTATCCCTTCTTGCCCTTGCCCTTCTTGAAACTAGTGGTTTCACTAACCATCAACAATTGATGCTCCTTCTTGATTTCTACTTTCGCGGTGCCAAACATCGCGAATATTTCAAGGATCATCATATCTATCCCTGATATGTCATAGTTCATTACGAAGCTCTAGCAGCTTGGTGGCAATGACTTTGGTGAAACATCACTATCTTATCTGGAAGATCAACTCCCACTCGATTCAAGTGATTGTTGTACTCAGACAATCTGAGCACAAGCTCAACGATTCAGCTTTTCTCCCTTAGTTTGCAGGCCAAGAAAATCGTCGGAGGTCTTATACCTCTTGACGTGGGCACGAGCCTGAAATCCCAATTTCAGCCCTCGAAACATCTCATATGTTCCGCGACATTTCAAAAATGTCTTCGGTGCCTCAATTCTAAACCATTTATCATTACCGAACTATCATGTAGTCATCAAAATGTGTATGTCAGATGTTCGCAACATCCACAGACCACGTTCGAGGTCCAGCACACCGAGCGGTGCATTAAGGACACAAGCCTTCTACTGTCCGCATAATTGCTACTATCAACTTTCAACTATATTTTCTCTAGGAACATATCTAAAACAGTAGAACTAAAGCGCGAGCTTACGACATAATTTGCAAAGATCTTTTGACTATGTTCAGGATAATTAAGTTCATCTTATGAACTCCCACTCAGATAGACATCCCTCTAGTCATCTAAGTGATTACATGATCCGAGTCAACTAGGCCGTGTCCGATCATCACGTGAGACGGACTAGTCATCATCGGTGAACATCTTCATGTTGATCGTATCTACCATACGACTCATGCTCGACCTTTCGGTCTATTGTGTTCCGAGGCCATGTCTGTACATGCTAGGCTCGTCAAGTCAACCTAAGTGTTTCGCGTGTGTAAATCTGTCTTACACCCGTTGTATGTGAACGTAAGAATCTATCACACCCGATCATCACGTGGTGCTTCGAAACGACGAACTTTCGCAACGGTGCACAGTTAGGGGGAACACTTTCTTGAAATTTTAATGAGGGATCATCTTATTTACTACGGTCGTTCTAAGCAAATAAGATGTATAAACATGATAAACATCACATGCAATCAAATAGTGACATGATATGGCCATCATCACTTTGCTCCTTTTGATCTCCGTCTTCGGGGCTCCATGATCATCGTCGTCACCGGCATGACACCATGATCTCCATCATCATGATCTCCATCATCGTGTCTTATTGAAGTTGTCACGTTAACTATTACTTCTACTACTATGGCTAATGGTTAGCAATAAAGTAAAGTAATTACATGACGTTTATGTTGACACGCAGGTCATAAATAAATTAAAGACAACTCCTATGGCTCCTGCCGGTTGTCATACTCATCGACATGCAAGTCGTGATTCCTATTACAAGAACATGATCAATCTCATACATCACATATATCATTCATCACATCCTTTTGGCCATATCACATCACATGGCATACCCTGCAAAAACAAGTTAGACGTCCTCTAATTGTTGTTTGCATGTTTTACGTGGATGCTATGGGTTTCTAGCAAGAACGTTTCTTACCTACGCAAAACCACAACATGATATGTCAATTGCTATTTACCCTTCATAAGGACCCTATTCATCGAATCCGATCCGACTAAAGTGGGAGAGACAGACACCCGCCAGCCACCTTATGCAACTAGTGCATGTCAGTCGGTGGAACCGGTCTCACGTAAGCGTACGTGTAAGGTTGGTCCGGGCCGCTTCATCCCACAATGCCGTCGAAACAAGATTGGACTAGTAACGGTAAGCATATTGAACAACATCAACGCCCACAACTACTTTGTGTTCTACTCGTGCATAGAATCTACGCAATAGACCTAGCTCATGATGCCACTGTTGGGGAACGTAGCAGAAATTCAAAAAAATTCCTACGTGTCACCAAGATCTATCTATGGAGAAACCAACAACGAGGGGAAGGAGAGTGCATCTACATACCCTTGTAGATCGCTAAGCGGAAGCGTTCAAGTGAACGGGGTTGATGGAGTCGTACTCGCCGTGATCCAAATCACCGATGACCAAGTGCCGAACGGACGGCACCTCCGCGTTCAACACACGTACAGCCCGGTGACGTCTCCCATGCCTTGATCCAGCAAGGAGAGAGGGAGAGGTTGAGGAAGACTCCGTCCAGCAGCAGCACAACGGCGTGGTGGTGGTGGAGGAGCGTGGCAATCCTGCAGGGCTTCGCCAAGCACCGCGGGAGAGGAGAAGGACTTGGGAGAGGGGGAGGGCTGCGCCAGCACATTGGTCTTGTTGCCCTCCCACCCCCCACATATATATAGGGGCAAGGGAGAGGGGCCCGGCCCCCTCAGATCCAATCTGAGGAGGGGGCGGCGGCCCAGGGGGGGTGCCTTGCCCCCCAAGGCAAGGGGGCGCCCCCCTTTAGGGTTCCCCCCAAACCCTAGGCGCCTTGGGCCCTTGTTGGGGGGGGGGGGGGGCGCACCAGCCCACCTGGGGCTGGTCCCCTCCCACATGTGGCCCATGCAGCCCTCTGGGGCGGGTGGTCCCACTTGGTGGACCCCCGGGACCCTCCTGGTGGTCCCGGTACGTTACCGATAAAACCCAAAACTCTTTCGGTGACCAAAACAGGACTTCCCATATATAAATCTTTACCTCCGGACCATTCCGGAACTCCTCGTGACGTCCGGGATCTCATCCGGGACTCTGAACAACATTCGGTAACCACATACAAACTTCCTTTATAACCCTAGCGTCATCAAACCTTAAGTGTGTAGACCCTACGGGTTCGGGAGACATGCAAACATGACCGAGAAGTTCTCCGGTCAATAACCAACAGCGGGATCTGGATACCCATGTTGGTTCCCACATGTTCCACGATGATCTCATCGGATGAACCACGATGTCGAGGATTCGATGAATCCCGTATACAATTCCCTTTGTCTAGCGGTATAGTACTTGCCCGAGATTCGATCGTCGGTATCTCGATACCTTGTTCAATCTCGTTACCGGCAAGTCTCTTTTTACTCGTTCTGTAGCACATCATCCCGTGATCAACTCCTTGATCACATTGTGCACATTATGATGATGTCCTACCGAGTGGGCCCCGAGATACCTCTCCGTCACACGGAGTGACAAATCCCAGTCTCGATTCGTGCCAACCCAACAGACACTTTCGGAGATACCCGTAGTGCACCTTTATAGCCACCCAGTTACGTTGTGACGTTTGGCACACCCAAAGTATTCCTACGGTATCCGGGAGTTGCACAATCTCATGGTCTAAGGAAATGATACTTGACATTAGAAAAGCTTTAGCATACGAACTACACGATCTTGTGCTAGGCTTAGGATTGGGTCTTGTCCATCACATCATTCTTCTAATGATGTGATCCCGTTATCAATGACATCCAATGTCCATGGTCAGGAAACCGTAACCATCTATTGATCAACGAGCTAGTCAACTAGAGGCTTACTAGGGACATGGTGTTGTCTATGCATCCACACATGTATCTGAGTTTCCTATCAATACAATTCTAGCATGGATAATAAACGATTATCAAGAACAAGGAAATATAATAATAACCTATTTATTATTGCCTCTAGGGCATATTTCCAACAGGTTTTACCCGTAGTCGGCGTCCGGGACGTCGCGCCACGCTCTTGGCGCGGTGGAGGGCTTTCCTCGCGGGTGTCGGCTTCGTGCCGCTGCGTGGCTGCATCGATCAGCTGCTGGATGCGTCTGGTCATGTAGAGGAGCTCTTCGGCCCCCAGTCCATCCAGCTCGTCTACGGCCGCCTGGGCGGCGCGCAGGTTCTCGAGTGGGGTGGCATAGACTGGGCGGTCGGCCCCAAACATGTCGGCGATGACAGCGCCGCGCTGCCTGACGACGTAGGCTTGGCTCAGTCCGCCAGGAGGCGGCGTGCCGAAGGCAGCGCGATCGACTTCGCGCTTGTGGGCCTCGGTGAGGCGTCTCACGGAAGCTAGCTTCCGGACCTCCGCGAGGAGGGCGAGGCGGCGTGCCTCCAGTGCTTCGGCGTCGGCATCGGCCGGGAGAGGGACGGACAAGTCGTGGGTCACCGCTTGCAGGGCGTCGTGGGCGTTCTCGCCAGAAGCGTCGCCGTGGCTGATGACCATCACCTCGGCGGTTGCACCGTCACAGCCATTGGCTCAGGGAAGTGGGTCGTCGTAGATCAGGACGTTGGTGGGGAAGGCATCGGGCGAGGCAGTGTTGGAGTCGACATGCATCGGGTCGGTGGAGCCAATAGACTCCTGGACCACCGCAGGCTCGCCGGAGACGTGGAGCTGGCCGAGGAGGTCGGTGCCCGCATCGGAGGCGAGCTCGTCGGAGATGGGGGCCTCACCAAGGGGATCGGCGAGGTCGCTTGCTGCGCAAGCGTTGGTGACGCCTTGCAGCGCGTCGTGGCAAGCGCCATCGGGCGTGCCGGGCTGGCTACGCTCGCTGGGGAGGAAGAGGGTTCCCGTCCAGAACAGGTCTCCGGACGACGGTGCACCTGGCCCCATGGTGGGCGCCAAAGGTCGGGTGGTTGGTGCGACATATGCCAACGGGTGGCTTATCTATGTGGGAGCCAGTAAGACGTCACGGGTGCCTGGAAGCGGGATAAGGCGGAGACATGCACGCCGGCGAATCTTACCCAGCTTCGGGGCTCTCCGTGGAAATAACACCCCTACTACTGCTCTGCGGGGTCTCCGCATGATCACTCGATGAACAAGTAACTACAAGGTGCTCCTCGAGCTGTTTGGCGAGAAGAAGAAGAAGGGCAAGGCTAGCTCTACTCTTCTCTCTATGTGTGTTGTAACCTAGATGAGATCAACCCCTTGCATGGGTGCCCCAGGGGGTTTATATAGGCCTACCCCCCGGGGGTACAATGGTAATCCGGCTGGGAGCGGGTCCCAGCAGTCAGTGTCTATGCTCGTCGGCTTCTACGCCGGTTGCTGGGGCCCACCGGTTGGTGGGCCCCGCCGGCTGCCAGCATCTTGGTCGACAGGCAGGCCCTACTGCCTAGGGCCCTGTCGGCGGCCGATTACTGTTGCCTCGATCCTGATGATGAGGGCTTTATCGAGGTAAGCGTGGCTACAGCGCCGCCGCCTGGCGGGCGATCGCTGTAGCCTCACGTCGTCTTGTCTTCTTAATGGGGCGCCTCCTTCGAGGGAAGGAGCAAGCCGGCTTGGGAAAGCCGGCCATGTATTGGGCCGACTGGGGGAAGCCTGGCCGCCTTTGGGTGTCTCTCTGCCCAAAGGGGCCCACCGCTCGTGGGCCGCGCTGACAGCCCGCCGTGAATGGCGCCATAGTCATCATGGCAACAGTGCCGCGCCGGACGGGTCAGAGCTACCCCGTACGGCGCACTGTGCCAAGCGTGCTCCGGGTTTCGGGGGTGGCAGGCTTTACTGTAGCCACGCCCCGTCCCATCGCCGTTATGTGGTTGCGGGCCTCGAGGGTACGATCTTGACCGCGCCGTGGGAGCCGGCTTCTTGGAGTCGGCCTTCTCGTGGCCGGCTTCTCGGAGTCGGCCCTCTCGCGGCTTTCCTCGTGAGGGTTAAGGCCGGGCCGCCTTCCGACAGTCGGCCTGAGAGGCAGCCGGCAGGGGGAAGGCGGCCCCACGTCTTGGTTTCTTGGAAGCCGGATCGGCTCGTAATTTTTTCTGAAGTGCCAAGGGGAGCCGGCTAGGCTACTCGTGGTCATTTACCCCGACAGTGTGCGATTGAGCACGACTTAATGCCCGACCATGGCAGAAGATAGAGAAAAGATGAGTGCCATCCCCTATGCCTCGGCCATAGGGTCTATTATGTATGCCATGCTGTGTACCAGACCTGATGTAAACCTTGCCGTAAGTTTGGTAGGAAGGTACCAAAGTAATCCCGGCATGGAACACTGACAGCGGTCAAGAATATCCTGAAGTACCTGAAGAGGACTAAGGATATGTTTCTCGTTTATGGAGGTGACGAAGAGCTCGTCGTATTGGGTTACGTCGATGCTAGCTTCGACACAGATCTGGATGACTCTAAGTCACAAACCGGATACGTGTATATTTTGAATGGTGGGGCAGTTAGCTGGTGCAGTTGCAAGCAAAGCGTTGTGGCGGGATCTACATGTGAAGCGGAGTACATGGCAGCCTCGGAGGCAACACAAGAAGCAATCTGGGTGAAGGAGTTCATTACCAACCTAGGAGTTATTCCCAATGCACCGGGCCCGATGACTCTCTTCTGTGACAACACTGGAGCTATTGCCCTTGCCAAGGAGCCTAGGTTTCACAAGAAGACCAGGCATATCAAGCGTCGCTTCAAATCCATTCGTGAAAATGTTCAAAATGGAGACATAGATATTTGTAAAGTACATACGGACCTGAATGTCGCAGATCCGTTGACTAAACCTCTTCCACGGGCAAAACATGATCAACACCAGAACTCTATGGGTGTTCGGTTCATCACAATGTAACTAGATTATTGACTCTAGTGCAAGTGGGAGACTGTTGGAAATATGCCCTAGAGGCAATAATAAAATGATTATTATTATATTTCCTCGTTCATGATAATTGTCTTTTTTCATGCTATAATTGTGTTATCAGGAAATCGTAATACATGTGTGAATACATAGACCACAACATGTCCCTAGTGAGCCTCTAGTTGACTAGCTCATTGATCAACAGATGGTCATGGTTTCCTGACTATGGACATTGGATGTCGTTGATCACGGGATCACATCATTAGGAGAATGATGTGATGGACAAGACCCAATCGTAAGCATAGCATAAGATCGTGTAGTTCGTTTGCTAGAGCTTTTCTAAATGTCAAGTATCATTTCCTTAGACCATGAGATTGTGCAACTCCCGGATACTGTAGGAATAATTTGGGTGTGCCAAACGTCACAACGTAATTGGGTGAGTATAAAGGTGCACTACAGGTATCTCCGAAAGTGTCTGTTGGGTTGGCACGAATCAAGACCTGGATTTGTCACTCCGTATGACGGAGAGGTATCTCTAGGCCCACTCGGTAATGCATCATCATAATGAGCTCAATGTGACCAAGTGGTTGATCACGGGATCATGCATTACGGTACGAGTAAAGTAACTTGCTGATAACGAGATTGAACGAGGTATTGGGATACCGACGATCGAATCTCGGGCAAGTAACATACCGATTGTCAAAGGGAATTGTATACGGGGTTGCCTGAATCCTCGACATCGTGGTTCATCCGATGAATTCATTGTGGAACATGTGGGAACCAACATGGGTATCCAAATCCCTCTGTTGGTTATTGGCCGGAGATTTGTCTCGGTCATGTCTGCATGGTTCCCGAACCCGTAGGGTCTATACACTTAAGGTTCGGTGATGCTAGGGTTGTAGAGATATTAGTATGCGGCAACCCGAAAGTTGTTCGGAGTCCCGGATGAGATCCCGGACATCACGAGGAGTTCCGTAATGGTTCGTAGGTAAATATTTGTATATAGGAAGTCCAGTTTCGGCCACTGGGAAAGTTTTTGGGGTCATCGGTATTGTACCGGGACCACCATAAGGGTCCCGGGGGTCCACCGGGTGGGGCCACCTATCCCGGAGGGCCCCATGGGATGAAGTGGGAAGGGAACCAGCCCCTGGTGAGCTGGTGCGCCCCCATGGGCCTCCCCCTGCGCCTAGGGTTGGAAACCCTGGGGGTGGGGGGCGCCCCACCAAACTTGGGGGGCAAGTCCCCCCCTAGGCCGCCGCCCCCTTGATGGGATCTACAAGGGGGCCGGCGCCCCCATGGCCCCTATATATAGTGGAGGGGAGGGAGGGCAGCCGCACCCAAGCCCCTGGCGCCTCCCTCCCTCCCGTGACACCTCATCCTCCCCGCTTGCGCTTGGCGAAGCCCTGCCGGGATCCCGCTGCTTCCACCACCACGCCGTCGTGCTGCTGGATCTCCATCAACCTCTCCTTCCCTTGCTGGATCAAGAAGGAGGAGACGTCTCTCCCAACCGTACGTGTGTTGAACGCGGAGGTGCCGTCCATTCGGCGCTCGGTCATCGGTGATTTGGATCACGACGAGTACGACTCCATCAACCCCGTTCTCTTGAACGCTTCCGCTCGCAATCTACAAGGGTATGTAGATGCACTCCTCTCTCTCTCTCATTGCTAGTTACTCCATAGATTGATCTTGGTGATGCGTAGAAATTTTTTAATTTTTGCAACGATCCCAACAATTATCTCCTGTGCCGGTATCACCGCTTTTGCCTTGGCGAGACTTAGAGCGGCGCCGCTGACGTTGACGCTTGGGTTGCTTCTTGGAGGGGTCATCCTCCGCTGTCCCGTCGCCATTGCCTTCTTTGGGTGTGTCCACCATATATATATGTCATATGATGAGGTGGTTGTCCAGTGCCCTGTGGGCAGTGGTTCCTGTTCGTCTCCTGCATCCTCGTCCATACCGTCGATGTCTTCGGAGTCGAAGTCGAGCTTGTCGGTCAAATCGTCGACAGTGGCTACTAAGTGGGTGGTGGGTGGGCGGCGAATTTCTTCGTCATCTGCATCCCAATCCTGCCGGACATAGTTCGGCCAGGACTCTCCTGACAAGGAGAGAGACCTTAATGAGTTCAGTATGTCGCCGAAGGGCGAGCGCTGAAAGATATCCATGGAGGTGAACTCCATGATCGGCGCCCAGTCAGATTCGATCGGCACGGGCGCAAGTGGTTCGGAGTCCGTGGCCGAGGAAGAATCCGGCAGTTTGGCGTCACAGCTTCGTGAAGGGTAAGGTCGATACTCGGCTAGATCACCGCTGAGAATGCGGCCTCCGTGGCGGGGTCTATCCACCCGTCCGTGGATGGCGCAATTGGCTCCGAATTGAGAGTCGGAGTGATTGCCGGTGCGGTCTCCTGAACACTGTCCGATGGTAGAGCTAAATCATGCTCATCGTGACCGTGCGACGCACTCGGCAGGGGCTCGAATCCGTCGAAGATCAAGTCTCCACAGATGTAGGCCGTGTAGTTTAAGCTTCCAAACCTGACCTGGTGGCCAGGGGCGTAACTCTCGATCTGCTCCAGATGGCCAAGCGAGTTGGCCCGCAGTGCGAAGCCGCCGAATACAAAGATCTGTCCGGGGAGAAAAGTCTCACCCTGGACTACATCGCTATCGATGATCAAAGGAGCCATCAAGCCTAACAATGACGACACAGAGGAACTCTCAATGAAAGCACCAATGTCGGTGTCAAAACCGGCGGATCTCGGGTAGGGGGTCCTGAACCGTGCGTCTAGGCGGATGGTAACAGGAGACACGATGTTTTTACCCAAGTTCGGGCCCTCTCGATGGAGGTAAAACCCTACTCCTGCTTGATTGATCTTGATGATATGAGTATTATAAGAGTTGATCTACCACGAGATCAAGGAGGCTAAACCCTAGAAGCTAGTCTATGGTATGATTGTTGTTCTTGGTCCTACAGACTAAACCCTCCGGTTTATATAGACATTAGAGGGGGCTAGGGTTACACATAGTCGGTTACAAGGAAGGAGATCTACATATCCGTATTGCCAAGCTTGCCTTCCACGTCAAGGAGAGTCCCATCCGGACATGGGACGAAGTCTTCAATCTTGTATCTTCATAGTCCAATAGTCCGACCAAAGGGTATAGTCCGGCTGTCCGGATACCCCCTAATCCAGGACTCCCTCACCATGCATGAAATGTGATTGATTAGATTTATTGTTCATTGAAATTGGCAATTCTTTGCTAAGATACTTCCTCACTAACTTCTACCAAAGTCAATCCTCATTTCTGAGCTTCCATGGTCATTTCTTAAGAAAACAAATATTCATAGTAATAAAGTCAACTACCCCCAGGCTTCCCTGTTCAACTTGTTGTCAAACATGATGCCACCTAACTAAATTTATGTATTTGTGTGACTCATCACTATATTACCAAAATAACCCTTTCGTAGTAATTACACCCTATGTAGAAAACCTTTAGGCATGTCAAACACAACATCATGTAATAAGGCACATTACTTAAATATGACCTTAGTAGAAATTATTTTGCACCATGAAACATTAAATTTCCTTGCAAGGTTTCTAACCTCTATTCTATTCACTACTTTATTTTAGTCACTATTTCTCAACTTATTATTTTGGATAGGAATCCTTCTAATTCATTGGTAGAATCCCAACACCACAAGTAAAAATATATTTATAGTGCAACTAACAAAAGAATTATGTGCATGGGCCCAATAAATCAGCAACTATAACTATCTTTTTCACCTGGAACTTTTGGAATGAGAGAAATCATGGAATTTTTCAGCAAATTGCGTCGAGGACTAAAAATGTTGTTTGTTTGTTCAAATCTTACTTAGTGTAACTCGATGATGCCTCCTCTCAGCAACACTTTCTATATAGCTGACGTAATATAGTATTTTCTACCTCTTTTGATGGTAAGATTCAAAAAGCGCTAGGCATAGACGAGGCGGTTAGCCTTTGCCTAGCGCCTAGGTGATGCTCAAGCACCTTAGGCGTGGCCTAGGCGGTCAAAATATTCTGACTGTGCGGGTTGTACTTAAGGTACTATATGTGTATAAAAAATAATTTATAACATGTAAATGAGTAAACTACCATCCCCTTATGTTGGAATATGGCTCATTTGGCAATATAGCATGATTTCCATATTTAATGACAAGTTCTTCCTTGGCGTACCTAGAATACTCATTATGCCCTAGGTGAGGTGTTTGATCATCGCCTAGCGCGAAAGCTGAGCCGCCTATGTGACCTTTTCCAACATAGGCCAATAAGCATCCCACTTTCTTCTTCTAAATCCATCATCTATAATGCAAAGGCAAAGAACCTATGTCACGAACTTTTTTTAACCATGCCACAGACTTAGTTAATGGTAATTTATAAGGGTTATTAGAAGCAAAATAATTTGTATTGTTCTAAATACCATTTTCCAAATTCTAGGATTTCTCGTCGTGGTGCGTTGATCGGTCGGGAAGTCCATATTTTTGTCGTTGCATTCCGCCAGGAAAGGCAATGAAAGCGGGTGTATAGTTTTTTGTGTTTTAGAAGATGAAGCATGCCTTATTTGAATTGGTGGCCCAATAACAAATTTGCCACGCAGATCGAAGAAGATGGACCCTAGTGCTCGGTCTTGTTTATTGCGAGACAGAAGCATGGCTCGCCTACAATGTTCGCTCTGATGGGCCAGCCTAATAACATGGGTTGCGATGGTTTTGGGAAGTTTCTGTGTACATTAGCCACTGGTTTTGGGAACCTTCCGCCTGTTGGGAAACGTAGCATGCAATTTCAAAAAAATTCCTACCCTCACGCAAGATCTATCTAGGAGATACATAGCAAAGATAGGGGGGAGTGTGTCCACGGACCCTCGTAGACCGAAAGCGGAAGCGTTTGACACCGCGGTTGATGTAGTCGAATTTCTTCTTGTTCCGACCGATCAAGCACCGAACGTACGGCACCTCCGAGTTCCGCACACATTCAGCTCAATGATGTCCCTCGAACTCTTGATTCAGCGAAGTGTCGAGGGAGAGTTCTATCAGCACGACGGCATGGTGGCGGTGATGGTGAAGTCACCCGTGCAGGCTTCGCCTAAGCACTATGTGAATATGACCGGAGGCGTAAACTATGGAGGGGGGCGGCGCACACGGCTAACAATCGTTGGTGTGTGTTCTAGCGGTGCCCCCCTCATATATATAGGTTGGAGGGGAGGAGAGGCTGCCAAGGGGGCGCCCCAAGTAGGAGGGATCCTACTTGGGGTCCTCCCAATTCACCCCCCCCCTTTCCTGTTCCTATTCGGAGTAGGAAGGGAAGAGGGGAAGGGGGAATCCTATTCCCTTTTTCCTTTCCTCCTTCCCCCATTCTACTCCAATTTGGCCAGCCCATATGGGGGCGCACCAACCCCTTTGTGGCTGGTGTGTTTCCCCTCTTGGCCCATAAGGCCCATATCTTTTGCCGGGGGTGACCGGAACCCCTTCCGGTGACCCGATATGTACCCCGTACCCTCTGAAACACTTCCGGTGTCCGAATACCACCGTCCTAGATATCAATCTTTACCTCTTGGCCATTTCGAGACTCCTCTTCATATCCATGATCTCATCCGGGACTCCAAACAACATTCGGCCGCCAAATCACATAACTCATATAATACAAAATCGTCATCGAACGTTAAGCGTGCGGACCCTATGGGTTCGAGAAATATGTAGACATGACCGAGATACTTCTCCAGTCAATAACCAATAGTGGAACCTGGATGCTCATATTGGCTCCTACATATTCTACGAAGATCTTTATCGGCCGAACCGTCATGACAACATACGTTATTCCCTTTGTCATCGGTATGTTACTTGCCCGAGATTAGATCGTTGATACCTTCATACCTAGTTCAATCTTGTTACCGGCAAGTCTCTTTACTTGTTCTATAATACATCATCCCGCAACTAACTCATTAGTCACTTTGCTTGCAAGGCTTCTTATTATGTGCATTACCGAGAGGGCCCAGAGATACATCTTCGATACTTGGAGTGACAAATCCTAATCTCGATTCACGCCAACCCAACAAGACACCTCCGGAGATACCTTTAGAGCATATTTATAATCACCCAGTTATGTTGTGACATTTGATAGCACACAAGGCATTCTTCCGGTATCCGGGAGTTGCATAATCTCATAGTCGAAGGAATATGTATTTGACATGAAGAAAGCAATAACAATAAAACTGAACGATCAATATGCTATGCTAACGGATGGGTCTTGTCCATCACATCATTATCCTAGTGATGTGATCCCGTTCATCAAATGAAAACACATGTCTATGGTTAGGAAACTTAACCATCTTTGATTAACAAGCTAGTCTAGTAGAGGCTTAATATGGACACGGTGTTTTGTCTATGTATCCACACATGTATCAAGTTTCCGGTTAATACAATTCTAGCATGAATAATAAACATTTACCATGATATAAGGAAATATAAAATAACAACTTTGTATTGCCTCTAGGGCATATTATCTTCAGTCTCCCACTTGCACTAGTCAATAATTTAGTTCACATCGCTATGTGATTAACACCCGTAGTTCACATTGCCATGTGACTAACACCCAAAGAGTTTACTAGAGTCAATAATCTAGTTCACATAGCCATGTGATTAACACTCAAAGAGTAGTAAGGTGTGATCATGTTTTGCTTGTGAGAGAGGCTTAGTCAACGGGTTTGTCACATTCAGATCCGTATGTATTATGTAAATTTCTATGTCTATAATGCTCTACATGGAGCTACTCTAGCAAATTGCTCCCACTTTCAATATGTATCCAGATCGAGACTCAGAGTCATCCAGATCGGTGCCAAAGCTTGCATCGACGTAACTATTTATGATGAACTGTTTATCACCTCCATAACCGAGAATTACTTCCTTAGTCGTCTAAGGATAATTTTGACCGTTGTTCGGTGATCTACTCCTGGATCACTATTGTACCCTCTTGCCAAACTAATGGCAAGGTACTCAGCAGGTTTGGTACATAGCATGGCATACTTTATGGAACCTATGGTTGACGAATAGGGAATGACTTTCGTTCTTTCTTTATCTTCTGCCATGGTCGGGTTTTGAGTCTTTACTCAAGTTCACACCTTACAATACAGGCAAGAACTCCTTCTTTGACTGATCCATTTTGAACTCTTCAGAATCTTGTCAAGGTATGTACTCATTGAAAGTATTATCAAGCGTCCTGATCTATCTCTATAGATCTTGATGCCCAATATATAAGCAGCTTCACCGAGGTCTTTCATTGAAAAAACTCTTACTCAAGTATCCTTTTATGCTATCCAGAAATCCTATATCATTTCCAATCAACAATATGTCATCCACATATAATATTAGAAATGCTACAGAGCTCCCACTCACTTTCTTGTAAATACAAGATTCTCCGAAAGTCTGTATAAAACCATATGCTTTGATCACCTCATCAAAGCGTAACCTCGAGATGCGTTCACCAGTCCATAGATGGATCGCTGGAGCTTGCACATTTTGTTAGCACCTTTAGGATCGACAAAACCTTCTGGTTGCATCATATACAACTCTTCTTTAAGAAATCCATTGAGGAATGCAGTTTTGACATCCATTTGCACGATTTCATAAAATGCGGCAATTGCTAACATGATTCGGATAGACTTAAGCATCGCTACAAGTGAGAAAGTCTCATCGTAGTCAACTCCTTGAATTTTTTGAAAACTGTAGGGTCGAAAGTATGTCTAGAGGGGGTGATTAGACTACTTGACCAAATAAAAATGTAGCCTTTTCCCAATTTTAAGTCTTGGGCAGATTTTAGCAACTTAGAACAAGTCAAGCAATCAACCTACACATGCAAGTCTAAGAGTATAGCAGCGGAATGTAAAACATTGCACATGAAGGTAAAGGGAGGAGTTTGGAGGGAGCAAACGCAATGTAGACACAGAGATTTTTGGCGTGGTTCCGATAGGTGGTGCTATCATACATCCACATTGATGGAGACTTCAACCCATGAAGGGTAACGGTTGTGCGAGTCCACGGAGGGCTCCACCCATAAAGGGTCCACGAAGAAGCAACCTTGTCTATCCCACAATGGCCATCCCCCACGAAGGACTTGCCTCACTAGGGTAGATATTCACGAAGTAGGCGATCTCCTTGCCCGTACAAACTCCTTGGTTCAACTCCATAATCTTGACGGAGGCTCCCAAGTGACACCTAACCAATATAGGAGACACCACTCTCCAAAAGGTAATAGATGGTGTGTTGATGATGAACTCCTTGCTCTTGTGCTTCAAATGATAGTCTCCCCAACACTCAACTCTCTCTCACAGATTTGGATTTGGTGGAAAGATTATTTGAGTGGAAAGCAACTTGGAGAAGGCTAGAGATCAAGATTTATGTGGTTGGAATGGAATATCTTGACCTCAACACATGAGTAGGTGGTTCTCTCTCAAAAAATGTATACTGGAAGTGTAGGCATGTTCTGATGGCTCTCTCCGCGAATGAAGAGTGGGTGGAGGGGTATACATATCCTCCACACAAAATCTAACCGTTACACACAATTCACCAAACTCGGTGGGACCGAATCAGAAAACTCGGTCAGACCGATACAGTTCAAAATGTGAATGTTAGGCTTTTCGGCGGGACCAACATGTCAAATCGGTGGGACCGATTTCATTAGGGTTAGGGCATAACGTAATATCGGTGAGACCAATTTTGGTAATAAGCTAACCAGAGAGTTGGTCAGGCAAACTCGATGGGACCGATTCGCTCATTTCAGTGAGACTGAAATGTTACGAAGGGGAAACAAAGAGTTTGCATTGCGAACTCTGTGGGACCGACCGCTCATCTCGGTTTGACCGAAACATTACGAAGGGAAATAGAGAGTTTGCAATCCCATATCGGTGAGACCGAGATCCCTATCGGTGAGACCGAAGTGACTAGGGTTTCTGCCAGTGGCTATGTCAAATGAACTCGGTGGCGCCGGATAGAATATTTTGGTGGGGCTAAGTTTGAATTTTGGTTTGGGACATATGTGGATATGAGAAAGTGGTTGAGGGCTTTTGGAGCATATCACTAAGCATTTTGAGCAAGCAAGCCATTAAGCAACACATCATCCCCTTTTAATAGTATTGGCTTTTCCTATGGATTCAATGTGATCTTGGATCACTAAAATGAAAATGTAGAGTCTTGAGCTTGAGCCAATATGTGTCCTTAGCATTTTGAGGGGTCCACATTCCTAATACATGCCATGCCAATCATTAAACTTTCTGAAATGATCATCTCGGAATAGCATTAGTTCAATGAGCTATATGTTGTTAGTAATTACCAGAACCACCTAGGGATAGTTGCACTTTCAATCTCCCCCTTTTTGGTAATTGATGACAACATATAGATCAAAGCTTCGACAAATGATAATAAGATTTAAAATACATCGTCGCTTTGAGAAGTATGTGAAGCAAGAGCTCCCCCTAAATTTGTGCATTATTTAATATTTGCTTTTGAATGCAAATGCACAATCGATTAGGATCATGGGTTACTCTTCCATGTCACATACATCTTGGTGGAGCGCTCAAAATGATAGGAATTAAAACATGCACTCATCACCGAGCAAAGTGAATGATCATATAAGGATATAAAAGATAATATCGTCCAAGCAAACATTAAAGTATGATATGATCAAACACATGATCATATAAGTATCTCACACACAAACATAAAGTATCAAACAAGCACACACAAAAGTATCAACCAAATAGCAAGTAGCAAGAGAGACAAAGAAGCAAAACACTCTCTCTCGAAGCCTATGATCTATACATTTATCCCCCTTTGGCAACAAGTTACCAAAAAGTTTGAAAATGCATAGTGTTATGCGTCTCTCAGGCTAGGACTTCGGGAGGTGGTCTAGATAGAACTCCAAGGACGAAGGCATCAGTAGATGTAGCTGGAGCTGGTGGAGTGGCTATTGGAGGTGGCACTTAAGCTGTTGCTGCTGGTGCAGATGAAGTAGCTCTAGTATCTGGTACTGGCATTGCAGTGACCCCTAACCTCTTGGCACTCGCTGAAAAGCATCTGTAGTACCCTGTCCTCTCTTCTCCTCTGCTTCCTCCTGGAGCTGCTCAACTATTGTCTGTATCTCAGTAACTTCCAGATCAAGATCATAAAACTTGGTCTCTATTATCCTCTCCAAGCTCTCCTGATTCTAAGTCAGGGTGGCCAAGCCCTTCTCAATCCTCAATGTAGCTTGAATCAGATAAGCTAGTTGATCTTGTTTGCTCTTTAAGAACACTTCAGATGCCTCCTCAATACTTGGCATCTTTGCAGATTTTTCTGCCTTTGCCTTTGCTCTCTTCTCTTATGCTTGCACTGATGAAGATTCATCCTCATCCATCACAACTGTGTTATCTTCAAATTCTGGGTGCAAAGGTAAATGCTCCTTGTCCAACAAGTAAGTGCCCGTGCCCATCTTGGAGTTGGTGAGCACCTGAATGTGTGGAGCATACCCACAGGATCTTTTCTGGTCAGCAGCTGTCCTTTTGATTGTCCCTACAATCAGACTCATGACCTTGAATTTTTGTGGCACATCACAGATCTGCAGCAAGTTGATGGAATGTCCTCTGATCATCTTGTGATCTCCAGATTTGGGTAATAGAGTATGCCTTAAGATGGTGTTGATAGTAGGTAGACCAGACAACAAATAATGTATAGATCCAAACTTGTGTCTCTCCAAAGCTGTGTCTGGGATCTCCTTGTACATATTTTCCATTGAGTTGTGGTATTTCTTCTTCTTGGCATACACATCCAAATCATCCTCATGCTCTTCTGGGGCATTGATCAACTTGGCCCACTCATCAATAGTTGACTGGTACCTTGTACCTTCAGACATCCACACTATTCTTTCATCTGGATAGAAATGTGTAGTGGAGTAGAACTTCATAATGAGCTCATCATTCCATTTTGTAAGCTTTTGTCGAACAAACTTTTCAACTCCACAAGCCTTGCAACTCTTATGTACACCTGGGAAATGATCTTCATTCTCATCAATATATTCCCAATCAACCGACTACATATCACAGACAATAGGTTTCTTGTCCAACAGAATGGTCTCATAGAAATCTTGTTGTTCTTTGGTGTGGAACCTGTAGTCCACAGCTGCCCTCCTTCTTACAACATAGGGATCAGACTGTCTCCAAAGTCTCAGTCTTGCATCCTTCCTGATGTTCATGTCTTCTGCCACTGGATGAGTGTCATTTTGGTCTGGGATCTTCACGTTCATTTTTCTCAGCACTTGGGATTCGTCATCTTCTTCTTCAACTTCAGGCACTGGGGCCTTGTTCTTCTCTTCAGCTGGGATATTCCTGGTGCTTCTCTTGGGCTTAGAAGGCTTCTGAGCTTGAGCAGTAGCTTTGGGAGCAGTTTTGGGCTTTGATGTAGCAGCCCCTGACTTGATTGCATCTCCCATAAGCTTCTAGACTTGGGTGCTGGTGCAGCATCCTCTTCATCTTCTTCATCAGAAGAATGCCTCTCAAATTCTTCCATGGCGTCCACCTTCTTGCACCATCTTCCTCCTTTTCTTTCCTTCTTCTTCTTCTCCTCAACACCAGCCTCTCCTCCAGTTGATTTGGAGGGTTCCTGAGTGGAGGCCCTGGCCTTAGACATTGGAATTCTCTTTGCAGGTGCCTTCTTATGCAACCCAGGCTTGGTTGCAGCAGCAGTGCCATACTCCTTCTTCGGGACTTTCTTTTTGGAGCTCACTTCCTCCTCTGTAGCCACATAATCCTCATCCTCAGAATCTGAGGTTCTCTTCTTCCTTGATCTGGTGGCTGCCTTAGGCAAATTGCTGGGTGTGCTCCTGCTACCCTCTTCATAGTTGCTTGAGGGACTAGTGCCCTCACTCATTTGCACTTGCTCTTCAGATCTGTTCTGGCTATCACTCTGGTCAGACATCTTGGCAAGCAAACTGACAACAAACCCTGTGAATAGATATAGATGAGGTAGAGTAGATGAGCATCACAAAGTGCAGAGTTTTTGCAAAACTGATGAGTCAAAAACTTAGTTTTAGTTCTCCACAAAAAGCATTTTGGAGCTACCGATATGTTAATCTCGGTGATACCAAAGCAACTTTTGGAGTTTAAACTAGTGAACTCGGTCAGACTGAGTCACTGTTTGGTGGCTCCGAGATTGCTAGGGTTTCACTAAGAGTTGAACTCGGTCGCACCGATTTGCAATTTTTGGTTAGACCAAAAAGCGCATGTGCAATGTCCTAAGCCAAATCAGTGAGACCGATTTCTACAACTCGGTCGATCCGAGATGAGTTCGGCGGAGACCTAACGCTAAATTTTCGAATCAAGCCTAATCTAATGGATGTTTTCTCTGGATAGATTGATTTCATACATGGTAAAGATCATGGCAAAGCAATGTACAAGGAATCGGAGTAAGGAATTAGCACAAAAGATCGAACTCATACCCTAGCTCGGCGGTGAGTTCGCTACGGCGACAACGGCGGGGCAGAATCTCGTTGGCGGCAACGGAAACCAGCGGCGGGAGGTCACTGGCGACGAGGAGACGATCCAGAGACCCGAGGCGCCAGAGCAGGATACGCGTGGGCTGAGGGGTTTTGAAGAAATTTCCAAAATATCACCAGTGGGTATATATATATTGACCCTATAGGTGTGACCGAGTGGAACAACTCGGTGGCACCGAGATGCAGAATCGCAAGCGGTTACTGCAACTCGGTGTGACCGAAAAGTTCAAATCGGTTGCACCGAGATTGAAGACCTAGATCAACTCGGTGAACTCGGTGTGACCGAAGTGGATGAATCGGTCATACCGAAATGCACAGAGAGGTTTTGGAAGTTTAAGTCTATGATGAATCGGGGACTCCGAGTGCTCCTCACACAGAGTGGTTCGAATCTGACTTGATCAAACTTTGTGATCTAGCATGAATAGAGTTTGAGATGAGAAAATCATAGATAGCTAGAGGAAGTTCTTAAGCATTCTTTTCCATCCACTTGGCAAAAGAAAAAGAGCCAATCAATCAAAGCAACAAGTGGATGTCCTCGAATGAGTAAAATATGCAATCAACATGCTCACACAATAAAATGGCAAATGAAATATGTGACAAAGAATGCATAAACACTCTAGCATCTATCAAGAAATTGGCGATGACTAGGTCATCTATATATGATTATATTGACTTAGGAGTCAAATGAGAACATTTGATCATAGGTCATACTCATCATTTAAGCACAAGTGGGGTTACCACTTTTACATAAAGCATTATTGTGTTCACATCATTAGAGTTGCTTTAGCTCAATTGTTAGAGTAAAGCTCCCCCTAGATGTGATATCCCCCCTAAGAGGGAGGAACTAACCTTGGGTTTTGTCGATGATGACTTCATGTAGATGTTGAAGATGCGGATGCTCAATGTTGATGTAGATCATTTGGAGCAATCCATTGGAGTGAGTTGCACTTTCAATACCTACACGGGTTAGTCCCACAAGGAACAAACAAGGATATCCATAGACATAGAGTGATATACACACAAGATGATGTCCATGAAATCATTAGGTTACCTTGTCCCTTGTCTTACCAACAAGAGGGTTTGTGACTCCTTGAACTAGTGCAAGTTGTGGAATTTGTTTGCACTTGTCCTCGCCAAAATGATATGAGTGAAGTATGTTGGTGGAGTCACCCTCAAGAACTCTCTAGTTCTCCTTCTTAGGGATCCACATCATCTTAATGGGAATCCTTGGAGTTGTAGTCATACTTGATGTAGTAGAACTTGATGTAGTCTTGGGAACCCACTTGCCCAAGGCCTTAGGAGCTTCTTCAAATGCATCAATCTCCTCTTGAAGCTTGTCCTTGCCTTTTTGCTTGTGGTCTTGCGGTGCAAGATCATCTTGAGCTTGTGTCCCTTGGAAAGAAGTAGGATCATACTTCTCTTGTTGAGGAACAAACTTTGTCTTGGGGTATTGATCTGCTTCCCTCTCAACTCCATTGGCATTGAACTTTCATTCAAAACCAACACCTTGATTCTTCCGGTGCCTTCCTTGCTTGTGTGCAATTTCCTCAAATTGCTTACTTCCGGCAAGGCTCTTGTAACACCTTTCTCTATAATTCCCTTCAATAAGCTATTTTCTTGCTCAAGTGTAACTTGGCTAAGAGAATCATTAGTGGAATCAAGAGAACTACTAGAAGCAACAACATTGGATTTAGCATGATTATTGTTACTACTAGATGAATCTTTCTTACTCTTGTTGCTAGATTTAACTTTTGGCATGTAAGTACATAAGAGTAAACGCTTGGCAATGTAAGAAGAACTTTTCTTGTGAAGATCATCATTGATTGCTTTTAAGAACCCATGCTCTTGCTCAAGGTTGAGCTTTTTAAAGCATTACTTTTCATGAGTCTTTAAAAGTTCTCAATGATCTTCCAAGGTAGTTTCATGAGCTAACTTAAGAGTGTTTAGTTCTTTAGTTAGACACTCAATCTCCTTCTTATCATCATCATTCATTCTATCTTGATTATCATGATTAATAGCAAGTTCATCATAGTTTTCATCACTAGAGTTGTCAACAAGTAAATCATCATCACCTAGCAAATCATCTTCATCACTATTGAAATCAACATACTCGGGGTGTGATACCTTTGGGCCTTTAGCCATGAAGCATCTTCCAATTCCTTCATTTGGTGAGTCAAATATGTCATAGGAGTTGGTTGACACAAGTGCTAGACCGGAAACACCTTCATCTTGAGTATATTCGGAGTCGGAGTGATAACTTCTTTCGGAGTGATGGTCAGAGTTGGAGCCGGATACCCATTCACCAACATGAGCTTGATGTCTTCGTTTTATGTAGCTCTTTGATGATTTGTCCTTCCTTTCCAAATCCTTGTTTCTCTGAGAGGTTCTTCATTCATAACGATCATCTCTACTCCTCCTTTCTCTTGGTGGTGATTCTTCTCTTCTTTTGTAGGGAGTCGTACACTCATTGCAGTAGTGTCGGGTCTTCCACAATTGTAGCAATTTCGCTCACAACTAGAAGATCTTTTGTCATTGTAGGACCTTGACTTGGAACTTCTTTCCTTGCTTCTACTCTTGTAGAACTTGTTGAAGTTCTTCACCATTAGGCTCAACTCCTCATTGAAGGTTTGTTTCTCACTTGATGATGTAGGAGTATCGTATGAGGCTTTGTAAGCACCACTTGACTTGTTGTGAAGCTCTTCCTTATCCTTGAGTGACATCTCATGAGCAACAATTCTTCCAGTGACTTCCGTAGGCTTGAGATCTTTGTAATTGGGCATCATTTGGATCAATGTGCACATGGTATCATATTTTCCATCCAATGCTCTTAGGATCTTCTTGATGATGAATCTATCGGTCATCTCTTCACTTCCTAAGCCGGCAATCTCATTTGTGATGAGAGCAAGCCTAGAGTACATTTCAGCGACACCTTCACCATCCTTCATTTTGAACTTGTCAAGTTGACTTTGAAGCACATCCAATTTGGATTCCTTGACGGAGTCGGTACCCTCGTGCATATCAATTAAGAATCCCAAATTTCCTTTGCACTCTCAAGACGGCTGATTTTGTTGAATTCTTCGGGGCACAATCCATTGAAGAGGATATCGCAAGCTTGAGCATTGTATTGCAGCATCTTCAACTCTTCCGCGGCAGCTTCACGGTTCGGTTCTCTCCCATCAAAGAATTCACCTTGCAAGCCAATACACACAATAGCCCAAACAGCAGGTTATGTCCAAGAATAAGCATCTCATCTTATGCTTCCAACTAGCAAAATTAGTACCATCAAAGTAAGGACCTCTATGGTGGTAATTTCCCTCCCTAGACGCCATACTCTCCTAGGTTGTGAAACCAAGGCTATGATCTCCAAAAGTTATGGAAATCAAGGCAAATGGAGACCAAAGCTCTGATACCACTTGTAGAATTGAATGTATGTCTAGATGGGGGGTGATTAGACAACATGACCAAATAAAAATCTAGCTTTTTCTCAATTTTAAGTCCTGGCAGATTTTACCAACTTAGAACAAGTCAAGCAATCAACCTACACATGCAAGTCTAAGAGTATAGCAGCGGAATGTAAAACATTGCACATGAAGGTAAAGGGAGGAGTTCCAGTAGGTGGTGCTATCATACATCCACGTTGATGGAGACTTCAACCCATGAAGGGTAACGGTTGTGCGAGTCAACGGAGGGCTCCACCCACGAAGGGTCCACGAAGAAGCAACCTTGTCTATCCCACCATGGCCATCGCCCATGAAGGACTTGCCTCACTAGGGTAGATCTTCACGAAGTAGGCGATCTCCTTGTCCGTACAAACTCCTTGGTTCAACTCCACAATCTTGACGGAGGCTCCCAAGTGACACCTAACCAATCTAGGAGACACCACTCTCCAAAAGGTAATAGATGGTGTGTTGATGATGAACTCCTTGCTCTTGTGCTTCAAATGATAGTCTCCCCAACACTCAACTCTCTCTCACAGATTTGGATTTGGTGAAAAGATTATTTGAGTGGAAAGCAACTTGGAGAAGGCTAGAGATCAAGATTTATGTGGTTGGAATGGAATATCTTGACCTCAACACATGAGTAGGTGGTTCTCTCTCAGAAAATGTATGCTGGAAGTGTAGGCATGTTCCGATGGCTCTCTCCACAAATGAAGAGTGGGTGGAGGGGTATATATAGCCTCCACACAAAATCTAACCATTAGACATAATTCACAAAACTCGGTGGGACCGAATCAAAAAACTCGGTCAGACCTATTCAGTTCAAAATCTGAACGTTAGGCTTTTCGGTGGGACCGACATGCCAACTCGGTGGGACCAATTTCATTAGGGTTAGGGCATAACGTAATCTCGATGAGACCGATTACACAAACTCGGTGAGATTGATTTTGGTAATAAGCTAACCAGAGAGTTGGTCAGGCAAACTCGGTGGGACCGATTCGCTCATTTGGGTGAGACCAAAATGTTATGAAGGGGAAACAAAGAGTTTGCATTGCGAACTCGGTGGGACCGATCGCTCATCTCGGTTAGACCGAAACGTTACAAAGGGAAACAGAGAGTTTGCAATCCCATCTCGGTGAGACCGAGATCCCTATCGGTGAGGCCGAAGTGACTAGGGTTTCTGGCAGTGGCTATGTCAAATGAACTCGGTGGCGCCGGATAGGATATTTCGGTGGGGTCGAGTTTGACTTTTGGTTTAGGACATATGTGGATATGAGAAAGTGGTTGAGGGCTTTTGGAGCATATCACTAAGCATTTTGAGTAAGAAAGACATTAAGCAACACCTCATCCCTTTTAATAGTATTGGCTTTTCCTATGGACTCAATGTGATCTTGGATCACTAAAATGAAAATGTAGAGTTTTGACCTTGAGCCAATATGTTTCCTTAGCATTTTGAGGGGTCCACATTCCTGATCCATGCCATGCCAATCATTGAACTTTCTGAAATGATCATCTTGGAATAGCATTAGTTCAATGAGCTATATGTTGTTATTAATTACCAAAACCACCCAGGGATAGTTGCACTTTCAAAAACCTTTTGCGACAAGTCGAGCTTTGTAGATAGTAACACTACCATTAGTGTTTGTCTTCCTCTTGAAGATCCATTTATTCTCAATGGCTTGCCGATCATTGGGCAAGTCCACCAAAGTCCACACTTTGTTCTCATACATGGATCCTATCTCAGATTTCATGGCCTCAAGCCATCTGTCAGAATCTGGGCTCATCATAGCTTCTTCATAGTTCGTAGATTCGCCATGGTCTAATAACATGACTTCCATAGGGATGGAAATGGGGACAATCCCCTATGGGGATACCTACAACATCCCCATCCCCATCTATTCCCTATCATCCCATCCCCATCCCCGTTTACATGACTGGGGATGAAATTTCCCCATACCCATGCCCCACTGGGGAACGGGGGCCCATTAGGGTCCCCATCTCCATAAACAAATACTCATATACAAAATATGACACCCTATAATCAACATACATAAATGGTGTTGTCCTTGTCCTGCTAATGCCTATCTAGGATGTACTTACTTCTTGGTCATGGTGGCAGCTAAGGTGAGGATGTGAGATAGGTTTAAGGTTTTTTTTCAGAGTTCTTTTTTGTTTTCGCAAGTTTGTTCATGAATATTTTAAGATTGACCGTTGTGTCACAGTTACTAACGGGGTCCCTGATGGGTATTGGGTCTGGGGAATAGGATATCATCCCCATCCCCGTTGTACCCTATGGGGAATAAATTAGTTTTGTAAATATCCCCATGGGGATGTTTTTCACCCATCCCCACCCCCTAATAGATGAAATCCCCATGGGTTTGGCGGGTATGGGGCCCCATTGCCATCCCTAGACTTCCAGGACTGGATTACTGTACCACTCTGGTGCGGAACGTGCTATGTTTGACCTACGTGGTCCAGTAGTAACTTGATCCGAAGTTTCATGATCATCATCATTAGCTTCCTTTTTAGTTGGTGTAGGCATCACGGAACGGATTTCACTGATGTGCTACTTTCCAATTCGAGAGAAGGTACAATTAACTCATCAAGTTCTACTTTCCTCCCACTCACTTCTTTAGAGAGAAACTCCTTCTCTAGAAAGGATCCATTATTAGCAACAAAGATCTTGCCTTCGGATATGTGATAGAAGGTGTAACCAACAATTTCTTTTTGGGTATCCTATGAAGACGCACTTCTCCGATTTGGGTTCGAGCTTATCAGGCTGAAGCTTTTTCTCATAAGCATCGCAACCCCAAACTTTAAGAAATGACAGCTTAGGTTTCTTGCTAAACCACAATTCATACGGTGTCGTCTCAACGGATTTAGACTGTGCCCTATTTAAAGTGAATGCAGATGTCTCTAATGCATAACCCCAAAACGATAGTGGTAAATTGGTAAGAGACATCATAGATCGCACCATATCTAATAAAGTACGGTTATGACATTCGGACACACCATTACGCTGTGGTGTTTTAGGTGGCGTGAGTTGTGAAACTATTCCACATTGTTTTAAATGAAGGCCAAACTCGTAACTCAAATATTCGCCTCCGCGATCAGATCGTAGAAACTTTATTTTCTTGTTACGATGATTCTCCACTTCACTCTAAAATTCTTTGAACTTTTCAAATGTTTCACACTTGTATTTTATTAAGTAGATATACCCATATCTGCTCAAATCATCTGTGAAGGTAAGAAAATAATGATACCTACCGCGAGCCTCAACACTCATCGGACCGCATACATTGGTATGTATTATTTCCAATAAGTCAGTGGCTCGCTCCATTGTTCCAGAGAACGGAGTTTTAGTCATCTTGCCCGTGAGGCATGGTTCGCAAGTATCAAATGATTCATAATCAAGTGATTCCAAAAGTCCATCTGCATGGAGTTTCTTCATGTGCTTTACATCAATATGACCTAGACGGCAGGGCCACTAGTATGTTGCACTATCATTATCAACTTTGCATCTTTTGGCATCAATATTATGAATATGTGTATCACTATGATCCAGATTCAATAAACCATTCACCTTGGGTGTATGAACACAGAAGGTTTTATTCATGTAAACAGAACAACAATTATTCTCTGACTTAAATGAATAACTGTATTGCAATAAACATGATCTAATCATATTCATGCTTAACGCAAACACCAAATAACATTTATTTTGGGTTCAACACTAATCTCGAAGGTAGAGGGAGTGTGCGATGTTGATCATATCAACCTTGGAATCACTTCCAACACACATCGTCACCTTGCCATTAACTAGTCTGTGTTCATTTTGCAACTCCTGTTTCAAGTTACTAGTCTTACCAACTGAACCGGTATCAAATACCCAGAGATTACTATGAACACTAGTAAAGTACACATCAATCACATGTATATCAAATATACCTTTGTTCACTTTGCCATCCTTCTTATCCGCCAAGTATTTGGGGCAGCCCCGCTTCCAGTGAACATTTCCTTTGCAGTAGTAGCACTCAGTTTCAGGTTTGGATATAGCTTTGGGCTTCTTCACATGAGTGGCAACTTGCTTGCCATTCTTCTTGAAGTTCCTTTTTTTTCCTTGCCCTTTTTCTTGAAACCAGTGGTCTTGTTAACCATCAACACTTGATGCTCTTTCTTGATTACCACCTTCACTGATTTCAGCATCGCGAAGAGCTCGAAAATCATTTTCGTCATCCCTTGCATATTATAGTTCATCACGAAGTTCTAGTAGCTTGGTGATAGTGACTAGAGAACTCTGTCAATCACTATCTTATCTGGAAGATTGACTCCCACTTGATTCAAGCGATTGTAGTACCCAGACACTCTGAGCACATGCTCACTGGCTGAGCTATTCTCCTCCATCTTGCAGGAAAAGTACTTGTCAGAGGAGTCATACCTCTCAACACGGGCATGAGTCTGAAATACCAATTTCAGCTCTTGGAACATCTCATATGCTCTGTGGCGTTCAAAACATCTTTGCAGCCCCGATTCTAAGCCGTAAAGCATGGTGCACTAAACTATCAAGTAGTCATCATACCGAACTTGTCAAATGTTCATAACATCTGCATCTCCTCCTGCAATAGGTCTGTCACCTAGCGGTGCATCAAGGATATAATTCTTCTATGCAGCAATGAGGATAATCCTCAGACCATGGACCCAGTCCGCATCATTGCTGCTATCATCTTTCAACTTAGTTATCTCTAGGAACATATCAAAACTAAAACAGGGGAGCTATACGCGAGCTATTGATCTACAACATAGATATGCTAATACTATCAAGACTAAGTTCATGATAAATTAAGTTCAGTTAATCATATTACTTAAGAACTCTCACTTAGATAGACATCCCTCAAGTCATCTAAATGATATGTGATCCAAATCAACTAAACCATGTCCGATCATCACGTGGGATGGAGTAGTCTTCAATGGTGAACATCTCTATGTTGATCATATCTACTATATATTCACGTTCGACCTTTCGGTCTCCAGTGTTTCAAGGCCATGTCTGTACATGCTAGGCTCGTCAAGTTTAACCCGAGTATTCCGCATGTACAAAACTGTCTTGCACCCGTTGTATGTGAACGTAGAGCTTATCACACCCGATCATCACGTGGTGTCTCAGCACGACGAACTGTCGCAATGGTGCATACTCAGGAGAACACTTATACCTTGAATTTTTTTAAGGGATCATATTATAATAATACCTCCGTACTAAGCAAAATAAGATGCATAAAAGATAAACATCACATGCAATCAAAATATGTGACATGATATGGCCATCATCATCTTGTGCCTTTGATATCCATCTCCAAAGCACCATCACATTTCCATTGTCACCGGCTTGACACCTTGATCTCCATCATAGCGTTGTGGTCGTCTCACCAACTATTGCTTCTACAACAATCGCTAACGCATAGTGATAAAGTAAAGCAATTACATGGCATTTGCATTTCATACAATAAAGCGACAACCATAAGGCTCCTGCCAGTTGTTGATAACTTTTACAAAACATGATCATCTCATACAATAAAGTATATCACATCATGTCTTGACCATATCACATCACAACATGCCCTGCAAAAACAAGTTAGACATCCTCTACTTTGTTGTTGCAAGTTTTACGTGGCCGCTACGGGCTTCTAGCAAGAACCGTTCTTACCTATGCATCAAAACCACAACGGTGATTTATCAAGTTTGTTGTTTTAACCTTCAACAAGGACCGGCCGCAGTCAAATTCGATTCAACTAAAGTTGGAGAGACAGACACCCGCCAGCCACCTTTATGCAAAACTAGTTGCATGTATGTCGATGGAACCGGTTTTATGAACGTTGTCATGTAAGGTTGGTCCGGGCCGCTTCATCCAATAATACCGCCAAATCAAAATAAGACATTGGTGGTAAGCAGTATGACGATCACCGCCCACAACTCTTTGTGTTCTACTCGTGCATATCATCTACGCATCACTACAAAAAAAATACACTTCCATGATGATACGTCTTTGTCACAGTAGGTCACGTTTTCTGTCATGCATGTATATCCATGACAAATTTATGACATAATCAAGATAGTCATACCTGTGCTGTCGTAGAAGTGTTCCATGACATTACCAAAATTATCATCACGGAAGTGTCCACTTCCATGATGATAAATCACGCGTCACAGAAGTGCTTTCGTCAAGGGTGACCGACACGTGGCATCCACCGTATGGAACGCCGTTAAGCTATCGGGTTGTAGAAGTGTTCTACCCGTTAACAGCCCCGACCAATGGGGATTTTCCACGTGTAAAATCATCATTGGTTGGAGGAAACACGTGTCGGCTCACCGTTGGGACAGATGTCATCCACTCATTGGACCCAAAGCGCCTATGATAGGTCGACACGTGGCACGGCCCAACAGAGGCCCATTCCTGTGAAAAGGCCGGCCCGTTTGACTTGGTCAAAAGGTGGCGGGCCGGCCCATGGCAAGCCTGTTAACGACCTGTTCGCATATAGCTCATTTACAGCCTGCTAACCAAAGGCCCGTTTACGGCCTATCCGAATTAGGCCCAGTAGCATCATCTGGGCCGTCCAATATAATTCCATCCCGTTTTAACATCCAGCCCATGTATGGCCCATGACGTCTTTAGGCCCATATGAGGCCCTTATCAACCCTCGGGCCCTTAACGGCCCGTGGTAAAACTGGCCCGTAACGAACAATGTATCACTTTATACCCATTAACGACCCAATATTCTGTTGGGCCGTTTCCAACCCATGTTATCTTTCGACCTTATCAGGGCCATTTATTCTTGGGCTCATTTCTAGCATTCAGTTACTTATGGCCCGTTACTGTCATTTTCTGCTTGTGGGCCAAATTCAGCCCGTGGTTACAGTCGGCCCATTTGTGGCCCGTTAATACGTTGGACCGTTTTCATGTCAAATAAACTCGTTGGGTTGTTTTCATAGAGTTATCAAATACGGCCTATTAACGGCCCGTTATTGTCCATGAATAGTACGACCCATGATTGGAGAAATGATGATACGCCCCGTAGAAGGCCCATGGACCCTACGGCCCGTAAAAGCCCCATGGATCCTACGGCCCATAGAAGACCCATGGATCCTACGGCCCGTATAGAAGGCCAATGGAACCTACGGCCCGTAGAAGGCCCATGGATCATACGGCCCACAGGAGGCCGATGGTTACAACAGTCCGTGTGTTCCCATGATTATGTTGGCCTAGTTTCCAAAAAGAGGTTATTGTGGCCACTAGAAAAACACAGAAAAAGAACTGCAGTGACTACAAGCAAACAACTAAACAAGACAATAAGGAAATAAATAAGCAAGAAATTAATGCTAGCCTATTACCGCTATTACACATATTACATCCACTGGGCATCAAAGTTCGCCACCATTGCAAATATAGGGAACAAAGCAGCATATTACATACACTAGCCGTCAAAATTGGCCACCAGTGCAAATAAACGCGGCAGCAAAACAAGAGCATAACTGAAAAAACTTCAGAAGAGCTCAAGAAATGTGGTATCCACCATGCTGGCAATGAGCATAGCAAGCTTATTAGCTTTGTCCTGTTGGGCACTAAAATCCTCCAACGCTTGTTGTTGCACCAGAAAGTATGCATCTGAATGCTCCAGGGACTTCCGCAGTCCTTCCGCTTCTTGTCGTAGAATAGCTGATCGATGTCTTCCAGCTTGTAGTTGAGACTCAAGAAACCGAACTGATTCAGAGAGTCAGTTTGAATAGCTTGTGCAAGCGGTAGTGGCCAGTAACTTGGACACTAAACTAAGACAGGACTTTGGGTTGTCTCACTGTCTGTCGGTGTCAAAACCGGTGGATCTCGGGTAGGGGATCTCGAACTGTGCGTCTAAGGCGGATGGTAACAGGAGGCGGGGGACACGATGTTTACCCAGGTTCGGGCCCTCTCGATGGAGGTAATACCCTACTTCCTGCTTGATTGATCTTGATGATATGAGTATTACAAGAGTTGATCTACCACGAGATCATAAAGGCTAAACCCTAGAAGCTAGCCTATGGTATGATTGTTGTTGTCCTATGGACTAAACCCTCTGGTTTATATAGACATCGGAGGGGGCTAGGCTTACACAGAGTCGGTTACAAGGGAGGAGATCTACATATCCGTATTGCCAAGCTTGCCTTCCACGCCAAGGAGAGTCCCATCCGGACACGGGACGAAGTCTTCAATCTTGTATCTTCATAGTCCAACAGTCCGGCCAAAGGATATAGTCCGACTATCCGGAGACCCCCTAATCCAGGACTCCCCGAGTAGCCCCTGAACCAGGATTCAATGACGATGAGTCCGGTGCGCAGATTGTCTTCGGCATTGCAAGGCGGGTTCCTCCTTCGAATACTCCATAGAAGATTTTGAACACAAGGATAGTGTCCGGCTCTGCAAAACAAATTCCAGGTACCATCATAGAGAGAATAATATTTCCACAAATCCAATCTACCGACCGTTTTTCATAATGTGACGTATTGCCTTGGTCTGGCCATGACGGACCGTCTTTCTCAATCAGCCTGCCACTGCATGTTTCGCGAGGCGATTTTATTGGCACGTCTTGTCGAAGTAGAGAACATGTCCCCCTTATCACGGGATTCTCATCAATACGGATGTGGGTAACCCAATCATGCCCATTGGTATGACTCCTCGATTTTAGGCAAGTCCCAAACGGCCACGCGGTGGACGCTTGATATTCATCCCCTTTATAAAGAGGCCAAGGCTTGTCTTTTTTCTTATTGCACTCAATCGAATCCTTCCCCCACCTCGAGTTCCAACACCCAAGGCTCAGGTCAGGCGCTTCGGACCTTCAACCATGTACGGACCCAACCTTCAAGGTCGGTGGATGCCTTCCTCTGTCACAGAGGAAGACATCAAGAAGCTAAGAGAGGCCAGGTATTTGACCGGTGAAATCTCGCACAGGCTGCCCGCTCAAGGGCAGGTCATTCCCACTCCCGAACCCGGCGAGAGCATTGTATTCATCTCTCACTTCCTCCGAGGGCTAGGCCTTGCTCTAGATCCCTTTGTTACGGGGCTCGTGTTCTATTACGGGATGGATTTCCATGACCTGGCCCCGGATTCCATCCTTCACATCTCGTCGTTCATCGTCGTGTGTGAGGCCTTCCTCCGCATTACCCCACACTTCGGCATGTGGCTCAAAACTTTCAATGTGAAGCCAAAGATGATTGAGGGGCGACACGCAGAGTGCGGAGGTGCCGTAATAAGCAAAGGCACCAATGTTCCATGGATAAAAGGTTCCTTCCCGGAGGTGTCCAGTTTATGGCAACGGGAGTGGTTTTATATCTCAGCTCCTCGGGGTACCAAGTGGGTGGCCGCCCCTGCCTTTCGCTCGGGCCCCCCACCACAACTGACGTCATGGATCAACAAGGGGCTGGACTGGGGGCCAGTAAATGATGTGCCGATATTGCAAAGTCGCATCCGACATCTCCTTGAGAGAGATGTCGTCCTGGTCACGATAATGCAAGTCATGCTAGTTCGTCGGGTCATGCCTTGCAAACGTCGACCCCTCCGAATGTGGGAGTTCAACCCGGAAGGACCGCGAGCTATCCAGCACTTCTTCGGCATGATGCTCGAAGAGATGTACAAATTGTTCTTCGGACCACAGATAAGGTCCGGACCTCACCAAGGATGCGGGTCTGAGCTGCAATCGCCCAGATACCCAAGTAAGTAATCCCATGGACGAATACGCTATCTTTTTATTTATCACAACATCATTCTGAAAAGTCACTCTTTGACCAGGATTGGGTAACAAAGGCGAAGATGATCAGGTGTTCGGCTCCCCTTCGCGAAGCCTCAGCAGATCCAGTACTATCCAGAATTCTCGAGCCGGTGCCTTAACGGGCGCCCTCAGGGGAAGATAAAGGGGGGAATAAAGAGGCTAAAAGCGGGACTCACTCATTATTCATCCAAATCGGGGGAATTAGCGCCTCCGCGAAGGAGGATAATCAGGGAGAAGAATCTGAAATTCCTTCTCCCCAAGGAAGGAAGAGGACCAACTCTGAAGGCCTGGAAACAAAGGTTTCCAAACGGGGGAAGAAATCTTTGCCAGAGGGTTCTGCCTCGATGGGTACCCTTGTCGCACAGTGTCCGCAAGGGGGTCAGCCTTCCACCGAGCTGTAAGTAAAAAAGGTACTTAATAGTAAAAATACCCTTCTTTACCTCTGAGGACAATAACCGAAGCGTATATCTTGTAGTTCGGATCGTAGCCCTTCTCGACAGAGTTCATCTTCGGGGGATCTTCTTCCGGAGATGATGGAGAGCGAAACACCTCCCCAAGCCACCCCACCTCATGAGGCGGGCGGCGCTAAAGTGTCGTCGCGAAGGGTTTCTCCTGATCCGCCAAGGCCAGAGGGTAATCCCTCGGCCACCCGAAATCCTCAGTATTCAGCTCCTAAGGAGAGTAACAGAAAGAGTCCGGAACCGTCCGGTGTGAGGTCAGACACACTGAAGGATCTTCTTGAGCAAGCGGCTATCTCAGAAGACCATCGTACGCTAATGGGTACGGTTATTCAGAGGATTTCATCCGCCGAAAGCGGGTTGCATGAAGCTTTTATGAGTCTGCTGAAAGGCTTTGAGGTACGTGAAATAGTGTATGTTTTTTACGGTACCGCAGACGTTAGGTGTGCCCTATGCAGGCAGTAGCCCCTGAGACTCTGGTTGCCGTCAAGAACGGCGGCAATCAGAGGATCATAGTCCCAGGTAATAATCAGCCCGCCTTCATGTGCAGGTGGCTGAAGGTCCGGTGGCTAGCCGGCCTGGTGAGTTTGCCGAGCTAAAGCGGCAACTTGATGTGCCAGATGCCGATATCGTGCTTGTCAACAAGCAGCTCGACGAGGCACATGGTATGTGATTTCTCCGGTGATTAACACATAGTAAGAGGAGCATGATGCTAGTATCTTTAATATGTTTGTGACTGCAGATGGAGCTGCCGCCGTGGAGACCCTTCGGGCGGAACTTGCCCGAGCCAAGGAATGAGCCAGGAGTAGTGATGCGGCCACTCTAAAGACGGTCGTAGAGCTGAGAGCCGAACAGGCTGCGCATTGCGAAAGCAAGGAAAAAATGGCCAAGATGGCCATTGAGTTGAAAGATGCCGCCAATCGTTACCAGCTTCTTGAAAAAGAAAGCCGAGCGAAAGTGATGGACCTGGAGAAGGCCATGGTAGCAGCCAAGGAAGCCCACTCTAAAATCAGAGCAGCGAAGCAGGAGCTGCGTCAAGCTGGAGATATCGCGGCTAGGAAGCCCTTTTTGTTGCGGGCGAAGTTTGGAGATCCGAAGTATGCCCCTCTTGATCGCCTATGGAGTTCTGCAGATGCATACACGGATTTGGTAGCCAGTGCTGCTGATGCGGCCGAGTACTTCAAGGATCAAAAAGATCGTGAAGTGGAAAAGCTGTTCTGGTCGTAGTTCAATGTTCCAGTGTGTCCGCTGCTGTTGAATGAGTGAATTGCCGAGTGGGCCGAGCTCCATAGGTTGTCCAGGCTTGCCATGAGGTCTATTGTGGATCATCTGTGGCCGGAAGGGCCAAGGCCAAATAGTTATTTTAGTTTGTTGCAACAGTTCCTTGGTGTTGTGCCGCACATCGACGCTATGAAGAGGTCGGCGTGCATAGAGGGTGAGTGGATGTCACTTGCCCGTGTCAACACATACTGGGCGGAGATGGAGGCCATCGCTATTGGTACCCAGAGCCCGGCCATGGGCCGAGTATCTGCCGAGCACTACTTTGAAGAAGTTCTTGAAGGCACTCGTTCAATAGAGGCTCAGTGCTCGAAGAATATTATGTTCTAGTGACATGTATTCCCATTGTAAAAACAATGTTTTATTGAATTATAAAGGCTGTGTTTATACTTTTGCCTGAAAGTATTATGATGCCTCCTGTGCTGCTGTTTATGTATATATGTATATAACCTGAAAGTTTGCAATCGTCGGCTTCAGCCCCCACGCACATAATGCGGGGGTGTTCACAAAAAAGGCGTATTCACACTTGATCCAACGTCTTGGTCCATTAAGGAGGTGGTAGCGCAGCGAACAAGGCAATCAGACTATATTGCTTTAACACTTTCACTTAGCCATAGGAGTTTGACGGTGGGACTACTATATAGCCCCTGGTACCTCCGCGCTCGTCCGAATACGGGGCGCGTACGTACATGACCAGGAAACGGTCCTTCGTTAATGCGGAGGAATCCCGAAGATTCCACTAAGTTATTGAGTGGTTGACCAGTCTCACGCTTTATCATGATAGTCAGTTTTTGTCTTTCTCTACTGAGGTGCTCATCCGGATGAACCAGGGCACAATCGCAGTAGTTTTCCCGGTGCCACCTTAGCCGATAGAGCGGAACGTGAGGTAGCAAAACACGGGAGCCGGGCAAACCCAACATTTGACTAAAGATATGATTTGGAGCTGATGCATATAAGGCCAAACTCGCGACGCCGAACACTCCCTAAGGTATTCGGTCTTTATAACATATGCCGGGCTGAACAGTGCCCTTGATAATGAACCCCAAGTGTCCAGGTACATGCAATGCTCTGACGTGGCGAAATGCCAATAACGCCGGCATCCTTCTCGGTTATACTGAGTATCCGGAGGATGTGAACAACAAGAGACAGTAAAAAAGGTTTACGCAGGGTCTTAATCTAAAAAGAAACCTTTGAGCGGGTCCCTGCTGCACGTCTGTGCCTGTATCTCTGTTGTGCCGTATCCTCGACAGGTGTGGCGCAATTGTCATCTGTAAAACAGAAGAACTTAAGTGAAAGTTGCCATGCCAAAAAATTGGTTATTCTCAATAAACCATTAAAATTCAAGATAAGTCAAGTTGAGCCGAACTGGCCCTGATTACACGTGGGAAGCCCCTGCTGCCGTCTATGGGGGTATAACCATCAAACCAATCTCGGGTTTATCTAAGCTATTATGGCTAGTAATGCACCGGACTCGTCTACCCGTGTCCGCGGTCTTGACGACCAATCCCTTATTCTGGTTGGAGGGGCCATTTAGTGTTCGGCTGTTAAAGCCGTCGCACACTCTTCCGCTTGTAAGGAACATTCAATGTTTCCGCTGATGGTGATGATTCCATGTGGACCGGGCATCTTAAGCTTGAGAGAAGCACAATGCGGTACTGCATTAAAACTAGCGAAAGGCGCTCTTCCGAGTAGTGCTTGATAGCCACTTCGGAATGGGGCGATGTCGAAGGTTAACTTTTCGCTTCGGAAGTTGTCGGGAGAACCGAATACAACCTCTAGTAATAGAGAGCCCGTGCAGCGGGCCTCTGGTCCTGGTATTACTCCCTTGAAGGTAGTATTACTATGGCTAATTTTTGTCGGGTCTATCCCCATTTTGCGGACTGTGTCCTGATATATCAGATTTAGACTACTGCCGCCGTCCATAAGGACTCATGAGAGATGGCATCCATTTATTACTGGGTCTAACACCAAGGCAGCCAATCCTTCGTGCCGGATACTTGTCGGGTGATCCCTGCGATCAAAAGTGATCGGGCAAGCCAACCAGGGGTTGAACTTAGGGGTGACGGGCTCTACGGCGCGTGTGTCTCGGAGTGCATGTTTGCTTCTCCTCTTCGTCACGTGGATCATGTTTACTGTTTTAACCTCTGATGGGAATTTTTTCTGTCCCCTGGTGCTTTGCTGGTGAGGCTCATCCTCATCTTCACTTGGTGTCTCCCTTCCCTTGTGTTCGGCGTTTAGCTTACCGGCCTGCTTGAAGACCCACTATTCTCTGTGGGTGTGATTTGCAGGTTTATCGGGGGTGCCATGAATCTGACATAGTTTGTCTAGAATCTTATTTAGGCTGGACGGTCCATCTCTGGTGCCTTTGAAAGGCTTTTTCGCTGACCCGGTCGAGAGCCCCTGAATCCGGCGTTTACCGCCGTGCTATCTGGGCTGTCTTCTTTGTTTCAACGCTTGTTTTTACTCCGTCGTGGTTTTCCATTGCCGTCCCTGACTTCGGATGTGCCTGGGTCGCTGGTGCTACTACGAGCTAGCCAGCTATCTTCGCTCGCGCAAAAGCGGGTCATGAGGCTTGTCAGGGCTGCCATTGTTCTCGATTTTTCTTGGCCGAGATGTCTGGCGAGCCATTCGTCTCGGACGCTGTGCTTGAAAGCTGCTAAGGCTTCTGCGTCCGGGCAGTCGACGATTTGGTTCTTCTTAGTGAGAAACCTGTTCCAAAGCTTTCGGGCTGACTCTCTGGGCTGTTGTATTATGTGACTTAAATTGTCTGCATCCTTAGGTCGGACATAGGTCCCTTGAAAATTAGCTCGGAAAGCATCCTCGAGCTCCTCCCAACTTCCAATTGAGTTTTCGGGGAGGCTTTTCAGCCAGTGCCAAGCTGGTCCTTTAAGCTTGAGGGGCAAGTATTTGATGGCGTGGAGATTGTCTCCGCGAGCCATATGGATATGGAGGATAAAGTCCTCAATCCAGACCCCAGGGTCCGTAGTCCCGTCGTACGCCTCTATGTTTACTGGTTTAAATCCTTCTGGAAATTCGTGGTCCAGCACCTCATCGATGAAACATAGGGGGTGTGAGGCACCCCTGTATTTGGATGTATCATGGCGTTCGGACGGTTGTAGTGTTCGGTTTTGATTTTGTGCCGGGGCACGCTTCCTAGATCCATAGATGGATCTGGCCGCGCCGGTCTTCTGATGCAAGTCGTCATGTGAAGTGCTGACTTATGTGCGGCCTTGTTAGCCGCTCTATCGCGGCCGCAAGGTGGTTGATCCGACCGGTTGACCGTTTTATTTTTCGGCTGTGTGGGCTCTAAGGCCTCATCGTCGAATTCGGGTAATAGCTTGCGCTTTGGATAGCTCTTTGTGTGGTAACTACCACCATACTTTTCTTCATTGTCGAGAACTTTGTTCCATCTATTGTTGAGAGTATTCTGTGCGGCCTTAAGCCTTTGCTTCTGCTTCTTCAGACTCCTTGCGGTGGCGGTAAGCCTTCTGTGGAGGTTCTCTTGTTCCAAGTGCCTTTCCGGGATGATGTGTGCATCTTCGTCTGGACTGTTTTCCTCTCCGGAGGGAGGTTAATGAGCTTTATCCTCGGCGTCGCCGTGTTCGGACAGCGGATCTGTACTATGTTCGCCATTTGCTGGTTCATCCTGTTCTTCCGCTGGGTCAATGTGGTCTTCGTTTCCTCTGGAGTCGACTGGGGTGTTATTTTCTCTTTCACTGTTATCGCTGTTTTTACCGAGGCGGGATTTGGAGCGGCGCCTACGCCGACGCTTTGTTTGCTTCTCGATGGAGCTGTTCTTCGCTGCTTCCTTCCGTTCCTCGTCATTGTTTTCTTTGGGTGTATCCACCATGTATATGTCATGTGATGAAGTGGCTGTCCAGCGCCCTTTGGGCGGTGGTTCCTGTTCGTCTCCTGCATCGTCGTCCATACCGTTGATGTCTTCGAAGTCGAAGTCAAGCATGTCGGTTAAATCGTCGACAGTCGCTACTAAGTGGGTGGTGGGTGGGCAGCGAATTTCTTCGTCGTCCGCATCCCATTCTAGCCGGACATAGTTCGGCCAAGGTTCTCCTGACAAGGAGAGAGACCTTAACGAATTCAGCACGTCGCCGAAAGGCGAGTGCTGAAAGATATCCGCGGAGGTAAACTCCATGATCGGTGCCCAATTGGATTTGATAGGCACGGACACAGGCGGCTCGGAGTCCGTGGCCGGAGACGAATCCAGTTGTTCGGCAACACGGCTCTCGTAAGGGGTGAAGTCAGTATCCGACTCTATCGCCACTAAGAGTGTGGCCTCCGTGGCGGGGTCTATCCACCCGTCCTCGGATGGCGCAATTTGCTCCGGATTGAGGGCCGGAGTAGTCGCAGGTGTGATCTCCCGAACATTGTCCGACGGCAGAGCTAAATCATGCTCGTCGTGATCGTGCGGTGCACCTGGCATGGGCTTGAATCCGTCAAAGATCAAGTCTCCGTGGACGTCGGTAGTATAGTTCAAACTTCCAAACCTGACCTGATGGCCAGGGGTGTAGCTTTCGATCTGCTCCAGATGGCCAAGCGAGTTGGCCCCCAGTGCGAAGCCGCCGAATACGAAGATCTGTCCGGGGAGGAAAACCTCACCCTGGACCGCATCGTTAGCGATGATCGAAGGAGCCATCAAGCCTTATGGTGACGGCACAGTGGAACTCTCAATGAAAGCACCAATGTCGGTGTCAAAACCGGCGGATCTCGGGTAGGGGTCCCGAACTGTGCGTCTAAGGCGGATGGTAACATGAGGCGGGGGACACGATGTTTACCCAGGTTCAGGCCCTCTCGATGGAGGTAATACCCTACTTCCTGCTTGATTGATCTTGATGATATGAGTATTACAAGAGTTGATCTACCACGAGATCGTAAAGGCTAAACCCTAGAAGCTAGCCTATGGTATGATTGTTGTTGTCCTATGGACTAAACCCTCCGGTTTATATTAGACACCAGAGGGGGCTAGGGTTACACAGAGTCGGTTACAAGGGAGGAGATCTACATATCCGTATTGCCAAGCTTGCCTTCCACGCCAAGGAGAGTCCCATCTGGACACAGGACGAAGTCTTCAGTCTTGTATCTTCATAGTCCAACAGTCTAGCCAAAGGATATAGTCCGGCTGTCCGGAGACCCCCTAATCCAGGACTCCCTCACTGTCATCAAGATAGTCTTCCTTAGCTATTTTATCAGCTTCGTTGGAGACCAACAAGGATGTGTCACTATCCTGAACCTTATCTGCATTACTTCCTTTACCATTGCTTAATAAGGCACTCTTCCCCAATATTCTGTCAGCATTCAAAAAGAAGAAACAAGCAGACACATAACAGGTTTAGCATGTACTAGTATATGAAACTCATTTAGGTGAACCAGTTCATTAGTAAGGTGGACAGGATTAAACTACCAAGTCTTCTATTGCCAAGCACTAGTACATAATAAAAGCATCAAACAAACATATATCTATGTCCTATGGTCACTGCGTTGTCTTGCCAAATCAAAATAGAGACATGGTTCAAATCATATTAGTTCAAGACAAAGCAGCAGTGAAAGAATACAAAGCGTGCGAAACTACACGGCACAACAAGATTTCAGATGGGTACCATGGGTCTACATGTACAACAACACTATTTGCTCTGTTGTGATGCTAGTAATGTGCATGATATGAGAAGTCGACTGTATACACAATTGAAATTGAAATCAACATATCTATTGATAAGAGCAAGCCTGTTAAAGAAACATGCGTGAACATACCTGCTGTGCCATTGGAGTTTCGATTGGATCCTTCAATTTAAAAATAAGTTTGTATGAGTAAATACAGTGATACAAGAGCAAGGCAGTATGCACGATAGCAATCATAGTTAAAAAAGGCGCGCCTAAGCGAGCGCTTAAGCGCACCTAGGCTCTAGGTGTTGGCAAAACGCGCATAACTACGCTTAATATGTGCATAACTACGCATAAGCATGCGCTTTGGTGAGTAAAGTGCAAGGCGGTGGCAAAACGCACAATTAACACCTAGCGCTTTTTGGAACTATGATAGCAATGGAATCTTAAATTAGAACAGTTGTTCTTCAGGTTTAGGCACTTGTTCTACATGAACAGAGTACAGTAAGATGCAAGAATATAGTACTTCAAAATAGAAAATGAGCTCATAGACCTTACCACATTCTTGGTTCGGGACCAGTACAGAACAAGGCGTTCCCAGCCATCGTCCAGTAAATGTGTCTCAGGAGAACATAAGGGAATTTGATGAGTTTCTTTGCCTGTGAAGTACGTTTTCTTTAGGTAATTCTGATATGCCACCAAGCATTCTTGAAGATAGCAGAGGTATTAGCACAGGTTACCTCATCCTGAGTTTCCAAATCGGTCCTTCTCTATAGAGAAAAATGGGAAAATTTGTTGTATTATAACCATCATGGAGGTAGGATGTATGGGACAAAGCAAAGTAATTGCCATGAATAACATTACTTACACATAGCTCCTGGACAAACACCTACAACTGGCATTTTCCTTCATCTTCAGTATAATATTTCCAAGATGGGAAGATACGCACATACGATTTAACAACATCAAATGTGATAGTTGCTAAAGTACGACTAGCTTGTTGTGCTTCCTCCACAGGAATAGGCGTACTAACTGGTGGAGTTGGGGTTCGCCGTGGTAGTACTGGCCCTTTGGGCACTGCAGCTGCCTTACTAGCTGCTCTTGTTTGGGAGCTCTGTGGTGGAGATGGTGCTGTGTCAACAGGAACTGGGTTACTATCTGCTGGGGTTGGGGTTAGATTGGGTGAAGCTGGTTCTCTGTCCATCGCAGTAGGGGTACAATCTGCGAGAGTTTGGGTTATGTGTGGTAGGGCTTGTTCTCATGCATGTACAACCGGGGTGCTATCTCCACCAAGAGGTAGCACTGTCTTATTTGAAGACCATGTTTTTAGTCCGCTAGATGATGGCATCACCCGCTCCAATTCAAATGTCTGATAAACAGGAAACATAGTTGAATGTACAGACATTGTATGAGAGACAGATGCAATAGATAGTGTGGAAAAAAGAGGACATGAAATAGTTGACATGTATATTGTTTAACTAAAGTGGATAGCATGACATAATTTCACATATATGATGTCTATCTAAACTGGATAGCATAGCATAACATAATTCAAAGATATGATGAATAACTAAAATGTCATGCCAAGTTAGAGCATACACCTCGGTGGGGGAATAGGACTAGTCATCTATCTCTGAATCCATCTCTAAGGAGCTATCGGGACCCAACAAGAGATCTGCTTCGACAGGTAGCACTGTCTGCTCTGAAGGCCTTGTTTTCACTCCAGATTTTTCAATCTCCCACACAAATGGCTGATTCACAGGAAGAGTAGTTTAATGTACAAACATTGTCGACAAATGGAGATGTAATGAAGAAAAGGATGGGCAAGATATCATTCAAATATATGATGCCTGGTTAAACAGGATGGCATTGCACATTTCACATATATTATGGCTGGCTAAAAGACATGAGACTGCATAATTCCCATATATGATATAGAAACTAAACAGGTGGCGACAGAACATGTCTAAACTAAGCAGGTGACATATATGATGTCAAAAGTAGGCACTGCAAGGCAACATATGCATGATATGACCAACATCATCATGCCAAGGTAGAGCAAACACCTTGGGGGGTAAATAGGAGTGGTCAGCGGCGTCTGAATCCGCCTTAGAACAGATATCTTCCTCTTGATTACAATCTGGAGAGGGGTGGGGACGTTTTGCCATTGAACCCACCATGGAGCGATGTCTGCATGACATTGTATTGCCGCGCGAAACTCTTCTCTTTTTCTCTACATGTTCAGCATGATTGTGTACAATATCTGACATGCATATGAAAAAAATATGGTGAGATTATGTAAGGAGAGCATGCAGAAATTTAGAGTGATGGTAACAACTAGTGGATGGATCCAAAAATAATGATAGCAGGCTGATGATTGCTTTAATTTAATAAAAAGACAGATGATAATTGCTTTACTATTTCTTTCCCACCCAAGATGAACAACATAGGCATACCCTAGGTGAACCAGATATTAGACAGAGATACTATTCATTGCTTCCTCGATATGTGCCCCACAACTAATTTAGAACTCAAGTTTGAACACTAATTTGGACCTGACTTGGAGTCCAAGAGGTGAACAGGACAATAAAGTAGCAGGTAATTTTAAGCAATGCATAATATAAGCATAATCAAAAGAGTGTGACCTCTCTTGTGGACCCGTGTACTCCTCAGGTTCATCTGCTGAGTCGATGATGGTGATGCCGTTGCGGTGGGTGCTGGCGGCAGGGAAGGAAATCTAAGGCGGCAAAAGACGGTCAGGAGTCGTGATGTCTGGTTTGGTGGATGTTTCTGTTGATGGAGCAGCTCAGGTGAGGTGGACAACGTCGCGGTAGGAGCAGGACAAATCACACAAAGTTCCCTTTGACACCTACCTGTAACTAAAGTAATTCTGTAAGGGCTAATTTGGCTTGCATGATTCTAAAAACGCAGGGATAGGAAATACACCGGAATAGGATAGGAATGCACATGGTAAACAGAGCATTTGTAAACACAAGATTTCTGTCAACTTGGGTGTTTGGTTTACAGGAATTGGAAGAGCATAGGAATGCAAAGAAACATGGCCAAAATAAAGTGAAACTATATGAAAGCGTGTACAATTAGAATGTTATTCTGCCACTAATGCACTTGGTCTTGTTTTCATGCATAGGATTTTGAAAAGTAGGTCCAGGTGGATGTTTTGCTTCATTCCTTTCAACAAAATATATGAATAATTGAATGGTAGAGTGTCATTGGAAAATTCCCTATTGCTATGTTTTTCTGTCGAACCAAAATAGCCCTAATGGATCGACATGAACGTATAGTAGTAAGTGATGCAACAAGTGTACAACCTCTTTGTCATAGCCGTGTCCACCTCAGCATCATTGGGTTGGTTGCTGAAGCAGTTGAGACAGAGGTGGTTGTCAGAGGTGTGGAGGAAGATCCAAGGAATCTGTAGACGGCGTCCAGGGCACTGCTCTGTTGTGATGGATTGTTCTGTCGTTGGAGCAGCTCCGGTGAGCCGTAAGACGTCAAGGCTGAAGCAGCACAAGACAGACATCGTCAATCTCAAGTGGGATTCTAATAGCATCTCCAATAGATGATGTAAAATAGATGTAAAATATACATCACCAAAAACCAACTGACTACAACAGATGAGGTAAAAACTGTTGACTCTGAACCGCCGTGGAGATGTCGCCCGCGGTGCCGGCTTCAAGGTAGCCGCTCCATGGGGGTGCGGGATGGAGCACCATCGGTGCCGGGAGGTCAAGCTAAGGAGAGGGTGTGATGCGATGAGTGTACAACCTCTTTGGTGGCGCCGAGTAGGCCTCGGCTTCGTCCGAGGAGTCGGTGAGGATGCTGCAGTTCCGGTGGAGCAGGTTAAGGTGGCGTTGTGGGGATGGAGCAGCCGCGATAGACGAGGCGATCATCGGAGCAGCTCCTTGGAGGTGGAGGACGGGGCGGCTGAACCGGCGGGACGACGAGATGGATGACGGATCCTCATCCGGGGAGGTGGACGAGGGACGTCGAGCTGTTGCGGTGGACGACGTCGTCGGGGAAGAGGCTCCGGCTGGGCAGCGGTGAGGTGGCGGAAGGACGAGGGTGGGGTTTCGCGGCTGGAGCGGAGAGGTTATGGCGGCCTGGGATTTCGAATGGCAAAAAGGAGGCGATGGGAGGGGGTGAACCATGACTTAGGGACGCGCTTGTCCAAAATGTAGGGTGTGTTACAAAAGTACCCCCCACCGATTTGAACTAGCGGCCCTTTTGGCTCAGGGTTAGAAGGGGGATTTCGTGTGTCGGGATTTGGCAGCTGGAGGGAGTTTTCGCGCGCGTTGTAATTTCGGGATAGCAAGGCGCGGGTTGTGAAGGCGCCAGTTTTGGGAGCACGATATCTGAATTTTCGGGATATAACAAGGCGCAGGTTGAATTTTAGGGACAAGCCTAACGTGTAATATTGTACTTGTACGTACCAAATCAATTCGCACTTCCCTCAACCAAAAAGAAAACAAAAAAATAAAACTATTCACACCACACAAAGAGAGAGTCTTGCCCCGTTTTACTATAAAAATGCTATTCAAAGCTACTCCCTCCTTCCATCTATATAGGGCCTAATGCGTTTTTCGATGCTAACTTTGACCAAATATTAGAGCAATAATATATGACATGCAACTTACACAAAGCACACCGTTAAATTCGTCTGTGAAAGGTTCTTTCAATGATATAATTTTCACATTGTGCATGTCATGTACTATTAATCTTGTCAATAGTCAAAGGCGGTCTTAAATACGCATTACGCCCTATATATATGGAAGGAGGGAGTATGAATCCATGTTATGTCCAATTAAATTTTTTCGATTGCTGTATAATGCATGTAACCTACTCATACCAATAGTTTAGTGCATTCCAAATGTCTATACTACCGCTGCAATTTGAACTGAATTTGAATTTGTTTCTCTATTTCAATAAGAATCTACAATCATGATTGTTGCCAACTTCAACCATCATTCGTGTATTACCTTAATAACACACCACATGATTACTATAGAGATACATATGAACTATGTGTACTACATGAAGTCGAATTCTATTTTTTGAATACACTTGATGTTGATTACAAATAATAGTACATTTGATGTACTAACTATATATTCATAATCTAAACCATGTTCCATACATGTACACCGTGTTTATCACACATAGTATAGTGCCCCGCCCCCTACAATGACAAGTATTTAGACCTGAGCTGCAAAAGCCACACATTAGCCCAAATTATGATCAATGTTCTATATATTATACGTAGTACTAGCAAGATGCCCATGCGTTCCGCAGAACATCAACATGATCAAGGGGAGGCCTAATTTGCAAATATGGAGAGGGGTGTGGGTATATTTTTTCAAAATTGCCATAGTTTCCTTCCTATCCGTCAGATATAAATCGGACGGCCTATATTGCAGGATAGCAGGCATACCGTCATCAACAACTCCATTTTTTATAAGAGTAGAGATAAAATATATTATATGTAGTATAACATGTTCATAACCACACCATGTGTATCACCATTATATATGTTCACACATGCGTCGGTTTAAAACACTATGATAAATTCTTCAAATATCTGAATTCGCTTTTTATAATGAAGTATGATCTATATTCTCCTTTTACACCCACACAATCCTCTTATCTTTGTAGCTAGCACTAACTTTCTCTCATGCATGCACACGCCCGCATCCCTCTCACCCCTTCCTCAGCATTCTCTAGCTGCATCGCGCAAATTCGTCTTTTCACTTTAGGTCGTTCACCCACGGTGTGTGTAGGCCCCCCCAGCTCCTTCTTTATGGCACACATCGATCGATATGCCTCTCTAACCAGGTGTGCCTAGCACAAACTCAAGCTTCCCCTCTTCTCTTATCACCGTCCATGCCTCACTCCCACCACTCTTTTCATCGATCTCGTACTCGCACACTCCTCCCCCTTGATATAGTATGACTCTCGCACCACCTCCTAGATGCATCCCTCTCTCTCTATCCTTCTCCCTGTGCCTCATTTGCTTCTAACACACACATGCATGTATACCGATCGATCTCCCAACATATACCTAGGTCGACTTTAACTATCCCCCCCCAAGATCGACGTACCTCACAAGTTATGTCTCTCCTTTCTCTGACAAAGGACGATTGATCTTCCTATGTAGTTATGTCTGCTTACCACAGCCATATCGCCCCCCCCCCTCATCATTCGTGCATGCCTCCTGACCCATCTCTCACATGCACGTGCACAGACAGGCAACCATCCCCTCTCTTATCGATATTGCAGGTGTGCCCTCCGGTTGTCTAGCAAGCCTATCCCACCACTTGTTAGAAGCAACTCCACTACCACCCCCTCCAACACTCTAGCTCTGTCTCTCTCCCAACCTTATTCCTTTCATACACATATGCATGGATGCCAATCGATCTCCCTTAATACATGAGGTAGATCGATCCCTTAATACATGAGGTAGGCCTCTCTCCTCCTCCACACATATACCAGCCATTGTACCTCTATAGTTAATTAGGACTCCCTCCCCCCCCCCACCACACATCGATAGTCGAGCGCTGTAGGTAGGTATCCATGCCACAGAGACAAATTGCACATGTCCCCTCTCACGTTCCAGTAGGCCAGCCACTCTATATCTTTGACGTGGGCACACACAAATTCGATGGCACTCTTTATCGATCGCGCGCGCACACACACATCATCATCATCCATCTCTTCGATTCTATGGACACCTCAAGCCGATGATACCTCCATTCTCTTCTCGTGGATCGCCCCCTCTATATATATGATATATCCAGGACTCTATTTCACACACATTGCATATGTGACATTTTTTGATTGACCCCACCCCCCCAAAAAAAACTCTCACGAACCCACACACTATATCTCTCTACGTTTGTATCTCTCTCACACAACCCCACGTAGGTGGTGTAAGTATACAAGAAGAGAATAGGTGCACCATGCACGTACTCACGCTTCGTGCCCAGCCACACCCGCGCGGGTACATGGTGGAGCTCATTTCTGTAAGAAATGGCAGTCCACATGCTAATTTGAACGCGTGTAGCGGTTGTTTACCTACGAAGGTCGTGTACCACGCGTGCACGAAACAAAGTTTGACTTGATGCGTTCGCGCGTTATTTTTAAATAAAGTTATATCGCTCAATGGCACGTACACAGAATATAAAACAATTTTTATGGAGAAAAAGGTAGTCCGCTCCACTATATACAATGGAGCGTGCCTGCCTGGTTTGTCTCTCTTCAGAGTATCTCACACAAGGCTGTTGTGGCCTCTCTCTCTCTCTCACCGTTGGTCACTGATCCGGCTGCATCCCGTCCGCCGGCGGAAAGGGAGTACGTGCATCGTTTCTCCGTTCGACGGTGCCGAGGCAGCACGTCCCGATCTACGATACACGTTGTTCTCTCTGACCAAGTTCCGGCGTGGTAGGGCCTATGCCACCTAGTTACATCCCGACGACCTCCAGGTATCCCCTTCGGCCTTGCTCCACTACCCGTCTTCCCACGTCGCTGCATGTGGATCTTCCATAGTTCTTTTCCCAAAACGTAGCTCGTCCGGCGTACTTTCCATATTGCAATATCATCCTCACACCGTTTTAGACAAACAGAACCGTGTTGTTATCTTCCCTTAGGACAAGGAATATGCTTATTTTTTTGTTGTCGCATGTGTCATCAACTGTTATTGGCCAGTAACTATTTCCTTTCTACCTCTTTTTTGCAAACAGGGCTATCCATTTCATCTCGTTGCTATTGCGACCTTTTGGTGAACAGCACAAATCACTTTTTTCTTAAGAGTGTTTTGTGCAGTTCTACCAAAATGTCACACGGGCAACGTCTCTACATTTCAGTGCGACTGCACAACGGGAGATTGGTTTTGCTCTATCCCCCTCATCCAACTCCGAGCCTAATCTTCTCCAACTAGTTAGTCTTAAGAGAGACTGCAAAGGTGACCGACTTCTATTTGTGTGTTTATTGTTTCATCAGCAGTCCTCTATTATTGTAATCACACTTAATATCTTTGGAACAGGGACGCTCAGCTCTATTTTAGTGGAACTGCACAAAATGATCGGAATGTTGCATGCTCCAGACAGCTACTTTTTCCCAACATGCCTTGTTGATTTAGACAGAGCTGGGGGATGTTGCTGCCAATGAAAGCATGGATCAATTTTAATTTAACACCTTCTCACAACTTTGTCTTCAGTTGTGATGTAAATATTAGCTCTGATTAGCAAGGAAGTTAGTTTTTTATTGTTTCCGAAAGAGCATCGATGGCAAGACACACGAAACAAAAGCTGAAAGCTCACACCATTGTACAATTTCATGTCGCTGGAAAATTATTTTTATAGTACGTCAATTATGTAAACAAATGTTGGAAGCTTGATAGCATTGCCAGAAGCCTCTTCGGCATCCGGGTCCATATGCCATGCACAAAATTATACTCATTCGTTCCTAAATATTTGTCTTTTTACAAATTTCAAATAGGCATATTTTAGAGTGTAGATTCACTCATTTTGCTTCGTATGTGTACTCCCTCCGTTCCTGAATATTTGTATTTCTAGATATTTAAACAAGTGACTACATAGGGAGCAAAATGAGTGAATCTACACTCTAAAATAATTCTATATACATCCGTATGTAGTAGTCCATTTGAATCTCTAAAAAGACAAATATTTGAGTAGCCACTCGTTGAAATCTCTAGAAAGACAAATACTCCGGAGGATATTTAAGAACCGAGGGGGTAGTGCACAGCCGCATGGGAGACTCAGCCAGGTCGTTGCGCCGCATTAATAGTGAGTAATGAGCAGTCAAATCATAAGCCCCACCTTTCCCACTGTAAGTTGCTCGGAAGAAGCAACCATCAATACGCTCTTCTTTGAATCAGCTCATACTACTCCATCTGTCACTGTTTATAGAGCACACTTCAGAAAAAGAGAAAATCTCTGGGACCAAGGCGACTAGCGATCGGCCTGACGCTCCTCCATCTGGTTCCTAGTACTAGTATAGTACATACCTCTATAGATTATAGTAGTAGTACTAGTACTAGTAAACTTTGCGCTTGGCTGTTCGCCTCTTCGGGAAGTGGAACAATAATAGTACTAGTATAGTGTATGCTTCTGGCAATCTGACACCGAATTAACTGTTGCACGTCCACCGCCTGAGCGAAGGAGAGCTTGCATTAGTAAAAAAGTTTCTCCTTGTCCTGTGAGCCACCGCACGCAAGCTTCTCCCGTCCTGCAAGCTTCTCCTTGTTCGGCAAGTTGACGGGACACAGCAAAGTAATGCTAGTCCATACTACCTCCTCTCCGATTAATATGGCTTAATTTCAAACGAGATAAATACACTGTTTGTCACTGTATATTTGTAAAAATACGGTCAGTGGACTTCATAATACGCTGATTGCGCTCAATATATACATTTTCCGGCGTTTATACGGTCACTAGCTCACCCTGGCTGAGTATGTGTGTGCATGCACGTGTCGGTTGAGCACTTGAGCGTGATTGTGTGTGTTCCGTCGTGTGCTCGGACATGCATGCATTAGGGTGTCGCGCGTGTTTTTGCGTCCATGTGTACGTGTGACTGTGGCATACATGTAGGGGAGTACGTGTAGGGGCCACTAAAGGAGCAGTCAAATCACACAGTAAGTTAGTCGGAAGAAGCAACCATCATTTCACTCTTCAATGACTCGTATGCAATATAAAATGGTTGATATGGAGAGAAAAAGAAAACCACTATATATACACTATCAGGAGCCTAAGCTACAAGCCTGCTTGCTTGGGTTGCTCTCTTCACAAGCATAGAACGACGGTGGCCACACCGATGGTCACATATCAGGCCTGATCCCGCAGCTGGGGGAAGGGAACAATGTTCTGCGTCGACGCGGTCGACATCGGCGAGGGAGAAAATCTACAGTCGGTGCGTCCCAATCAGGGGTCACCGCGGTATGGGCCGATGTCGCGTCCCAACCGCCCTTCTAGCTATAGCCCGACGTCCCAGGTAGTCCATCTTCCTTTTGGAACCGGCTTGCTCCTCTGCCGCAGCTCCCTACGTAGCTCCATCTCCATGTCGATCTTTCTCTACTTCTACCGGCTTCTACTTGTGATGAGTTTATGTCTCATGAACTAGTGCTAGTACTATTATTCTAGTCACACTTCTTCCATATCTTTGCCATCAGGGATGCTCAGCTCGATTTTAGTGGACCTGCACAAAAGCATCGTATGATCCGAGGGTGCCGGCCGTCTTTCCTTCGACAAGTTCTACCTAGCCAGGAAATTAAATCCTGTTTAGGGTTTAGGGTTTAGGTCGTAGTGACCCCATCAGTAGTTTTTCTTTCGTACACGCTCTCACAACTTTTATCTTTAGTTGTGAAGTAACTATTGGCTATGATCTGTGAATCATTGAGATGCATCAGTATGCGTGTTAGTTTTCCTTTGTATTTGATGGAATGTTGTAACGGGGCAACCTTGGAGTAGGAATGAAAATGGAGTGGAAAGTTTCCGTTTTTCCGGATAAAAAATGGAAACGGAGAGAAACCAACGTTTCGTTTCGTTGGATCGCGCCATCGAGCAGAACCAACGTTTAAATCACGTCTGTCGCGTTTGTGTCTCACCCTCCTCCACGGCTCGACCCCACACGGTCGTTCGACATGCCACTCACCGCAAACTGAGTATACGATAACTTTCCTGCCTGCTTGTCGATGGATCGCGCCATGGAGTACTAGTACTACTGGAAGAGATTGACGAGTTGGGGGAGGACAGCTAGCTGTAGCACGGACTCCCATGAACTTTTTACATGCATGTTGTGGCCGGCTATTGCGACCTTTGAACGTGGAGCAGTCGCGTGCACCAGGAAGCGGCGCGGGCGACGCTCTCTCGGCCGGCGTGCCACTTCAATGCCGGCGCCAGTGAGAGGTCGCGTCCGCTCTGGCCGGGCATGAATGCGGCACTGACCGTTTTGGGCGGGAAGCACGCGCGGGTGATGAAGAGGGTTCGGGTTGGTCAGGAGCGGCCGTGGGAGCGGTCCGGACGCCCGCAAACAAGAGATGATGTACGTTAATATTGCCACGTATATAATTAACAACGTAAATAATGTGCCAGTTGGACAAATATGATTGGAGATGGAGATGGAAATGGAATTTTACGTAAACACGGATATGTATGTCTATGACTATGTGTGTGTGCGCAACGACTCTCGCGACCTGGAAGCGGGGGCATGTTTTTTATCGAGTTTTCTTTCTTGGTATGTTAAAAAATTGCCCGCCAGTTTTTGTTTCTTTTCTCCGGGAACGCGCGTATTCTATTTAAAACCACTGCTATGGAGAGATTGTTTTACTCCATTATAGCCCCTTGTTTGATAGAGTTTCTTGCGTCTCGCTCTCTCACCCTCTCCATATCAAAACAAGATGATAGTGTCCACACTATCTCTCTCCTCACCGGTGGTCACAGATCCTGCCGAATCCCGTCCGCTGCGGGAGGTGAGGAGGTGTAGCGTTGACATTGTCGTCGTCGGCGATGGAGGAAGCCAATGCGCACCGTCCTCTCGGAGCCACCGCTGGCGCGGACGAAGGTCCTCCGCGCCCTTGTTCGCTGCTGTCGTGTGGGCAGATCCCGCCCGCCCGCCTAAGCGACATCTCGCCCACCTGAGGTATAACTTCTTGTAATGGTCCAGCTCCCCAGGTTGCTGCATGCGGGATTTCTTCTATGCGACTACTCCCCAGCTCCCCATGTATAGTAGCTAGGGTTCTTCGGCTGGTCCAACATCACCTACTATTATAGAGGAAATACCACTCAAAAAGTTGTCCTGATTTATGCCTCGGTGGAGGTATACATGTCGTTTTGACAAAAAGTACATGGTGGTTGTCCGGTCATTGTCCATATGCTCCTATTGCTGCTGCTAATCTAATACTCACTGGTTAAATGAAGAAATGCTTTTTTTCTCCGGTATCCTGGCTTAGTTCCCATCAAGATAATCATGATGCTTCTGTTTGTTGGTGTACTTTTCATAATTCTTATTGACAATTGAGATGTCATTGTTAATCTTGTAAAACAAAGTAACAACACTATATCCCTTTTTTTATATTTTTGGAAACAGCGATGCGTATCTCCATACCCGGGCATGTGTTCCTCAATTTTAGTGGAACTGCACAAAATTGGATGGCCATTGTTGTTCCGCCTCACTGTCCTCTGCCACGTGGTTCTTCCTTCCTCGAGCTTGACTACTGAGAAGAAACATACCACAATGAGGATTTGTCGAACTTCATAGGTGCCTCACCCAAACTTGATGCCAAATGGATGATGCATCACCACGACCTATCGATGCTCATGGTTGCGCCTCATGGTTGCGTCGGCTGGTGAAGCTGATTGATTTTCAATGAAAAGCAAGCTGTCTTCCATCAGTGCTCTTTGCTTGTTACCCACAAAGATGATATCCTTCGTCGGTTCACCTTGGTTGCGTTGGAGACGCGGTCGTCTTTCACGTTGGTGCAATTTTATCACACAATTGGCTATGAACCAAATGTTTCCTCGAAGAAGGATCGACATTGGTACTAAAAGCATAAGTTTTGAATTGATTTCTAAGCCTTCTCACAACTTTGTCTCCAGCTCCCCTGTAATTTTATTTGTCCAGCTATTAACTTTGATTAAAAAAATGGTGTGGACTAAAAACCCGGATGGACGTAGTAGCCCTCCATTTTTATTTACTCCGCATATTAGATTTGACTGAAGTCAAACTTTGGAAAGTTTGACCAAGTTTAGGCCGAACACAACAAACCATAATTATTAGAGAGGGCAAAGTGTACATACTCTCAAACATTTCCGATGATTGAAATTAAAATTCTTTATTTGTACACACTCTCACACGTTTCCGATAATTTGGCGCATGTGTGGTTGTTCACTTAAGGGAGGGTAGTGTACCGCACGTGAAGGACGGGAAGTGCGACCAGACACGTGGATCGTTAGTTCATCGGAAGTACTCCCTCTGTTCCTAAATATTTGTCTTTCAAGTGGTTTGCAATGGACTACAACATACGGATGTATATAGACATTTTTTACATTGTACATTCACTCATTTTGCTCCGTATGTAGTCATTTGTTGAAATCTCTAGAAACACAAATATTTAGGAACAGAGGGAGTAGTAGTTTTCTTCACTGGTACGTTAAATAAAGAGTTTCGTTTTGTACTTACACAATTTAAAATGATTGTTATGGACAGAATAAGAAAACCACTCCACTATATATTAGTCATTTACACGAGTACTATATGGACGCAACTTCATTGACTTTAGTGCACCTGCCTTTGGGTTTTTTGACAGGTGGGCCCAAAATGTGGTTAGCCCACCTGTCATACAGCCAAAAGCAGGTGCGGTTAAGGCACCGGAGCTCAGTCCGTACTACAGTATATATATAAGCTGGAGCCTCAGCGCTTGTTTGCTAGGGTTTGCACTCCCCACACTCTCGCCGCACTACATATATATATACACGTTGGAGGCTCAGCATTCCTTTGCTAGGGTTTGCTATATTCACTGTCTCTCACCCTCTTCACCAGATCTAACAAAGACTGCATTGTGGCCTCTGTCTCTCTCACCCCCCTCACAGCTGGTGAAGGAGGTGTCCGGATCCCGTCGCACCGGGAAGGGGAGGAGGTGCAGCGTTCACTCTATCGCCTTCGGCGAGGGAGGCAATCCACTGCCGGCTGCGCTTTTCTCTTTCACCCAGCGCCTGTGCAGGAGGTCCACCGACCCCTTCTTCCTCGTTGTCGTACGTAGTGTGGGCAGATCCAACCTCCCGCCGCACGCCTTGCCACATCCCGACGACCCTAACGTATAAGTTTCTTTGAAACCATCATTGGTCTAGCTGCATGCTGATCTTTTTCGATTCTGTAGTCGAATCTAGGTCTTGGTTCAAAGAGGAAAGAAGGATGCGGTGGGGTGGAGCATGAATCTAGGACGTGGTTCAATGAGGAAAGGAGGGAGGGAAAGTAGTATAGACTAGCTATCTAGTCGCTTTGTTGGTCGAAAAGGGAAAAGGGGGGTAACCCATTACACACATCTGTAAGGAACCGAACTATTTGTTGAAAAGGGAAAGAAATTGGGGGGTCGGGTAGTTTGTGCAGGACTAGATTTGCTTCCCTCACATAGGAAAAAGTTTCAAAGAGAACAAATATGGGACCAACGTAGATATGCTGCTTGGCTACATACTCTGCATCACCCATTTATACGTGTGGACGCACATGGTGCTGGCATGTCCCATGTCCCATCCACATGATCGTGCAGTGTGTTTTGAGATGTTGTGCTACTTGTATTGGTACTGTTTTAAATAAATGTTGAATTGAAGCTATCGTATTGCTCTCTTTTCCCATTAAGTAGGGAACAAAAATGGGACCAACCCAAAAATTATGCTTGTTGCTTTGTTACAACAAACTCTGCATCACCCCCTTTATAAGTAGATGGAAGCACATGTTGTTGTTGCGCCCACTCTCCCCTGGAACTGTTTATGCTTTTTGTTAATCTAATGTCGCTGGTAAAATTAAGCAATGCCACTCTCAGAATTAACTACTGAATCTTATTTCAAAACTGCAACACTTGTTAGGGATTGGCGGGATTACCATTTTTGTGTCCGCATGTTTCATCCTCCTTTATTGGCCAGTAATTGATTCCTTTTTTGCCTCTGTTAAAACAGGGATATCTATTCAACTTGTTGCTATTGCGACATTTTTTCTTCGCTTAATTTTGGTGGAACTGCACAAAATGAGACCGGATTTCCATATATGTGTTGAGATCTCTCTCAGGTCTTCCTCACGAGTTGTTTCAAATCTTGGTCTTGAAAGGTCAGTACCGACTTCCCTCAGAATTAACTACTGAATCTTAGTTCAAAACTGCAACACTTGTTAGGGATAGGAGGGAGTACCATTTCTGTTAGGGATCGGCCGGAGTACATGTTTAAGAAATGTATTGTTCAGATAATGTCTCTGTTATTATATATCAGTTACAGTGTTTTACAAATGGTACTATCCCGCTTTGTAGTTCTTTCTACATGTTTAACCAAGGTATTGTTAAGATAATGTCTCTGTTAAAATGAATCAGTCGCATTGTTTTAGGAATGATACTTTTCTGCTTTGTCGTTCTTTATACATGTTGAAACAAGGCTTTGTTAAGATAATGCTGAGTTAATATGAATGAATCACACTGATTGAGAATTGCTACTATCCTGCTTTGTTTCCCATTAAGATAAGGTAGATCAGTATATGTTTTTCTTCTGGGAGTACAAGTCATCAACCGTTATTTCTCAGTAATTGTTTCCCTTATACCTTTTGTTGCTTACAGGGATATCAAAATTAAAACTCGATTTTATTCCGACTTTGATTTTAGTTGAACTGCACAAAAGGAGCCAATGTGTCTAAGGTCAACTGCTGCATTAGTGGGTCCAGTTGGTCTTACCACTTTACAGAAAGAAGTAGTCACTGTTTGCGCTACATTACACAAGGAATGATCAAGAAGCTTTACAGAGTATTAGTAGACGCTGGTGACATGACTAGTCTGCAGAGAGCATAGGAAACTCTACAACTCGTGGAGTGCACTGGGCAAAAAGTGCCCAAACAAGTACATGAATCCAGGACGGGACTCCAAATCTATCAATGTCATTGAAAGCAACAAAGATGGGGCATCTGGGTATGATAATCTGTTTACCATACTTTAAGTTTGTTAGTCCACCAATTGGTGGGTTGACACTGGGGCCAATATTCATGTGTGTGCTGCTGTGTCTTTGTTTTCTTGCAGCATATAAATACAATATCCACAGGGATGCTCAGCTTGATTTTAGTGGAACTGCACAAAATGTCCAGATGGTTTGTGTCCTCCATAATACTTCATCATGCACAATACATCGAATGGTTCTCTAATCATTCGTCGTCACCTTGAGCCACCGGACTATATGTTTGAATGGTGCTACCAGCGTCGGCCATTAAGAAGGGTAAGAAGAAAGACAAAAAGAGAGATGTCTGTTTTACTTGTGGTTCGGAGGAACACTGGGCAAACAAGTGCCCAAACAAGTACCAAGAAGCCAGGACAGGACTCGAAGTCTGTCAATGTCACTCTAAGCAACAATGATGGGGCATCAGGGTATGGTAATCTATCTACCGTACTTTCAGCTTGTTAGTCCACCGATTGGTGGGTTGACACTGGGGCCAATATTCATGTGTGTGCTGATGTGTCTTTGTTTTCTGGCAGCATATAAATACGAAATTCACAGGGATGCTTAGCTTGATTTTAGTGGAACTGCACAAAATGTTCAGATGGTTCGTGTCCTCCATAATACTTCATCATGCACAATACATCGAATGGTTCTCTAATCATTCGTCGTCACCGAACTATCAGATGACAAACCCTGCCCGTTCCACAATCATAGGCATTACATATTTTGAATGGGAAAAGCTTGTCAAAGTTGACATTAGTTTAATATATTGGAATTGGAAAACCTTGTCAATTTTTGCTCATTGATGTTAGCCAGAAGACATGCATTTGATATTTTTGAGTGGGACGCCCTTTGCTGTAAGCAACGTCGATCGTTTTTTCCTATTCCTGTCTTCGGTTCAGAAGTAAATATTTACTTTGCTGAGATGTATAGTCACATGAATGTTGACTTATGTAAGATATTTTAAGAGTTTGTTCTGAATACTATCAATGTAATGCCAGGCCTTGTGTTTGATTGCAAAGGTGAGCTTGGAATGTCGTGGCATGCGACATCACGAGCTGTTCACCGTGCCTCCTGAGAATAATGCTTCGTATTGTTTTGCATGTCGATCTAATGCTAGTGATTTGCTTATTAGGAAGATCATCCTCTTCTGTTGTTTCCGTGCTTAAGAAGTTCATCGTATTATGTTTCATTCATAGCCTATACGACAAGTCGGGTAGGTTAGACGTGAAACCATATGACCTTCTGACCAACTCATCATCTTAGGCCGTGATTGGGTTGTCGTTTTCCAACCAAAACCGCTTGTAAAACTAACGCTTGTAAATGAAAGCAGATGGTCTCGGGCGAAGCGCTTGGTTGGTCGATTTCGACTAGTAAAATATACACCGGTCTCTCAAATTACACGCGTAACCCGCCGGTTTTACTTACAGACCTCGGGCCCTCGGTTTCATTATGCCTGTATTTTACGTGTTGTTTCTGATGACGAATAAATTACACTTGTATCTAAATACAGGTGTGAAATAAACCAGAGCTCCCAAGCGTGGCCTTACCGTTTCATGCTGTCTCAGTCTCTCGAAGGTGCTCATAGGTGTCCGATGATCTTGGCTTCCTGAATGAGCAGCGGGCGCTGTATCAGACCATCCGTAGGGCCCGCGAGGCCCTCTCCGTCGTCCTTCGAGTTGTTGCGCTTGCCGTGGCGCCGAGCATTGTTCACATGGTCAATGAACATGAGGATTCCGAAGATGACTTTATTTAGACTGGATGACAGTAGAGACTCACTAGGGCCATAGCCATACGTACGCAAGTGCCTCCTTATTATGTACAACTATATATTTTTTGCTTCCTCCTGGTTTCTTGACATCACAGTCACACACCATTGTCAACCTATGTAGTCAATATAAACGAGAAAATTGCACAAGGTGCGGCCGACAGCTGGGACCAAGCAGCTCGAGCAGTATTTGTGTTTTTGAGGCGTGAGCACTTCAGAGTTTTTCTTGGTGATGTTTTCGTTATTGTTCAAAGGAGAGCAGGGTATTAACTGGGCAAGCTGTGGCCCGTCTAGCCCAGGACAGCTATCCAGGCCAGATATTAATTTTTTTCAAGATGAAAATGGCTAGCCCAACTATATGTTTTTTTGAGGAATACTCAGGCAAGGTCAACTTGTTATTCTCCGTCCCGCTGGGCTGCAAATCTTTCCTATGAGGGATGCACTAGGCTTAACGGGAAAATGGGCTTTAAAAAATAATAAATGGATGTAATTATAAAAATTGGGCAGTAACTATAAAAAAATGCACCAAACACGAAATTAGTTTATAAAATATTATTTATGGATTTTGAAAATCTTAATTTTTAATTGTTGCGCGCGAAATGTGTCGTTAGATTTTTACGTAATACAAATTTATAATTAATCTGACTAGAAATTTTGGGATAAAAATATTTCGGATCTCATCAAAATATGGGAAATTTTATTGAATTCTATCTGAACGGTTGGTTGAAATTATTAATCGTTGTCCTAGCTAGAAAATGGGTTGTATTTTTAACAAACTGTAAATGGGTTGTAGTAAATTTCATTAGAATTCAAAAATGGGTTGTACATTCTTACAAATCGCAAATGGGCTATAAGTTCTCTGCCACACACATGTGGGCCTACTAAGTTGATGCGTCCCCTAATAAAAAGAAATTGACGCATATGCAAGGCTTTGTCAACTTATTATAGTCAACACACGGTTCTTGCAACAGTGGTCGTTGGATGTCCATCCAACGGATGTCGTGCTTCTTTTTTAATCTCGGATATTCTAGCTTCACCCGCCCAAAAAATGATTGCTCCCCCTGACATCTGGGGCACACCGTTTCGGAAGCTGACATGTGGGCCTACTAAGTTGACGCGTACCATGGGCTTTGTCAACTTAGTCAATATGAACGATTCTAGTTGCAGTGACCGTGCGATGTCCATCCAACGGTCGTAGTGCTTCTTCAACCTCTGGTCTTCTTGCTCCAGCCGCCCAAAGCAGCGCCGGTCGTGCCGCCTGCTCCTGCCTTCCGTGGCCGGCAATGCTATCGCGGAGGCCTCACCGCCCCCTACTACTCCCACCGCTGGCCAGGCCATCCCTCCACTCACCCACGCCCCCTATTATTCTGTGGCGACGGCAGCCTCACACCGCAGCCGAACCAGTGAACCCTCATACTCCTCTCCGCATGGACTTCCACTGCCGTGTCTTCCCCGGCTCCGCGTCGTCCCCTTCCTAGGCCTCGCCGCTCGTCTCGTCCACCGCCCTGGTGCTCTCGGCGCGGCGTGGTCAACGTGGTCAAGGAATGACTTCCATCGGAAGAGTACTGTACGTGGAGAGGCTGACAGCTGGGTCCACGGCAGCCGCAAGGAAGTGCCTCCTTATTACGCGGAAAACAATTATTCCTCCACCTGACATCAGGGGCCCACCGGACGGGCCACCGTATTTGGCAAAAAAAATGTTTCCCCCTGACTGCTGGGACCCATCCGACGGGCCACCGTATTTTGTGAAAAAAAATGTTCCCCCCGCTGTCACCTCGGACCCACTGGAAGTGCCTCCTTATTACGCGTAAAAAAATGAATACTGCCCCTGTTAGTTGGGACCCACCTTGGTGGAGGCTGACTTGTGGGCCTACTAAGTTGACGGGGACGGAGTGCTTTGTCAACTTAGTCAATATGAACGATTCTTGCGCCATTGACCGTACGATGTCCATCCAACGGCCATAGTGCTTCTTCAACCTCTGGTCTTCCTGCTCCAGCCGCCCAAAGCAGCTCCGGTCGTGCCGCATGCTCCTGCCTCCCGTGGCCGGCTGTGCTGTCGCGGAGGCCTCACCACCCCCTACTATTCCCACTGCTAGCCAGGCCCTGCGGCGACGGCGGCCTCACACCACAGCCGAACCAGTGAACACTCGTACTCCTATCCGTGCGGGCTTCCACTTCCGCGTCTTCCCCGGCTCCGTGTCGTCCCCTTCCTAGGCCTCGCTGTCGTCCATCGCCCTGGTGCTCTCCGCGCGGCGTAGTCAACATGGTCAAGGAACGAATTCCATCGGAAGAGTACTGTACATGGAGAGGCTGACAGCTGGGTCCACTGCGGCCACAAGGAAGTACCTCCTTATTATGCACAAAATAATTATTCCTCCACCTGACAGCAGGGACCCACCGGATGGGTCACCGTATTTCACGGAAGAAACATTTCCCCCTGACTGCTGGGACCCACCAGCTACATCTTCGCACGCAAGAAAGTGCGTCCAAAAAAAACGATTCGCCCCGTGACTGCTGGGACCCGCCAGCTACATCTTCGCACGCAAGAAAGTGTCTGACAGTCGGGACCCACCTGGTCAAAGCATACGTAGCGTTGTCATTCTGGTCGCGAACGAGTACGTACATACTGGTTGATGTAGAGGCGCGCATGTGTCGTAGTAGAGGCGCACACGTAGCATGTACACGTACGTACAGCGGCCAGTGTGCAAGAAAGAAAATACGGCCACGTACGTACATAAGGGCAGGGTCTCGAACGCCTACTCGCGCATACGTACGCCCAGGGCTCGTGTACATGGCTGGGTCGGAACGGAGAAACTGCGTCGTCGTCGTGTTCATGGGAAGCCAACCGGCTGGGTCGAAACGGAATGCGACGTCGTGTTCATCGGGAGGGCTTGGACGGAACAACCAATGGAAACGAGGCATGGCGTACCGCAAAACGGAGGAAACGGCCTTGTGTTCGACTGGCCACGGCCGAAACGGGATCCTGTTCATCGGGAGGGGTCTGGCGTACCGCAAAACGGAGGAAACGGACCTCCTATGGTCGAAACGGGGGTCCTGTTGATTGGGAGGGGTGTGGCGTACCGCAAAGCGGAGGAAACGGACTTGTGTTGGAGCGCTATGGTCGAAACAGTGGTCCTGTTCATTGAGAGGGGTGTGGTGTACCGCAAAATGGGACTCCACGGGATACTGTTCATCTCCACCGTCGACCCCCTCCGGCCTCCACGGGCTACTGCTCATCCACCGTCGACCTCCTCCAGCCTCCACCTGCGACTGTTCATCCACGGGCTCATGTTCATCCAGCCTCCACCGAGCGCTACTCCACCGGCTACTGTTCAACTAGCCCTCTCCACGGGCTCCTGTTCAACCACCCCTCCACGGGCTACTGTTCATCCAGCCCTCCACCGTCTACTATTCATCCAGCCCTCCACGGGGTGGTCCTGTTCTTCCAGCCCTCCACGGGGTCCTGTTCATCCAGCCCCAACCGGCTCGATCGATCGGGGTCCTGTTCACCAGAGGCAACACCACGGGGTCATGTTCATCCACCCCCATCGGGAACTGTTCATCCAACCCCCCCCCCCAGCAACGCTCATTGTTCATCCAGAGGCAGCATCGATCGGCTTCAGGTAGGCGTAAACTGTGGAGGGGGGCGCCGCACGCGGCTAACAATCGTTAGTGTGTGTTCTAGCGGTACCCCCCCCCCTCATATATATAGGTTGGAGGGGAGGAGAGGCAGCCAAGGGGGTGCTCCAAGTAGGAGGAATCCTACTTGGGGTCCTCCCAATTCGGCCTCCCCCTTTTCCTATTCCTATTCGGAGTAGGAAGGGGAGAGGGGGAAGGGGGAATTCTATTCCCTTTATCCTTTCCCCCTCCCCCTTTTCTACTCCAATTTAGCTAGCCCATATGGGGGGCGCACCAGCCCCTTTGCGGCTGGTGTGTTTCCCCTCTTGGCCCATAAGGCCCATATCTTTTGCCGGGGGTGCCCGGAACCCCTTCCGGTAACCCGATATGTACCCGGTACCCTCCGGAACACTTCCGGTGTCCGAATACCATCATCCTATATATCAATCTTTACCTCTCAACCATTTCGAGACTCCTCGTCATGTCCTCCATCTCATCCGGGACTCCTAACAACATTCGGTCACCAAATCACATGACTCATATAATACAAAATCGTCATCGAATGTTAAGCGTGCGGACCCTACGGGTTCGAGAACTATGCAGACATGACCGAGACACTTCTCCGGTCAATAACCAATAGCGGAACCTGGATGCTCATATTGGCTCCTATATATTCTACGAAGATCTTTATCAGTCGAACCGTTATGACAACATACGTTATTCCCTTTGTCATCGGCATGTTACTAGCCCGAGATTAGATCGTCAGTATCTTCATACCTAGTTCAATCTCGTTACCGGCAAGTCTCTTTACTCGTTCTGTAATACATCATGCCGCAACTAACTCGTTAGTCACTTTGCTTGCAAGGCTTCTTATGATGTGCATTACCGAGAGGGCCCAGAGATACCTCTCCGATACTTGGAGTGACAAATCCTAATCTCAATTCACGCCAACCCACCAAGAGACCTTCGGATATACCTGTAGAGCATCTTTATAATCACCTAGTTAAATTGTGACGTTTGATAGCACACAAGGCATTCCTCCGGTATCCGGGAGTTGCATAATCTCATAGTCGAAGGAATATATATTTGAGATAAAGAAAGCAATAGCAATAAAACTGAACGATCAATATGCTATGCTAACGGATGGGTCTTGTCCATCACATCATTCTCCTAATGATGTGATATTGTTCATCAAATGATAACACATGTCTATGGTTAGGAAACTTAACCATCTTTGATGAACAAGCTAGTCTAGTAGAGGCTTACTAGGGACACATTGTTTTTGTCTATGTATCCACACGTGTATCAAGTTTCCGGTTAATACAATTCTAGCATTAATAATAAATATTTATCGTGATATAAGAAATATAAAATAACAACTTTGTTATTGCCACTAGGGCATATTCCCTTCACCGCCCGGTTTGCGAAGGCTCCGACCGGGCTTTTTTCTTTCCTTTTTTCATCTGCTTTTCCTCTATGATTTCTTTTTTGTTATTTTTTGTATGTACTTTATTCAAATACACATCGAACATTTGGTAAATGTGCATCCAACATATTTCATACACACATTGACCATTTTCAGGTACTTTGTGAAACACTTTTCTAGTTTTGCGTTGAACATTTTAATGAATATGTGTTGAACATTTATCCAATACATATTGATATTTCTTTAAATACAGACTGAGCATTTAAAAACACGCATTGGGCATTTTTATATATGTGATGCACATTATTTTCAAATGTGCGAGCATTTTCTAATTGTTGCAAATACAATTTTTTAAATCTCATAATTCTTGTTGAATGGTACGAAACATTTTTCTAAAACTACCATAACAATTTTTTTTATAAAGTGTGAAGATTTATTTAAATGTCACAAATGTATATTTTAAAACGTGAACAGTATTTAAATGTTATTTTTTGGAAAATGTGAACTATTTTAATAGATTACACACACAAAAGTTACACCATGTGAACATTTTTTCATGCAAGGTGAACTTTTCAAAAATTAAGTAAAGTAATTTTAATATAAAAACAAATAACAAACAAAGTGGAAAAAATAGGTAAAATATTTATAAATATTGAAAAACTATTAAAAAGGAAAAAACAACGAAAACAACGAAGGAAACAAGCGAACCAACCAAACCAATCAGCTCCCTACTGGGTCGGCCCACTATGGACTCATCTTGAGTCGAGACGAGCTACTCAGATAAGCTTCAACTACTGAATGAAGAGAAAGTGAGACCTACCTAGTAACGAGAAATACTATAACTGAAAATCCTTGCCTTGACTTGCCTACTTCTCCAGTCTTTGATGTTGCTTTCCTAGCTTTCGAGTCCTATTCGTTTGATGTGTTGATGCTTGAGACGAAGCTTCGGCACAGACACCTTACTTTCTTTCGAGGAGATTTGTCTCGCTGGGAGCGAGCACAAGTGCTCCCTCGCCCAAAGTGATGAGCTACTAGGCCTAATCGATGATCTATTTCAACACGATACCGTGATTGCGTAAGACTCCGAGCAGGTAGTTAATGACCTCCTCAAGCGCAGTGGTGGGCATCAAACGTTCAGGCCCTTATCCTTGCCAAATTTGCAAATTCTCTTGATTGAGGGGGCCATGTATAATTGGGCCAACCCCACGATCCTATTTGTATCCAAAAAATTGTGAACTTTCAGTAATAAAGTTTGGATTTTCTAAAAAACGTTAGTTCGTTTTTTTCCTTTTAGTTTATATTTTGGAATATTCTAAATGTATATTGACATATATTGAGCATTACATTAGCGCTCTTTTAAAAAAATGTTCATCATGAATTTTAAAAAGTTCATGCAATGTAAATAAAATAGTTCACACAACTTTTTAAAAATATTGATAGCATTCAAAAGTTTTAGGACATTTAAAAATGTTTACACATTAGAAAAATTGTGCGTGACATTTCCAAAACTTCCTTACATGATTTAAAAAAAATACATAACTTCCAAAAAAATCGGGTCATTAAAAGATGTTCACGTGTTTCAAACAACCATTCGCCACATTTCTAGAAAATTTTATTACAATATAAAAAAATGTTTGCGTAATTTGAAAAAACATAGCAATCAAAAATATTGTTTGTGACATCTTAAAAAATGTTACATGTTCCAAGTATTGTTTGTGACATTAAACAATATGTTTATACAACAAAAAAAATTCACATAGTTTTAGAAGAATGTTTCATACCATAAAAAAATGTTCAATGTGTATATGAAATATTTAAAATTTATTTGAAAAAAAGATACTCCTATGTGTAATTTAAAAAAGGTTTAATAACATAAAAGGTTCGAGTTAAATTGGAAACTACTCCCTCCGTTCCTAAATATTTGTCTTTCTAGAGATTTTGAATTGACTACCACATACGGAGGTATATAGACATATTTTACTGTATAGATTCACTCATTCTTTTCCATATGTAGTCACTTGTTTAAATCTCTAGAAATAAAAATATTTTGGAATGGAGGGAGTATTTCACATTTATTTTAGAAAAAAAACAAATATGTATTTTTAAAAATACTTCATACCATGGAAAATATGTTCAATGTGTATTAGAAAATATTTGGGATTTATTTGAAAAAAGATCAAACGTGTATTTGGAAAAATGTTGGTCATGTATTTGAGAAATGTTCAATGTGTATTAAAAACTGGTACACTTGTGTAAGAAAATGTATGACATGTATCAAAAAAATGACAGAAACAAAAAAAATGTGGAAGATAATTATAAAAACCAAGAAAACCGATGAAAGCCATCAAAACCGCTATGAAAAAGAGAAAGAAAAGAAAAGAAAAGAAAAGCAGCACTGAAGCTTCTAAAACTGGAGCAAACCGGTCCATAGAAGCTTCCCAAAACCACTCTTGACAGCTACAGTACTGCTTGCCTGCTAACCTCGCATAAAGGCGAGGCCGAACGATGTGTCAATAATATGGGTGAGATACTTTCCTATTCACCGCTCCATGTGCCCGTTTCTTAGTTATTTGCACTCACAACTTTTTCTTTGTTTTCTTCATCTTTTTTCTTTTAACGGTTTTCTTCCGGGTTTTTCATTCTCTTTTGCTAAATGCTTGAATCTTTTTATAAATCATGAATATATTTTCAAAATCAATGATTTTTTTGTAATTAATGATTTTTTTTCAAAATTGACTATTTTTTAAATTTTGTGAACTTTTTTAGGAAAAATGATGAACTACTTTTCAAAATCAATTAACTCTTTTTCCAAATAAATGATCTTTTTTGAAAATGGATGAATTTTTTTCTAAATTCGTGAATATAATTTCAAGTTTTATGACTTTTTAAAAAAATTGGAAACTTTTTTCCAAATTTGATGAACTTTGTCAAAATTGAAGATTGTTTTAAATTTTTGTGAACTTTCTTTCAAATCCAATGAATTTTTTCAAATTGAATGAATTGTTTTCAAAATTGACTAACTATTTTAAATTTTGTGATTTTTTTTTAATTCGTGAACTTTTTCTGGAAATATATGAACTTTTTTTAAAATCAATGGTCAAAGGCCACCCGGTCAACAGAACTATTCAGCGAGCGGCTCGAACGAGCGAGCAATGACTGTAGAGTGCTAATGGGCAGGCCCAACTGACACGCGGGTGAGTGTCGTAAGTGTTAGGCAGCGCCTGAAGTGGCAATTAGGTGCACCCGACCTGGCATGCTGAAAAGATAGATATAGGGCATGTTTTGATCTCCTTCAACTTCACAAGACTTCACAAATCCAGCTTTCCTAGCCAGCTTTTGCTCCACCTGGTGATTCCAAAAGTGTTCAGCATCATGCGTAACTTCTGCCAGCGCTAAAGCCCAGTTGGGAGGTTGCTGGCCTGGTTGGGTTCTAGTTTGGGCTAGTTGGAGGCAGCCCAGTTTGGGCTAGACATCAAGGGAACGAGCCCCCTGTACCGATTCGGTCGAGCGAGTGAGTAGCGATATGTTTGGGCAAGCGTAGCGGTTCAATTTGCTTCACTTGACAGTGGCACTTCAGTTGTAATATTAGCTAACTTGAGCTTTTCGTGTCGGTGGAGCTAGGCCGACGCTCCTCCACAATTTTACACTGCCATCGGTCATAGCTTCGAAAATCCAGCTTCTCGGAGCCCAACCGTTTGGGACATTTTCATCTGTGGAGTTTATGAAGCGTGGAGCTGGAGGACTTCAGAACAGGCCTATGGCCGCGCCCAAAGGTACAGGTTTGATGAATTTGCAATAATTAACTCTGCAACCCAGTAGGAATCAAACCCAAGAAACACAATTACTCTCGGCCTGCCCAGATTATGTAGCCCAGTGGGAATCAAATCGAACCACTTGCTGCGAGAGGCCCATGCCAATCTGTCAAAGCTTGTGCTTGTGCTTGTGCTTATTCCAAACAAAGTTCCCTTCCAAACAAAGTTCCAACACACACACAAGATCCAAAAGGAAAAGAGGGAAAATTCCAACGCACACTCGCTGCCCTACTTATTGTGCGCCGTGAGGAGTATGCCACACACACAAGCAAGCTCAAACTGACGATCAAAGCCATTAAAAAGCACCACCTGGGTGGCTGGGTCGGGCTTCAACTTTCACCCATGCCACTGCATTGTAGTATCATATCGCACCACATGTACGCTCAGCCTGCCTGCCATCATCTTTGATCTTTGTCCCGTTCAGAGCTTTCACCGATGTTGCTCCCGACTTTAAGGCCAACTCCAGCGCATGATCCCAAACGGATATCCGGTTTGGCATGTTTTCGTCTGTTTGGGGCGGCAATAGGGTTGCCCATGTTCGCTTGGGGCCGTAGGGTTGTCGGTGCATCCAACGCACGGCCGCATCCCAAATCATATTCAGTGTGAACGAGATTAAAAAAACGCAAAAACTAGAACAAAATGCCGAAATAAAATAAAATAAGCGCAAGCATAAAAATGTAAAACATAATTAAACATCACGGCCACAAAACGGCCCGGTTCCACAGTTCACATAGACATAATTAACATAAAAAAATAAAAGAAATCCGCCGCCCACGCGCTCTTGCCGTGCCCGTCGATACTGTGGTTGTCGCCGTCTTCTCAGTGGTCGCCGTTTTCGTCGTTGCTGACAAGGTCGACGTAGGGCGGCAACATCCAGAGGTGGGACGGCGGTGCCTGGTACACGGGAGGTTGCTGGAAGGCGGGAGGTGCCTGCACCACCTCCTCCCGTGGCGACGCCTCCCGCTCCGGTGACCACGGCGGCGTGGGGCACCAGTTCACACCCCCACGGCGTCGGCCATCTCCGGAGCCGTGCACGACCAGCTCCACTTGCCCACCAGGCTCGGGTGGAACGCGGCGATGGGCTCCTCCTCCAGCACCTCCTCCCTCCTCACCATCTCCAGCTCTGGCACGGCCACGTCGCTGGCGACAGAGGGGCGATGGAGAATGCGGGCGGCGCATGGGCCCTCCGCGGTGGTGATGCGGGCTCCTCTTTGACACCGCGGCGGCGGCGGCCCGAGGACGAGCCAACCTCGCGGTCGTGCTTCCCCTTGCGGCCGGTGTTTCAGAACCCCATGGCTGCATGGCCGCCGACAGGCGAGATCGAGGACAGGGAGAGGAGAGCTAGGGTTTGGGGAGTGTCGGGTTTCGAGGAGGCGGCACGGGCGGGAGTGGGGAGTGTGAACTGCGACCGGTCCACCGCTTCCCATTTAAGAAGGACGGCGACCGTTCGCCTAGGTAGATGACAGATGGGGCCGACCGCGCGTGCGCATTAATGTCGGGCGGTGGGAGGTAGGTGGCCGCCTACCACGTGGCCCCGAAGCGGCCGAGCGACGCATTTGTTTGTTGTCCGCCGCGACCCAAACCCGACGCATGTTTGCGGTTGAAATGGGTCAGTCCAGACACAAAACGTATCAAACACGACGACTAGTAGATCCGGGAGTACCTATAAAGCGAACTAATGTTCCCGTGGTCATGATTGTTGATCAAAAAGGCAATCAACAAGGAACTTGAGCTTTTGGCACAATTGCCAAGGAATATAGAGAACTGAATTTTACCAAAGTAGTTTCCCGTGGCTTTATGCCCTTTCTACCTACATCGATAATAGTGAATTAAGCAGGAACTTAAACAACTCATCATTCATTTCTTGATCAATTTGAAACCTTAGAGTCAAACGGATTTTGAAAAGAAAAACATGCTTAACTTTTCAAGGAATCCTACATCACCCTTTTCTTAAATTTCCAGACAAACAATTTCAAAAACACTCAAATGGCAAACAAACAAGTCCGATTAAATTCCACTGAAGTTAAAAAAAGCCCTTCTTTCTCTAATTGATAATTAGAAGGAATTCCACTAACAAGACAACATAATTAACACATTGATGGGTGTTGAGGGCCCATATTGACTGTTAAAGAATGGGCTCATTTGAAGAGTGGGAAATGGCACTTAGATCCGTACTTGGCGCTACCCATGGATTGCTTGTGGTCCTACTTTCAAAATAGTCACTCCAAAGAGGAACAACTGATTGAACCAAGTTTCTAACTTCATGCATGACAATGGCACTTGGAATACACAATTACTTGACACGCACTTTTGGTCTATGGGTGTGCTGCATATTCAAAAAATGCATACGTCACCAAGTCAGTGTCATGATTTCTTAGCATGGCAACCGAAGAAAAGTGGTCGTTTTATTGTGAGGAGTGCTTATCATTTAGCTATGCAAAATTATGAGGAAGCCTTCTCAAATGGAGCCTCTAGCCCTCATCCTCATGGTGCAAGAAATATTTAGAACCTGATTTGGCAGGCCAATGTCCTGCAGAGGATGAAGGTAATGGCATGGAAGGCTCGAGGCTGCAACATGCGCTCTTGCAACGGTTAAATGCATGCAATATAGACATCCGCGTACACGTGCAACTTGTCCGCTGTGCGGTGTCGAAGATGAGAGCTTTTTTCACGCCTTGGAGACTTGCATATCAGCAGTGTAACTCTGGGAAGGTATGAGGAGGATCTGGCCACTCCCAAGGAACGAACAATTAGTGAATACTGGGAAGGAATGGCAGCTGACTGTGCTTTCAAACTGCACAGAAAAAAGACGAAATATGGTCATTATGTCGCTCCGAAGGATTTGGGACTTAGCGGACGGATGTTGTGCATGTGAAAGAGAATGCTCCAGTACAAACTTCAGCTGATTATCTGGATAGCTACCTAAACTCTTTTTGGTATGCTAAATAGCATAGCACGGAGGATATGTTAAAAGGTAAGATGGTATTGGGAGAGGGTTGGTCTGAACCTCACCTCAGTAGTGGCAGTTGAGACATCAGCATTTTGTGTGCTCCAGGATCAGCCTACGATGATGGCCTATCTGCAATCAGCAAAAGTCGCATGAAATTGGGTGTAATGTTTGCACATCTGATGCAACTTGCTCCCCTGCCATGAGAGTGACAGATTCATCGGCTAGTTAGGTGCATGCTTAAGTTTAACCTGCGGCAAATCAACATGTAAATCAACTAGAAGAAAGAACTGCAATAGTATATCTGATAACAACATCACATGTATCCATCAATCTAAATCAGATCCAGGCCACTGTTTCGGATGGCACTCGCATAACAGGATAGAAGTCTAGGGAGCTTATCCTTCATATTACCGTATCGGTTGCCTTTGTCAGCATGTAATTTTCATTTTTTTTACTTTGCTCTGCTCCGTTTGCGAACTGTAAGACTATTATGATGATACTTTATGAATTTTTAATAAAATGGCTGCATGTATCATCATGATGCAGAGGCCGGGGGCATATGCCTCCATTTCCAAAAAAGGCCACTGTTTCCAGCACAGATTAATTGCGGATGCTTTGCTGATGCCATGTATAGTATGGTTGTCGTTGTTGTTTTGTGCTGATGAAATGAGATGTTTGATACGCATGTCTGCCTGCCTGCACCTTTCAGTCGCGGTCATCGAGTCATGCATAGATAGTGCCTGGATCTGGATCTTGATATTTTTCACCTTTGATCTGGAGCCTAGCGATGATTGGATGGTGTTAGGCCCGGAGTTGAAGCTTTGTTGGCGCCCATACGCGACGTGGATCCGAGTTCATGGATGGATGGAAGAAGTTAACATCTTCCGAAAGCGTTTCCTGCCAGGTGCAACACAGCTCTGGAAAAGTGGTGGTGCCACAGTGCTGGGTGAGCTATCTTTTTTGGTCTCCGAATTCTCTTGATAAAATATACTTCCTCCGTTTCTTTTTAGTTTGCATATAAGGTTTGGTCAAAGTCAAGCTTTGTAAAGTTTGACTAACTTTATATTAAAAAATATAAACATTGACAATATGAAATCAACATTATCAGATGCACCACGAAATGTATTTTCATACTATATAGTTTTAATATTGTAGATGCTCATATTTTTTTATATAAATTTGGTCAAACTTTGTGTACTTTGACTTTGACCAAATCTTATATGCGGAGTAAAAAGAAACGGAGGGAGTACTACGTACTTCTGCAGTAGAGAAGGAAGGCTTGTAGGGCCGGGTGAGCTTTCGTTTTGGTCTCTCCATTTCTCTTCATAAAATATATACTTGAATTCTGATCTTGTTACCAAGAGTGGTGTTTTATAGTGTTTGTGCTGATGGATGTTAGGATGCAAGCGTAGAAAATTCGACGAGGAGGGGGGGAGGGTGAAAGATGAGACAGTTGTGAGATGTGTTCCCGTGGTTTTTATTTTATTTTATTATGCGTGTGATGTGGAGGGAGATCGTGGCCGGCAACTCTCGACACCGAACCTTCTCTTGCACGCTGATGGGATGCCACTGATTCTGTTAACCAATGTAGAAAACAGAAAGGGGAGAAAAGTCGTGCATGCACGTAGGAAAAATGGCACCCGATGAACGGGCATGCCATGTATGCCAAAAACTAATATGAACATAGGAGCAGGGGCGGAGCTGGAGCAAATGTTACCCGATGCACCACTTTAACAAAGCTTTAAAAAATTAAGCAACGACTGTATTAAATAAAGGTGTGTTTCATAACTTCTAGCACACATTATTGGATATAACAAGAAGGCGGTTTGTAAAAATAAAATGTAGCCATCAAAATGCTTACTATAATAATAAAACAAGGTTCAAAATTACTTGAAAAAGATCACGCCGCATTTCCAAATCCCAAAATACATCATCGGACAATATGGTTCAATAACCTACAAGATACAAATAGAATTAAACATACTAGTAGAGTATACTAAATGGTCGAATGAAAGTACGTAAATGGCTAAAAATTGAAAGTTACCATTAGTACGTTCTCTTCCTCCGAGCCATGAAATACTCAACCACCTGAGCATTGGTGACCTTTTTCATTTCTTCTTTCTCAACATAACAAATAAGATCATCACTCAAACTATCATCATTGAGGCGACTGCGCAAGCAGGTTTTGACCAGTTTCATAGCTGAAAAGCATCTCTCAACTGTAGCAGTGGCAATAGGCAAGACAATTACTAGTTTCAACAACCGATAAAACAAAGGATACACAATGTGCCTCCCTGTCTGCACCATTTTTTTTGAAAGCTCAGTGATTGTTGCTATGTTGGAAAACTATCATCTGTGCGTACATCAGCAATATAGAGGCGTAGATCCTTATCCAGATCCCTCAATTCCCCAGAATCAAAATCTTGAGGGTATAGTTTAGCCAAACTCATAAGATTCTCCAAATTGAAATCACGAAATGAGTCTCTTGGACTCAAAGCCGCTGACCAAACAAGCAAATTAGTGGATGTCTCACTGAACCGATTGTCAAGCTCTTGAACTAGCCAGTCAAAAACATCATTGAAACAATCAACTTGATAGTGATGTTTGTTGGTAATTCCAGTTACCTGCCTTCTCTTTTTTGGATTAACATATGCTTCTTCCATGTCCAACTCTACAATATCATGTGTCTCACAAAACACATGAACTTCACCTAGCATAGATTCCCATTCATTTTCTCTAAGTTCATTCAGAACAATTCTAGTTGACTTCACACATTTCATGGCATTTACTATGTCTTGATCCTTCCGTTGCAATGCTAATGACAATGTTTGTAGTTGTGAGGATTGTCAACATAAGATGCAAATAGAATACGAAGTCAAAAGATTGAAAATACACTAGAAGACCATTTGCTTGGTCTCTATTTGTTCTATCAGTGTCTTCTTCTTCCACAAATTCTAGAACTTTAACAACTGACCTGAACATGTGAAGCAAACTCTTAAGTGTTTTAGCATGGGAACCCCATCGAGTGTCTCCGGGCCTTTGAAGACATTGCTCTTGATTTAATCCTGTTCCTGTTGTAAGTTGTCCACACCCTAAAGCCTTTCTCATTTCTTCAAGATTAATATCTCTAATCATGTCCCTTTGCTTGGGAGATCCACCCACAACATTTAGCAAGGTAGAAATCATGCTGAAGAAATTACTAACTCCTTTATGCTTTCTTACCACAGCCACAACAACTAATTGAAGCTGGTGAGCAAAGCAATGAACATAATAAGCTGTTCTACTTTCTCTCATGATCAATGATTTGAGGCCATTAAACTGACCTCGCATATTGCTAGCACCATCATACCCCTGTCCTCTAACTTGATTGTAACTCAGTTTATATTTTGCAAAAAGAGAATCAATTGAACTCTTGAGGTATGAAGACGTTGTTTCTTTCACATGGACAAGACCAACAAAACTTTCTTTAGAATCCCCGGAGCTATCAACATACCTCAAGGCCACGGCCATTTGTTCTTTGCCAGAGACATCTCTAGACTCGTCAACAAGCAAACAAAACACATTATTGCGAACTTCTTTCAGAATAGATTGCACTATCACATGCGCAAAACCTTCACCAATATCTTTCTGGACTTTAGGAGCAGACATGAGAGAATTCTTTGCAGCATCTTTTCCCACAGCCTTGCGTACAACTGGATCATGCTCAGTTAAGAAGTCACGAACTTCCAAGAAGTTTCCTCTATTGTGCGAGTTCTTTGACTCATCATGTCCCCGGAAAGGCAACCCTTGCTTCAGCAATAGTCTAGCTGTGTCAATAGCGGCATTCAATCGAGCAAAATATGCAACCTTCAAAGTTTCACCTTGAACCTGCATAGCAACATCAATGTGTTGATCTTTTTTTTGAAAATCAAGTAATTTTTTCATTGCTTGATTATGGACACTGCCCACCTCACCAACATGTTCTTTTAACCTTGATTTCATGTTCCAGCTCTTCCAACCATTCACAACGGATGCCTCATATCCAGCTTCTTTCTTCTGACTACGATCCCTAAATAAGAAGCAAGGAAAACAATATGCCCTTTCTTCTCTTCGCTGTATTCAAGCCAGCTCTCAAATTCATCAAACCATTCGGGATTGAACTTTCTCTATTTACCCCCAAAATCTGAGGATTCAAAATCAATCTCTCTTGGCTGACAAGGTCCATTCAACAAATACTTCCTTCTTACCAGATCTTTTAAATTAGGATGATAATGCTCTATCAATTTTCTCTTGCCCGGATCATATTGAATCTCCTCTTCCCAATTTATGTCTTCCGGAACATCCTGTGATGATGCTTTTCTTTTGAGAAGAAACTTGTCCATAGTATCTGTATTTGACAAATAACAAATTACAAATGCGACATTCAGACTTGTATCGACAGATGAAATATACCCCAATTATGTGTATAGGGACGAAGATTAAAGATTGGAAAGGTCGCTAATTACCGAGCTCTGGACCGGCCGGCGGCGTGCGGCGTCGCTCGCGTGCGTCCTGTCGTCAGCGGCTCACCGTCGTCGCTGCGTGGTCTGCGGCGTCCGGCGGCCGGCGCCCTGCCGCTGGCGCCTGTCTACGCGACGGCCGACGGCGATACGCGAGACTGGCTCCGTACGCGTCTACAGAAACCTAATCGATCGATTGTCGATGGATCGATTGGTTTTTCTTTTTTGAGGGAGCTGTACGTGACGTGACTACGTGAGGAGGTGGATCGGTAAGTCGTGCGTGGGTGCGTACGCAGGCGGCAGGCGTACTGCTGTGTTGGGCCGCGGACGCGTCATTGAAACGGGCCGACCCTGATGCACCATTCCTGGGCCATCCTGATGCACTGGGCTTTTTTAATTACATAGGTACTGCTAGCCAATTTTTGGACCCGTATTACTGTGCATACGAGAAGGCCCAATGGGCTCCGCCCCTGGGCAAAACAAAACAACAACCAACCAACCGTCCTTCGCTTTGCCGCCCGGCTCGGACCAATCAACCGAGTGCAGCACCGGCGGTAACTCGACTCGCTTTGCCCTTTTTGTCTGTAGGCGCTGCACAAAAGCAGGCAGCAGATGCATTGCCATGCACATTTGACCTCAACGTGAAACTATTTTACAAAGTAAATTGTTTTTAAAAATATTTCACCCAATTGATCTATAATGTGTAGCGTCTGACAGCAAAGTGCTGCACTCTATTATACAACGCCTAATATTCAGGCGCCACACCTTGCAGCGCCTTACAGCTAGGCGCTGCACTACACTGTGCAGCGCCTAGCTGTAAGGAGCTGCACAAAAGGGTCAGCAGTGTAAAATATTTTCAGAAACAGTTCAGTTTATGAAATACTTTTGTTTTGAGGTTAAATTTGTCAATTTTACCGCTTCAGACTGGTATGCGGCAGTTGGAGTCAAAAGGAAAAAGGCTTCGTCGGCAGAAGAAGAGGTGGCAGGCGGACATACGGAAGGTATGGACAGCGTCGCTTTCCCACGCCGTATTTCGTAGGCTCCCAATTTGGGCCGGCAACGCGCGTCGTCACAGGGCGAGACGTGCATGGATATGATAAACCGAGTGAATTGCAGAAAACATCGACATTGAAGGCTAGGGTTGCAGAAACCACAATTCTACAGTTTTGTGTCAAAAACACTAATTCTAAGCCTAATTTTTTGCAAATAACACTAGTTGACGACTTAGTCCATTTCGACCACGATTATGACAGGTGGGCCCCGCTTTTGCTGACGTGGCAGAACTGTTCGCGTGAGGCAGCATCTCTACTCCTATAAAAATATGAGTTGGTGATGATGGTGTGCCTGCCTTGCTTCAATTTCAACCATCGGATCTGCATCCAACGCACTGTAATCAATCTGTGGTACATTTTGCAAACAAACGCCCGCTGCATCACACATTTGCAGATAAGCCCCCTCAGTCCATCTTTCCTGTTCGAGTATCTGCCCCACCCCCACCAGGTAAAAAAAACAACTATCGACCTTATCCATCTCCTCTCCAGAACGGGAGGCACCGTACGAACCGCCGCCGGCAGCGCTGGAATCGATCCCGCGATGTGGCAGCTGCCGGCGCCGTTCAACCCCTGCCCCACTCCCCACCCCCTCCCCCCGCCTTATGCCTTCTACCAGCCCCACCTCTCACCGTCGCGACGACCCCATCCTCCTCGCCGTCTCCTCCGTGGCTCTGCCCCCTTCCCCGTCCGATGCCAACCTCGGCAAGCAGGCCGCCGCCGTCGTCCCCCTAACAACGCATGTACTGCCTCCTCCTCTGTTGCTGCTGGCTTAGCGTAGATCATCACTGCCCCTCTCTCCCCCTTGCCGTCCCCTCTGCCGTCTCACCCGTCTCCTCCGCCGCTGGCCGCCGCTGGTCCGCCGCCGACGGATCTTCTGCCTCTTCCTCTGCGGTAGTGTTCCCACCGACCTCCGCCCACCATCGCCACCACCTCCCCCTCCTTGATGTCTCATCCGCCCCCTTCACCCTCTCCTCCAACGCTGACTGCCCCAAGTACGCCGCCGGCTACGAGCTGCTCATTCACAGCGGCGGCGGCGCCGCCACATACTACTCCTTGCCCTTCCCCACCGGCGCACTATTCTTGGCTACTGTCACCCTGTCCACCCATGCCGCCTCCCAAATTCAAATTTTCTGCCAAACCCGCGCGCCCAGGCGGAACTGTCTAGAAACCATCCTTGCAGGCCCATATATATATATATATACATATATATATATCAAATTTTCTAGCACTCTGAGTTCAAATCCGCGCGCCAATGTGGAGCTGTCTAGAAACTACTATTGAAGACCAATATAAAGCAAATGGGACTCTCGCTGCTGCACCCAAAGAAGTCAAACGATGGTCACGGCATTCTTCAGACTGAACGGATTGTGAGGACTTCGTCTTCTGTTCTACTTCGTGAAGGACCAAGGTATGGGTGGATCTTCTTACTTGTGCAATTGTAGATGTGCAATGACAGAAATGACTGATCTGATTAGGAGATCAAGCACCAGTACTAGAGGAATGGTTTACTATGCTTAGATTGCTATGCTAGCCCACTTCTATTCTAATATGATTTTTACACAATAAATGCTAGCACTGATAATTAGCGAATATAATAGCAGTTTGATTTTTTATTCATCTATTGGCATAGATTGCTGGACCACGGATAGCCACATTCTTGTCAATTGATGTTATACTTTTGTAGTACCACATTATACTTGTATTGTGATATTGCTTACAATTGAAATCTTGAAGTATAGTTGCTTAAGTTAACCAAATAGTAAATATGCATTGGTACTAAATATGCACATAAATACTCAGTGGCAGCTCCAACTACAATTGGAATTTTTTTTCTCACCGAATCTCTGATTTTTAAAATGACGATCCACATGGCAGGTCCAAAAGATACTCATCAAGCTCAGAAATTAGAAGTCTCCAGGAGAAACCCTTGGATTTAGGTGTGAAACTGAATAATCACAAGGTCAGGACATACTGGGTGAGTTAGGCTGAATATTCAGTATGTGCGAGTGCATCATGCTTCATACTCCCACTGTTGACTGGAAGTTGTGAAGCCTATTATTAGACATGCTTGGAAACTATTGTGATAGGTTCTATGGAAATGCTGTGAAAAATTCATACTTGATCACTTCTGTATACTACTATGTTCTGTTTTGTAGTTTTTGGCTACCATACATGTGCATATCATTTGTTTTATTCATATTGTTACTTGATGATGATGAAATTTATCATATGTGCAATTTCAGATCTAAATATAAATTGATCTAAATATATCATACATGTCGTTGGCTTAAAACAAAATATCATGTTGTCTTTTGGCAAAGAATAGTATTCTTGTTAGATTACATATAACATTCCTATTGGCTTTTGTGTTTTGAGCTTTTAATTCATTTGGCTAACCTCATACTCTTCTGTTTTGGGGAGAAATAATCAGGTCTTGCGCCCAAATGTTACAATCCTCGTGCCAACAAAGCAATAAAGGAAAACAAAAAGGTTGCTATCTTGTCCCTTATCGCTTGGCGGAACAATCTTTTTGCATATATTTGTATTATCTGACTATTGGTTCAACTTTAAATAACACAGTGGTCGATGACAATAATAAGTCCCACAGAACTGGGCCCAATGGCATGCCACCGACTCAGACAGGTCTATTTATACGCGAGCCGACATGTGTGACGCATTTGAGTTACTCGTCTTCTTCGGATGATGAAGTGACAAACCAATCAGCTGTGATTTTTCCTACTAATAATGGTATGCTGACATCAATTGAGTACTTGGAGCGAGGAGAAAGTTCCAAAGGTAAGTCTATAAGGCGAAAGTGTGTGCTTATGTAATTTTGTTTACCCACTTAATTAATTCATCGTAAAATACTGTAGGGCGAAAGCGTGCACGCGAAGCACTAAGATATGCTAGCCGTACCCCTGAACAAATCCAAGCAAGGCGAGAACGTGTGAGAGCACGTCGGCAAAATTTAACACCAAATGAGAAGGAAAGGATTAATGCACAGAGAAGAGAGAAAAGACAACGCATGACACTTGATGAGAGGAATGCAAGCCAGCGAGCACGTAGGCAAAGTTTGACGCTAGATGAGAGGCAAGAAAGAAATGCACGCCAGCGAGCACGTAGGAAAAGCCTACCACCCGAAGAGCGGCAATCACTCCTAGCTCAGCGTAAAGCAAGCTACGCAGCCAAACGAGATACCCTCTATAAGGATTCTGTCGCAATGCAGTGCCCTAAAGGTTCGTTGGTGGGACATCTATCATCAAGCTCTTATGTATTTAGCTGCCCAAGTACACTGGCGCAAACTTCTGCTACGGTTCAAGGTAATTCTCACATACACATTCCTTTATCTCACCAATTTTTTCAAAGGTTGAGCCGGTATTTTACACTATCATTGAAATAACAGGTAATCTTGAAAGCATACCTGAAGCGGTGGAAGAGGATCACATAGTTTTCACTAACACAGGTATGCTTATGGTGTGGATGCCTTCTTTTCATTACTGATTATATTATAATTTTTTCAAAGGTTGAGCTGGTATTTTACACTATCATTGAAATAACAGGTAATCTTGAAAGCATACCTGAAGCGATGGAAGAGGATCACACAGTTTTCACTAACACAGGTATGCTTATGGTGTGGATGCCTTCTTTTCATTACTGATTATATTATAACACACATTCAGAACCATCCTTATAACTTAGAATGGACAATTCATTATTGGCTCCCAATGGCTTCATATGTCTAGGTTCCCCAACAGAAAGCTTTGTTGCGGACGATAATCAGTCTGAAGAAGAAGATGATGAGTACTTCATATTTGCTGGCAGAGGTATTGCCAATGTCGTGGATGCCTTACTTCCCTACATGTATTGCACAAAAACTGCAAGACCCATATAACACTATTCATCTCATGTATATGTAGGCGATGATGAAGACTGTGATGACATGATGGATGCATTTACAGCAGTTCCTGGTCCATATGATCGTGTCTACGAGAATATACCTGTAAGTACTCACACGCTGGCACCTAAACCTGATTGCAAGCATTGTGGTGCAAAGAGGTTCCAGTATGAGACAAATGGATTTTGTTGCCGGTCTGGAAAAGTTAAGTTGGCACACTTAGAACCACCATTGGAACTTGAAATGCTATACACAAGTTCAGATCCCAATGTTGTGCATTTTAGGGATAACATCCGATACTTCAATGGACACTTTTCATTCACTACCCTTGGAGTCAGTCTACACAACAGATACACAAACATGAAGTCAGGAGTCTATACGTTTCGAGCTCACGGTCAGATTTACCACAACATCTTCTCATTTGGTCCAACTCAAGATGGGCCAAAGCATTTGGAACTCTACTTCTATGATGACGATCCCGGTTTACAACATAGGTTTCGGCGCTCCCCGAACCTAGACCGAGATGTCATTCGAAGGCTTGTTGACATCCTGAAGGATAATCCTTATTCTGAAACGTTCAGGAATCTAGGTGGAGTCGATGACCTTGAGGAATACCGTATTGAACTGAACACCGACATGAGGTTGGACCAACGGAGGTATAATGTGCCTATATCATCGGAGGTTGCAGCTATTTGGGTTGAGGGTAGTGAACTCTGTAAGTACTTTGAGCGTAGCATAGTATTGTTCGGCAACGACAACAAGAGATATAGCATCCAACCATATTATGGATGTTATGATCCGTTGTCTTACCCTTTATTCTTCCCAAGAGGGGAGATTGGTTGGCATCCTGAAATCCCAAAGAATGGTGTCAGCTTGAATGAGATGCTTCAGTCCCGTCGCAGTGGTCGACAGAGTCTAGGTAATTCATATAACAAAAATAACATGTGTTAATGTTGTTTATCCTCATTGTACTTACTTTTCCTGATTCCCAATATTGTCCTTTTGTTATCTCTCATTTTATAGGTTCATATACAAATAGTCGATTATGCGTCTCCGTTAGAGACTACTATTGCTACAAGTTTCAAATGCGTCGTGGTGTATTTAACACCATGCTATACGGTAAACGACTATTCCAGCAATATGTGGTTGATATGTACATCAAGGTTGAAAGCTCAAGATTGGACTATAAAAAAAAACACCAGAAACAAATACGTGCTGATCTATACCAAGGTGTTGTCGATAGCCTTCAAGCTGGGGAAAACCGTGCGGATGAAGTGGGCAAATGGACTATAGTTCCTTCATCATTTATTGGAGGAAGAAGAGATAGGAGACGAAGATACCTTGATGCCATGGCCTTGGTGCAAAAGTATGGGAAGCCAGATATTTTTTTAACCATGACTTGCAACCCTAATTGGGATGAAATAATTAGTGAGCTAGAGCCTGGACAAACCCCACAGGATCGTCCCGATCTTATTGTATGAGTATTTCGAGCAAAGTTGGAAGACCTCAAGATACAACTTTTTAAAAGGCACATTCTTGGTAAGGTAGCAGCATATGTGTATGTAGTTGAGTTCCAGAAAAGAGGTCTACCACATGCTCATTTCCTCTTAATCATGGAGGGGAGGTACAAGCTAACATGCCCAGAGCAATATGACCGTCTCATATCTGCTGAATTGCCAGAAAAATCCAAGTATCTGAGTTGTACAAAATGGTCGTGAAGCACATGATGCATGGCCCGTGTGGAGTCCTAAACCCCAAGAACGTGTGCATGCAGAAAGGTAGCTGCAAGAACTATTATCCACGACCATTTAATGTGTCAACCCTTCAGGGAAAGGACTCATATCCCATATATAGGAGGAGAGATGATGGACGCCGTGCAAAGGTACGTGGCCAAGAGTTAGACAATAGGTGGGTTGTTCCATATAATCCTTACCTACTAAGAAGGTATAATTTCCACATCAATGTCGAGGTTTGCTCAAGCATAAAAGCTGTAAAGTACCTCTTTAAATACATATATAAGGGGCATGATCGAGCATCTGTTTCTATCGACGAGGTGGATAGTGATAGGAACATTGATGAGATAAAGCAATACCGAGATTCCAGGTGGGTTACTCCACCAGAAGCATTATGGAGGATATATGGTTTTGACCTTAGTCAGATATTTCCATCTGTTAGACAACTCCAACTCCACCTCCCTAATATGCACATGGTGTCGTTTCCAGCGGGCGCAAATCTGAATGATGTCCTCTCTCAATAAGGAGCTTCCAAGACCATGCTAACTGAGTATTTTGAGGCAAACAAGAAATATGAGTTGGCTCGAGGAATTTTATATAAGGATTTCCCATCTTATTTTGTTTGGATGTTAGGTGGAAAGTATTGGAAAAGGAGGGATGAACGCACACAGATTGGGAGAATTGTGTCTGCACATCCAGCTGAAGGGGAGAGATATTATCTTAGAGTGCTTCTAAACCATGTCACAGGTGCTACATCCTTCCAAGACCTTAGAACAGTGAATGGTATTGTTTACTCGACATTCCGTGAAGCTGCTGAAAGGAGGGGTCTTATCGAGTCAGATAATACTATCAACGAGTGTCTTGATGAGGCTAAGGTTTTTCATATGCCATCTTCCCTTCGGAGGCTATTTGCCACTATATTGGTCTTTTGTGAACCCAGCAATGTGCGTGGCCTATGGGACAGACACATGGAAGCTATGACAGAAGACTATCAACTAACACAAATGTGCCCCCATGCAGTTGAGCAGATGGCGTTATTAGATATAAAGAATATGCTTGAATCGATGGGTAAGGACATATCATCATTCCCTCTCCCAGAAATTGACAAGTCATATGATGCCTCGGATAATGAGGCTAGGGAGATCATAGAGGAGTCCACGATAGAGGTGGACCCAGAACACCTTGGCTTGTCATCTTTCCTAAACCCAGAACAGAGATATGCATATGATGAGATACTTGCGACCATCAATAGTGGCCAAGGAGGTGTGTTCTTTGTTGATGGACCCGGAGGCACGGGAAAGACTTATCTGTACAAAGCACTACTTGCAAAAGTACGTGCCGAGGGTAAAATAGCTGTTGCAACAGCGACATCAGGCGTTGCTGCATCCATCTTGCCTGGAGGGAGGACTGCACACTCAAGGTTTAAAATACCATTGAACACCGAAGACGGTGGGGTCTGTAGTTTCACCAAGCAAAGTGGGACAGCTAAGCTTCTTATGAGGGTGTCCCTCATAATTTGGGACGAGGCCTCCATGACAAAGCGGCAGGCGGTCGAGGCCCTTGACAATAGCATGAGGGACATCATGGCTCGACCTGACCTGCCGTTTGGTGGAAAGACAATTGTGTTTGGGGGAGACTTCAGACAAGTGCTTCCTTTTGTTCGTAAGGGAACGAGGTCCCAAATAACTGACGCGACGCTGCGTAAGTCTTACCTTTGGGAGAATATGAGACAACTAAGACTTGTCCGTAATATGAGGGCTCAGAGCGATCCATGGTTTGCTGATTACCTTCTTCGTGTTGGGAATGGCACTGAAGATACCGTGGATGATGATTACATACGGCTTCCAGATGACATTTGTGTACCATACACCAGCGACGCCACTGATATTGATAAGCTTATTGAAAGTGTTTTCCAGATGACCCTAGAAGAAAACCTCTTTGATCCAAATTACATAACGTCCCGAGCAATTTTGTCAACTCGGAATGAGTACGTTGACAAGATTAACATGAAAATGATTGAGAGGTTTCCTGGGGAGGAAATGATATACTACAGTTTTGATCACGCGGAGGATGATCCACACAACTACTACCCTGCAGAATTCTTGAATTCATTAACACCTAACGGGCTACCTCCCCATATCCTAAAGCTGAAAATTAATTGCCCTATTATATTGTTACGCAACATTGACCCAGCGAGTGGTTTGTGCAATGGGACGAGGTTGATTGTCCGAGGATTCATGAGGAATGCAATAGATGCTGAGATTGTGTTGGGCCAGCATGCTGGTAAGAGGGTGTTCCTTCCTCGAATTCCTCTTTTCCCATCAGACGATGAGATGTTTCCATTTAGGTTCAAGAGGAAACAGTTTCCAGTTAGACTTAGCTTTGCTATGACCATTAACAAGGCACAAGGACAAACTATACCAAATGTTGGTGTATACCTCCCTGAACCGGTATTTTCACACGGGCAGCTCTATGTTGCTCTTTCTAGAGCTACATCTAGAAGTAATATGAAGATTCTTACTGTACCGGATAAAAAAAGGAAGGCCAGTCCAACTCCACTGCAAATATTACAAAGAACATAGTCTACAAAGAAGTTCTCGGCATGTAGTCCAAGGTATAAATCACTCAAGTACAATTTGGTTGCCGTAAAAATTATATCTATCTAACTAGGGTCATGTGGAGGATTTAGAGAAAGACAACTTAGATACTTGCTTTAGTGTTCATGATTTTTTGTAACAACCATTATATGTGTGTTTGAATTGTTTTTAGTAGTTTCCTTTGTTACTCCCTTTGTTAAAAATAATAATAATAATTCAAACAATGCCGACAGCAGGTTGCTTTGTCATCAACGCATTTCATTTGGTTGGTAGCTCCACATCCAATTTTTAGGGCACACCCTGAATATTTATTTCCTTTCTGTCTGTTATTGGCATTTTGTTTTTCTTCGCAGAAACCTGGTTGATGTAAGAAAGTTACAGGTAGTCCAATACTAATATTTTTGTATCTACATGCATGTGCACTCACCCCTTCTAAATACATATGATTCAAAAACATCTTTTACTTAACAATTTGTTTCTTTGCTTCCGTACAAAATGTACAAGTGTTGTTCATTGTTTTTTCCTTTGCCTAAATATACTAGAGTACATACCCTCTACAAGCTCCTTGTTTTTTCGTTTGTCTAAATATACTACAGACCATTATATATATGTAGCACTGATTACCTGATTTCCTTTTAGGTGAGAAGATGGATGAAGCCAGAGCTCGAGGGCCAACATTGTTAGCATAGATGGTTTTGAGCAAACGACTAAAAGAAGGTCCTGGGGATCCAAACAATGTAGTTTTGTGTGTTTGTCAGTTCCTAACATCTTGAGCAACCTTGCAGAAAGGAGCTCTTTGAGGACTGTTGTGACACAGATCCAGCAAGCTGGTGATGGTGGTGCAGGAAGTGTATGGGCGTCGACATGGCTGGAACCCCATGGTCATGAGACTAGCGATGTAGTCGTCGTCGTCCTTTTTGTGCTCTCCTGTATTGGTCTATTTTGGGATTCTGTGTACAATATCTTTTTTTTTCTATATGAGAGTTAACTGCTGTTTGTCAGGTTACTGGTTGACGATGCTCTTGTTCATGTTACCAAGGATGATGTAGGGAGTAGTTGTTTACGCGTGTTGGGTTTGGGTGGCTAATGCTCAGCCCGTATGGTGTGTGTATGTGCGTGTGTATTGGGTTTGGGTGGCTAATGCCCAGCCCGTATGGTGTGTGTATGTGCGTGTGTGTAATACTAAAAAATTCTATATTGTTTGCATTTACTATTCATTTGGATGTATGTAAGCTCGGGAACATAATTGAATATTTGGAAAAGTATATTGATAACATACATGGGTTGACCCGACATACGTTAATCTGAACACATGCATAGTTATTCCGTGCAACGCACGGGCATCTTACTAGTTAGTTCTAAATTTACAGGACAGTCCCTGACTTTTTCCATAGAGACCCTTCAATCAAAAATAGAAAAAGCAATCAACCCCATCTGCAGGGGAGGCGTGGTGAGCTGCTGCTGCTCGTGCCCCGGCCGGCACAAGGAGGCGTCGTGAGCTGCTACTGCTCGTGCCCCGGCCGGCGCAGGGAGGTGCGGTGGAGCTGCTGTTGCTCGTGCCCCGGCCGGCACAGGGAGGCGCGGTGAAACTGCTGTTGGCGCGCACGCCGGCGCGCTCGACATCCACCAAGACGGGAGTGCCTGATGGCGTTGGGGGCTGTGGTATGGCTGGAGCAAGCCGTACGAGCCGCGAACGCCGCTCATGGTGGCGGCCACGTACGGCAACGCGCGAGTCGTCTTGCTACTGTTCGGGCGCACTGGCTGGGTCGATGTAACTCATCGGCCTGGCGACGACGACTTCACCCCACGCAGTGGCAAAGGAAAGAGGCGGGAGCCGCAGCGGGAACTAGGTGCTCAAGGCCCGCTGCCGCGGGATGCCGTGGAAGGGACTCGCGGCAGCCGCTGGAGAGCGGATCTACATCGCCGGCGGCCACATAGCGGAGGTTGTCCATCTCGACGCGCTCCACGGCTACAGGGAAGATGGCCACGAGAGCACCCGATAGGAAGGGAGCGGCGCCAGGCCGCGGCGGCGGAACTGTTGGGCGTGTTGGAACCCGCGCTGCTTCCCTAGATCAGATCACCTATAGTACGCTGGTGCAACTAGTGTCAGTATTGAACCACGCTACAAAGTTAGAAGCAAGCAAGCAAGCACCCAGCTGGATCGATTCCCACGTCCACTAGCACATGCACGTACAAGTCGCCGTAATCAACCTCGACGGACCACAACTCGCCGAGATGGCCGAAACACACGTACGCACACGAGAGAATATTTGTTTTGCCTCAGCCCGTGGGCTTCATCGGTTGTTTTTGCTTTTCTATTTATAAGATGCAGATTACATGACCTTGACTCACACGGACACATACCAACTAATCTGCAATCTGACTCCAACTAGGACTCCTTGTAGTACTAACTCACGTAGAAGTTTAGGACTCAACTCTAAACATTATACGTGTCACGTGGGGAGTTTGGAATATCCAACAATCTCCCCCTAATCCAAACTCGCCGTCTCGTCGACTCGACTTAGCGCATGATCCGGACTAACAGTCCACGCTGCCACATCTAGCGTGCTACGTGCAAGACTAGACACATCATTAGTCTCACGTAGGAACTCAACTAAACTGGTCATTGCCCCACTATACGCTAAGCTCGACCCATCGACGCACGCAGGCGACGCTAACTCAACTAACATGTGCACACACAGTGGTCACATCTCACATGTTGTGCCATGCCAACTCAAATACTCAAACGACAAAAAACAAAAAACTAAGACACGACTCTTTTTTTTGTTCGCAACTTCTTCATCAAAGCAACCTCGGGTCATCATCCGTGCCCACTTCAGCTAGTTGAAGAATCCCATGCTGCTTCTTTGCCTCCTTATGCGGATTAGGACACTCTCGAGCAAAGTGCCCATATTCCTGACAAATATAGCATCTAACTTTGGATTTATCACGACGGCGCCCACGCTCCCTTGCTATCCACTCCGATCTTGTCAGCAAAAGTTGGTCACCGTCTTGATCATCATGGACATAGGCTTGGAGTCGTTCCTCATGAACCTTCAACCTCCCTATGACTTCCTCCATGGTCATTGTCTTGAAATCGCCAAACTGCTCTATGGTAGATGCAATCTGAAGAAACTTTGACGGAACTGCTCGAAGGATTTTCTTGACGGCAGTTGTCTCATCGAACTTTTCTCCAAGCCCTCGTATGCCATTGGCGATGGTTGTCATTCGGAGAGCAAAGTCATCAATTGACTCCGTATCCTTCATCTTGAGCCTCTCAAACTCGGACTTGAGGGTTTGCAACCTTGCCTCCTTGATGCGATCATCTCCAAGACGATTCGTCTTTATTGCCTCCCAAGCTTCATGTGACCTCTCTTTCTCGGTGATGAAGGCAAACACATCATCCGGGATACTTTGATAGATAGCCGTCAATGCCTTCTGATCCATCGCATCGTCCACCTTGCCGGGGTCGACTGGCTCCACCGCATCCCAAACTCCTTGTGCCCGCATCAACGCCTTCATCTTGATCGCCCAAATCGAGTAGTTGCTCTTCGTCAACATCGGGTATTGCGCAAACACACTTCCTCCTTTTTCAGCCATGATCTTGATCGTCGCTTCACGGAACCACAGTGCTCACCGGACGATCTTGAACCTAGCTCTAGATACCAATTGTTGGAACTCGCGCTGCTTGCCGTAGATCCGATCACCTATAGTACGCTGGTGCAACTAGTGTCAGGATTGAACCACGCTACAAAGCTAGAAGCAAGCAAGCAAGCACCCAGCTGGATCGATTCCCACGTCCACTAGCACATGCACGTACAAGTCGCCGTAATCAACCTCGACGGAACACAACTCGCCGAGACGGCCGAAACACACGTACGCACACGAGAAAATATTTGTTTTGCCTCAGCCCGTGGGCTTCATCGGTTGTCTTTGCTTTTCTATTTATAAGATGCAGATTACATGACCTTGACTCACACGGACACATACCAACTAACCTGCAATCTAACTCCAATTAGGACTCCTTGTAGTACTAACTCACGTAGAAGTTTAGGACTCAACTCTAAACATTATACGTGTCACGTGGGGAGTTTGGAATATCCAACAGGGCGCGCAGGTACAGCGCCGGCGATCCTCCGGCGACGACGTTAGAAGACACGAGGCTGATGGTGTGCGGGGAACGACGACCGGGAGGGAGATATTGCTATGGGGGAGGAGTTTTTTAGAAAAATACCCAGTCTAACGTCATCTATCGCGAATCGGTACGCCACGTCGGCAAAATGTGGGTCCCATCTGTCATAATTGTCATCAAAACAGGCAAAGAGGCCAACTAGTGTTATTTGCAAAAAATTAGGCTCAAAATTAATGATTTTTGGCACAAAACTATAGAATTGTAGTTTCTGCAACTCTAGCCTTCAATGTCGATGTTTTTTGCAATTCACTCTGATAAACCAGATTGTACATTTTCCCTCCGGTTCCTTGTCTCGAGGTGTACTAACGGCAAAGGTAGAAAATAGATTCATGGGACTTGATCAAACTCTTGACTCTTGAGAGCGCTTTCAGGAAAAGATAACACCACTGGTACGTTACGTACTTCAGAGTTGGAGGCAGCTTTATCTGGGGGCACCATCGCCTCCCTGCCTGGCCTGCCTTTTGGCAGCACGAATCCTGAGTTTGTGGAGCCGACGGCAAACGTGACACGTATAACAGCACAGGTAGGTGGTAGCTGTGCAGAGATCAACTCAATTATGTCGTAGATGTGGTCAGATTCTAGATTAATCACGGGAAAGCCAAAATTAGATGGATGATTTGATTGATATTTATGAGGTAGTAGTATTGCAAGTGGCGAGAACATGCAGGCAACACCATGATTGCCGATTCGCGTTCAGGTAAATATAAGTACATGCTCGCAATCAAGACTTCATATTATCATATATGTTGTCCACAAACAAAGATTATCATCTAACGTCCTCCATAAAAAGAAATGGTGCAGTTTTATTCTCCTCCTATGCAGGGGCGGAGCCCATTGGGCCTTCCCGTATGCACAGGAATACGGGTCCAAAAATTGGCTAGTAGTACCTACGTAAATAAAAAAGCCCAGTGCATCAGGGTGGCCCAGGAATGGTGCATCAGGGTCGGCCCGTTTCAACGACGCGTCCGCGGCCTAACACAGCAGTACGCCTGCCGCCTGCGTACGCACCCACGCACGACTTACCGATCCACCTCCTCACGTAGTCACGTCACGTACAACTCCCTCAAAAAAGAAAAACCAATCGATCCATCGACAATCGATCGATTAGGTTTCTGTAGACGCGTACGGAGCCAGTCTCGCGTATCGCCGTCGGCCGTCGCGTAGACAGGCGCCAGCGGCAGGGCGCCGGCCGCCGGACGCCGCAGACCATGCAGCAACGACGGTGAGCCGCTGACGACAGGACGCACGCGAGCGACGCCGCACGCCGCCGGCCGGTCCAGAGCTCGGTAATTAGCGACCTTTCCAATCTTTAATCTTCGTCCCTATACACATAATTGGGGTATATTTCATCTGCCGATACAAGTCTGAATGTCGCATTTGTAATTTGTTATTTGTCAAATACAGATACTATGGACAAGTTTCTTCTCAAAAGAAAAGCATCATCACAGGATGTTCCGGAAGACATAAATTGGGAAGAGGAGATTCAATATGATCCGGGCAAGAGAAAATTGATAGAGCATTATCATCCTAATTTAAAAGATCTGGTAAGAAGGAAGTATTTGTTGAATGGACCTTGTCAGCCAAGAGAGATTGATTTTGAATCCTCAGATTTTGGGGGTAAACAGAGAAAGTTCAATCCCGAATGGTTTGATGAATTTGAGAGCTGGCTTGAATACAGCGAAGAGAAGAAAAGGGCATATTGTTTTCCTTGCTTCTTATTTAGGGATCGTAGTCAGAAGAAAGAAGCTGGATATGAGGCATTCGTTGTGAATGGTTGGAAGAGCTGGAACATGAAATCAAGGTTAAAAGAACATGTTGGTGAGGTGGGCAGTGTCCATAATCAAGCAATGAAAAAATTACTTGATTTTCAAAAAAAAGATCAACACATTGATGTTGCTATGCAGGTTCAAGGTGAAACTTTGAAGGTTGCATATTTTGCTCGATTGAATGCCGCTATTGACACAGCTAGACTATTGCTGAAGCAAGGGTTGCCTTTCCGGGGACATGATGAGTCAAAGAACTCGCACAATAGAGGAAACTTCTTGGAAGTTCGTGACTTCTTAGCTGAGCATGATCCAGTTGTACGCAAGGCTGTGGGAAAAGATGCTGCAAAGAATTCTCTCATGTCTGCTCCTAAAGTCCAGAAAGATATTGGTGAAGGTTTTGCGCATGTGATAGTGCAATCTATTCTGAAAGAAGTTCGCAATAATGTGTTTTGTTTGCTTGTTGACGAGTCTAGAGATGTCTCTGGCAAAGAACAAATGGCCGTGGCCTTGAGGTATGTTGATAGCTCCGGGGATTCTAAAGAAAGTTTTGTTGGTCTTGTCCATGTGAAAGAAACAACGTCTTCATACCTCAAGAGTTCAATTGATTCTCTTTTTGCAAAATATAAACTGAGTTACAATCAAGTTAGAGGACAGGGGTATGATGGTGCTAGCAATATGCGAGGTCAGTTTAATGGCCTCAAATCATTGATCATGAGAGAAAGTAGAACAGCTTATTATGTTCATTGCTTTGCTCACCAGCTTCAATTAGTTGTTGTGGCTGTGGTAAGAAAGCATAAAGGAGTTAGTAATTTCTTCAGCATGATTTCTACCTTGCTAAATGTTGTGGGTGGATCTTCCAAGCAAAGGGACATGATTAGAGATATTAATCTTGAAGAAATGAGAAAGGCTTTAGGGTGTGGACAACTTACAACAGGAACAAGATTAAATCAAGAGCAATGTCTTCAAAGGCCCGGAGACACTCGATGGGGTTCCCATGCTAAAACACTTAAGAGTTTGCTTCACATGTTCAGGTCAGTTGTTAAAGTTCTAGAATTTGTGGAAGAAGAAGACACTGATAGAACAAATAGAGACCAAGCAAATGGTCTTCTAGTGTATTTTCAATCTTTTGACTTCGTATTCTATTTGCATCTTATGTTGACAATCCTCACAACTACAAACATTGTCATTAGCATTGCAACGGAAGGATCAAGACATAGTAAATGCCATGAAATGTGTGAAGTCAACTAGAATTGTTCTGAATGAACTTAGAGAAAATGAATGGGAATCTATGCTAGGTGAAGTTCATGTGTTTTGTGAGACACATGATATTGTAGAGTTGGACATGGAAGAAGCATATGTTAATCCAAAAAAGAGAAGGCAGGTAACTGGAATTACCAACAAACATCACTATCAAGTTGATTGTTTCAATGATGTTTTTGACTGGCTAGTTCAAGAGCTTGACAATCGGTTCAGTGAGACATCCACTAATTTGCTTGTTTGGTCAGCGGCTTTGAGTCCAAGAGACTCATTTCGTGATTTCAATTTGGAGAATCTTATGAGTTTGGCTAAACTATACCCTCAAGATTTTGATTCTGGGGAATTGAGGGATCTGGATAAGGATCTACGCCTCTATATTGCTGATGTACGCACAGATGATAGTTTTTCCAACATAGCAACAATCACTGAGCTTTCAAAAAAAATGGTGCAGACAGGGAGGCACATTGTGTATCCTTTGTTTTATCGGTTCTTGAAACTAGTAATTGTCTTGCCTATTGCCACTGCTACAGTTGAGAGATGCTTTTCAGCTATGAAACTGTTGGGGAACGTAGTAATTTCAAAAAAAATTCCTACGCACACGCAAGATCATGGTGATGCACAGCAACGAGAGGGGAGAGTGTTGTCTACGTACCCTCGTAGACCGAAGCGGAAGCGTTGACACAACGTAGAGGAAGTAGTCGTACGTTCTCCTCGCGATCCAACCGATCACAGCACCGTTACTCCGGCACCTCCGAGTTCTTGGCACACGTTCAGCTCGATGACGATCCCCGGGCTCCGATCCAGCAAAGCGTCGGGGAAGAGTTCCGTCAGCACAACGGCGTGGTGACGATCTTGATGTGTTACCGGCGCAGGGCTTCGCCTAAGCACTGCAACGATATGACCGAGGTGGAATTTGGTGGAAGGGGGCACCGCACACGGCTAAGGAACGATCCGTAGATCAACTTGTGTGTCTTTGGGGTGCCCCCTGCCCCCGTATATAAAGGAGCCAAGGGGAAGGGGCTGGCCGGCCAAGCTAGGCGCGCCAGGAGAGTCCTACTCCCTCTGGGAGTAGGATTCCCCCCCCCCCCCAATCCTAGTTGGACTAGGATTCTCCAAGGGGGAGAGAGAGAGAGAGGGGGCGCCCACCTCTCCTAGTCCTAATAGGACTAGGGGAAGGGGGGAGGCGCGCAGCCCATGAGGGCAGCCCTCTCACCTCTCCTCCAAGGCCCATGTTGGCCCATTATGCTCCCGGGGGGTTCCGGTAACCCTTCCGGTATTCCGGTAAAATCCTGATTTCACCTGGAATGCATCCGATGTCCAAACATAGGCTTCCAATATATCATTCTTTACGTCTCGACCATTTCGAGACTCCTCGTCATGTCCGTGATCACATCCGGAACTCCGAACTCCTTCGGTACATCAAAATGCATAAACTCATAATAACTGTCATCGTAACGTTAAGCGTGCGGACCCTACGGTTCGAGAACAATGTAGACATGACCGAGACACGTCTCCGGTCAATAACCAATAGCGGGACCTGGATGCCCATATTGGCTCCTACATATTCTACGAAGATCTTTATCGGTCAGACCGCATAACAACATACGTTGTTCCCTTTGTCATCGGTATGTTACTTGCCCGAGATTCGATCGTCGGTATCCAATACCTAGTTCAATCTCGTTACCGGCAAGTCTCTTTACTCGTTCCGTAATACATCATCCCGCAACTAACTCATTAGTTGCAATGCTTGCAAGGCTTAAGTGATGTGCATTACCGAGAGGGCCCAGAGATACCTCTCCGACGATCGGAGTGACAAATCCTAATCTCGAAATACGCCAACCCAACATCTACCATTGGAGACACCTGTAGTACTCCTTTATAATCACCCAGTTACGTTGTGACGTTTGGTAGCACCCAAAGTGTTCCTCCGGCAAACGTGAGTTGCATAATCCCATAGTCAAAGGAACATGTATAAGTCATGGATAAAAGCAACAGCAACATACTAAACGATCGGGTGCTATGCTAATGGAATGGGTCATGTCAATCAGATCATTCAACTAATGATGTGATCTCGTTAATCAAATAACAACTCTTTGTTCATGGTTAGGAAACATAACCATCTTTGATTAATGAGCTAGTCAAGTAGAGGCATACTAGTGACACTCTGTTTGTCTATGTATTCACACATGTATTATGTTTCCGGTTAATACAATTCTAGCATGAATAATAAACTTTTATCATGATATGTAAGGAAATAAATAATCACTTTATTATTGCCTCTAGGGCATATTTCCTTCAGTCTCCCACTTGCACTAGAGTCAATAATCTAGTTCACATCGCCATGTGATTTATCAGCAATAGTTCACATCGATATGTGACCAACACCCAAAGGGTTTACTAGATTCAGTAATCTAGTTCACATCGCTATGTGATTAACACCCAAAGAGTACTACGGTGTGATCATGTTTTGCTTGTGAGAGAAGTTTAGTCAACGGGTCTGCCACATTCAGATCCGTTATGTATTTTGCAATTTTCTATGTCTACAATGCTCTGCACGGAGCTACTTTAGCTAATTGCTCCCACTTTCAATATGTATCTAGATTGAGACTTAGAGTCATCTAGATTAGTGTCAAAACTTGCATTGACGTAACCTTTTACGACGAACCTTTTTGTCACATCCATAATCGAGAAACATATCCTTATTCCACTAAGGATAATTTTGACCGCTTGTCCAGTGATCTACTCCTAGATCACTATTGTACTCCCTTGCCAAACTCAGTGGTAGGGTATGCAATAGATCTGGTACACAGCATGGCATACTTTATAGAACCTATGGCTGAGGCATAGGGAATGACTTTCATTTTCTTTCTATCTTCTGCCGTGGTCGGGCTTTGAGTCTTACTCAATTTCACACCTTGTAATACAGGCAAGAACTCTTTCTTTGACTGTTCCATTTTGAACTACTTCAAAAATTTTCAAGGTATGTACTTATTGAAAAACTTATCAAGCGTCTTGATCTATCTCTATAGATCTTGATGCTCAATATGTAAGCAGCTTCACCGAGGTCCTTCTTCAAAAAACTCCTTTCAAATACTCCTTTATGCTTTACAGAATAATTCTACATTATTTCCGATCAATAATATGTCATTTACATATACTTATCAGAAATGCTGTAGTGCTCCCACTCACTTTCTTGTAAATACAGGCTTCTCCAAAAGTCTGTATAAAACCAAATGCTTTGATCACACTATCAAAGCGTTTATTCCAACTCCGAGAGGCTTGCACCAGTCCATAAATGGATCGCTGGAGCTTGCATACTTTGTTAGCTCCCTTTGGATCGACAAAACCTTCTGGTTGCATCATATACAACTCTTCTTCCAGAAATCCATTCAGGAATGCAGTTTTGACATCCATTTGCCAAATTTCATAATCATAAAATGCGGCAACTGCTAACATGATTCGGACAGACTTAAGCATCGCTACGGGTGAGAAAGTCTCATCGTAGTCAATCCCTTGAACTTGTCGAAAACCTTTTGCAACAAGTCGAGCTTTATAGACAGTAACATTACCATCAGCGTCAGTCTTCTTCTTAAAAATCCATTTATTCTCAATTGCTTGCCGATCATCGGGCAAGTCAACCAAAGTCCACACTTTGTTCTCATACATGGATCCCATCTCAGATTTCATGGCCTCAAGCCACTTTGCGGAATCTGGGCTCACCATCGCTTCTTCATAGTTCGTAGGTTCATCATGGTCTAGTAACATGACTTCCAAAATAGGATTACCGTACCACTCTGGTGCGGATCTTACTCTGGTTGATCTATGAAGTTCAGTAGAAACTTGATCTGAAGTTTCATGATCATTATCATTAGCTTCCTCCCTATTTGATGTAGGTGTCACAGAAACAGATTTCTGTGATGTACTACTTCTCAATAAGGGAGTAGATACTGTTATCTCATCAAGTTCTACTTTCCTCCCACTCACTTCTTTCGAGAGAAACTCCTTCTCTAGAAAGTTTCCGATTTTAGCAACAAAAATTTTGCCTTCGGATCTGTGATAGAAGGTATACCCAATAGTCTCCTTTGGGTATCCTATGAAGACACATTTTTCCGATTTGGGTTCGAGCTTATCAGGTTGAAGCTTTTTCACATAAGCATCGCAGCCCCAAACTTTAAGAAACGACAACTTTGGTTTCTTGCCAAACCACAGTTCATAAGGCGTTGTCTCAACGGATTTTGATGGTGCCCTATTTAACGTGAATGCGGCCGTCTCTAGAGCATAACCCCAAAAAGATAGCGGTAAATCAGTAAGAGACATCATAGATCGTACCATATCCAGTAAAGTACGATTACGACGTTTGGACACACCATTACGTTGTGGTGTTCCGGGTGGCGTGAGTTGCGAAACTATTCCGCATTGTTTCAAATGTAGACAAAACTCGTAACTCAAATATTCTCCTCCACGATCAGATCGTAGAAACTTTATTTTCTTGTTACGATGATTTTCCACTTCACTCTGAAATTCTTTGAACTTTTCAAATGTTTCAGACTTGTGTTTCATTAAGTAGATATACCCATATCTGCTTAAATCATCAGTGAAGGTGAGAAAATAACGATATCCGCCACGAGCCTCAACATTCATTGGACCACATACATCAGTATGTATGATTTCCAATAAATCTGTTGCTCTCTCCACAGTACCGGAGAACGGTGTTTTAGTCATCTTGCCCATAAGGCACGGTTCGCAAGTGCCAAGTGATTCATAATCAAGTGACTCCAAAAGTCCATCAGTATGGAGTTTCTTCATGCGTTTTACACCGATATGACCTAAACGGCAGTGCCACAAATAAGTTGCACTATCATTATCAACTCTGCATCTTTTGGTTTCAACATTATGAATATGTGTATTACTACTATCGAGATTAAGTAAGAACAAACCACTCTTCAATGGCGCATGACCATAAAAGATATTACTCATATAAATAGAACAACCATTATTCTCTGATTTAAATGAATAACCGTCTCGCATCAAACAAGATCCAGATATAATGTTCATGCTCAACGCTGGTACTAAATAACAATTATTTAGATCTAATATTAATCCCGAAGGTAGATGTATAGGTAGCGTGCCGACCGCGATCACATCGACTTTGGAACCATTTCCCACGCGCATCGTCACCTCGTCCTTAGCCAATCTTCGCTTAATCCGTAGCCCCTGTTTTGAGTTGCAAATATTAGCAACAGAACCAGTATCAAATACCCAGGTGCTACTGCGAGAATTAGTAAGGTACACATCAATAACATGTATATCATATATACCTTTGTTAACCTTGCCATCCTTCTTATCCGCCAAATACTTGGGGCAGTTCCGCTTCCAGTGACCAGTCTGTTTGCAATAGAAGCACTCAGTTTCAGGCTTAGGTCCAGACTTGGGTTTCTTCTCTTGAGTAGCAACTTGCTTGCTGTTCTTTTTGAAGTTCCCCTTTTTCTTCCCTTTGCCCTTTTTCTTGAAACTAGTGGTTTTGTTAACCATCAACACTTGATGCTCCTTTTTGATTTCTACCTCCGCGGCTTTTAGCATCGCGAAGAGCTCGGGCATAGTTTTGGTCATCCCTTGCATATTATAATTCATCACGAAGCTCTTGTAGCTTGGTGGCAGTGATTGGAGAATTCTGTCAATGACGCAATCATCCGGAAGATTAACTCCCAGTTGAATCAAGTGATTGTTATACCCAGACATTCTGAGTATATGCTCACTGACAGAACCGTTCTCCTCCATTTTACAGCTATAGAACTTATTGGAGACTTCATATCTCTCAATCCGGGCATTTGCTTGAAATATTAACTTCAACTCCTGGAACATCTCATATGCTCCATGGTGTTCAAAACGTCGTTGAAGTCCCGGTTCTAAGCCGTAAAGCATGGCACACTGAACTATAGAGTAGTCATCAGCTTTGCTTTGCCAGACGTTCACAACATCTGGTGTAGCTCTTGCACCAGGCCTGGCACCCAGCGGTGCTTCCAGGACGTAATTCTTCTGTGCAGCAATGAGGATAATCCTCAAGTTACGGACCCAGTCCGTGTAGTTGCTACCATCATCTTTCAACTTTGCTTTCTCAAGGAACGCATTAAAATTCAACGGAACAACAGCACGAGCCATCTATCTACACAACATAGACAAGCAAGATACTATCAGGTACTAAGTTCATGATAAATTTAAGTTCAATTAATCATATTACTTAAGAACTCCCACTTAGATAGACATCCCTCTAATCCTCTAAGTGATCACGTGATCCAAATCAACTAAACCATGTCCGATCATCACGTGAGATGGAGTAGTTTCAATGGTGAACATCACTATGTTGATCATATCTACTATATGATTCATGCTCGACCTTTCGGTCTCCGTGTTCCGAGGCCATATCTGTTATATGCTAGGCTCGTCAAGTTAAACCTGAGTATTCCGCGTGTGCAACTGTTTTGCACCCGTTGTATTTGAACGTAGAGCCTATCACACCCGATCATCACGTGGTGTCTCAGCACGAAGAACTTTCGCAACGGTGCATACTCAGGGAGAACACTTATTGATAATTTAGTGAGAGATCATCTTATAATGCTACCGTCAATCAAAGCAAGATAAGATGCATAAAAGGATAAACATCACATGCAATCAATATAAGTGATATGATATGGCCATCATCATCTTTGTGCTTGTGATCTCCATCTTCGAAGCACCGTCATGATCACCATCGTCACCGGCGCGACACCTTGATCTTCATCGCAGCATCGTTGTCGTCTCGCCAATCTTATGCTTCCACGACTATCACTACCGTTTAGTAATAAAGTAAAGCATTACATCGCGATTGCATTGCATACAATAAAGCGACAACCATATGGCTCCTGCCAGTTGCCGATAACTCGGTTAAAAAACATGATCATCTCATACAATAAAATTTAGCATCACGTCTTGACCATATCACATCACAACATGCACTGCAAAAACAAGTTAGACGTCCTCTACTTTGTTGTTGCAAGTTTTACGTGGCTGCTACGGGCTTTAAGCAAGAACTCATCTTACCTACGCATCAAAACCACAACGATAGTTTGTCAAATAGACTCCGTTTTAACCTTCTCAAGGACCGGGCGTAGCCACACTCGGTTCAACTAAAGTTGGAGAGACAGTCTTCCGCAAGCCATCTATGTGCAAAGCACGTCGAGGGAACCGGTCTCGCGTAAGCGTACGCGTAAGGTTGGTCCGGATCGTCTCGTCCAACAATACCGCTGAACCAAAGTATGACATGCTGGTAGGCAGTATGACTTGTATCGTCCACAACTCACTTGTGTTCTACTCGTGCATATAACATCAAACCATAAAACCTAGGCTCGGATGCCACTGTTGGGGAACGTAGTAATTTCAAAAAAAATTCCTACGCACACGCAAGATCATGGTGATGCACAGCAACGAGAGGGGAGAGTGTTGTCTACGTACCCTCGTAGACCGAAGCGGAAGCGTTGACACAACATAGAGGAAGTAGTCGTACGTTCTCCTCGCGATCCAACCGATCACAGCACCGTTACTCCGGCACCTCTGAGTTCTTGGCACACGTTCAGCTCGATGACGATCCCCGGGCTCCGATCCAGCAAAGCGTCGGGGAAGAGTTCCGTCAGCACGACGGCGTGGTGACGATCTTGATGTGTTACCGGCGCAGGGCTTCGCCTAAGCACTGCAACGATATGACCGAGGTGGAATTTGGTGGAAGGGGGCACCGCACACGGCTAAGGAACGATCCGTAGATCAACTTGTGTGTCTTTGGGGTGCCCCCTGCCCCCGTATATAAAGGAGCCAAGGGGAAGGGGCTGGCCGGCCAAGCTAGGCGCGCCAGGAGAGTCCTACTCCCTCTGGGAGTAGGATTCCCCCCCCCCCCCAATCCTAGTTGGACTAGGATTCTCCAAGGGGGAGAGAGAGAGAGGGGGCGCCCACCTCTCCTAGTCCTAATAGGACTAGGGGAAGGGGGGAGGCGCGCAGCCCATGAGGGCAGCCCTCTCACCTCTCCTCCAAGGCCCATGTTGGCCCATTATGCTCCCGGGGGGTTCCGGTAACCCTTCCGGTATTCCGGTAAAATCCTGATTTCACCTGGAATGCATCCGATGTCCAAACATAGGCTTCCAATATATCATTCTTTACGTCTCGACCATTTCGAGACTCCTCGTCATGTCCGTGATCACATCCGGAACTCCGAACTCCTTCGGTACATCAAAATGCATAAACTCATAATAACTGTCATCGTAACGTTAAGCGTGCGGACCCTACGGTTCGAGAACAATGTAGACATGACCGAGACACGTCTCCGGTCAATAACCAATAGCGGGACCTGGATGCCCATATTGGCTCCTACATATTCTACGAAGATCTTTATCGGTCAGACCGCATAACAACATACGTTGTTCCCTTTGTCATCGGTATGTTACTTGCCCGAGATTCGATCGTCGGTATCCAATACCTAGTTCAATCTCGTTACCGGCAAGTCTCTTTACTCGTTCCGTAATACATCATCCCGCAACTAACTCATTAGTTGCAATGCTTGCAAGGCTTAAGTGATGTGCATTACCGAGAGGGCCCAGAGATACCTCTCCGACGATCGGAGTGACAAATCCTAATCTCGAAATACGCCAACCCAACATCTACCATTGGAGACACCTGTAGTACTCCTTTATAATCACCCAGTTACGTTGTGACGTTTGGTAGCACCCAAAGTGTTCCTCCGGCAAACGTGAGTTGCATAATCCCATAGTCAAAGGAACATGTATAAGTCATGGATAAAAGCAACAGCAACATACTAAACGATCGGGTGCTATGCTAATGGAATGGGTCATGTCAATCAGATCATTCAACTAATGATGTGATCTCGTTAATCAAATAACAACTCTTTGTTCATGGTTAGGAAACATAACCATCTTTGATTAATGAGCTAGTCAAGTAGAGGCATACTAGTGACACTCTGTTTGTCTATGTATTCACACATGTATTATGTTTCCGGTTAATACAATTCTAGCATGAATAATAAACTTTTATCATGATATGTAAGGAAATAAATAATCACTTTATTATTGCCTCTAGGGCATATTTCCTTCAGTCTCCCACTTGCACTAGAGTCAATAATCTAGTTCACATCGCCATGTGATTTATCAGCAATAGTTCACATCGATATGTGACCAACACCCAAAGGGTTTACTAGATTCAGTAATCTAGTTCACATCGCTATGTGATTAACACCCAAAGAGTACTACGGTGTGATCATGTTTTGCTTGTGAGAGAAGTTTAGTCAACGGGTCTGCCACATTCAGATCCGTTATGTATTTTGCAATTTTCTATGTCTACAATGCTCTGCACGGAGCTACTTTAGCTAATTGCTCCCACTTTCAATATGTATCTAGATTGAGACTTAGAGTCATCTAGATTAGTGTCAAAACTTGCATTGACGTAACCTTTTACGACGAACCTTTTTGTCACATCCATAATCGAGAAACATATCCTTATTCCACTAAGGATAATTTTGACCGCTTGTCCAGTGTCTTGCCTATTGCCACTGCTACAGTTGAGAGATGCTTTTCAGCTATGAAACTGGTCAAAACCTGCTTGCGCAGTCGCCTCAATGATGATAGTTTGAGTGATGATCTTATTTGTTATGTTGAGAAAGAAGAAATGAAAAGGTCACCAATGCTCAGGTGGTTGAGTATTTCATGGCTCGGAGGAAGAGAACGTACTAAAGGTAACTTTCAATTTTTAGCCATTTACGTACTTTCATTCGACCATTTAGTATACTCTACTAGTATGTTTAATTCTATTTGTATCTTGTAGGTTATTGAACCATATTGTCCGATGATGTATTTTGGGATTTGGAAATGCGGCGTGATCTTTTTCAAGTAATTTTGAACCTTGTTTTATTATTATAGTAAGCATTTTGATGGCTACATTTTATTTTTACAAACCGCCTTCTTGTTATATCCAATAATGTGTGCTAGAAGTTATGAAACACACCTTTATTTAATACAGTCGTTGCTTAATTTTTTAAAGCTTTGTTAAAGTGGTGCATCGGGTAACATTTGCTCCAGCTCCGCCCCTGCTCCTATGTTCATATTAGTTTTTGGCATACATGGCATGCCCGTTCATCGGGTGCCATTTTTCCTACGTGCATGCACGACTTTTCTCCCCTTTCTGTTTTCTACATTGGTTAACACAATCAGTGGCGTCCCATCAGCGTGCAAGAGAAGGTTCGGTGTCGAGAGTTGCCGGCCACGATCTCCCTCCACATCACACGCATAATAAAATAAAATAAACCACGGGAACACGTCTCACAACTGTCTCATCTTTCACCCCCCCCCCCTCCTCGTCGAATTTTCTACGCTTGCATCCTAACATCCATCAGCACAAACACTATAAAACACCACTCTTGGTAACAAGATCAGAATTCAAGTATATATTTTATGAAGAGAAATGGAGAGACCAAAACGAAAGCTCACCCGGCCCTACAAGCCTTCCTTCTCTACTGCAGAAGTACGTAGTACCTCCGTTTCTTTTTACTCCGCATATAAGATTTGGTCCAAGTCAAACTACACAAAGTTTGACCAAATTTATATAAAAAAATATGAGCATCTACAATATTAAAACTATATAGTATGAAAATACATTTCGTGGTGCATCTGATAATGTTGATTTCATATTGTCAATTTTTATATTTTTTAATATAAAGTTAGTCAAACTTTACAAAGCTTGACTTTGACCAAACCTTATATGCAAACTAAAAAGAAACGGAGGAAGTATATTTTATCAAGAGAATTCGGAGACCAAAAAAGATAGCTCACCCAGCACTGTGGCACCACCACTTTTCCAGAGCTGTGTTGCACCTGGCAGGAAACGCTTTCGGAAGATGTTAACTTCTTCCATCCATCCATGAACTCGGATCCACGTCGCGTATGGGCGCCAACAAAGCTTCAACGCCGGGCCTAACACCATCCAATCATCACTAGGCTCCAGATCAAAGGTGAAAAATATCAAGATCCAGATCCAGGCACTACCTATGCATGACTCGATGACCGCGACTGAAAGGTGCAGGCAGGCAGACATGCGTATCAAACATCTCATTTCATCAGCACAAAACAACAACGACAACCATACTATACATGGCATCAGCAAAGCATCCGCAATTAATCTGTGCTGGAAACAATGGCCTTTTTTGGAAATGGAGGCATATGCCCCCGGCCTCTGCATCATGATGATACATGCAGCCATTTTATTAAAAAATCATAAAGTATCATCATAATAGTCTTACAGTTCGCAAACGGAGCAGAGCAAAGTAAAAAAATGAAAATTACATGCTGACAAAGGCAACCGATACCGTAATATGAAGGATAAGCTCCCTAGACTTCTATCCTGTTATGCGAGTGCCATCCGAAACAGTGGCCTGGATCTGATTTAGATTGATGGATACATGTGATGTTGTTATCAGATATACTATTGCAGTTCTTTCTTCTAGTTGATTTACATGTTGATTTGCCGCAGGTTAAACTTAAGCATGCACCTAACTAGCCGATGAATCTGTCACTCTCATGGCAGGGGAGCAAGTTGCATCAGATGTGCAAACATTACACCCAATTTCCTGCGACTTTTGTTGATTGCAGATAGGCCATCATCGTAGGCTGATCCCTGAGCACACAAAATGCTGATGTCTCAACTGCCACTACTGAGGTGAGGTTCAGACCAACCCTCTCCCAATACCATCTTACCTTTTAACATATCCTCCGTGCTATGCTATTTAGCATACCAAAAAGAGTTTAGGTAGCTATCCAGATAGTCAGCTGAAGTTTGTACTGGAGCATTCTCTTTCACATGCACAACATCCGTCCGCTAAGTCCCAAATCCTTCGGAGCGACATAATGACCATATTTCGTCTTTTTTCTGTGCAGTTTGAAAGCACAGTCAGCTGCCATTCCTTCTCAGTATTCACTAATTGTTCGTTCCTTGGGAGTGGCCAGATCCTCCTCATACCTTTCCAGAGTTACACTGCTGATATGCAAGTCTCCAAGGCGTGAAAAAAGCTCTCATCTTCGACACCGCACAGCGGACAAGTTGCACGTGTACGCGGATGTCTATATTGCATGCATTTAACCGTTGCAAGAGCGCATGTTGCAGCCTTGAGCCTTCCATGCCATTACCTTCATCCTCTGCAGGACATTGGCCTGCCAAATCAGGTTCTAAATATTTCTTGCACCATGAGGATGAGCGCTAGAGGCTCCATTTGAGAAGGCTTCCTCATAATTTTGCATAGCTAAATGATAAGCACTCCTCACAATAAAACGACCACTTTTCTTCGGTTGCCATGCTAAGAAATCATCACACTGACTTGGTGATGTATGCATTTTTTGAATATGCAGCACACCCATAGACCAAAAGTGCGTGTCAAGTAATTGTGTATTCCAAGTGCCATTGTCATGCATGAAGTTAGAAACTTGGTTCAATCAGTTGTTCCTCTTTGGAGTGACTATTCTGAAAGTAGGACCACAAGCAATCCATGGGTAGCGCCAAGTACGGATCTAAGTGCCATTTCCCACTCTTCAAATGAGCCCATTCTTTAACAGTCAATATGGGCCCTCAACACCCATCAATGTGTTAATTATGTTGTCTTGTTAGTGGAATTCCTTCTAATTATCAATTAGAGAAAGAAGGGCTTTTTTTAACTTCAGTGGAATTTAATCGGACTTGTTTGTTTGCCATTTGAGTGTTTTTGAAATTGTTTGTCTGGAAATTTAAGAAAAGGGTGATGTAGGATTCCTTGAAAAGTTAAGCATGTTTTTCTTTTCAAAATCCGTTTGACTCTAAGGTTTCAAATTGATCAAGAAATGAATGATGAGTTGTTTAAGTTCCTGCTTAATCCACTATTATCGATGTAGGTAGAAAGGGCATAAAGCCACGGGAAACTACTTTGGTAAAATTCAGTTCTCTATATTCCTTGGCAATTGTGCCAAAAGCTCAAGTTCCTTGTTGATTGCCTTTTTGATCAACAATCATGACCACGGGAACATTAGTTCGCTTTATAGGTACTCCCGGATCTACTAGTCGTCGTGTTTGAGCTGGGGAAAGCATTTACGTTTTGGAAACATGTTTAAATAATGTAAAAAATGTTTGCATAATTTCAAAAACTATTTTGTGTCATTCAAAAAAATCACGTGCTTCAAAAATATGTTCATCGCATTAAAAAAATGCAATGTAAAAGAATGTTTGCATAGTTTAAAAAAATTGAATCATTAAAAAAAATGTCCGCGTGCTCCAAGTTGTTCGTGACATTTAAAAAATGTTTATGCAATGTAATGAGATGTTCACATATTTTTAAAAAGTGTTTCATACCATTCACAAAATGTTCAATACGTTAGAAAATGTGAACCAGTTAAAAAATCAAATGTAAAATTTAAAATATTCAACATATATGAAAAAATGTTAGACTTGTATAAGAAAAATGTATAACATGTATTAAAAAATTTGACATGTATTTGAAAAGGAAAAAACAGAAAAGAAAAGAAAAATGTTGAAACCTATGAAAAATGAAGAAAGACTGAAAGAGCGAAGAAAATCGATGTAAACCGATAAGAAAAATATAACGGAAAAGAACGTGCGGAAGTTTTTGAACCGGACCGAACCGGTCCATAGATGCTTCCCTAAACCGCTCCTGGCAGCTACAGTAAACCTCGCGCTAGAGGCAAGGCCAAAGGATCTCTCGGTGGGCGAGATATAGCCGCACCCGAAGATGGAAGCTCGGTGAGTTTGCAAGAATTACGTGCCCATTCTGTGCTGTCCAGAAGGAATGGAGCCACCGTAGTAAATTCTCTGCCCGGGATGTGTAGCCCAGTCGGAATCAAATCGAACCAATCGCTGCTGATAGGCCCATGCCATCCAGTCTTCCTTGTGCTTGTTCTTGTATCCCTTCCAAAGTTCCAACACAAACACACAAGATCCGAAAAACAAAAAGGGGGAAATTCCAAGGCACACTCGCCGCCCTGCTTATTGCGCCGTGAGGAGCATGCCACATACACAAGCAAACTCAAACCGACGAAAAGCCATTCAAAAGCACCACCACCTATGGCAGAAGTGGTAAAACTAATTGAAGGAGGTATTGGCGACCGATCAGAGCATATGATGTTGATCCGCGAGATTACTTCGCGTCTTCGGGAACATGGTGAATTCTTAGTTAAGCTTGTGAGGCGTGAACAAAACGTTGTTAGTCATTTTTTAGCGAACTTTGGTCGAATAAAGAAGCGCACTGCGGTGTGGCTTCATTCTGGACCGGATGAGGTTCTGGACCTATGTAATGCAGACATGGCTGCCACTTAATTAATGAATTCCCCTTTTTTCCGAAAAAAAAGCACCACCACCTGGGGCGGGCTTGGGCTTCAACTTTCACGCATGCCACTGCATTGTATCACATCGCACCACATGTTGGCAGTACGCTCAGTCTGCCTGCCATTCATCTTTGGCTTGTTCGGAGCTTTCACCGATGTTGCTCCCGACTTTAGGAGCAGGAGCAGGAGCTCACTCTCTCAGGCCAACTCCACTGCGCGACCCCAAACGGACGTCTATTTTGTCCGGATCTGTCCGTTTGGGTAGGGCAATGGGGTCGTGTTGGGGATATTACTACTGGGCGTAAACCGGCCTATCAGGGCCGGGTTAACTTCATCAATAGTCCCAGAGCGTTAAACCCCAAGAAGATAGATGAGGCCCAAGCCGTAGTCGGTTCAACACTTGTGGCCGTAAACCGACTTTGTGTGTAAACTTATATTGTAAGTTAGGAATAAGGTGAGACCAACCCGCGTACGAATATGAACCGGAGATTGGGACTCTGTGAACCGACGGGCGTCACCCGTGTATATAAGGGGACGACCCGACAACGGTTCAAGGACAGACAATCACAACTCGAGACTTAGGCGAAGCTTGTTTTCTCCCTAGTCATCGAAACCCCATCAATTCCATCACAACTAGACGTAGTCTTTTACCTTCATCGAAGGGGCCGAACTAGTATAAACCCTCTGTGTCCCTGTGTCCGCTTTAACCCCTTCGAGTTAACCCGTTGCGATGGCTCCACGACTAAGTCCTTTTGCTAGGACATCTGCTGTGACAAAACCATGACAGTTGGCGCCCGCCGTGGGGCTATCGCACGATGGTTTCATGTTCTTGGAGGGCCGCTTCGAAGGACTCGAGGGATACGCTGTGGGCCGGATGACCAAGAGTCGTCGCGGCAAGATCTACATCGACGATGCAGGCTGGGGCCCCGAGGCCGGCTCGATTGAGTACGGGTACCGGGTCCCCTTTGGTGGCATACACGTCTTCATCGGCAAGATCGGTGAACCGGGCCCTGAGCTGGACACCTGCACCTACCTCGTCGAGACAGCTCAGCGTGCGCGACTTGCCCGGGTTAAGCCGGCCGTGAAACGTGCCTTCGTGGGAGTCATCCATGGAGGAAGCTATGAGGATGGATCAGAATCTGGTGGCGAAACCGTCGTTTACTCTGGCGACGAGTTGTCAACCGGAGAAACCGAGTCTTTGTATCAGCTACAAGATGGCCGGATTGGGGGCTGTTCCGATGGCGACAGTATTCCGGACCCCTCTGATCTGCCCAACCGGGTTGGAATATTCATGGCCGGTACGCAAGCAGCGCTTCATTCATCAACTGCTGCAGCAATGGTTCCCGGTTCATCAGCGGCAACGGCTGTCGGGGCAGGAGGCTCTGTGCGCCCGCCGGTTCAAGTCTTATCAGATCTGTTCGATGCGTTGGCTGCGCTCATGGCAGAGGCTAACCCGGCGGATCAAGACGCTCACAACGCGGAAATTGCAAAAGTGAGGGAGCAGATCACTCAGGCCAAAGCGGATTTAGCAGCTGAAGAGGTCAGGATGACTGCAGAGCGAGCCGCATTGGACGTGCAAGCTTACAAGCTCATGCTGGACCAGAACGCATCACAGGAGGTCATGAGGAGGAAGTACCGATCTCGTTTGCCTTCAGTTTTCGAAGCAAGGGACCTTTTCAACACCCCTGGAGCGGGAACCAGTGATCCGCCGGTGGTAAACCGGGCGGAGGCACCTGCGACAGGCGCGCCGGTCCAGCCCCGTTTAATAGATCTACCTCGTCATAATACTGGTGTACCGCAGGCTGTGCCCACACCTCCGGGTCACTACTCCAATCCGCTGGATAACCTAGTTGCGGCTGCGGCACGGTTGGAGGCTATTCCAGTTGAAGGTGATTCATTACAGGCGATAGAGACGCGCCAGGTCAAGGAGCTCCTTAGGACGGCTTTGGTCCAACAGGAAGCGTATTCATACAGCCGCGACCGGATTCATTCTACCCCGCGTCCAAGCCGGAGTTATAGCAGGCATATGGAGGAACCAACTGTGTCAAGTAATGCACGGCGTGGAGCGCCCCGTGGCAACAACCCGGCCGGGGGTGTCGACAATGCCCAGGAGGTGGTGGACCGGGCCCGAGCGCGCAGGGAGGCCGAGTTAGCGGCACAACATCAAGCTCGTCAGCTTACGCCGGTTCGTCCGACCACTTCGGTTGAGCCTGGGCTTAATTCTAGCGCATTGGGGGTACCTTGCCTTGTCCCCGCTTTACGCAATGTGCGCCTGCCTAAGGATTTCAAGGGTCCGCGCAAGGTACCGAACTATACGGCAGATCAACCTCCAGAGACATGGGTGGAGAGCTATGAGATGGCCATGGAGATGCTTGATGTAGATGATGCAGCGTGTGCAAAGTATTTCACCATGATGCTTGAAGGGACGGCCCGTACCTGGTTGAAGAGCTTGCCGCCCAATTCTATGAGTTCATGGGCCCAGTTACGGGCCCGGTTTATCAATAACTTCAAAGACACGTGTAAGCAGCCTATGTCGATAGTAGATTTAGCTGCCTGTGTCCAGGAAGAAGGAGAATCAACCACTCATTGGGTACGCCGGGTCTCACAAGTTCTGCATTCATCAGACCGCATCAACGCTGACACCGCAGTCATAACTTTGGAAGGCAATTGCCGGTTTGGACCCCTAAGGTTGAAGTTAGGACGGATGAAGCGCCATTGCACTGACATGGGGACTCTCATGGCCGCTTTGGTAAAGTATGCTGATTCTGATAGTACCAAGGATCCCGAGTCTGATGATGAAAAGACAGGGAAGGGAAAGAAGAACGGCAACTCCAGGGGTCAGCAGCATCACTCAGCAGGTAATGGCGGCGGAGGCAAGCGTAAAGCGGATGGCAACATGGACTTTGTGGCTAATACTAATGCGCAGGACAAGGGCCAGCGACGCAAAGGTAAATCACAGAACCGCAGTGGAACACCTAGTCCTAATCCGGACCGACTGAATTATCTATTGAACCAGCCCTGTCCAAAGCATGGGACGAAGGAGGCACCAGCAAACCACCTTTGGAAGGATTGCTACATTATGCAGGAGTTCAAGAGTTCTAATGCTTTCCGGTATGATCCCGGCTCCGGCGGTGGATCCGGGTCGGGTTCCGGTGGAGGAAACTCCAGTTCAGGATTTAACGGTAATCCGGGCGGACATAACAATCAGAACAATCAGAATAACCAGGGGGGTTACAATCAGCAACAGCAGCAGTCGGGTTATCAGAGCAACCCAAAGCAATTGAATAGTGGGCAATATCATGTATTCACCACTAGCCTGGACAAGCGAGACCGGAAGGTCCAGAAGCGGGCGGTTAATTCTATCGAACCGGCCGTGCCCCGATATCTACGTTGGTCAGAGCAGCCAATCATATGGAGCAGAGAGGATCACCCCCCCCCCCCCCGGTTGACAATCCAGGTCAGCTGGCTTTGGTGGTGGCGCCTCAGGTGGGAGGTTATAAGTTCACCAAGGTACTCATGGATGGGGGTAGCAGTATTAACATCCTATACTATGAGACCTTCCGTCGCATGGGGCTAACAGATAAAGATCTCCGACTATCGAATACGATTTTCCATGGTGTGGTACCTGGCAAGTCAGCATACCCCATTGGTAAGATAGCACTGGAAGTGGCTTTTGGAGATGATCATGATTCCAGATCAGAGACGCTGACGTTTGAGGTAGTAAAAATCCAGAGCCCGTATCACGCCCTGTTCGGTCGACCGGCCTATGCCAAGTTCATGGCACGGCCCTGTTATGTGTACTTGCAGCTCAAGATGCCGGGTCATAAAGGGACTATAACGGTTCACGGAAGCCGTAAGGTCGCTTTGGAATGCGAGGAAGGAGATGCGGCTTACGCAGAATCGGTTTGTGCCACTGAGGAGCTGAAGTACTACAAGGACAATGTTGATCCGGCGGATATGACTCCTTTGAAGAAGCCTACCACGGAGCATGATCCGGCCCTGAAGTTCACATCGGCGGCTGAGACTAAGCTTGTTGAATTCGTACCTGGCGATTCGTCCAAGCAGTTCAGCATCAGTGCCAATTTGGATCCAAAATAGGAAAGCGCGCTCATCGAGTTCATCCGTGAGAATCGGGACATCTTTGCATGGAAGCCTTCTGACATGCCAGGTGTACCGAGGCGACTCGCTGAGCACACTCTTAATGTGGATCCTAAATACAAACTGGTGAAATAGTTTCTCCGCCGGTTCAACGAGGAAAGACGCAAAGCTATTGGAGAAGAAGTGGCCAGGCTCCTAGCAGCTGGCTTCATTGTTGAGGTTTACCACCCTGAGTGGCTTGCTAATCCGGTGCTGGTCCTTAAGAAAAATGGCACCTAGCGCATGTGTGTGGATTACACTGATCTTAATAAAGCTTGTCCAACAGATCCTTTTGCCCTCCCCCGTATTGATCAAATTATTGACGCTACGGCGGGTTGCGAGCGTTTAAGTTTTTTGGATGCATATTCCGGCTATCATCAGATCAAAATGGCAATTAAGGACCAAGAGAAGACATCGTTCATAACTCCCTTTGGAGCCTTTTGCTATGTATCTATGCCTTTTGGGCTCAAGAGTGCCTAGGCAACCTACCAACGGTGTGTGTAGAATTGTCTTCACAAGCAGATTGGCCGCAATGTACATGCCTATGTGGATGATATTGTGGTTAAGTCAAGGAAGAAGGAGACTTTGGTTGATGATTTGAAGGAGACCTTTGATAACCTGAGGACGTATAAGATGATGCTCAATCTGGCCAAGTGTGTCTTCGGTGTACTGGCAGGCAAGTTGTTGGGTTTTCTGGTGTCCAACAGGGGAATTGAAGCTAATCCGGAGAAGATTACGGCCATCACCTCCTTGGCTGAACCGAAGTGTATCAATGACGTTCAACGATTGGCTGGCCGAATTGCCGCCTTGAGTTGGTTTATCAGCCGTCTTGGTGAGAAAGCAATCCCCTTGTATCAGATGTTGAAAAAGACGGATCAATTCGTCTGGAGTTCTGCTGCTGATCAGGCGTTCGAGGACTTAAAGCGGCAATTGGCCAATCCGCCCGTGCTCGCCGCTCCCATCGATAAGGAGCCATTGTTGCTGTATGTTGCTGCTAATGCTCGCGCGGTCAGCGTAGCTATTGTGGTGGAGCGAAAGGAGGCAGGCAAGGAGCATCCGGTTCAACGTCTGGTTTATTATATCAGCGAGGTGCTTATTGAATCCAAACAAAGGTATCCGCATTGGCAGAAGCTGGTATATGGAGTTTTTATGGCAAGCCGGAAGCTGAAGCAGTATTTCCAAGGGCATCCTATCACAGTGGTCAGTTCTGCCCCCTTGGGTGATATCATCCAGAACCGGGAAGCGACGGGCCGGATTGCCAAGTGGGCTATAGAGCTCGGGCCGCACGGTTTAAAATACGTGCCTAGGACGGCGGTGAAATCCCAAGCACTTGTTGATTTCATCAATGATTGGACGAAGCTGCAGGCCCCTAAAGAGAAGCCGGATCACACATATTGGACCATCCATTTTGACGGATCACGGCAATTGGAGGGCTCGGGGGCTGGAGTCGTATTAACTTCCCCACGAGGTGACAAGTTCTGTTATGTTCTCCGCTTAATGTTCCCTTGTACTAACAATGCGCCTGAGTATGAAGCCTTGCTCCATGGTCTCCGGATGGCTAAAGACATGAATCTAAGCCGGGTTAAGTGCTTCGATGACTCGGATCTAGTGGCTCAACAGGTGTCTGGCACTTGGGATTCTAAAGACCCACTCATGGTTGCATATCGTCGTGAGGTGGATATTGTTGCGGGTCACTTTAAGGGCTATCAGGTGGACCACGTGGACCGTCGGAAGAATGAGGCGGCGGACGCCCTGAGCCGGTTGGGCTCCCAGTGTAAACCGGTCCCGCCTAATGTTTTTCTTGATGTATTGCACAACCCGTCGGTCAAGCTCCCAGGTGAAGCGGATTTGGCTGTTCCTGACCCGGAGGCTCAATTGGTGGCAGCTCTTCACGTCATTCCGGATTGGACACTTCCTTACCTGGCATACATGAACCGGGGCGAGTTACCAGAGGATGAGACTCTGGCCAGACAAATAATACGGCGGTCCAAGTCCATGACAATCGTCGATGGTGAGTTGCACCATTGCAGTGTATCAGGAGCGTTTCAACGTTGTGTATCTCCTGAGGAAGGCTGTGAAATTTTACGTGAGATCCACGAAGGGGATTGTGGTCACCACGCCGGTTCAAAATCCTTGGTGGCTAAAGCGTTCCGCCACGGTTTCTATTGGTTAACTACCCATGCTGATGCAGAGGATCTGGTCAGACGATGTGATGGTTGCCAAAAGTTCTCAAGACGTGCTCATGTACCGGCTCAAGAATTGAGGATGATTCCAATCACTTGGCCGTTTGCAACTTGGGGGCTAGATATGGTTGGGCCTTTCAAAAGGTCCAAGGATAAGAAGACCCACCTCCTGGTGGCGGTTGATAAATTTGCAAAGTGGGTGGAGGCGGAGCCTGTTAGCAAGTGTGATGTAGCCACGGCGGTTCAGTTCATCAAAAAGGTGATTTTCCGGTTTGGCTTTCCACACAGTATCATCACAGATAATGGTACCAATTTGTCCAAAGGTGCCATGAAAGAGTTTTGCGAACGGGAGCACATCCGCCTTGACGTTTCATCAGTGGTGCACCCACAGTCCAATGGTCAAGCAGAAAGAGCTAATCAGGAGATCTTGAGAGGCATCAAACCGCGGCTTATGGTTCCTTTGCAAAGGACGCCGGGTTGTTGGGTAGAAGAATTGCCATCTGTATTATGGAGCATTAATACCACACCCAACAGATCAACAGGATACACGCCGTTCTTCATGGTCTATGGAGCGGAGGCGGTTCTCCCTAGTGATATCCGTCACGATTCACCTCGTGTAGCGGCTTATGTTGAAGCGGACAACGAGACAGGTCGACAAGATGCTTTGGACCAGTTGGATGAAGAGCGAGACATAGCAGCTGCCCGCTCGGCGATTTACCAACAGGATCTCCGTCGCTATCACAGTCGTCGAGTCAAAACCAGAACCTTTCAAGAAGGAGATTTGGTGCTTCGGCTCATTCAAGATCAAACCGATATGCATAAGTTATCCCCGCCTTGGGAGGGACCTTTCGTGGTCAGCAAGAATCTGCACAACGGGTCATACTATCTGATCGATGTTCGAGAGCGAAAAGACTCACGCAAATCAGAAGAGGAGACCAACAGGCCGTGGAACATAGCTCATCTTCGGCCTTACTATACTTGAGCCATTGGCTCTGCTTATGTATATATTATGACAATGTACATATTATAAATACAATAAACCGGGCCCTCAGCTAAAGCGGGGTATCTGTTCTTTTACATCATGCGTGGTTACATGGAGTTGTTCTGTCTTAAAGCGGCCTCCGGTTTACCCCTTGCAAAAATTATAAATATCACTAGGGGGCTCGGTCATGTCTGAACCGATGCAACACCTTTTGATAGGCAAAAGCCACCAGATCACTTGGGGGCTCGGTCGTGTCCGAACCGATGCAATAACTTTTGATAGGCGAAAGCCACCAGATCACTTGGGGACATGGTCAAGTCTGAACCAGTCACGCCTCTTGATCGGCCTAAAGGCCATAGAATCACTTGGGGGCTTGGTCGAACCCGAACCATTGCCATGCCACTTGATCGGCGTAATGCCAAGGTTTCATTTGGGGACCTGGCTGACTTGAACCATAGCTACACCTATTGGGAGCTTGGTCGTGTCCGGCCATGGTAACGCCATCTGATCGGCTCAGTAAAGCCTCTTTTTTGCAAACGTTTTTTTCATTGCCTTTGCTTCCATATCTTTCTTGGTAAACTGCTATTTTATCTTGGTTGCGTTTTAAACCGACAACATTTTACACCGGTTCAAGCTGCCAATTTGGCGGAACACGGTCCATTGTTGAACCGGAGGTTATTTACCCAGTTTGATTTCTTCTGTTAACATCCCTTTTTTTGGAGTAACAACACGATTATTATGACCAAGCACAGTTTACATAGTAAACCGGCATGGTATATACAGGAGTTGTTTTCTCCCATGACGGTGCAGGTTTATCAAACCACCGTGTCAAGATTGGCTAAGCCTACTTCATGCCCGATGATGGCAGGTATTTTGTATCACAAAATTTAATCATATATGTCAATCTCCTTGCATATATATGAAGTTCATAAACCAGCTGGCGGTACAACCGCCCTGGTAGTTTAAGATTTTATGATCGCAGGAGGTATAGGTTGGCAGTGTCGATAGTTCGACCAAACGTATCAGTTCAGATGCACGAAGGCATCTCAGAAGCAAAAGTATTGGGTATCCTATTACAAGGCAACATGGTGCCCAAATAAGATCACTGTTTTCTGGTAAAGTATAACAAGGCAGGCTATTAAACCGGTCCCCGGTTCAAGCTTGGTCACCGCCTTGGTCTGATGGTCGTGGGTCGTCCTGCGTCGCTTCAGTTTCTTCTGCCCTACCCAGCGGCTGGAAGTCAACAGTGGTCCAGTCGATTCCCATTAAAGCTTGAAAAACAGCTTCATGATGGATCTGTGAAGACGGTTCAATATCAGGAGCATAAGTATGCTTACGGATTGGCGGGATCAAATTTTCTGCTTCGGGAACCGGTGCAGCCACTCGTTTGTCCTGATTATTATATTGGGCTTGATAATGCGTCAAATCTGCCTCTTCTACCAATTGGCAAGCCAGAGGGCGCACTGCCCGGTTTATTGCCCTCAGATCATCTTCATTGAATTCTGACCCGTCTTCCTTCAAACTGGGATAGCCCTGAGCTGCTTCAACAGGATCGAAGTCTGGCACCCATGCCTTTGCTCGGATTAAAGCGTTGATGGCACCGGTTCGAGCAGCAGATTTTTTCAGCTCTTCAATCCGGGCGGGAAGCATTGACAATCTCTTAAGAGTATCTTGGATTAACGTGGGTGCCGGATTGTTATGTGACGCAGTCGAGAAGATCCGCTGCGCTCCAGTATACAGCTGTTCGATTAATGTGTAGGAAGCCTTCAATTTCATTCGAACATCTGACCCCAAGTGGTTAATGCGGGTGCCTGCAACATGATAGAACAGTTCACAAACCGGACCTATCATAGGAAGACCGAAATTATCACAGGAGTCAAAGAACGCTTACCAAAGATGGCAGTGGTCATGGGATGTACTTGTCGCTTTATGCTGGTCAGTTTGTCTGACACCGGTTTAAGGGCAGCTTCAGCAGTTTCAATTTTCTTGATCAAAGCGTTTTTCTCAGTGGCCCAATCCTCCTGATCTTTCTTGAAGCCCTCCTTCAGCTGTTCCATGACGTTTAAAGCGTTGGTCAACTCCTCTTTTGCTTTGGAGGTTTCAGCTTGTTGAGATTTTAAGTTCTCCTGAAGATCGGCGAGTTGATTTTCCTTGGTCTTCAGCTCAGCCTGCATTCAGACAGTTATATGGTTTAACAAACGGTATGGATATTGAAGTACCAACCACATAAACGAGTTATGCGCTTGGCACTTGGGGGCTAATGCCTATTTGATCTACAACTGTCAACTCATCGCAAAGTCCCAAGCTCAATACAAGTATTCAACTTGGCACTTGGGGGCTAATGGCTATTTACTCAAAAATTATGAGTGAAATTCAAAGCATTCAGGGTTATATTATTAAGTCCCGGTTCAACCACATTAAGTTGAACCGACCCTTGGGGGCTACGTCGGCGCATTCTGAAGTATGCAGCTTTATATTTCACAAAGTTCCAGTTTGAAAGAAGATTACAAACCGACCCTTGGGGGCTAGGGAAGGCAGCAAGGATAAAAGATATACAAGCAGGAAGAGGCATATGAAAATTACCTCAAGTTTCTCCTTCATCATGTTCACTAGGCCAGCTTCATGATCGCGACTGGTATATAGCCGGTTCAGGTAACCAGAATGAAGATCTTGAGCACTCAGTGCAGCATAAGTCGCCAAATCGACATTCCACTTGCCCTTGCCCATTGCAGCAAATTCATCCTTGGCAGTATGTCTGGACAAAGCGACAGGATTGCTGGGTTCGGTATGACCAATACCAGTGATGACAACTTCATCATCCTGGGCGTCACCGGTTTGCACTGTGGCTGTCAGTTTGCCAGTAGCTTTGGATGGACTTGTGGATTTTACATTCCATACGGGACTTCCAGGCTGGTCAGCAGGACCGGAAGCATCAGCAGGCCTCTCTTCAGCAATAAAGACCTCATCTTGCGCTGGCGGGTCATTCGGCATGTATTCATGAATGGACGCCTCAACATCTGGAGCGGCGCCCGGTTCAGGGGCAGTTTCTTCTTCGGCCGCTTTATCCAGGCGAGCCTTCTTGCTCGGCCTCGGTTTGGCCCTGAGAGGAACAGCAAAATCAAAAACAGTATATGTTGAAAGCTACAATACCAAGAATGTTATGATAAGTGCAAGCTTACCCAAGCACGGTTTTAAGCGGTGGCAGCTGAGTACCCGTTGACTCGCCGGAGGATGAGTGGGAGGTAACCTGGTAATCGGAGTCAGATGGGTTAAGCGGTTGACGAAAACAGCCCGCTTTAGAACAAGTACTGACAAGCAAATTAGGGACCTCTGAACGGCGTCTCCGAACCGGATTGTTCGGTAAACCGGCGGAGGTAACTACCTGGCCGCTATGCCGAGTCGTGCGGCGCACTTCATGCTGTTGGGTCTTCATAAGAAATTTGGGATCCAAATGAGCAAGTGGATGAGAAAAATTAACTTTCCGGATTGCCTGACGAATTTTTAGTGAAGGCAAAGAGTTTGAATCAGAAAAGAGAATAATTACCTCTGCATCATCAGCATGGCTAGCTTCGGCATCATCCTGACAAGTATTATCATCAATAAGGCATGTAAAAGAAAGCCAAGTAAATCGAGTTCTACCTTAAGGTCCGGATTACTCACCTCATCATCAGCAGGCGGATCATAGGATGTAGTGGTTTTCCTCTTTTGAGCAGGTTTCTTAAGGACCTTTGTCTTTGGACGGGTCGGCCTCTCCGGTTTGTCTGCCTTCTCCTGCGAAAGCTTCTTGCTCCAAAACGGATCATCACCCTGTTTTAACAGATATTGGTATCAAGTATTAAGCAGATGTAACATTACCAGAGTTAATGAAAGGGAAAATTCAGACTTACAACTGGCGGTTTGTTGGTAGCACAGAAAGGAAGCAGGCCGGTTCGGGCACAGACATATTCCGGTTCGTTCAAAATTTTCTTCACAGCTTCTTTGACTTCTTCGTCAGTAAGCTGGATATTCACGTGCCGCAGAGGGTCGTTAACACTGCCCGTATATTCACACATCAAACCGGAGCGTTGGCTGAGAGGCAGTACGCTCCATGATATCCAGCAACGAGCGAGATCCACTCCTGTTAAATTGTTGGCCATAAAGGCTCTGAGCTTGGACAGTTGGGGAGCATATTTACTCCTCTCTTTGGCCGTCAACCTCTGTGGAAATGGGTGTGTGTTGCTAAGCCGTTCCGGACGATAGCCGGGCAAGGGATTTTCATTTGCAGGAGAGGTGTCTTTGCAATAGAACCACGATTGATTCCATTCTTGGGGATGGCTGTGCAGCTTTGTGTGAGGATAAGTAACCTCTTTCCGCTTTTGAATCGCCATGCCACCCAATTCCATATTGGAACCATCAGTAAATTCTGTGCGACGGTTTAGATGGAACAAATCTCGGAATAATTCGACTGAAGGTTCCTCTTGAAAGAACACCTCGCAGAGCACTTGGAAATGACATATGTTGGTGACAGAATTGGGGCCAGTGTCTTGCGGACGAAGTTGGAAGTTGGCCAAGACGTCCCGATAAAATTTCGAACCGGGTGGATTAAAACCTCAGGCTAAGTGATCCGCAAAAACTACAACCTCTCCTTCTCGAGGTGTGGGAGGACATTCTTTGCCTGGGACCCTCCAGTGGATGGTATTCTTGCTGCTCAAAGCGCCAGTCAAGACTAAGTTATTCAGCTGCGTCTCTGTAACACGAGAAGGAGCCCAGTTGCACTCATATACTTGCTTGGCCATGGTGGAGTCTACAAAATAAGCGATCCCGGTTTGAGATTGTGTTGGGCACAAAATATACACTGATATGATCGGGGTCAAACCGAGGATAATTACATTCAAACCGAAGCTCCGTGAAGCGATGGACTATGACTAAGGGATCCTGGTGGTTCAATAAGGGGACTAATGGTATATACCGATTTATTAACTTTTCCTATGGTAAGTTAAACCGCCGGATCTAAATATTGAAAGCATTGGAGGTTCCGAAACGGCTAAGTATGCAGAAACAGGTTTCACAAAAGTTCCGTTACAACAATGGATCTAAGGTAGCTTCAGAAAAACAGAAAAAAATATTCAAAGGCTTCAAAGCAGGGCAGAAGTGAATCAATGGGCAGATATACAGATGAGATCCACGGACTTTAACATGGGACTATAGGTGGATGCGGAAAGCTAAGTGGTATTCAGTACAAGGTTTTACAGATCCATACAGAGGCTAACACACGAACAGGAGCAGTCGACGAACACCGCAAGAACAAGGAACCCTAGAACAGATCTAGGTTAGGAAGAACAGAGGACTTACCAGAGCTGAGGAGGGTGCGGAAGATCATCGCAGTTTTCTGGTGCGTTCAGTTCGATGCAGCGGCGAAGGTCAAGGTTGAAGGCGACGGCGGCGGCGGAGCTCTGAAGCTGACGACGCGAGGAAGACGAAGATGAGAAGGCAGGAAGGGGAAAAAGGAAATGACCTTTCGGTCTTATTTATAAGATAAGAGACATGTGTCAGGCGCGACAAACTAGGAGCCACCGAACGGAGCTGACGCCTCGATTTTCGCAGCCTTATTAAAATGATGAGGTATTATGAATACTTTCTTTATGACAGATGACGTCACCCCGGTTTAACAGCAAGTGGAGAAGATGACGTCAAGACGGTTTGACAATTACCAGAAGATGATAAAGATGAAGATTTCTGCTAAGGATTGACATGAACACGTTCAAATCAATCTGGGGCCTAATGTTGGGGATATTACTACTGGGCGTAAACTGGCCTACCAGGGCCGGGTTAACTTCATCAATAGTCCCAGAGCGTTAAACCCCAAGAAGATAGATGAGGCCCAAGGCCGTAGTCGGTTCAACACTTGTGGCCGTAAACCGGCTTTGTGTGTAAACTTGTATTGTAAGTTAGGAATAAGGAGAGACCAACCCGGGTACGAATATGAAACGGAGATTGGGACTCTGTGAACCGACGGGCGTCACCCGTGTATATAAGGGGACGACCCGACAGTGGTTCAAAGACAGACAATCACAACTCGAGACTTAGGCGAAGCTTGTTTGCTCCCTAGTCATCGAAACCCCATCAATTCCATCACAACTAGACGTAGGCTTTTACCTTCATCGAAGGGGCCGAACTAGTATAAACCCTCGGTGTCCCTGTGTCCGCTTTAACCCCTTCGAGTTAACCCGTTGCGATGGCTCCACGACTAAGTCCTTTTGCTAGGACATCTGCCGTGACAAAACCACGACAGGTCGTGTCCGGGAGTGTCCTGGGATGCGGTGGCCGTGCGGCCAGCGCGCGGTCACGTCCGTTTGCCCCATTTTGTCCGTATCCATTTTAAAAAAAGAGCAACGTTTCAAATGCCAAGCCCTAGTTCATTAGGTCAGCGGCCTGCACGTCCATCGCCTGCAACACAGCCAGCCTCCAAAATGAATAGTTGTCCTCGCCGGCAACACAGCTAGCGGCCGGCAACACAGCCGGCCTCCAGAATGAATGTTTTTCTTGCCGACACATAGCCAGCAGCCCAGCGGGCGGGCGGCACCCATGCCAGCCTCCAAAAAGAACGGCCACGGCCGACGGGACTACCTTGTTCAGGCCGTCGGCGTCCCACATCTCCTTCCGCCTGGCCTCGAACCAGGCCCTCGTCTTCTCGCTCATCTTGAACAAGTCCACGCTCATGATCGCAAGGGCCACCTCCTTTGCTTTGCTTGCGGCATTGGTGGCCTCGATGTCGAGCTGCCTCTGCCTGGCCGAGACATTGGTGGCCTCGATGTCGAGCTGTCTTTGCCGGTACGCCTCCTCCATGTCGGTCTTCCTCCTCTTGGCCGCCTCCTTCATCTCAAGCTTCTTCCTTTGAAGCTCTAGGTATTGCTTCATTTGCTCGTCCTTGTTTTGCCCCTTCTTCTCGTCCCTCATATCCTTTTTGAGACATCATGCCATGCAAAGTGTCATGCAAGGCCATGAATGAGGCATCACGTATGTCGTCCACCTTGGAGTTGGTCTTGCCCCTCGGCCTCTTCAAGGCCTCGCCATCTCCACCTCCGGCGAACTTGGTCGTCTTCTTGCCTCTCTTCCTTTGAAGTTCACGGTATTGATCCTTGAACTTAGGGCAATTGTTGATGATCGTCCAACAATGTGTAAGAGTGAATGTCTTGTCATTGTGCCGGGCCTTGAATGCTTCCAAAGATTGAAATGCCTACACCACATGATCAACAACAATTGAACATGCAAACATATACAAGGCCGAAGTCTCACATGGCCGTAGCAAGGAAAAGGACTAGGATAAGGAGAGCATACCATGTCCCCCAACGCCGAGACCACTCACGGGTCGTGCTTCAACGCTCTCAAATGCGGCGCAATACTTGTTACACTCTTGTTGGATGAACAACCACCTCTTTTGAATCGAGGTGATGCCACTGTTGCTTGTCATTTGGTAGGGCTCAAACATCTTCCTTTCATGGAATGTTTTGTGGACTCTCATCCAAAAAACAAGGCCCTTTTGTTGCGCGCCGGTCTTCGGATATTGGCTAATCTCCATTCAACATTGGCAAATCAACTTGTCCTCATCTTGTGTATATGAACCCGTGTGAATGCTCTTCCTCCTCTTTTGTGCTTCCGCTCTTTGGGTGAGCTCATCGATGAACAATGGCTCGCCGCCAATATCAATGTCATTGCTTTCTTGTTCATCACCATCACCTTCGCATAGATGTCATCGTCTTCCTGCCATGAGTCACCATGGTCGTAGTCAGCACGGTCGTCGGCCTCTTCATCGGGAACATACTGGGCGCGGCCATCTTGACTTTGGGTCTCGTCGGGGTCGTAGGCACGGCCCTGCCCACCCTCGTAGATCACATCCTCCATGAATTGGTTGTAGAAGGGGTCGTCGACCGGTGGCGTTGGTGTTGGCATTCCGTCGAACAAGACGCGGGGGGATGTCATGGTGCCCGTTAACGGTGCCCGTGCTTGCTTTCTTTGCATCTCGACGGACGACCGGCCGCCGTTGCTGGACCCAGGCGCGACGTTGAGGTCGATGATGGCCGAGGGGCGCGGTGTGGACGACGCGATCACGCCAACGTCCGGCGACCCCGAGAAACGGGTCTGGCCGTCGTGCCTTGGCGGGGGAAAGCCGGGCGACATGGGCATGGTCCGCGACTGGCAGTGCGGAGGCCGGGCGACCGACGAGCCTGTGCTCGCGGGCCGACGGCCGCTGCAGGGAACCCGCCCGGACGGCACATGCCAAGCATGAGGAGGGCGTGCGCTTTGTTGACGATGTCCTCCTTCTCGTCGACCGCCGTGCGGCCTCCATCGCATCGTTATCGGCGGCGAACTTGGCCGCGGCGGCATTGACCTTGACGACCGCTCTCCTGCCCCTCCTCTTCGCCGATTCCGCGTCCAACTTGATGATCTCCTCCGGCGTGCACTCCGAACGCGGCTTCCTTGGCGCCTTGGCCTTCTTCTTCTTCACCTTTGGGGGCGGGTCGACAGCCGGGCCGCCGGAATTCGGCTGGGTGTCGGCCATGTACGGGGGAGGGAGGGGGCGGCAGGAGGGACGTGGGAGGGTTTGGGGGAAATGACGCCAAATGGGGCGGGAGGGGGGAGGGTTGCTTTGTGGCACCGACAGGCGGGCCAGGGGAGGACAAGCGCACGCGTCCCGCCCGCCCGCGCGTTGTTCGTTTCACCCCAAAATCGGCGCAAACTTGGGCCGGGATGGTTCGAAAGCGGACAGAAAACGGATAAAAGTCCGTTTGCTTCCGCACGTTGGGCCGTCTGGTTTGTCCCTTTTTTCCTAAAGGAACGGGGCCGGGGTCGCGCGGTGGATTTGTCCTCACTCACCCCGGTCGCAAAAGCAAAGGGCAAACAACAACCAACCAACCTTCGTCCGCTTTGCCACCCGGTTCGGACAAATCAACGGAGAGCAATGCCACCGGTAACTCTCGCTTTGCCCTTTTTGTGTGAAGGCGCTGCGCAAAGCAGGCAGCAGCTGCATTGCCATGCACTGCTCCTGCTTCAGATGGGTATGCATGTACTCTACGTACTCCACAAGCAGCAGCAGTTTTCTACATCTACACTACTATTAAACAAGAGAACATGACGGACGAAAACTCTGCCAAGCCCACGCTCGCGCACAAGGGAAACAATCAAACAACCCACGTCCAATTTATATGGAGAGGAAAAAAACAATCACAAAAGGAAACCACGCGTCCGTTCTGCATGCATTGTTCAACAATACAGAAAGAAAGTTGATAAATTAGCGGCAACTAATTTATTTTCCCCCGCCGCCGCCGCCGTTCCACATTGCCATCCAGACGTCCAGGTTTACATGCGCCATCGCTGCCCTGCGCAGACGGCAAGGCACCAGACGACGGCCGCAACGACGAACTCTTCGTCAACACGGGTACCGCCCAGACTGTCTGAACTTTGTTGCCATCCAGGCGTCCAGGTTGACCTGTGCCATCGCTGCCCTGCGCAGCCGACGAGGGACCCGACGACGGGTGCGACGAGCTGACCTGCCCTGCGCCATTCACGTCCGCGCTCTTCGCCAACAAAGGTGCCGCCCAGACTGTCTGAACTTCGCGAGGCTTTTACATGCCGCCACCTCCCAGACTGTCCCGCGCCATCGCCGCACTGCGTGTACGACGACGTCACAGCGCCGATGAACTGCTCCGCAGGTGCATGCTTATTTGCCAACATGTTGCCAGTGTGATCCATTTGATTGATCCTCTTGCTTTTCTGCATATTATAATGATAAAAACATGTTAGCATTCTATAATTTATCAAAAACAAGAATGAATCTTATGGCATGAGCATATGCTAACATGATCCCTATTGTACGTACCTGACCTAAACCTGAAATCGTACCATGAAGCCTTGGCAAATGCACATGGTACTGACCTCACCTAAAAGCCTCACCAAGCTGCATATGGTTCACCCACACTCTGAAAGAGACCTAGATGAATAGTATTACAAACTACTACGTCCTGTTACATTATGCCAAGTATATTAATGCAAATTGAATTCATTTGGGTAGCAGACCTAGATGAATAGTATTACAAACTATTATATTCTGTAGCATTATGAAAGTAAATTAATGCAAATTGAATTCATTTGGGTAACAGACCTAGACGGGCATTGCGCGTGCAAGATTACTAGAGTTTTTCTTATTGTGCATCAGGTTAGCGATGTGTTGAAACATCAGACTCCACACAGTCCAAGTAAGTTCCCTGTATTTTATTATATTAAGTTTGGATAAAGCAACCTAAGATAGAGTTTGGATAAAGCAAAATAACTAGAGTTTGATAACCAGCAACCTAAGTAGAGTTTGGATAAAGCAAAATAACTAGAGTTTGATAACCAGCAACCTAACTAGAGTTTGGATAAAGCAACCTCACTTGTGCACGAACAAGCTAGGTGCCTGAATTTTTTATGGTGATATGTCAAATTGAGATGCTTAGAGAATTGGCAATCAAATGTGTAAGGCAACGGCAGCACGCAGATCGACAAATGTGAAAGCATTATACTAAGTATATTAACGCAAACTGAATTCATTTGGGTAAGCAGAGGCACCACAAGAAAGCTCTCAAGGTAAACAGTTAGTGGGAGTTGAACATAAAACTCTACTATGTCTGTATTCCGGTAACGTAATACTATTCATTCAAAGATAGTTGTATGATAACACTCTTGACATTCACAGGGTTGAAGGACTTCGTATGGCCCCTACCACTCCCAACAGGTAATGATCATAACCCAATCACTCGATTGTTGCTCAGCTGCTGAATTGTGTCATGATTTGCAGACCCTAAAGAAATAAAAAGGCGGATGGATAGAGAGCAATATGCACAAAATAGGGATGAAATCAATAAGAGACGACGTGAGGCCTACAAACAGAAAAAAAAATTGCCACTGCCAAGATCAATGGCCTAAATAACAGAGTACACACACAGTTGGCTGTATCACAAGGTAACGATGATCAACTTCATGATATACAGCCCAGTTGTATTACTATAAAATGGTCTATTCTTCATATATTCAGACCGTAATGAGATTAAGAATCGGATGAAAATGGAGTGGTATGCACAAAATAGAGAGGAAATATTAAAGCGACAACGTCAACCCGCAAGCAAAATAAGCATATTGCTGCCGTCCTCAATGGCAGTAACATTGTGCCACACATGCCAGCTACCGGACAATTGGCAGTCACACAACTGCAGAACATGACATGTGCAGGTGGTGCAGTACCAAATTCCATGCATTTCAACAGAGACCTCCTCGACGAAAAAGAGAATATTTATGAAGATGATGAGTCCAATTGGTTGCACAGAAATGATGCGTACGAGATGCAACAAATTTCAAGACAAATGACACTCACCCAAATGTCAAACTGTTTGAGAACCCCCAACTCAGTACAATCGTCGACCTACATATCCCAGAAGAGTCTTTAAAAAAAGGTTAGTTCATTGATTTTTTAATGGTGCTAAATTATCAAAAGTGTTTATTTCTTCTTTCTTTGGGCACTCTATAGTTGATTCAGGTACAGAGCCTTTTTATGGCATCAAACAACATCTACCAATCCAACATAATAATGATCACTCACGCATTCAGTGATCAGCAAGTAAGAAAGTACCCTCTCTAATTACAAAAAAAAGTCTTGTCTTTGTGACTCCATCCAAAGAAGTAGCACTACTTCTATTACCTGATAAATTGATATACTCTTTGTTGCTACAATTGTAGTCCAGTGTCTACGCACACAAGGTGCACATAAAAGAGGAATTGGGTCTTCTTATACTTTTTTTGTTTTTCATTTTCCAGTATATAAATGAGGGCATCTTCTTCTATTATTAAATTTGCATATTAGATGGCTGTAGGTTTAAGTATTGGACGTACTTCATAGCCTCATCCTCGCTGCACTGCTCCAGAAATACAACAAGTTACACAGGGTCCAAAACTGAAAAGCAGTAAAATCCATTCACAGGAAATCAGGTAACATGGGGCTGACTTTGATTTTATAGGGCTACATGTAACCTGCCATGCGAGGATATGTGCTCTCGCATAGTGACCCTACGACTGCGAGCCCCCTGTTCGGCTATCCTCTCTCCTCTGTCACCCGGCAATCAGAACTCAATTCAGAACGAGATGGAAATTCAATTGGATTTCTGACGAAGAACAAGATTCGTTCAAAGTTTTAGCACTGATGGGCGCAAACTAGCCATCTGCACATCAGAAAATCCACCAGTAACAAGGAGAAGCAGGGCAGCCAGCACAAACCTCCCGTGTTGCCTCTCTGCCTCCCCGCGGCGGCCCAGGACCGTTGCGTGGTGGCGCGCCAAACGTCCCCGGCGACCCCTCCGTCCGCACCCCTCGCGCTACTCCTCTCCCTCCGTCTACGCTGCCGGCTCCTGCGCCACTGCTCCTGCTCCTCCCCCTCCTCCGCGGCCGGGCACACCGAGGCCGAGGCGGCGACCGACGCGCGTGTGTATATGCGGCACCGGCGTTGTATTTGGCGTTGCCCACGACGGTGGGATGCCGGAGGCGTTGGCGCAGCAGCAGCATGCCCAGGGACTCCTTCGCTGTAACCGCCGGGAGCACCGAGGACGGTGGCGGCGGCTTTTTTCCTGAGAGCGGTGGGGAGACAGTGGAAGGGATAAGGTATGTGAAGTGTGTGGGTGTGGAGAACTGGGAGGAGGCAGCAAGGGGCGTGTCAATTTTTTCTTCATCGATTCCTTTTCTTTTTATTATCACTGGCCTTTTTCATCATTCTTTTTACAGTGATGCTACACACACGACACCAAATGCACGATTTATGCACGACGAGTGAGCTCGGCCTTTCGTTATGTCTGCGAATCTACTTTACAACCTCACTTTTGTGGCCGATCCTTGCACGACAGTCAATCCAGTGGTGTGCTATAGTTTTAGTTTATGGTTGGATATGTAGCATCATCCAAACATCGTGCAAGAAAGTCGTCTGCATAGCAGCTCTCTTATGTCTGATGCATGGATCAGTATCCTTGGATCAGTTGTCGTGCAAGAATCGGCTACAAATTGTCGTGCGTAAAGTAGTTTTGTTCTGTTTATATTACTCCCTCTGTTAAGATCTTACATTATGGAACGGATGGAGTAGTTAACTAATTTTTCTATTGGAAGTTGACGTATGGGTGCAATCTTTTTACAGGATTACAACGGTTTAAATAAATGTTCTGTCATGAACTTTTTGTTGAGGATAAATCATGTAGGTCATTTTGTGGCCTCTTGATGTTAAATTTCATGGAGCACTTATGGGAGATATTTCGACACTCTTGAACATATATATTTTGCATCATATCATAATTTCATGAAGTACTTATGAAGTAGCAACTATTTGAAAATTAAGTCGTATTACTTGACTTTACTTTCATAGGGCATATTTAGAACAAAATTAGTTATTATTTTAGTAGATTGAGAATTGAATAATGATGATATAAGAAATCCGGATCGTTAGGCATGACACATATGCACATGGCTCAGTAACAATGACTCACTAAAGAACAATGACTCACTAAAGAGAAATAAGATTTAAAATGGATGTTTCTATTATAGATTATGAGACGTGCGTTGCACGTGCAAATCTACTAGTGGAGTCAAAAGGAAAAAGGCTTCGTCGTCGGCAGAAGAAACAGGCAGCCGACATACGGAAGGTATGGATGGCATCGCTTTCCGACGCCGTATTTCGTAGGCTCCCAGTTTGGGCCGGCAACGCGCGTCGTCACAGAGAGAAATGTGCATGGATATGATTAACCACAAAGATTCATGAACGGAGTGGAATCTATTCCGTTAAATCTGCGTATCGGTCTCTAGTGACTCGCAAAGAGCGCTTAGCTCAAGAGGAAGGGGCGATTACAAACACCTCACAGACTGAAGAACAGATGTGGAAGCGACTCTGGAAGCTCAAAGTTTTGCCAAAGGTACGTGTCTTCTGGTGGAGAGTTATTTGGAAAATATTACCAGACGAATGTACATTGCGGCATCGACACATCAAAGCTATCAGTAGATGCAATGTATGTCTTGCAATGGATGAGGCTCTTATGCATGCACTAGTGCATTTTTCTCATGCCAAATTGTTCTGGAAACAAGCGTTTGCACTCTTCGGTATTCGAAGGCCGCGCCTTCACCCAGATACATGGTCTCGGGATATTATTTGTGATGAGCAGTTCTCTGAAAATGAGAGGGCTCAAATGGTATCTGTTATGTGGGCTATATGGCATTCAAGAAATCGAGTCACCCATGACGATGATCAGCTGGATCCGTTTGTGTCAGTGCAGCGCATCAGAGAAGACCTGGCGGTGTTGGATATTCCACAATCTCATGCTTCCGTGTTGCCGGGCTATGGATGGACTCCTCCAGAGGTAGGGGTGGTCAAAATTAATACTGATGTGGCTGTCAGTATGGATTCCGACAAGGTGGGCACGGGTGGTGTTGCCCGATCTTCCACGACCTTGTTGGGTGCATGGAGCAAATCCCATGTGGGGGTTACAGATCCGTTCATTGGGGAAACCTTGGCGCTGCGCGATGGAGTAATTTTTGCTAATCTTCGTGGTTTCTCTCACGTGATTCTGGAAACAGACTGCCTGAAGATTGTCAATCTCTGAAATCATCGTCACAATGGTTTATCTGTTGTGGCACCGTACTTTTAGAAATTGGAGAGCTAGCTTCATCTTTTGCTTCTTTTCATATTCAACATGTATTAAGATCAGCCAATGTACCGGCCCATCTTTGTGCTAAACATGCATGCACATTGCTGGTTACCGAAAGTTGGACTGATTCTAGACCCTCTTTCCTGCTCACTAGCCTTCTGGCTGATGATCCCAGGAGCACTTTTGTTGAATAAAGCTCTCAAGTTGGATTGCAAAAAAAAAAAAAACCCAGAGAGATTGTACATTTTTCCATCCGGTTCCTTCTCTCGAGGTGTACATTGTACTAACGGCAAAGATAATCATGGGACTTGATCAAACTCTTGAGAGCGCTCTCAGGAAAAGATAACACCAGTGGTCCGTACGTACTTCAGAGTTGGAGGCAGCTTCCATTATCTGGGGGCACTATCCCTGCCGCCTTTTTTTTGGCAGCAATGGCCGAGCACCAACCCTGAGTTTGAGGAGCCGACCGCAAATGTGACACGTATAAGAGAAACTTTAGCAGACCCTGCATTGTACCGACCTGTAAAATATGTTTGCAGGTCGCATGGGCACGGTTATGTAGGCCGAATTTTACGGCGGCAGACTAAAAACCGCAAACAAACCCCTAAATTTTAAGAAAAGTTGTTTCGCGCGAGAAATTTAAGCAGCAGCTAGCCGGAGTTCGCTCGCATAGATCGTTCTTCTTCGCATAATAAGTTCGTACACGCCACATACATACATAAAGGTTAGATATGCTAGACGGGGCCTACACTACCGCACCACTACAACAAAATTGAGCTCACCTGAGCTCCTGTGGTAGCTGCCCACCAGCGGCGATCAGTCGGAGTCGGAGTCGACCTCGATGTAGAGCTTCGCCTGCTCCGCCTTCATCACACGCAGGTCAGCCTCCTTCGATGCGTGCGCCTGCGATGCCGTGAGGCCCGTCTCGAGGAAGAGCCGCTCGTACTCGAGCTCGCGCCGGATGCGCTCTTCCATCTCCGCCTGATCCCTCGCCGACCGCTCGAGGACGACGCGCTCGAGGAGCTCCTCCTGCCCCGGTGGGAGGTAGTCCTCGGGTCCGATGACGCCTCGGCGCGGCGGCGCATCGGGCACGGCCTCCTCCGGCTCCCTCTTCACCGGAACGAGCCACGAGCTCGATGCGCCCGCGGATGAGCACCCCGCGGAACCGTGGCCGGATGAGCTCCCCGCGGACCAGTTGCCGGAGGAGGCGCGGTGGCGACGGGCGCGCTCGAGTTCGAACTCGTCGAGCTCGCGCCGGTTGAATGTCGGCGGCGGCCGGGCACCGTGGTTGAGCCACTGACGCGCCCCCCGCTTGCGTGCGGCGTCAGATCTGGCGCGGCGGCGGCGCTCCGCCTCATCCCCCGAGTCGGCTATGGTGGTTCAAGGCTCGCCGGCGGCGAGAAATCGAGCGGCGCGGTGGGGAATTGGAGGGGAACGCGACTGCGGGGGGATAGGGTTTCGACCCGCATCTGCCCTGCAAACCCGCAGTTATAGTGGCTCGGGGGTTGCGTTTGCGGGCTGCGGTAAACATATTTACGGGACGGGCACCGATGCGGGCTCTGGTCTGGCCAGAAAAATGAGCCGAACTCGTATAATCGCCGGAATTATGCGGGTTTACGCCGGATGCGGGGTCTGCTAGAGTTGCTCTAACAACACAGGTAGGTGGTAGCTGTACTGAGATCAACTCAATTATGTAGCAGATGCGCAGCATGCGCTCAGATTCTAGCTTAATCACAAGAAAGCAAAATTAGATGGATGATTTGATTGATATTTATGAGGTATATATACCATTATATGGTATTGCAAGTGGCGAGAACATGCAGGCAACACCATGATTGCCCATTCGCGTTCAGGTAATATAAGTACATGCTCGCAATCATGACATGCTATTATCATATGCTGTCCACAAACAAAGACTACCATGTAGTATGTCCTCCATAAAAAAGTGGTGCAGTTTTTATTCTCATCCCATTAGTTTTTGGCATACATGGCATACTCGTTCACATGTAGGCCCTCGCATACTGCTCCACGGTCCTCAGATCCGCATCTTACGGGCATTCGGCCCGGTGGGTTAGGAGCCAGGGCAGTGCTACACCGAACGTTCAGTTACTCTTGATGGGAGGGCAGTCGCGCGCCGATGAGGGCGGTAACCCTGTTCGGCCAGTTCTTCCTATCAACACGCCCAATGAGAGCATGGCCCTTGATCGGTAGGGCCGTGATCATGGCGAAGTCCTCGAGCGTCACCGTTATCTCACCACACGGGAGATGGAAAGAGTGTGTCTTGGGCCGCCAACGGCCACCAACGATGTGAGAGCCGTGTGGACAAGCCTTGGCGGCGTACGCTTGAACTAGAGACCGAAACCCAACAATCCAGCTCTCCTGTAATACGGCTCGTAGCGGTTGTCGTACTTCATCTATTTGACCTTGGTCTGGCCCCTCATACGTAATGGCGGAAGCATCTGTCAACGTGCACACGAAAATAGTTAGTAAAAACTTTTGGGAAGGCAATTTTTTTAATGCAAGACGTTGATCAGTACTATTTACCACTCCGTTCTCGATGTAACGGGCGCGATGACCGTTGTCGAATGACGGGTCAAGCAAAGTGTAATTAGTGCCGATCGCCGGACCAAGGGGGGCCTCCTGAAACAAGAACATTTTGTTATCAACATATAATTAATCATATCATATTAACCATTCAACTAACACCAATCATATCATATTCAACAAATGTAAAAAAATACTATGAAAATGAACTACAGTTCATCTTAAACTAGTTAATCAATCCTTTCAATCCATCATATCACATTAACCAATCATATTCAACCATTCAACTAACATCAATCATATTATATTCAACAATTGTAAAAAAATACTATAAAGATTAACTAGGTTCACCTTCAAACTAGGTTCATCTTCAAACTAGTTAACAAATCAAACATATTCAACCACATCATCACATCACCGCATAAATCATATTCAAACATATTTAAGCACATCAAACATCAATAAATAATTCAATAAAAATGAACTAGGGTTCATCAACTATATAAAATAGGCCCCGCAAAAAAACTATATAAAATAGGCTCTATCATACTCAACTTCAACCATATCACCGCATCAATCATATTCAACCACATCACCACATCAATCATGTTCAAACATTTTTAACCACATCAAATACTAATAAATTATTCAAAAAAATATTAACATGAACTAGGGTTCATCAACTATATAAGATAGGCTCTATCATATTCAACTACATCAAACATCATATTACTCCTAACTAAACAAACCTAAAAACAACAAAAATCAAAATCTACTAGATGAAATAGGGTTCATCTTGTGCCAATAATGCGTTGAATTGAGAGCTTCTTAACTAAAACGAATTGGAGGGATTGAGAGAGCTTACTTTTCTCGTTTCGGAGCTATCTCGATACGCAAAAACGGTGGACAAACGAAGAAGATCGGATGGGGGGAGCGGAGGGGATGAGAGAGGGCTTCCCCTCTCTGTTCTTGCAGGCGGCGGCAGGGGAGAAGAAGATGGGGGCTGGGTTCATGGGTGGGCCCCACGAGCTGGCCCCGCGGGCTTATAACGGTTCGACACCTACCGCCAAGGACTTTGGTGGTAGGGTCGACTGCAGGAAACGGCTGCCGTTTGGCAAGGCTGACGTGGACGAGTGGGCTACCGCCGGTGCCCATGGCGGTAACATGTTCAAGCTTACTGCCGTGGTCCCTTCTGGTAGGGAAAGGGGTCAGATCACGAAAAAAGTTTCAACTGGGATCAAATCCGACTAAACGTGACCAAAAGGGTAAGAACGCAAAATTTTGCCTCCGGTGGCCACCCCGGCCGCAAAAGCAAAGGGAAAACAACAGAACAACCAACCGTCCTCCGCTTTGCTGCCCTGCTCGGACCAATCAACCGAGAGCGATGCCACCGGTAAGAGCATCTCCAGCAGCGCCCGCAACAGGCCCACATGCCACTTTTTCGGCGCCGGCGCCAAAAAAACGCCCAGTCGCGGCCCCAGGACGCCGAAAAGCGCCGGTTTGGCCCTTTTTTCCGCCCGGCGGTCACAGGCCGAACCCGGCGCACTGGAGGGCGATCGGGGGCTCCGGCGCAAGGGAAAAGCGCGGCTGGCCCACACCGTCACGTGAAAAGTCAAGATTTTCTTCCCCGACTCGCCTCCCACCCCCCGCGACCTCGACCGCCACTAGCTATATGCCGGCGCCGCTCGCCTCCCTTCACCGCTAGATAGCCATTCCCCACCGGAAAAATAGCAGAGGTTCGCCGCGGCAGCCCCTCCAACAGCAGTTGGGCGTTTCCGGCCGCCCTTTCCGGCCGCGGAGGGCCAGTTTAGCGGCGGGTACACGCCCACCGGGCGCAAGGTGTTTGGCGATTTGCCTGCCCCGGCGATGGACTCGGATGACGAGGAAGCGCTCGCCGCGCTGCTGGAGGAGGAAGCTGAGGCCTGAAGGAAATATGCCCTAGAGGCAATAATAAAGTTATTATTTATTTCCTCATATATCATGATAAATGTTTATTATTCATGTTAGAATTGTATTAGCCGGAAACATAATACATGTGTGAATATATAAACAAACAGAAGTCACTAGTATGCCTCTACTTGACTAGCTCGTTAATCAAAGATGGTTATGTTTCCTAACCATGAACAAAGAGTTGTTATTTGATTGACGAGGTCACATCATTAGTTGAATGATCTGATTGACATGACCAATTCCATTAGCTTAGCACCCGATCGTTTAGTATGTTGCTATTGCTTTCTTCATGACTTATACATGTTCCTATGACTATGAGAGTATGCAACTCCCGTTTATCGGAGGAACACTTTGTGTGCTACCAAACGTCACAACGTAACTGGGTGATTATAAAGGTGCTCTACAGGTGTCTCCAAAGGTACTTGTTGGGTTGGCGTATTTCGAGATTAGGATTTGCCACTCCGATAGTCGGAGAGGTATCTCTGGGCCCTCTCGGTAATGCACATCACATAAGCCTTGCAAGCATTACAACTAATATGTTAGTTGTGAGATGATGTATTACGGAACGAGTAAAGAGACTTGCCGGCAACGAGATTGAACTAGGTATTGGATATCGACGATCGAATCTCGGGCAAGTAACATACCGATGACAAAGGGAACAACGTATATTGTTATGCGGTCTGACCGATAAAGATCTTCGTAGAATATGTAGGAGCCAATATGGGCATCCAGGTCCCGCTATTGGTTATTGACCGGAGACGTGTCTCGGTCATGTCTACATTGTTCTCGAACCGTAGGGTCCGCATGCTTAAAGTTATGATGACAGTTATTATGAGTTTATGCATTTTGATGTACCGAAGTTAGTTCGGAGTCCCGGATGTGATCACGGACATGACGAGGAGTCTCAAAATGGTCGAGACATAAAGATCGATATATTGGAAGCCTATATTTGGACATCGGAATGGTTCCGAGTGAAATCTGCATTTTACTGAAGTACCAGGGGGTTACCGGAACCCCCCCGGGGGTTAATGGGCCCATATGGGCCTTAAGGGAAAAGAGGAGGGGCGGCCAGGGCAGGCCGCGCGCCCCCTCCCCCCTTAGTCCGAATAGGACAAGGAAGGGGGGGCGACGCCCCCCTTTTTCCTTTCCCCTCTCTCCTTCCTTCTCCTACAAGGCAAGGGAGAGGAGTCCTACTCCCGGTGGGACTAGGACTCCTCCTGGCGCACCCCTTGGGGGCCGGCCGCGCCCTCCCCTCCCCTCCTTTATATACAGGGACAGGGGGGCACCCTAGAACACACAAGTTGATCTTCGTGATCGTTCCTTAGCCGTGTGCGGTGCCCTCCTCCACCATATTCCACCTCGGTCATATCGTTGCAGTGCTTAGGCTAAGCCCTGCGTCGGTAGAACATCATCATCGTCATCACGCCGTCGTGCTGACGGAACTTCTCCCCGAAGCTTTGCTGGATCGGAGCCCGGGGAGCGTCATCGAGCTGGACGTGTGCTAAGAACTCGGAGGTGCCGGAGTAACGGTGCTTGGATCGGTCGGATCGGGAAGACGTACGACTACTTCCTCTACATTGCGTCAACGCTTCGCTTCGGTCTACGAGGGTACGTAGACAACACTCTCCCCTCTCGTTGCTATGCATCACCATGATCTTGCGTGTGCGTAGGAATTTTTTTGAAATTACTACGTTCCCCAACAGTGGTATCCGAGCCAGGTTTTATGGTTTGATGTTATATGCACGAGTAGAACACAAGTGAGTTGTGGACGATATAAGTCATACTGCCTACCAGCATGTCATACTTTGGTTCGGCGGTATTGTTGGATGAAGCGGCCCGGACCGACATTACGCGTACGCTTACGCGAGACTGGTTCTACCGGCGTGCTTTGCACACAGGTGGCTGGCGGGTGTCAGTTTCTCCAACTTTAGTTGAACCGAGTATGGCTACGCCCGGTCCTTGCGAAGGTTAAAATGGAGTCTATTTGACAAAGTACCATTGTGGTTTTGATGCGTAGGTGAGATTGGTTCTTGCTTAAGCCCATAGCAGCCACGTAAAACTTGCAATAAACAAAGTAGAGGACGTCTAACTTGTTTTTGCAGGGCATGTTGTGATGTGATATGGTCAAGACATGATGCTAAATTTTATTGTATGAGATGATCATGTTTTGTAACCGAGTTATCGGCAACTGGCAGGAGCCATATGGTTGTCGCTTTATTGTATGCAATGCAATCGCCCTGTAATGCTTTACTTTATCACTAAACGGTAGCGATAGTCGTAGAAGCATAAGATAGGCGAGACGACAACGATGCTACGATGGAGATCAAGGTGTCGCACCGGTGACGATGGTGATCATGACGGTGCTTCGAAGATGGAGATCACAAGCACAAGATGATGATGGCCATATCATATCACTTATATTGATTGCATGTGATGTTTATCTTTTATGCATCTTATCTTGCTTTGATTGACGGTAGCATTTTAAGATGATCTCTCACTAATTATCAAGAAGTGTTCTCCCTGAGTATGCACCGTTGCGAAAGTTCTTCGTGCTGAGACACCACGTGATGATCGGGTGTGATATGCTCTACGTTCAAATACAACGGGTGCAAAACAGTTGCACACGCGGAATACTCAGGTTATACTTGACGAGCCAAGCATATACAGATATGGCCTCGGAACACGGAGACCGAAAGGTCGAACGTGAATCATATAGTAGATATGATCAACATAATGATGTTCACCATTGAAACTACTCCATCTCACGTGATGATCGGACATGGTTTAGTTGATGTGGATCACGTGATCACTTAGAAGATTAGAGGGATGTCTATCTAAGTGGGAGTTCTTAAGTAATATGATTAATTGAACTTAAATTTATCATGAACTTAGTCCCTGATAGTATCTTGCTTGTTTATGTTGATTGTAGATAGATGGCCCGTGCTGTTGTTCCGTTGAATTTTAATGCGTTCCTTGAGAAAGCAAAGTTGAAAGATGATGGTAGCAATTACACGGACTGGGTCCGTAACTTGAGGATTATCCTCATTGCTGCACAGAAGAGTTACGTCCTGGAAGCACCGTTGGGTACCAGGCCTGCTGCTGATGCAACTGACGATGTTAAGAACGTCTGGCAGAGCAAAGCTGATGACTACTCGATAGTTCAATGTGCCATGCTTTACGGCTTAGAACCGGGACTTCAACAACGTTTTGAACGTCATGGGGCATATGAGATGTTCCAAGAGTTGAAGTTAATATTCCAACAGAATGCCCGGATTGAGAGATATGAAGTCTCCAATAAGTTCTATAGCTGCAAGATGGAGAAGAATAGTTCTGTTAGTGAGCATATACTCAAAATGTCCGGGTATTGTAATCACTTGATTCAACTGGGAGTTAATCTTCCGGATGATTGCGTCATTGACAGAATTCTCCAATCACTTCCACCAAGCTATAAAGGCTTCGTGATGAACTATAATATGCAAGGGATGGATAATACGATTCCTGAGCTCTTCGCAATGCTGAAAGCTGCGGAGGTAGAAATCAAGAAGGAGCATCAAGTGTTGATGGTCAACAAGACCACTAGTTTCAAGAAAAAGGGCAAAGGGAAAAAGAAGGGGAACTTCAAGAAGAACAGCAAGCAAGTTGCTGCTCAAGAGAAGAAACCCAAGTCTGGACCTAAGCCTGAAACTGAGTGCTTCTACTGCAAGCAGACTGGTCACTGGAAGCGGAACTGCCCCAAGTATTTGGCGGATAAGAAGGATGGCAAGGTGAACAAAGGTATATGTGATATACATGTTATTGATGTGTACCTTACTAATACTCGCAGTAGTACCTGGGTATTTGATACTGGTTCTGTTGCTAATATTTGCAACTCGAAACAGGGACTACGGATTAAGTGAAGATTGGCTAAGGACGAGGTGACGATGCACGTGGGAAATGGTTCCAAAGTCGATGTGATCGCGGTCGGCACGCTACCTCTACATCTACCTTCGGGATTAGTTTTAGACCTAAATAATTGTTATTTGGTGCCAGCGTTGAGCATGAACATCATATCTGGATCTTGTTTAATGCGAGACGGTTATTCATTTAAATCCGAGAATAATGGTTGTTCTATTTATATGAGTAATATCTTTTATGGTCATGCACCCTTAAGGAATGGTCTATTCTTATTGAATCTCGATAGTAGTGACACACATATTCATAATATTGAAGCCAAAAGATGCAGAGTTGATAATGATAGTGCAACTTATTTGTGACACTGCCGTTTAGGTCATATCGGTGTAAAATGCATGAAGAAACTCCATGCTGATAGACTTTTGGAACCACTTGATTATGAATCACTTGGTACTTGCGAACCGTGCCTCATGGGCAAGATGACTAAAACACCGTTCTCCGGTACTATGGAGAGAGCAACAGATTTGTTGGAAATCATACATACAGATGTATGTGGTCCGATGAATATTGAAGCTCATGGCGGATATCGTTATTTTCTCACCTTCGTAGATGATTTAAGCAGATATGGGTATATCTACTTAATGAAACACAAGTCTGAAACATTTGAAAAGTTCAAAGAATTTCAGAGTGAAGTGGAAAATCATCGTAACAAGAAAATAAAGTTTCTACGATCTGATCGTGGAGGAGAATATTTGAGTTATGAGTTTGGTCTACATTTGAAATAATGCGGAATAGTTTCGCAACTCACGCCACCTGGAACACCACAACGTAATGGTGTGTCCGAACGTCGTAATCGTACTTTACTTGATATGGTGCGATCTATGATGTCTCTTATAGATTTACCGCTATCATTTTGGGGTTATGCTTTAGAGACGGCTGCATTCACGTTAAATAGAGCACCATCGAAATCCATTGAGACGATGCCTTATGAACTATGGTTTGGCAAGAAACCAAAGTTGTCGTTTCTAAAAGTTTGGGGCTGCGACGCTTATGTCAAAAAGCTTCAACCTGATAAGCTCGAACCCAAATCGGAGAAATGTGTCTTCATAGGATATCCAAAGGAAACTATTGGATACACCTTCTATCACAAATCCGAAGGCAAGACTTTTGTTGCTAAATTCGGAAACTTTCTAGAGAAGGAGTTTCTCTCGAAAGAAGTGAGTGGGAGGAAAGTAGAACTTGATGAGGTAACTGTACCTGCTCCCCTATTGGGAAATAGCACATCACAGGAACCGGTTTCTGCGACGTATAAACCAATTGGTGAGGAAGTTAATGATGATGATCATGCAACTTCAGATCAAGCTACTACAGAACCTCGTAGATCAACCAGAGTAAGATCCGCACCAGAGTGGTACGGCAATCCTATTCTGGAAATCATGCTACTAGATCATGGTGAACCTACGAACTATGAAGAAGCGATGGTGAGCCCAGATTCCGCAAAATGGCTTGAAGCCATGAAATCTGAGATGGGATCCATGTATGAGAACAAAGTATGGACTTTGGTTGACTTGCCCGATGGTCGGCAAGCAATTGAGAATAAATGGATCTTCAAGAAGAAGACTGACGCTGACGGTAATGTTACTGTCTACAAAGCTCGACTTGTTGCAAAAGGTCCTCGACAAGTTCAAGGGATTGACTATGATGAGACCTTCTCACCCGTAGCGATGCTTAAGTCTGTCCGAATCATGTTAGCAATTGCCGCATTTTATGATTATGAAATTTGGCAGATGGATGTAAAAACTGCATTCCTGAATGGATTTCTAGAAGAAGAGTTGTATATGATGCAACCAGAAGGTTTTATCGATCCAAAGGGAGCTAACAAAGTGTGCAAGCTCCAGCAATCCATTTATGGACTGGTACAAGCCTCTCGGAGTTGGAATAAACGCTTTGATAGTGTGATCAAAGCATTTGGGTTTGTACAGACTTTTGCAGAAGCCTGTATTTACAAGAAAGTGAGTGGTAGCTCTGTAGCATTTCTGATATTATATGTCGATGACACATTACTAATCGGAAATGATATATAATTTCTGGATAGCATAAAGGGATACTCGAATAAGATTTTTTCAATGAAAGACCTCGGTGAAGCTGCTTACATATTGGGCATCAAGATCTATAGAGATAGATCAAGACAGTTAATTGGACTTTCACAAAGCACATACCTTGACAAAGTTTTGAGGAAGTTCAAAATGGATCAAGCAAAGAAAGGATTCTTGCCTGTACTACAAGGTGTGAAGTTGAGTAAGACTCAATGCCCGACCACTCCAGAAGATAGAGAGAAAATGAAAGATGTTCCCTATGCTTCAGCCATAGGCTCTATCATGTATGCAATGCTGTGTACCAGACCTGATGTGTATCTTGCTATAAGTTTAGCAGGGAGGTACCAAAGTAATCCAGGAGTGGATCACTGGACAGCGGTCAAGAACATCCTGAAGTACCTGAAAAGAACTAAGGATATGTTTCTCATATATGGAGGTGACAAAGAGCTCATCGTAAACGGTTACGTTGATGCTAGCTTTGACACTGATCCAGACGATGCTAAATCGCAAACCGGATACGTGTTTACATTAAACGATGAAGCTGTCAGTTGGTGCAGTTCTAAACAAAGCGTCGTGGCGGGATCTACATGTGAAGCAGAGTACATAGCTGCTTCGGAAGCGGCAAATGAAGGAGTCTGGATGAAGGAGTTCATATCCGATCTAGGTGTCATACCTAGTGCATCGGGTCCAATGAAAATCTTTTGTGACAATACTGGTGCAATTGCCTTGGCAAAGGAATCCAGATTTCACAAGAGAACTAAGCACATCAAGAGACGCTTCAATTCCATCCGGGATCTGGTCCAGGTGGGAGACATAGAGATTTGCAAGATACATACGGATCTAAATGTAGCAGACCCGTTGACTAAGCCTCTTCCACGAGCAAAACATGATCAGCACCAAAACTCCATGGGTGTTAGAATCATTACTGTGTAATCTAGATTATTGATTCTAGTGCAAGTGGGAGACTGAAGGAAATATGCCCTAGAGGCAATAATAAAGTTATTATTTATTTCCTCATATATCATGATAAATGTTTATTATTCATGCTAGAATTGTATTAGCCGGAAACATAATACATGTGTGAATATATAAACAAACAGAAGTCACTAGTATGCCTCTACTTGACTAGCTCGTTAATCAAAGGTGGTTATGTTTCCTAACCATGAACAAAGAGTTGTTATTTGATTGACGAGGTCACATCATTAGTTGAATGATCTGATTGACATGACCCATTCCATTAGCTTAGCACCCGATCGTTTAGTATGTTGCTATTGCTTTCTTCATGACTTATACATGTTCCTATGACTATGAGATTATGCAACTCCCGTTTATCGGAGGAACACTTTGTGTGCTACCAAACGTCACAACGTAACTGGGTGATTATAAAGGTGCTCTAGAGGTGTCTCCAAAGGTACTTGTTGGGTTGGCGTATTTCGAGATTAGGATTTGTCACTCCGATAGTCGGAGAGGTATCTCTGGGCCCTCTCGGTAATGCACATCACATAAGCCTTGCAAGCATTACAACTAATATGTTAGTTGTGAGATGATGTATTACGGAACGAGTAAAGAGACTTGCCGGCAACGAGATTGAACTAGGTATTGGATACCGACGATCGAATCTCGGGCAAGTAACATACCGATGACAAAGGGAACAACGTATATTGTTATGCAGTCTGACCGATAAAGATCTTTGTAGAATATGTAGGAGCCAATTTGGGCATCCAGGTCCCGCTATTGGTTATTGACCGGAGACGTGTCTCGGTCATGTCTACATTGTTCTCGAACCGTAGGGTCTGCACGCTTAAAGTTACGATGACAGTTATTATGAGTTTATGCATTTTGATGTACCGAAGTTAGTTCGGAGTCCCGGATGTGATCACGGACATGACGAGGAGTCTCGAAATGGTCGAGACATAAAGATCGATATATTGGAAGCCTATATTTGGACATCGGAATGGTTCCGAGTGAAATCGGCATTTTACTGGAGTACCGGGGGGTTACCGGAACCCCCCCGGGGGTTAATGGGCCCATATGGGCCTTAAGGGAAAAGAGGCCCTCCCCCCTTAGTCCGAATAGGACAAGGAAGGGGGGGGGGGCGGCGCCCCCCTTTTCCTTTCCCCCTCTCTCCTTCCTTCTCCTACAAGGCAAGGGAGAGGAGTCCTACTCCCGGTGGGAGTAGGACTCCTCCTGGCGCACCCCTTGGGGGTCGGCCGCGCCCTCCCCTCCCCTCCTTTATATACGGGGGCAGGGGGGCACCCTAGAACACACAAGTTGATCTTCGTGATTGTTCCTTAGCCGTGTGCGGTGCCCCCTCCACCATATTCCACCTCGGTCATATCGTTGCAGTGCTTAGGCGAAGCCCTGCGTCGGTAGAACATCATCATCGTCATCACGCCGTCGTGCTGACGGAACTCCTCCCCGAAGCTTTGCTGGATCGGAGCCCGGGGAGCGTCATCGAGCTGTACGTGTGCTAAGAACTCGGAGGTGCCGGAGTAACGATGCTTGGATCGGTCGGATCGGGAAGACGTACGACTACTTCCTCTATGTTGCGTCAACGCTTCCGCTTTGATCTACGAGGGTACGTAGACAGCACTCTCCCCTCTCGTTGCTATGCATCACCATGATCTTGCGTGTGCGTAGGAATTTTTTTGAAATTACTACGTTCTCCAACAAGGCCGACGTCCAGGAAGAAGAGCATCTCATGGTGCTCGCCGCCCTCGCCCAGCTGCTGGCGAGCAATGAAAAGCCGCGGAGAGGTGGCTTGGCGCTGGGGCGGGTGAAAGCAAAGAACCGGCATCGTCTCAAAGGCTACTGCATGCTCTACTCTGACTACCTCGCCGATGCTCCGCTTCACGGCGACAAAACATTTCGGCGCCGTTATCGGATGAGCCAAAAGCTCTTCCTCAGGATTGTGAATTCCATCCGGGAGTTCGACAACAACTTCGAGTGCAAGATGGATTGCACCGGCAAACTTGGATTCACCTTGATCCAGAAGTGCACGACAGCGATGAGGATGCTTGCATACGGAGCTCCCGGTGATTCACTCGACGACTATGGGCGCATGGCCGAGTCCACCAGCATAGAGTGTTTCTACAAGTTCTATCGGGCAGTGGTGGCAGTGTTTGGACCGCAATACTTGAGAACATCCAATGCGAAGACACTGCTCGAATCCTAGCACAGAATGCAGCAAGAGGATTTCCTGGGATGCTTGAAAGCATTGACTGTATGCATTGGAAATGGAAGAATTGCCCATTTTCTTGGCAGGGGATGTACAAAGGCGCCAAAGGCGGTTGCAGTGTGGTACTTGAGGCGGTGGCCACACAGGACCTCTGGATTTGGCACTCCTTCTTTGATATATCAGGAACTCACAATGACATCAACGTGCTTCAGTGCTCTCCTGTCTTTGCCAAGCTTGTTGAAGGTCACTCTCCTCCGGTGAACTTCGAGATCAATGGACGGCACTACAACAAGGGGTACTATCTAGCTGATGGCATCTATCCGAGATGGTCGACATTTATGAAGACCATCTGAAACCCTGTGCCAAGAGGCAAGAACGTCTGGTTTGCGAAGATTCAGGAGGATTGCAGGAAGGATGTTGAGCGGGAATTTGGTGTGCTCCAATCTCGATTTGCTGTTATCCGGTACCCCGCTCAGACCTGGTCGAAGATCAAATGTGGGAGATCATGACTTGCTGTGTCATCTTGCACAACATGATCATCGAAAGCGAGCAAGAAGACCCAGTGTTTGACACTGAACCATACTACAGGCAAGGCCCTCTAGCCGAAGTTGATCACCAGCTACCGGCAATCTGGGCTGCCTACCTCAGTATGCGTCAGGAGATCCGACACCCACAGGTGCATCATCAACTGTAGTAGGATCTGATAGAGCACCTATGGAGGCTCAAGGGCGACGCCGGACGCGACGTGTGATGAAATATAAGTTTTTATTTGTTGAACTATATAATTTGTATTGAACTATTTGTTGTTGCACTATTTTGTTAAATTATTTGATTTTCTGTGATGAACTTTGTGATAAAAAAATATTTATATATTGATAATTCAACGTCGTACCATGGCGAACCATGCCGAATATGGGTCTATTCTCGCCCACCTTATTCGTCGAAAGTGGGCCGAAAAGTGAGTCAATATCGGTGCCTGGAGCGACCTGGGGGCGACGGCTGGACGGCCAACCGCCTCCAGCATCGATTTAGTGCCGACTCGCCCCGAGGGGGCGCGTAAAAGGGCCAACCGCTGGAGATGCTCTAACTCTACTCGCCTTGCCCTTTTTGTCTGATGAAGGCGCTGCACAAAAGCAGGCAGCAGATGCATTGCCATGGCTCCTGCTGCAGATGGGTATGCAGCAGTTGGAGTCAAAAGGAAAAGGCTTCGTCGTCGCCAGAAGAAGAGGCGGCAGACATACATAGGGAAGGTACAGACAGCTTCGCTTTCCGACGCCGTATTTGCTCCCAGTTTCAGTTTGGGCCGGCAACGCGCGTCGTCACAGAGCGAGACGTGCATCTGCATGGATATGATTAACCAAAGAGATTGTACATTTTCCCTCCGGTTCCTTGTCTCGAGGTGTGCTAACGGCAAAGATAGATTAGAAAATAGAATCATGGGACTTGATCAAGCTCTTGACTCTTGAGAGTGCGTTCTTCCAGGAAAAGATAACACCAGTGGTACGTAATCCCTCCGTTTCAAAAAAGATGACTCAATTTGTATTAAATTTGTATAAAGTTAATATAAATTAAGTCATCTATTTTAAAACAGAAAGAGTATTACGCAGTATTTCAGAGTTGGAGGCAGCTTCCATTATCTGGGGGACACCATCATCTCCTTGTCTGGCCTGCCTTTTGGCAGCACGAACCCTGACTTTGTGGAGCCGATGGCAAATGTGACACGTATAGCAGCACAGGTAGGTGGTATCTGCACAGAGATCAGCTCAATGATGTACCAGATGCGCTCAGATTCTAGATTAATCAGGGGAAAGCCAAAATTAGATGGAAGTCTTGATTGATATTCATGATGTACTCCCTCCGTTCCAAAATAGATAACTCAACTTTGTAACGAAGGGAGTATATATTTACACATATCCTAATATCTGGAGTATTTGCAAGTGGCGAAAACATGCAGGCAACACCATGATTGCCGATTCGCGTTCAGGTAAATATAAGTACATGCTCGCAATCATGACATTCTAGTATTATCATACGCTGTCCACAAACAAAGATTATCATCTAACGTCCTCCATAGAAAATGGTCCAGTTTTTATACTCTATATCATACAGTATTAATTTTTTGGTATACATGGCAATGCTCGATCGTTCATTGGCCGCCATTTTTCCTGGGTGCATGCACGACTTTTCTCCCCTTTATGTTTTCTATATTAGTTAACAGAATCACCGGCGTCCAATCAGCGTACAAGAGAAGGTTCGGTGTCGAGAGTTGCCGGCCACGATCTCCTCCCCATCGAACGCATAAAAAAATAACGGGAACACGTCTCACAACTGTCTCATCTTCCAACCCCTTCTTTGTCAAATTTTCAATGCCTACATCAAACACCATAAATAAAATACTAATCATGCTAACAAGATCAGAACTCAGAAGCATATTTTATCAAGACAAATTGGGAGACCAAAAAAGAAAGATCACCCGGCACCAGCAGCACCATGATTCAAAAAAAGGTGCAAAATATGATTTGAAAAAAATATTAACCATGTATTTTTAAAATTTAAACGTATATAGTAAAATGTTTTATAAGTATACGTAAAATGTACAAAGTGTATGAAAAACAATAGACAACAAAATCTATATTGGAAAATTGGTAATCATGTATGTGAAAAAATTTAAACATGTTTAATATATATTTTCCTAATGTAGATGAGAAATGTACAAATATATGGAAAATAGAAAAAAGAATAAGAAAAAAGCCAAAGATGGGGTCGTCCCAATAGCCTCCGTTGTCGGGGAGTATGAGCAACCCATACCACTCGAGTTGTATCCAACGACGGGTCTTGTGTCGCGGGCAGGGAGCGGAGTATACCTGGCCATCCGCCGGGCCGGGTCGGGCCTGACCAAGCCAAGGCAGAAAACCTAGGTCCGAGCCCGGTCCAGCCATTGGGACTACTTTTCAGGCCCAAGCCCGACCCGTTAGAGGAAAAGCCCATCGGGCCTTGGACCTCGGGCTAGGCCCCTTCCCTAAAACGTAAAACACCCGAGCCCATGCCCGCCTGACGTATGCTTCGGGCACAAAACTCAGGCCCAAGCCCGTCCCGACGTGTGCCTCGGGCCGGTCGGGTCGGGCTTTTTCGGGCCGGGTATCCCGAGGCCAGGTATAGAGTAGAGCATCCCCTCACCTCATGCGATGAGCGCACTCCTTCATTTCTTTGTTAGCTAGTTTAATTTTATTTTTGATCATTTTGTTCGTTGATATTTTCAAATATTGTAAATATATATGTTTTGGATATTACATTAGCTACTTGTTTCTAAATGTTAATCATGAATTTTTAAAAAATCATGAAGTGTAAAAAATGTTCATGCAACTTTTTAAAAATATGTATAGCATTCAAAAAAATGTTTCATGACATAAATGTTTACACGTTAGGAAAAATTGTTCGGGAAAATAGAGTACGTTATAAGAAATTAATCAGTCAATTGAATATTCAGGAACAAAAATTTCCTCCTTCAAGTTTTTTTCTTATTTTATTATTTCTTAGTAGTCTTAGTATTAGATTTTTCATTTTGATGAGCCTCGCTTTGTGCAATTCATGGAATATCCATTTTCTTGGAATAATGAATTAAGGAAAAATGATATGAGTCTTTTTTAGAAGATAAAGAATTTTATTCCATAGATGCGGAGTCACAAACAGCTGGTAAAAAGCTCCGCGATACAGGGTGGGCAATCCTGTAACCAACAAGTCATGCTACACTATATTCTATCATAGTTCGCCGGGCGATCAGCTAGTCTGTTTTGAGCTCTAGAAATTTTTAAAGGAACATCAAGCCTATATGTGGACAAGGAACAAAGCGCCATGGAACAATTAGAATGGATGATTAATGGAAGTTTGATCGTTCCAAAGCCAACGCCAGGCCCTCTCTTATTGCATGTAGTTCTGCTTCTAGAGCGTGATTGCAGAAAAGGATATATTGGTAAGTGTAAGTGCATCTAGTGCCCCTTAGTGATTTTGATGTATTGAAGACTTATAGGTTAAGGGACTGATGCGTTTGTGAGTGTACACATATTCATAAGTCTATGAGGAGTTTGATATTTATAGAGAAAGTCGACCCCTAAAAATGAAGTTCTTCTTATAAAGACTTTGGATTTCTGAAGACTTTCTGAAGATTTTGAAAGTGAAGAAATTAGTGTAACCTTGAAGACTTGGTATTCATTCGAGGAACATGAAACACGAAGACTTTTGTTTTCGTAGTTTCATTTTCTCTTTCTTGAGTCATAGGAAACACCGTACTGTTAAAGGGGGTCGAGGAAATACTAAGGAAAAATTTCCATGTGATGCTCAACTCAAAATCCTACACCTATCAATCCCTTCGAGTGAAGCAATTGGAAATCTCATACAGTTCAGTCATATTGTTCAGTGACAGAGATGAAGTTCTTCTGGTCTATGAGGAATTTGTTCTGACTGAGGAGTCAGGAATTTGCGAGTGCGGATAGCCTACACAGTGAGGATCATGATAGCCCTGAGGAATTTGAGGCTCAAATTTCTAACCATTGTTGTGCTATGCGCCAGCTGTCCCAAAATATCTTATCCACCTAACAGTCATATTATTGAAGGGCATTTATGTCTTATCATGTCGGGCTGCTCCCTAGGCTGTAAATAGCCGCCCCCTACAACCACTAGCTGGTTGGCTAATCCGAGAGAAACTGACACTTGTCATTTGAGAGCATCCCATCCTCCGAGGACTTTGAGCAAAAATCATCAAGTGAGGAAAACCCAAACCCAAACACCTACAAACCCAAAGTGATTGAGCATCACTGAAGAGATTGATCCTGCATCGATCCGATGCTTGTTACCTTTGAAGACCATGCTTCTTCCAGACGGTTAGGCGTCATGGTCTAGAGCATCCAAGAGGAAATTGTGGATCGCCGAGTGAACGTGTTTGTGAAGGTACGGAAGTCACCTGAAGACTTACCACGAGTGATTGGGTGAGGTCTGTGTGACCTTAGCTCAAGGAGAATACGGTGAGGACTGTGTGTCCTCAGGTTTAAATACCTAGCTGCTCCAACCAGATGTACAACTGAGACAACAGTTGGAACTGGTCTACCAAATCATTGTCTTCACCAAGCTTACTGGTTTTATTTTCTCAACCTTTTCATTTCCTCATTACAGTTGTTGTGTGCTTGTTCATATCTGTTTGAAGACTTTGACTGAAGACTTTCTCAATTTTTGCAGTTTAATTTCTTCAGTCTGTTTGTCTTCATCCTGTGTTATCCTGTGATTACGCTTTCCGTACTCTGTGCTTGTCTTCATTTCATCATGATGATCATGCTTGTGTTCTGTTATGTTACCTTTGAGTACTTATTCTGCTGCTAGTAGTTCTTCGCTAAGGGATTTCCTCACTCGCAAATTCCTCAGTGAAGAATTCATAAAAATCGTCTATTCACCCCCCTCTAGTCGATATAACACACTTTTAATTGGTATCAGAGCAAGGCACTCCCTTGTTCTGTGTGATTTTGGTTTAACCGCCTGGAGTTTTAGTTATGTCGACCACAGGTATGATCAAGGTCTCTGCTGGGTGTCCTACCTTCGATAGGACGGACTACCCCTACTAGAAGAATAAGATGCGAATGCATCTTGAGGCAATTGATAACGATCTCTGGTATGTTGTGAAAAATGGTGTTCCCTCAGTCACACCCTCTCTGAATGTTGCTGATGTGAAGAGATTCAAGCAACTTGACTCTCAAGCGAAGAATATCATATGTGGCCATATGAGAAAATGACAGTATGGCAGAGTGAGTGCTTTGGAAACTGCTAAGCTTATCTGGGATAGGTTGTCCAAAGTCAATGAAGGAGTCTCAACACAGCGTGACTCTCGAGTTGATGTTCTTCGCAATCTCTTCAACCGCTTCAAAAGACTCGATAATGAAAATGTTCAACAAACCTTTGACCGCCTCATTGACATCTCAAATGAGCTTCAAGCGCTTGGCGCCACTGACATCACCAATCATGAGGTGGTGAAGAAATTGCTGAGATCGCTTGATTCCTCATTTGATAGTCTAGCATTGATGATACAAGAACGTGCTGATTACAAGTCACTTGATCCCGCTGATATCCTCGAGAGGCTAAATACTCATGAGTTCCAGCTTGCTGAGAAGAGAGATCTTTGTGGTTCGAGCTATGGCAGATCGCGTGCCCTGAAGGCCAAGGCAGTGTCTGAATCTGAAGATTCTGCAGCAGCCTTGGTGATCCTGAAGAACTAAGCCATGAGCTTGCACTGCTCGTGAAGAAATTTCAGAAGTTCTCAAGACATGGTCGCTTTGGAAAACCTTCAAGGAGCAATGATTCCTCATCCAGTGACTACAAGAAGAGGCTTTGTCACATATGCAAGAAATCTGGACACTACATTCAAGATTGTCCTCAGTGGGAAAAGGAATCAAAGAAGAAGAAATACAAGGATTACAGTTCTGATGATGCGAAGAAAAAGAAGAAATCCTCAAAATCTTCATAATCAAAATCCTCGAAGTCTTCGTCTCAGAAGAAGAGCAGCTCCAAGAAGGCTCGGGCATTCATTGGCAAGGAAATGGACTCTGAGGCTGAATCTGAGGAACATGAGGAAGAGGAGGCATCTGAGGAGTCTGAGTCTGTTGTGGCGAGTCTAGCTCTCGCTACAGCATTCGTCAGCAAGCCTATCCTCAGCTCTAAAGAAAAAGACCTCACCAACAAGGCTGATGAAGGCAATGATGACTTCGCTCCCACCTATTGCTTCATGGCAAAAGGTGCCAAGGTACTCAAATATACCTCCTCTGAATCAAGTGAGAATGAATCTGATGAAAACCTCAAGCCCAACTATTCTAAACTTGCTAAGATTTCTGTGAAACAACAAAAGGCTTTTGAAAAGGTTCAAAACATGCTAGACAAAAGTGATGATATGTTGGGTGAAGAAATGGATCGTACTAAAATCTTGACTGAAAATCTTCAGAGAATTCAGTCTAGGTTTGACAACCTTCAAGGTCATCATAACACTCTCTTTTCTGATCATGAGAAGCTTTCCTATGAATTTCTTCAAAGAGAGCAAGATCTTGAGAAGCTAAGAGTGAGTTATGAAGATCTTTAGAAGGAGCGCGATTCATTGCTAGCTCAACAAATCAACGCTGCTCAGGAAGAATTTATTCCTCCATGTTTGAAGTGCATTGAACATGAATCTGCTAATTCTTCACCTGAATGTTCAAATGCTTCTAATGCTACAAATTCTTCAACTGTCTCTGCTATCACTAATTCCTCATCTGAGGACATTGCTAGTATCACTGATGATGCAGAGCTGAAGGAATTGTACATGACAGGCATGTACAAAAGCCTCAAAGGGCATCAGTCTCTTTGTGATGTGCTTAGAAAGCAGATCCTCAACAGGAACCCTAGGAAAGAGGGTATTGCCTTTGAGAGGAAACTCAATGCTGATGGTACATATTGGAAGCCTAAGACGTACCCCAAAATCTCATGGGTTGCTGCAAAGGGACCTCCAGTTGATCCATCTAATCTATCTGGCTTTACATGTGAATCTCCTCATTCTTCTGATGAGTCATTCGGCTCCAACTATAAACTGTTCAAAAATCAGAATGGTGAAGTATTTGCTAGATATGTTGGCACTAACTGCAAGAATGGTTCCCCTATGAAGAAAATCTGGTTCCCAAAAAGTGCCTTGAAAGTCTTCAGGTGAATGCCCTCATGACACCACCTGTGAAGAATAGGAACCCCAGATCAAATTCTTCATATGGACCAGATTCTTTATATGGATCAAAGTCCTCATATGAATATCATCATACTAACAACTCTGTTTCGCAGGGAAGAGCTAAGGGCTATGGATATGAGCACTATTCTTCTAACCATTATGTTCATAAGTCCTCGAAGAATTTCTCTGCTTATTCATATGCTTACCCTAACACCTCTTATGTGAAACGAAATGGGCTGGCTTCTATGCCACCTGTCTCGCATGGAGCTCGCAGAGTGATGAACTCTTTGCCACCCCTTCAGATGTGGGTGGTGAAGAAAAAGAACTAATCTCTTATGCAGGGTCAGGTCTCCAGACGTGCTAAAACGTCTGAAGAATTTGCTGGAGACCTGAAAATTGCCTGAAAGGATGCAGGCTAATCATGAAGAAATGAACTTTCATTTCTCACGTCCTCATACCGTTTTATCCGTTCCCTTGCTTGATGAAATTGATCTGATAAATTGATGTCATATTCTTCACTGATGAAGTATATGAGTTCGTAAGCTGCACTAATTCATCTGCAGGATGATCAACCCAAAGCCAGTGAGTGGGTCCTCGATAGTGGATGTACAAATCACATGACTGGTGACAAGAATCTATTGATGGATGCTCTCTTATCTCCATCGCATCTGAAGCATATCATCTTCACTGACAAAGGAAAGTCAGGTATTGGGTCTAGGTAAGGTTGCGATCTCAAAGGATCGATACATGGACAAAGTCATCCTTGTCGAGTCCTTAGGATACAACCTCATGTCTGTCTCAATGCTTTGCGATCTTGATATGGTTGTTGTCTTTGTCAAGTATTGTTGTGTTGTGATCATGGAAGCTGACAATTCCATAGTCTTCGAAGACTTTAGGAGAGGAGACTTGTATATTGTTGATTTCTCTACAGGACCACAACCAGCTGTGTGCCTACTTGCAAAAGCTTCAGAAGGCTAGCTATAGCATCGACGACTTGGTCATGCATGCATGAGGAATTTGCACACGCTTGCAAAGGAGAAGCATGCCATTGGCATTGAGAATTTCAAATTCCTCAAGGATCACTTATGCGGTGCCTATGAAGCTGGAAAGATGACCAAGGCCAAGCTTCCAGCGAAGACTATCATGACTACCACTCGCCCATTTGAATTGCTTCACATGGATCTCTTCGGTCCTAACCATTATTCTGCAGAAGTCTTCAAACGATTTTCTTCAAGGGCTTCAACCAACTTTGGTGTGAAGATCAAGCACATCAGAAGTGACAATGGAACTGAGTTCAAGAATTCTGGTCTCGATGACTATCTTGATGAACTTGGTATTACTCATGAGTTATCCGCTCCTTATACTCAACAGAATGGCGTCGTGGAGCGCAAAAACAGGACTCCTGTTGAGATGGCTCGCACTATGCTTGATGAGTACAAAACGCCTCGTCATTTCTGGATTGATGCAATTGATACTGCGTGCCACATCATCAACATAGTATATCTTCACAAATTCTTCAAGAAGGCTGCCTATGAACTCTTCACTGACAAGAAACCCAATGTGAGTTCAAAGTCTTCGGTGCTAAATGCTGGATTAGGGATCCACATCACAACTCTAAATTTGCACCGAAATCACATGAAGGCTTTATGCTTGGTTACGGAAAGGACTCGCACACCTAGAGAGTTTTCAACAACGTTCTTCACAAGGTTGTTGAAACTGTAGATGTACGGTTCGATGAAACTAAGGGCTCGCAAAGAGAGCACCTACCTTCTGTGATAGATGAACCAACACGTGAAGCAACTATCAAGTTCAAGGCTACTGAGGATGTCATTCCTACCAAAGAATCTGCTGAAGAATTTATTCCAGAATGTGAAGAACGTCGAGCTGAGGCACCTGAAGAAAATGGTGCTGAAGAAAATGTTGATCAAATTCCTCGATGACAACCAGCTCATCCCCGCGTTGCAAAAGAAGTGCAAATTGAGAAGATCATCGATGACATTGAAGCACCAGGTCCTCTCACATGCTCAAGAGCTTCACATTTATCTAACTTTTGTGGGCACTTTGCTTTGTCTCTATCACAGAGCCCACTAAGGTAGATGAAGTATTTCTGGAGCCTGAGTGGATTCAGGCCATGCAAGAAGAATTACATCAGTTCAAGCTCAACAACGTCTGGAAATTGGTCAAACATCCAGATCCTCACAAGCACAATATCATTGGCACAAAGTGGATCTACCGCAACAAGCAAGATGAAAATGGCCTTGTGGTGAGAAATAAGGCACGGCTTGTAGCTCAACGCTACACACAAGTTGAAGGAATTGATTTCGATGAAACTTTTGCACCTGTTGCTATACTTGAGGCTATTCACATATTACTTGCTTATGCTAACCATCATGATATCACTCTATATCAAATGGATGTGAAAAGTGCATTCCTCAATGGTAAGCTTGAGGAAGAAGTATATGTTGCTCAACCCCCAGGTTTTGAAGATCCAAAGCATCCTGACAAAGTCTTCGGACTCAATAAGGCCCTCTATGGCCTCAAGCAGGCCCCTCGGGCGTGGTATGATACTTTGAAGGAATTCCTCATGAAGAAAGGCTTCAAACCCGGTTCACTCGACCCTACTCTTTTCACTAAATCTTATGATGGTGAACTGTTTGTGGGCCAAATATATGCTGATGATATTATCTTTGGCTGCACTGACCAATGTTATAGTGATGAATTTGCCTATATGATGAGTGAAGAATATCAAATGTCTATGATGGGAGAATTGAAATTCTTCTTAGGTCTTCAAATTCGTCAACAGCGCAATGGCATATTCATATCTCAGGAGAAATACCTCAAGGATGTACTAAGGAAATTCGGCATGCAAGACTGCAAAGGCGTCAAAATTCCTATGCCCACAAATGGCCATCTATGCACTGATGAAAATGGTATTGACTTCGATCAAAAGGTATACCGCTCCATGATTGGTTCTTTATTGTACTTATGTGCATCTAGGACAGATATTATTCTTAGTGTTTGCATGTGTGCCCGATTTCAAGCTACACCAAAGGAATCACACCATAAGGTGGTGAAGCATATTCTTCGATATCTAGCTCACACACCAACACTTGGATTATGATACCCCAAGGGCTCGGCTTTTGATCTCATTGGATATTCAGACTCTGACTATGCTGGTGATCGTGTGGACCGCAAGTCAACATCTGGTACATGTCATTTCTTTGGAAGATCTTTGGTATGTTGGTCCTTGAAGAAACAGAACTGCGTATCACTGTCTACTGCTGAAGCTGAGTACATTGCTGCTAGTTCTTGCCGTGCTCAATTGCTATGGATGAAGCAAACTCTCAAGGACTACGGCGTCAACGTGAAGAATGTGCCTCTCTTCTGTGACAATGAGAGTGCTATCAAGATTTCTCACAACCCAGTTCAGCACTCAAAGACAAAGCACATTCAGATTCGTCATCATTCTCTTCATGATCATGTGTTGAAGGGCGACATTTCTATTGAGCACGTGAAGACTGAAGAACAGCTTGCCGATATCTTCACTAAGCCTTTGGATGAGAAGAGATTTAGCAAGTTGCGGTGTGAGCTAAATATCTTAGAATCTTCGAATGTTCTTTGAAAAGGACACTCATACTGACACTTATGCAAAATTGATGACTTAGAGCATCTCCAGTCGGCCCCCCAGGATGCCCCCATGAGCACTTTTTGCACGCCGGCGCCTAATTTTTCTCCCAGTCGGGACCCCAAGAGCTCAGTTTTCGCCGGATTTGGCTAAAAATAGAGTCGGCGGTCCCTGGCGAAACCCAGCCCACCGAGGCACTTGGGGCTGGAGAGAGAAGATTTTGCATGCGTCTGGCCCACATTTAGCCTCCCACTCCCTCTCTCCGCAACCTTTTTCTCTGCCCGGGCCCGCATCCCCACCTGTCGCCTCCCTGCCTCGCTCGCCGCCTCCGCGCCAGGAACCCTTCATCCTTGTTCGTGTCGCCGCAGCCGAAGGCCATGCCGGGGAGCTCCGTCTTGGCCAGCGTCAAGGACTCGGCGGCCAGGAAGTCGTGTTCCAGGCGGCCAGGAAGCCCTGCGTCGACGAGGCGTGCGGCCATGGTCCAGGCAGCCGGCGACGCTGTGGGCGGGCGCGGGCGGTGAGGCCTGCCACGGGCAGCCCCGGCACCGGGCGCACCGGCCACTGGCAGCCCCGGCTCCGAGCGTGGCAACCATGCGGGCTGCGGCTTTGACCCCGGCGCCGAGGGGGGTGGCGCAGCCGCCTTGGACGTGTTCGCCATGGCTGTGGTGAATGGGTCGAAGTCGGGCCCGGGCCCGTGCCCGGCCAGGCCCCAAGCCGAGGAGACCACATGGCGGACCTGGCGACGAGCCGACCATGGCGACAAGACGACGCTGCCACCGTCTAGCAGACACGGCGGAAGTGGTGGGCTTCAGCGGCCGGATCTTGCCTTCGTCGAAGAGCTCGTCGGCAGCTGATCCGGCTCCTACGGGCGCGAGCAGCACAGGCACGCGAGCGGGCCCGAGCAGCCGGGCGCGGGCGCGGGCGAGCGGGCGAGCGGCCTGCTACCTCTTGAGCACTGCGTTGGTTTTCCCCAAAGAGGAGAGGATGATGCAGCAAAGTAGCATAATTATTTCCCTCATTTTTTGAGAACCAAGGTATCAATCCAGTAGGAGGCCACGCTCAAGTCCCTCGTACCTGCACAAAATGATAGCTACTCACAACCAACACGATTAGGCGTTCTCAATCCCTTCACGGTCACTTACGAGAGTGAGATCTGATAGACATAATATTTTTGTATTTTTGGTATAGAGATGCAAAGTAAAAAGTAAAAGACAAAGTAAAAAAGCAAGCAAGATTAAAGTGATGGAGATTGATATGATGAGAGTAGACCCGGGGGCCATAGGTTTCACTAGTGGCTTCTCTCGAGAGCAAGTATTCTACGGTGGGTGAACAAATTACTGTTGAGCAATTGACATAATTGAGCATAGTTATGAGAATATCTAGGTATGATCATGTATATAGGCATCACGTCCGAGACAAGTAGACCGACTCCTGCCTGCATCTACTACTATTACTTCACTCATCGACCGCTATCCAGCATGCATCTAGAGTATTAACTTAAAAACAGAGTAACGCCTTAAGCAAGATGACATGATGTAGAGGGATAGTTTCATTTAATATGATAAAAAAACCCATCTTGTTATCCTCGATGGCAAGCAATACGTGCCTTACTGCCCCTTCTGTCACTGGGAAAGGACACCGCAAGATCGAACCCAAAGCTAAGCACTTCTCCCATGGCAAGAAAAACCAATCTAGTAGGCCAAACCAAACTGATAATTCGAGGAGACTTGCAAAGATAACCAATCATACATAAAAGAATTCAGAGAAGATTCAAATATTATTCATAGATAGACTTGATCATAAACCCACAATTCATCGGTCTCACCAAACACACCGAAAAAGAAGATTACATCGAATAGATATCCACAAGAGAGGGGGAGAACATTGTATTGAGATCCAAAACAAGAGAAGAAGCCATCTAGCTACTAACTATGGACCTGAAGGTATGAGGTAAACTACTCACACTTCATCGGAGGGGCTAGGATGATGTAGAAGCCCTCCGTGATGACGACCCTCTCCGACGAAGCTCCGGAACAGGCCCCAAGATGGGATCTCGTGGATACAGAAAGTTGCGGCGGTGGAATTAGGTTTTTGGCTCCGTATCTGATCGTTTGGGGGTACGTAGGTATATATAGGAGGAAGGAGTACGTTGGTGGATCAACATGGGGCCCACGAGGCACGGGGGCGCCCTAGGAGGGGGGGCGCGCCCCCACCCTCGTGACCGCCTCTCTTGTTCCTTGGAGCAGGGTCCAAGTCTCCTGGATCACGTTCGGTGAGAAAATCACGTTCCCAAAGATTTTATTCCGTTTGGACTCCGTTTGATATTCTGTTTCTCTGAAACTCTGAAATAGGCAAAAAAAACAGCAATTCTGGGTTGGGCCTCCGGTTAATAGGTTCGTCCCAAAAATAATATAAAAGTGAAAATAAAGCCCAGTATAGTCCAAAACAGTAGATAATATAGCATGGAGCAATCGAAAATTATAGATATGTTGGAGACGTATCAGGCATCCCCAAGCTTAATTCCTGCTCGTCCTCGAGTAGGTAAATGATAAAAAGAGAATTTTTGATGTGGAGTGCTACTTGGCATAATTTCAATGGAAATCTTCTTAATTGTGGTACGAATATTCAGATTCGAAAGATTCAAGAAAAAAGTTTATGTTGACATAAAAATAATAATACTTCAAGCATACTAATAAAGTAATCATGTCTTCTCAAAATAACATGGCTAAATAAAGTTATCCCTACAAAATCATAGTCTGGCTATGCTTTATCTTCACCACACAAAATATTTAAATCATGCACAACCCCGATGACAAGCCAAGCAATTGTTTCATACTTTAACATTTTCAAAACTTTTTCAATCTTCACGCAATACATGAGCGTGAGCCATGGATATAGCACTATATGTGGAATAGAGTGGTGGTTGTGGAGAAGACAAAAAGAGGGAAGATAGTCTCACATCAACTAGGCGTATCAACGGGCTGTGGAGATGCCCATTAATAGATATCAATGTGAGTGAGTAGGGATTGCCATGCAACGGATGCACTAGAGCTATAAGTATGTGAAAGCTCAATAAAACAAACTAAGTGGGTGCGCATCCAATTTGCTTGCTCACGAAGACCTAGGGCAATTTGAGGAAGCCCATCATTGGAATATACAAGTCAAGTTCTATAATGAAAATTCCCACTAGTATATGAAAGTGACAAGATGAGAGACTCTCTATCATGAAGATCATGGTGGTACTTTGAAGCACAAGTGTGGTAAAAGGATAGTAAAATTGTCCCTTCTCTCTTTTTCTCTCATTTTTTTATTTGGGCCTTTTTTATGGCCTCTTTTATTTATATATATATATTTTTTATTTTTCGTCCGGAGTCTCATCCCGAATTATGGGGGAATCATAGTCTCCATCATCCTTTACTCACTTGGGACAATGCTCTAAAAATGATGATCATCACACTTTTATTTTTCTTACAACTCAACAATTACAACTCGCCACTTAGAACAAATATGACTCTATATGAATGCCTCCGGCGGTGTACCGGGATATGCAATGAATCAAGAGTGACATGTATGAAAGAATTATGAATGGTGGCTTTGCCACAAATACGATGTCAACTACATGATCATGCTAGCAATATGACAATGATGGAGCATGTCATAATAAACGGAACGGTGGAAAGTTGCATGGCAATATATCTCGGAATGGCTATGGAAATGCCATGTTAGGTAGGTATGGTGGCTGTTTGGAGGAAGATATATGGTGGGTGTATGATACCGGCGAAAAGTGCGCGATATTAGAGAGGCTAGCAGTGGTGGAAGGAAGGAAAAAGTGCATATAATCCATGGACTCAACCTTAGTCATAAAGAACTCATATACTTATTGCAAAAATTTAGAAGTTATCAAAGCAAAGTATTACGCGCATGCTCCTAGGGGGATAGATTGGTAGGAAAAGACCATCGCTCGTCCCCGACCGCCACTCATAAGGAAGACAATCAATAAATAAATCATGCTCCGACTTCATCACATAACGGTTCACCATACGTGCATGCTACAGTAATCATAAACTTCAACACAAGTATTCTTTAAATTCACAACTACTCAACTAGCATGACTCTAATATCACCATCTTCATATCTCAAAACAATTATCATGCTTCAATCTTTTCTTAGTATTCAATGCACTCAAAAGAAAGTTTCACATATCTTGAATAGCAAGCATATTATTATTAAGCAATTTACCATGCTATTAAGACTCTCAAAATGATCTAAGTGAAGCATAAGAGATCAATAGTTTCTTTAAAACAAATCCACCACCGTGCTCTAAAAGATCTAAGTGAAGCACATAGAGCAAAATTATAACGCTCAAAAGATATAAGTGAAGCACATAGAGCAAAACTACATAGCTCAAAAAAATATAAGTGAAGCACATAGAGCATTCTATCAAATTTTAATTCATATATGGCTCTGTCAAAAGGTGTGTACAGCAAGGATGATTGTGGCACACTAACAAACAAATACACAAATAATACAAGACGCTCCAAGCAAAACACATATCATGTGGTGAATAAAAATATAGCTCCAAGTAAAATTACCGTTGGAAGTAGACAAAAGAGGGGATGCCTTCCGGGGCATCCCCAAGCTTTGACTTTTTGGTGTCCTTGGATTATCTTGGGGGTGCCATGGGCATCCCCAAGCTTATGCTCTTGCCACTCCTTGTTCCATAATCCATCAAAAGATTTCACCCAAAACTTGAAAACTTCACAACACAAAACTCAATAGAAATCTCGTGAGCTCTGTTAGAGAAAGAAAACAAAAGACCACTTCAAGGTACTGTAATGAACTCATTCTTTAGTTATATTGGTGTTAAACCTGCTGTATTCCAACTTCTCTATGGATTATAAACTATTTTACTAGCCATAGATTCATCAAAATAAGCAAACAACACGCGAAAAACAGAATATGTCAAAAACAGAACAGTCTGTAGTAATCTGTAACTAACGCAAACTTCTGGAACTCCAAAAAATTTACCAAAATAGTACGGCCTAGAATTTTTTTTATTGATCAGCAGCAATTGGAATCAGTATTTTATCACGTTCTGGTGATTTTTAACAATTGTTTTCGTGAACAGAAAGATTCTGGAAATTACAGCAAGATCAAATAACTATCATCCAAGAAGATCCTATAGGTCTAATTTGGCACAAACACTAATTAAATCACAAAACCACATCTAAACAGAAGGTAGATGGATTATTTATTCCTAAACAGAAGCAAAAACAAAAAAATAAAATAAAATTGGGTTGCCTCCCAACAAGCGCTATCGATTAACGCCCCTAGCTAGGCATAAAAGCGAGGATAGATTTAGGTATTGCCATCTTTGGTAGGCATTCCATAAGTGGCTCTCATGATAGTTTCATATGGCAATCTTATTTTTCTTTCTAGGAAAGTGTTCCATGCCCTTTTATTATTGGAAATTAAAATCTAGTATTTCCTTCCTTCATATCAATAATCGCACCAACCGTTCTAAGGAAAGGTCTACCACAAATAATAGGGCAAGAAGGATTGCAATCTATATGAAGAACGATAAAATCTACGGGCACATAATTCCTATTTGCAACAATAAGAACATCATTAATTATTCCCATAGGTTTTTAATAGTGGAATCCGTAAGATGCAAATTTAGAGAGCAATCATCAAAGTCACGGAAATCTAGCAAATCACACAAGGTTTTAGGGATAGTGGAGACACTAGCACCCAAATCACATAAATCATAAAAATCATGATCTTTAATTTTAATTTTAATAGTTGGTTCCCACTCATCATAGAGTTTTCTAGGGATAGAAGCTTTCAACTCAAGTTTTTATTCATAAGATTGCATCAAGGCATCAACAATATGTTCGGTAAAGCCTTTCTTTTGACTATAAGCATGAGGAGAATTTAGCACGGATTGCAACAAGGAAATACAATCAATTTAAGAGCAACTTTCATAATTAAATTCCTTGAAATCCAATATAGCGGGTTTAGCAATATCTAGGGTTTTATTTCTTTCAATCCCACTTTCATCAATTTCATCATAAAGATCTAAATACTCTGAATTTTTGGAATTCCTTCTAGGTAAAGGAAGATCATATTCAGTTTCATCAAGATTCATATTGCAAAACAAAGATTTAATAGGGGACACATCAATAACATTTAGATCTTCATCTTGATTTTCATAAGAATTCGGTTTAGCGACCATCTTATTGACTAAGGTAGCTTGCATATCCAAAATTTCAGCAGTCATCTTTTCAAGACGAGCAATTTGGGATCTTATACCATCAAATTCTTTAGACATATCATCAAGCTCTTTATTCATATAACTCATAAAACTTTTTTGTTCCTTAAGCTCGTTTCTAAAGTAATTATTATGCTCAAATTGCAAAATCATAAACTTCCTGACGTTGCTTTCGATCTCCTCTAACCTTTTAAGGTGAAGATCACCAAATCTTGGTAGAGCCATCACGACAAACAAGTAATCCAACACACGAGCAAACGAAAGGCAAGCGAGAAAAGGCAAACGGGAAAAGAGAAGGAGAAGGAGAAGGAGATTGGGAAAGAGAGGGCGAATAAAACGGCAAGGGTGAAGTGGGGGAGAGGAAAACGAGAGGCAAATGGCAACTAATGTAATGCGAGAGATAGGGATTGTGATGGGTACTTGGTATGTTGACTTTTTGCGTAGACCCCCCGGCAACGGCGCCAGAAATTCTTCTTGCTACCTCTTGAGCACTGCGTTGGTTTTCCCCAAAGAGGAGAGGATGATGCAGCAAAGTAGCGTAAGTATTTCCCTCAGTTTTTGAGAACCAAGGTATCAATCCAGTAGGAGGCCACGCTCAAGTCCCTCGTACCTGCACAAAACGATAGCTACTCACAACCAACGCGATTAGGGGTTGTCAATCCCTTCACGGTCACTTACGAGAGTGAGATCTGATAGAGATAATATTTTTGGTATTTTTGGTATAGAGATGCAAAGTAAAAAGTAAAAGGCAAAGTAAAAAAGCAAGCAAGATTAAAGTGATGGAGATTGATATGATGAGAATAGACCCCGGGGCCATAGGTTTCACTAGTGGCTTCTCTCGAGAGCAAGTATTCTACGGTGGGTGAACAAATTACTGTTGAGCAATTGACAGAATTGAGCATAGTTATGAGAATATCTAGGTATGATCATGTATATAGGCATCACGTCCGAGACAAATAGACCGACTCCTGCCTGCATCTACTACTAGTACTCCACTCATAGACCGCTATCCAGCATGCATCTAGAGTATTAAGTTAAAAACAGAGTAACACCTTAAGCAAGATGACATGATGTAGAGGGATAGTTTCATGCAATATGATAAAAAAAACCCATCTTGCTATCCTCGATGGCAAGCAATCCGTGCCTTGCTGCCCCTTCTATCACTGGGAAAGGACACCGCAAGATCGAACCCAAAGCTAAGCACTTCTCCCATGGCAAGAAAAACTAATCTAGTAGGCCAAACCAAACTGATAATTCGAAGAGACTTGCAAAGATAACCAATCATACATAAAAGAATTCAGAGAAGATTCAAATATTATTCATAGATAGACTTGATTATGAACCCACAATTCATCGATCTCACCGAACACACCGCAAAAAGAAGATTACATCGAACAGATCTCCACAAGAGAGGGGGAGAACATTGTATTGAGATCCAAAAAGAGAGAAGAATCCATCTAGCTACTAACTATGGACCCGAAGGTCTGAGGTAAACTACTCACACTTCATCGGAGGGGCTAGGATGATGTAGAAGCCCTCCGTGATGACGGCCCTCTCCGGCGGAGCTCCGGAACAGCCCCAAGATGGGATCTCGTGCATACAGAAAGTTGCGGCGGTGGAATTAGGTTTTTGGCTCCGTATCTGATCGTTTGGGGGTACGTAGGTATATATAGGAGGAAGGAGTACGTCGGTAGAGCAACAGGGGGCCCACGAGGCAGGGGGCGTGCCCTAGGAGGGGGGGGGGCGTGCCCTCCACCCTCGTGACTGCCTCTCTTGTTCCTTGGAGCAGGGTCCAAGTCTCCTGGATCACGTTCGGTGAGAAAATCACGTTCCCGAAGGTTTTATTCCATTTGATATTCTGTTTCTCCGGAACTCTGAAATAGGCAAAAAACAACAATTCTGGGCTGGGCCTCCGGTTAATAGGTTAGTCCCAAAAATAATATAAAAGTGGAAAATAAAGCCCAATATAGCCCAAAACAGTAGATAATATAGCATGGAGCAATCAAAAATTATAGATACGTTGGAGACGTATCAGGCATCCCCAAGCTTAATTCCTGCTCGTCCTCGAGTAGGTACATGATAAAAAGAGAATTTTTGATGCGGAGTGCTACTTGGCATAATTTCAATGCAAATCTTCTTAATTGTAGTATGAATATTCAGTTTCGAAAGATTCAAGACAAAAGTTTATGTTGACATAAAAATAATAATACTTCAAGCATACTAATAAAGCAATCATGTCTTCTCAAAATAACATGGCCAAAGAAAGTTATCCCTACAAAATCATATAGTCTGGCTATGCTCTATCTTCACCACACAAAATATTTAAATCATGCACAACCCCGATGACAAGCCAAGCAATTGTTTCATACTTTAACATTTTCAAAACTTTTTCAATCTTCACGCAATACAAGAGCGTGAGCCATGGATATAACACTATATGTGGAATAGAGTGGTGGTTGTGGAGAAGACAAAAAGAGGGGAAGATAGTCTCACATCAACTAGGCGTATCAACAGGCTAAGGAGATGCCCATTAATAGATATCAATGTGAGTGAGTAGGGATTGCCATGCAACGGATGCACTAGAGCTATAAGTATATAAAAGCTCAATAAAACAAACTAACTGGGTGTGCATCCAACTCGCTTGCTCACGAAGACCTAGGGCAATTTGAGGAAGCCCATCATTGGAATATACAAGCCAAGTTCTATAATGAAAATTCCCACTAGTATATGGAAGTGACAAAATGAGAGACTCTCTATCATGAAGATCATGGTGCTACTTTGAAGCACAAGTGTGGTAAAAGGATAGTAACATTGTCCCTTCTCTCTTTTTCTCTCATTTTTTTATTTAGGCCTTTTTTATGGCCTCTTTTCTTTTTTTATATATATTTTTTATTTTTCGTCCGGAGTCTCATCCCGACTTATGGGGGAATCATCGTCTCATACCGACTTAGAACAAATATGACTCTATATGAATGCCTCCGGCGGTGTACCAGGATATGCAATGAATCAAGAGTGACATATATGAAAGAATTATGAATGGTGGCTTTGCCACAAATACGATGTCAACTACATGATCATGCTAGCAATATGACAATGATGGAGCGTGTCATAATAAACAGAACGGTGGATAGTTGCATGGCAATATATCTCGGAATGGCTATGGAAATGCCATGTTAGGTAGGTATGGTGGCTGTTTTGAGGAAGATATATGGTGTGTGTATGATACCGGCGAAAAGTGTGCGGTATTAGAGAGGCTAGCAATGGTGGAAGGAAGTAAAAAGTGCATATAATCCATGGACTCAACATTAGTCATAAAGAACTCATATACTTATTGCAAAAATTTATAAGTTATCAAAGCAAAGTATTACACGCATGCTCCAAGGGGGATAGATTGGTAGGAAAAGACCATCGCTCGTCCTCGACCGCCACTCATAAGGAAGACAATTAATAAATAAATCATGCTCCGACTTCATCACATAACGGTTCACCATACGTGCATGCTACGGGAATCACAAACTTCAACGCAAGTATTCTTTAAATTCACAACTACTCAACTATCATGACTCTAATTTCACCATCTTCATATCTCAAAACAATTATTATGATTCAATCTTTTCTTAGTATTCAATGCACTCAAAAGAAAGTTTCACATATCTTGAATACCAAGCATATTATTATTAAGCAATTTACCATGCTATTAAGACTCTCGAAATGATCTAAGTGAAGCATAAGAGATCAATAGTTTATTTAAAACAAATCCACCACCGTGCTCTAAAAGATCTAAGTGAAGCACATAGAGCAAAATTATAACGCTCAAAAGATATAAGTGAAGCACATAGAGCAAAACCACATAGCTCAAAAGATATAAGTGAAGCACATAGAGCATTCTATCAAATTTTAATTCATATATGGCTCTCTCAAAAGGTGTTTACAACAAGGATGATTGTGGAACACTAACAAACAAAGACACAAATAATACAAGACACTCCAAGGAAAACACATATCATGTGGTGAATAAAAATATAGCTCCAAGTAAAATTACCGATGGAAGTAGACGAAAGAGGGGATGCCTTCCGGGGCATCCCCAAGCTTTGACTTTTTGGTGTCCTTGGATTATCTTGGGGGTGCCATGGGCATCCCCAAGCTTAGGCTCTTGCCACTCCTTGTTCCATAATCCATCAAAAGATTTCACCCAAAACTTGAAAACTTCACAACACAAAACTCAATAGATATCTCGTGAGCTCCGTTAGAGAAAGAAAACAAACGATCACTTCAAGGTACTGTAATGAACTCATTCTTTATTTATATTGGTGCTAAACCTACTTTATTTCAACTTCTCTATGGATTATAAACAATTTACTAGCCATAGATTCATCAAAATAAGCAAACAACACACGAAAAACAGAATCTGTCAAAAACAGAACAGTCTGTAGTAATCTGTAACTAACGCAAACTTCTTGAACTCCAAAAATTCTACCAAAATAGGACGACCTAGACAATTTGTTTATTGATCAGCAGCAATTGGAATCAGTATTGTATCACGTTCTGGTGTTTTTTAACAATTGTTTTCATGAACAGAAAGAATCTGGAAATTACAGCAAGATCAAATAACTATCATCCAAGAAGATCCTATATGTCTAACTTGGCACGAACACTAATTAAAACACAAAACCACATCTAAACAGAAGTTAGATGGATTATTTATTCCTTAACAGAAGCAAAAACAAAAAAACTAAAATAAAATTGGGTTGCCTCCCAACAAGCGCTATTGTTTAACGCCCCTAGCTGGGCATAAAAGCGAGGATAGATTTAGGTATTACCATCTTTGGTAGGCAATCCATAAGTGGCTCTCATGATAGTTTCATATGGCAATCTTATTTTCTTTCTAGGAAAGTGTTCCATGCCCTTTTTTAATGGAAATTGAAATCTAATATTTCCTTCCTTCATATCAATAATCGCACCAACTGTTCCAAGGAAAGGTCTACCAAGAATAATAGGGAAAGAAGGATTGCAATCTATCTTTCAAGAACGATAAAATCTACGGGCACATAATTCCTATTTGCAACAATAAGAACATCATTAATTCTTCCCATAGGTTTTTTAATAGTGGAATCTGCAAGATGCAAATTTAGAGAGCAGTCATCAAAGTCACGGAAATCTAGCAAATCACACAAGGTTTTGGGGATAGTGGAGACACTAGCACCCAAATCACACAAAGCATAAAACTCATGATCTTTAATTTTAATTTTAATAGTTGGTTCCCACTGATCATAGAGTTTCTAGGGATAGAAACTTTCAACTCAAGTTTTTCTTCATAAGATTGCATCAAGGCATCAGCAATATGCTCAGTAAAGGCTTTCTTTTGACTATAAGCATGAGGGGAATTTAGCACGGATTGCAACAAGGAAATACAATCAATTAAAGAGCAACTTTCATAATTAAATTCCTTGAAATCCAATATAGTGGGTTTAGCAATATCTAGGGTTTTATTTCTTTCAATCCCACTTTCATCAATTTCATCATAAAGATCTAAATACTCCGAATTTTTGGAACGCCTTCTAGGTAAAGGAAGATCATATTCAGTTTCATCAAGATTCATATTGCAAAACAAAGATTTAATAGGGGACACATCAATAACTTTTAGATTTTCATCTTGATTTTCATAAGAATTCGGTTTAGCGGCCATCTTATTGACTAAGGTAGCTTGCATATCCAAAATTTCAGTAGTCATCTTTTCAAGACGAGCAATTTGGGATCTTATACCATCAAATTCTTTAGACATATCATTAAGCTCTTTATTCATATAACTCATAAAACTTTTTTGTTCCTTAAGCTCGTTTCTAAAGAAATTATTATGCTCAAATTGCAAAATCATAAACTTCCTGACGTTGCTTTCGATCTCCTCTAACCTTTTAAGGTGAAGATCACCAAATCTTGGTAGAGCCATTGCGACAAACAAGCAATCCAACACACAAGCAAACAAAAGGCAAGCGAGAAAAGGCAAACGGGAAAAGAGAAGGAGAAGGAGAAGGAGATTGGGAAAGAGAGGGTGAATAAAACGAGGGTGAAGTGGGGAGAGGAAAACTAGAGGCAAATGGCAACTAATGTAATGCGAGAGATAGGGATTGTGATGGGTACTTGGTATGTTGACTTTTTGCGTAGACCCCCCGGCAACGGCGCCAGAAATTCTTCTTGCTACCACTTGAGCACTGCGTTGGTTTTCCCCGAAGAGGAGAGGATGATGCAGCAAATGTCGGATTTCGGGTTCCGGCAGACCCTTGAGGTTCGAACTCTAGGGTGCGCGCGGAGATTACGCTTCCTACCTACCTGTACCCCTTCGCCTCGCAAGGATCTAAGCTACCAGAAGAACAACACAAGAGACATAGAGTTTATACTGGTTCGGGTCACCGATGTGGTGTAATACCCTACTCCAGTGTGGTGGTGTGGTGGATTGCCTCTTGGACTGATGACGAACAATACAAGGAAGAACAGCCTCGCGAGGGTCTGTTCTTGGCTGGGGTGATGAACTGCTAGAGGGGTTTAGTCGCCCTTCTCTCTCTCTCTCTCTCTATCTGATTGCCAATCGATCCGTTTCTAGATGCCTCTACCCCGGGGGTGGCTAATCCTATTTATAGGCAAAGGCCCTAGGCCTCTTCCCAAATATTGAGCGGGAAGGGCGCCAACAATTGGCCATTTTGAAGGGGAACATCTGGTACACTTATCCTGACTAAAATTGGTCCTCGCCTGCCAAAGGCTCTGGTGATGACGCTGGCTTGGGCTCCACAGTGACTTCCTCCTTGTCGTGGAGCTGGTCTTGGTCTCGTTGCACCGAAATGGGTGCCTTTGCTTGATCCTCTCGCCTGCGCTTGCTCCCTTTGCACCAAAGAGGAAAGGGATGACACTGCGTGGGCTGGCACCCGCCTGGCACCCTTGGTCATCATGGCTTGCGTCATGGGCACCTCGTGAGGTACCCTGCCTTGATCTCTCCGCCTCCTTGCGAGCCAGCCTGATGAAGCCGTGCCTGAGGAAGCTCCGTGTCGTCCGCCCCGTGAGGCTTGGCCCTTCGCGAGGGTCTTGAGTCTGCGTTGAAGAAGATGGGTCGTGCTGGGCCTGCCTTGAGCCACGCCGCAGGCCGCAGGCAGGCAAGTCTGGGGACCCCCGTTCCAAGAACGCCGACAGTAGCCCCCGGGCCCAAGGCGCGCCCGGACTTGGCTGTGCAAGGAGGCGAAAGGGCAAGGGAGAAGCGCCGCGGGCCCTAACAGCCTGCGGCCTTGGGCGCCGTGTGGCGGTTGATTGGACGTGGGCGGCACTGTTCCCCCACGCCCCCTTATTCCGTGCCATGCTAGGCGGACTCGCAGTCGTACACAGTCGCTCCCCTTTCCGTTGCTCAAGTGCCCTCTATTCTCCCTCCGCTCGAACTCCAGCTTCTGTTTCCAATCCCAATCTCAAACTTTCCCTCCCCCTTCTATTGCCATGGCTCCAACGAAGAAGGGGAGAGGAAAGAAACCCTCGCCTCCGCCTCGCTCGCCGCCGTTGGTGGCTCCCGCCGTCGGCCGGTCGATCATACTCAATCGAGAGGGCCTGGGCAAGGTCAGCTCGGCTCTGGCTACTATCTTCAACGAGTGCGGGAGGACGACGGCCTGGCCCACGTCTCACTTCCCCACTGATAGGATAATCACCGAGGTCCATTATTTTGCTGATGCCCTGTAGGCGGGTCTAGTTTCCCCCTTTTCTGATTTCTTCAGGGCCGTGCTTTCCCATTACTAGATCCACATGATGCATCTGGGTCCTGAATCCATCGCCCTTCTTTTGGTCTTTGCTTTTGTTTGCGAAGCAATGATGGGCATCCTTCCGTCGGTTGCCTTGCTGCGTCACTTCTTCTCTCTGCGCCTTGTCGACCCTACCCAATGCTTGGCGTGCGTTAGCTTCATCGCTGCGTCTGAGACGGCGGCCTCAGGGATCGACTTCGGGCTCCTTTCCTTCGGCTGGGTTCCGTGAGCGGTGGCTGTATGTGGATGTTGGGGTGCCCAGCCCCCTGCTGTCGAAGCCAACCTCGCCTGCTGTCCCCAATTCGGGCTGGGGCCAGGAGACGCTCGAGAGCCCCCGGCTCGCCTTCGTCTGGCACTGCTTCGTGTTCTTGAAGTCGATCGGCATGACAACGCCCAAGGTAGTGAAGGAGTTCCTGTTACGCCGCATTGCTCCTCTCCAACGCCACTCTCGCTGGATGTGGGCCTTCAGTGGGCGTGGTGATCGTATGAGGCTCCAGGAAGAGGATCTGACGCCTGAAGTGTTGAGGATAGTGCTCTTGATCCTAACTGGTGACCCCAACCCGGGCAGCATCCAGCGGGGAGGGGCCCTGCTGTACCTCTGCCAGAACAGGGATGATTTTTTGAAGCAGATGCCTATCTTTGATGAGTGGGGGCTGCGCCCTGCCGGCCTCCAGGGGCCTCGCGAGAACCCAGTGATGGTGACTGCTCTTCCAGTCGGCCAAGGCGACTCTTCCTCAAGTGGCGGAGCAGGGAGGCATGAGGCGCCAGAGGCCGAGGGGCCTCCCGACAGGGTGACAGCACCGGGTGATGCTCACGAGGGAGCAGCTGCTGGGGCCCGTGCCGCCGAGGCCAAGAGCGGCGAGCAGCTGCCCTCAGCGCCTGCAGATGAGGCCCCTGAGGCTCCGGTTGCTCCTTCGGGCGAGGCGACCGCCAGTGCGCACCAGGCAGGTGCCCCTGGCGCGGATCGCTTTGATGCTTCGCCCCCGTCGCAGGTTGATCCCTGTGCTCAGCTCTTGGGCCACTTCCGCGTGGACTTTGAGGCCCTCCGGAAGAAAAGGGAGGCCCTGGGCGACGATTACCCTTGTCGCCTGCTGAAGCGTAGGAAGTACTTCGCCACCGATGAGTAAGCCTTCTCCTTCTCCAGCTCCCGATCCTTCTGTTGCTCTTGCTGATCCTTGCTCCGCAGGACCCTTCCAGCCGAGCTCGCAGAGATGGCTAAGGTTCCTTCCTCCTTGGCTTCACCCCCTCCTCCGCCCTTGAGTGCTCCGAACAGCACAACCCTTGTAGTGAGGGCGATTGGAGGGGCGAACCGTCCCGAGGTGCATCGAGGCCCTACGCTGCCCGCGGTCTTCCTTCGCGGGCCTTCTCGGGGCATAGCCAGCCTGCCATGGGCTTCTCGCCTGGTCGTGGACTGCGATTGGCTGAGGCGCTCCCTGCGCTCTTCATCTGATGGCGGGCTGGCTCCAGGCCGGGCTTCTGTCGTGGTGTGCCCGACCGTCGCGAGGGTGCCAGCCCCCAGCTCCCTGCCTGGAGGGGGAGTGCCGATCCGTGGCCCCCGGCTCTTGCTTGGGGCAGGTGATGGTGTGGAGGACGTGCGTGAATGCGCTCGGGAGCGTCGCGCTCTTCGCGAAGGATTCCTTCGAAGGGCGGCTGACGCGGTGGACCTGCTTGGTGAGGAGCTGGCTGATGAAGACGCGCACCTTGAAGCCGAGGGCCTGCGCCTGGCTGCAGAGAGGCGCGAGCTGGAGGGTGCCGTCGCCCTCGCGTGCCATCAGCGCAATCTTGACGATGAAAAGGCCAAGGCGTCGTTGGCGGCCTCTCATGAGGCCCAATCTCGGGCCGCTGAGGAGGCCCGGGAGGCTGGCCGGCGGAGAGAAGCTGCGGAGGAGCGGGATCGGGAGCTCCTGGCCTGGTGCCACTCACTGGAGGAGCAGGCGGAGCTGCGCGAGGAGCTCTCGTGTTGATGAAGGTGGCCTCCGGCGACCCAGCAGTGCTCCAGAAGCGTGAGGAGGCGTTGACGCAGGAAGCCGCCGAACGCACCCGCGAGTACGAGCGGCTGGAGACGAGGGAGCGCTTGGTGACGCAGGCGGAGGATGATGTCGCCGCACGGGAAGCCCGTGTCCTGGAGGAGGTTGGACGTCGGGTGGCGATGGCGCGCCAAGATCTCGAGCGCGAGTTCGAGGGGAAGCTGGGGTTGATCCGGGTCGAGGCTGAAGGCAGGACCGCAGCCCTGAGGACCAAGCTGGAGGAAGCGACGCGGCGGGCCGATGATATTCGGTCTGCGCTTGAGGCAGCGTAAGGGGAGTCAACCACCTCTCGGGCCGAGGTGCTCCGTCTTCACCAGCGGGTGGAGGAGGCTGAGGCCGTCGCGCGCCAAAATGCAGATGAGATACGTCAGTGGCAGGTCCTGGAGCATGAGCACGCCCCCATGCTCTCCACGCTTTGGGAGAGAGCCAACACAGCCTTGGGCAACATCTGCGAGGCGGCTGTTGGCGAGCCGCACGCAATCAACTACACCGGCAACCTTTAGTTCTTCACCGCCGTGGTGACGCAGCTGGAGGCGCGGTCGGCCAGGGCCGACAGGTTGGTGGAGGAGAGGAGCCGCGCCCTGCTCGGGCGCGCCTTTTCCTGTGTCTTCAGCCATCTCCGGAACATGGACCCCCACTTTGACTTCGACGCAGCCATCGCCCCAGTCCCCCAGGCCGTCCGAGACGACCTGGCGCACTGGGTGGAAGACAATGTGGATGCTCTCGTCAGGGCCTTCGCTTCGGACAATTACGACGTGATCGTGGCTGCTGACGAGGGCGGTGTGGTGAACGGCCCTGGCACCGCTGGCGGCGACGCAGACAACAATGGCGAGTCTGGCGACGCCAGCTACGGTTCGGGAGGTGCTCCCGAGGACGCATTGGGGGATTTATCCGACTAATTATGCATTGTCCCTGTTTCCTTGCCCTGCATGAATAGAACTCAGGTTTTGGCCTGACGATTATGAGAGCATTTTGGGAGGGGGAGCCCCTCATGTAAAACTTGTGTTCATCGTATTAGTAGACGTTACGCTGCCCGTGCGTCCGCGCCTGATGGTTGGCTAGTTTACCTTTGTTCCGTGCGGGCCCCGAGGTAGCCTGCGGGAGGCCGTGGCGTCTCGAGTGTTCTCTGGTCGAATACGTAGGATGTGAGAGTGTCGCGGGCGGCGAGCTTCACAGGCGTTGGCCTTCTTCGCAGGCTCCGGGCCTTTTCTGACAAGGGGTAATCTTCACAGGCATTCGCCTTCTTCACAGGCTCTGGGCCTTTTCCAAAAGGATAATCTTCACAGGCATTCGCCTTCTTCACAGGCTCCGGGCCTATTTCAAAAGGATAATCTTCACAGGCATTGGAAATCCTCCCAAGAGGACGCGGCAGCGGCAGTCTAGGCTGCGCGCAAGCTAGGCCTGACCTGGCTCGCGAGGGGCTCGCGAGAGGAGGCAGCTAAGGCGAAGTGGTAATCAAAACGCGAGAAATGGCTCGAACGAGACTAAGCACCCCTTCCCCGAACACACACAAATCTCAAATTCGAATCCAACTTAAATCCAGTAGGGGGAAAATTACAACCAAAGGGAAAAGCAATGAAAGCAGACAAAAGGCCGCGTCCGGCACCTAATCTAGTCTTGGACGTCTTCTCACCAGCGCGGAGCTAAGTGCTGCCACTAGGCGTGGGAGGGAGCCCCAGGGCCTGAGGCCGGCACCCCTGAGACTCCGGGGCGTGTACAGCCCCACTCATTATTACGTGAGAGTGTCACGGGGCGGTGAGCTTCACAGGCACTGGGCCTTCTTCACAGGTACCGGCCTTGCTTCATATCGCCAGACGAGGGCCCCGCCTTGCGCCACAATCTAGTGCCATCAACGACGACCGGAAACCAGGACGCCGCCGATGGGGTAGAGCGGTCGCCAGCGGTTCCCCCGACGACCACGGGTCCTCCGCTAGGGGTAGGCCGTGAGGCACCTCACCAGCAGAGGGCCTACCTCTTGAGAACTCCTTGCTCCGAACGCCGCGGTGGTGATGTCGGATCTCTGCCCCTCTCCTGCAGCCCCCTGCGCCCTCCTTCCGAGGGGTAGGAGACCGTGAGAGTGGGGCAACTGCCCGCTGTGGCGACCTGCACCTCCTGCGATCCATGATTAGCGTATGCCTGCTCCTAAGGAAGTAGCGGTACCCGATAATCGTTGCTTCCAGCATGGCCGGTGGGGCCATCCCTGGGCTCCTGGAAGGGCTCAACTTCTGGTGCCTCGTTCCCACAGCCTGGGCTGAGGAGCGAGTCTTGTTCGCCCTCGTGAGGGTGCCTCTGGTCCATCATGTGGGGCACGTATTCTTCTGGCGCCGTCATCCCGAAGGCCACGCCGTAGTGCTCCGCATGCCATGCAGCTCTGCTTGACGCGCCCACCACGGGGTTGTAGCGCGGCTGTCCACTGAGACCGTGGGTCGCGTTGAGTCCTTCTTCTTCACGGACCGGGGGCGGGGGTAGCGTCGCCGCCGGTCCGGTGCCGATAGCCTCGCTGGTGTTGGAGTAGCCTTTGAGCCCGCGGGCGTGCGCGGAGCCCCCGCGTGGGCCGCCCTGGGCTTGAGGCAGGAGCTGGGTGCAGAAGGGGTGAGCCCCCGAGGCGGCAAAGCCCAGGAGCTCGGTGACCCGCTCCAGCAGCACGTCGCGGCCGCCTTCCAACAGCCTGCACTGCAGCAGCTCTCGGGCCACTGTGAGCGCGGCCCTCGAGTTTACCTGCTCCCGGCGAGTGTACGGTGTCGTGGTCGCGGCGTGATTGGAGGCCCTTGCTGCCGACCGCGCTTGCCGCGGCGTGAGAGCTGTCGAAGCCTGTCCGCGTCGCCCGCGGCCCGCAGTGCCCTGCGGACCACGAGCTGCCTGGGGCACGGGGTCACCCGAGGCGAGCGGCTCTGCGGGGGCGGGCCATGCCGCCCATGGATCTGGGTTGCCCACTTGGTCGCCGAACATGGTGATGACGACGCGACGGGGCACGAAGCGGTAGAAAGTGGATTCCGGCGCACCCCTACCTGGCGCGCCAAATGTTGGATTTCGGGTTCCGGCAGACCCTTGAGGTTCGAACTCTGGGGTGCGCGCGGAGATTACGCTTCCTACCTACCTGTACCCCTCCGCCTCGCAAGGATCTAAGCTACCAGAAGAACAACACAAGAGACACAGAGTTTATACTGGTTCGGGCCACCGATGTGGTGTAATACCCTACTCCAGTGTGGTGGTGTGGTGGATTGCCTCTTGGGCTGATGATGAACAATACAAGGAAGAACAGCCTCGCGAGGGTCTGCTCTTGGCTGGGGTGATGAACTGCTAGAGGGGTTCAGTCGCCCTTCTCTCTCTCTTTATCTGATTGCCAATCGATCCGTTTCTAGATGCCTCTACCCCGGGGGTGGCTAATCCTATTTATAGGCAAAGGCCCTGGGCCTCTTCCCAAATATTGAGCGGGAAGGGCGCCAACAATTGGCCATTTTGAAGGGGAACATCTGGTACACTTATCTTGACTAAAGTTGGTCCTCGCCTGCCAAAGGCTCTGGTGATGACGCTGGCTTGGGCTCCATGGTGACTTCCTCCTTGTCGCGGAGCTGGTCTTGGTCTCGTTGCACCGAAATGGGTGCCTTTGCTTGATCCTCTCGCCTGCGCTTGCTCCCTTTGCACCAAAGAGGAAAGGGAGGACACTGCGCGGGCTGGCGCCCGCCTGGCGCCCTTGGTCATCATGGCTTGCGTCATGGGCACCTCGTGAGGTACCCCGCCTTGATCTCTCCGCCTCCTCGCGAGCAAGCCTGATGAGGCCGTGCCTGAGGAAGCTCCGTGTCGTCCGCCCCGCGAGGCTTGGCCCCTCGCGAGGGTCTTGAGTCTGCGTTGAAGAAGATGGGTCGTGCTGGGCACGCCTTGAGCCACGCCGCAGGCCGCAGTCAGGCAAGTCTGGGGACCCCCGTTCCCAGAATGCCGACAGCAAAGTACGTAAGTATTTCCCTTAGTTTTTTAGAACCAAGGTATCAATCCAGTAGGAGGCCACGCTCAAGTCCCTCGTACCTGCACAAAACGATAGCTACTCGCAACCAACGCGATTAGGGGTTGTCAATCCCTTCAAGGTCACTTACGAGAGTGAGATCTGATAGAGATAATATTTTTGGTATTTTTGGTATAGAGATGCAAAGTAAAAAGTAAAAGGCAAAGTAAAAAAGCAAGCAAGATTAAAGTGATGGAGATTGATATGATGAGAATAGACCCGGGTGCCATAGGTTTCACTAGTGGCTTCTCTCGAGAGCAAGTATTCTATGGTGGGTGAAGAAATTACTGTTGAGCAATTGACAGAATTGAGCACAGTTATGAGAATATCTAGGTATGATCATGTATATAGGCATCACGTCCGAGACAAGTAGACCGACTCCTGCCTTCATCTACTACTATTACTCCACTCATCAACCGCTATCGAGCATGCATCTAGAGTATTAAGTTAAAAACAGAGTAACGCCTTAAGTAAGATGACATGATATAGAGGGATAGTTTCATGCAATATGATAAAACCCCCATCTTATTATCCTCGATGGCAACGATGCAATACGTGCCTTGCTGCCCCTTCCGTCACTGGGAATGGACACCGCAAGATCGAACCCAAAGCTAAGCACTTCTCCCATGGCAAGAAAAACCAATCTAGTAGGCCAAACCAAACTGATAATTCGAAGAGACTTGCAAAGATAACCAATCATACATAAAAGAATTCAGAGAATATTCAAATATTATTCATAGATAGACTTGATCATAAACCCACAATTCATCGGTCTCACCAAACACACCGAAAAAGAAGATTACATCGAATAGATCTCCACAAGAGAGGGGGAGAACATTGTATTGAGATCCAAAAAGAGAGAAGAGGCCATCTAGCTACTAACTATGGACCCGAAGGTCTGAGGTAAACTACTCACACTTCATCGGAGGGGCTAGGATGATGTAGAAGCCCTCCGTGATGACGACCCTCTCTGGCGGAGCTCCGGAACAGGCCCCAAGATCGGATCTCGTGGATACAGAAAGTTGTGGCGGTGGAATTAGGTTTTTGGCTTTGTATCTGATCGTTTGGGGGTACGTAGGTATATATAGGAGGAAGGAGTATGTCGGTGGAGCAACAGGGGGCCCACGAGGCAGGGGGCGCGCCCTAGGAGGGGGGGGGGCGCCCCCCACCCTCGTGACCGCCTCTCTTGTTCCTTGGTGCAGGGTCCAAGTCTCCTGGATCACGTTCGGTGAGAAAATCACGTTCCCGAAGGTTTTATTCCATTTGGACTCCGTTTGATATTCTGTTTCTCTGAAGCTCTGAAATAGGCAAAAATAGGAATCCTGGGCTGGGCCTCCGGTTAATAGGTTAGTCCCAAAAATAATATAAAAGTGGGAAATAAAGCCTAATATAGTCCAAAATAGTAAATAATATAGCATGGAGCAATCAAAAATTATAGATACGTTGGAGACGTATCACGGCCGCGTTGTCCGTTGCCGAATCACTAGGTTCTCATCAACTTAACTCATTTGCAGCGTTCCTCGAAGAAAAGTTGCATACATCTTCAGAGAATTCCATTGTTCAAATTCCTCATCTGAAGAAAATGGCTGATGGTAAGAAGCCACAGAAAGGAGGAAAGAGGCCTGAAATCAATACTGCCTTTGAGATCCCCTATGACATATACAAAGATTATTGCACTCCTGATGAGGCCAAGTTTGGTAAGGAGAACAAAAATCAGCGCAAGGTGCGCATCCAGAGGATAGAGAGGAGATGGGCAAGAGAGTGGAGGAAGTACAGGTATGTTACTCCCAAATACATGAAGAAATTCGCACTCAATCCTCCATGCCCAAGACCTCCATTGGCACCTGGCCAAGTAGCAGATCCCACCAGCCTCAAGCGCGGTGAGGATTATCCTGATGAATGGGCCAAGCGCCAGGCCAAGCTGGCTAGACAAGCCAGAGAAGCAGTGAGGAAATTCAACGAGGATTCTGCTGCTGCTGCCTCTGCTGAAGCCTCTGCTAGCAAGCCGAAGAAGGCCATGGCAAAGAAGCCTACGCATAATCCAAGTGCTTCACCTTCAATGCCCTGATGGCCAGATTCCTCAAAGCCCTTGCGGCCAACTCCTCAAACTGCTCCTGCTCCTCCAAAGTCCTCAGTTGAATAAAATTCTTCAACTGGCCCCTCTCAGCTAAAGAAAAAGTCCATTGCTGGATGAGGTCCTCGACCAAGTCCTCACAAGAAGCAGGTTGCTTTCCAAGTGCCCTCTGATGATGATGAGGCTGATGATGAAGAACTAGCCGAAATCATCAGGGACAGAAAAGTCAAGGCCGCTAGAGCCAAAGGAAGCAATGTGCCACTGCTTTTGGATCCGAAGCTAATCCTAGACTACATCGATCTCTGGCACAAGGATCCTAGCACTCCTTTGCCCGAGATGAACCTCACTCCTGGCCAAAGTCAGGTTCTGACTGCCTTCATTGAAGAAGAAAAATGGAAATTTGAGAAGGCCAGGCAGCTGTAAAAAGCTCAGTACAGGAAGGAGAAGAACTAGTGAAGATCCAAGCTGAAATCAAAGGCCTCAGCGATGACTTCAATGCTTACTATGCTGATTGGCAAGGAGCCAAGGTCAGGTTTGTTAAAGTGACTGAGAAGTTCACTTCAAAGGTTGCAGCTCCATCGCAACCTGAGATTCCTCAAGTTGAAGCATCTGCACAACCAACAGAAGAGCACGCCAGCACCGCTGATGAAAATCAGGCTGCTGAAGAAAATGTGAGTTACAGGGCTGATGACTGCATTCTAGCCGCTGAAGAAATTGCCAGGGCATCCACTAGTGGTGCGCCTGAAGAAAATGAAAAAGTCAGGGCAACTGCATCAGTTGTGCCTAAAGAAATTCAACCAAATTCCTCTGCTCCTCCTGCGCCTACCCCAACTCTAATCCTTCCATCTGCATCAGATGTGAAGAAGACCAAGGCTGCAGAACGTGCAGCAGTGAAGAATAGGAAAGCATCAACTTCATCAGATTCTTCAGCTCCGAAGAAGATGAAGCCTTTGGCAAGCTCATTTGCAAATCCCATTGATGATGTTCCTATCACAACCATGCCATCAAAGGACCTTGTTCCTTTTGATGAAGATTATGTGCTTCCAAGTGAATCCGATGAAGACATTCCCTCTGCTGCTTCTTCAGAGCAGATGGATGAAGAAGTTGAAGCGGACGCAATCCCTTCAACTCCGGTTGTCTCCTCGCCCATGCCTCAGTTCACAGCTGAAGAGGCCGGCGTTGAGAATTGGATGAACAAAATTCTGACGTGGACATTGGGAGTACTACTCCATTGATGAATGTTAATTTTGGGATAGTAAGCATCCCAACTCTCCTCTGTTCACGCCATTGCAACAAATCCCTTAGTCCACAACACAAACTGTTCAATTGGGCTCTGAAGAACATCAATCCACTTTATCTGTTCATGAACAAATTCCAGCCACTAGTGCTGAAGAAACTTCTGATGCTAAACAACTGAAGACATAGACTGCCACTGAAGAGGAACCAGAAATTCCTCAGCCTGAAGAACCTGAGACTGCGATTCCTGAGGTTGTGATGCAACTCACTGACACTCCTCTGCCCAAGCCAAAGGATCCATTCTCAAGGAAGCAAAAATCCAATGCTGATGATTTCTTCGGCGAGCATGTATTCTTCACAGATTACAACCCCTATGACTCTGCTCGCATTAGGAAGAGGCGTTTCTGGACTGCCAGCCAGGAAATTTTTTATTCCTCAGTGTTGTTCAACAAAGACAAAGTCTTCGATCATGAGCACATTCCTCATGTGGATATGGAATCTCTACCGTGCTTCATGCCAGTCCTCAGTGTTGTTCATGATGCTGGACTACTAAATTTCTGCACTGATATATGTGATTGGAATGAAGAACTCATTCTTCAATTTTATGCAACGCTGCACATCACCGGAGACTCTGAAGATGTGAATTCATGGGTGCTGGACTGGATATCTAAAAATACTCACTACAAGGCACCAGCTACTGAATTGCTTCGTGTTGTGCCTCTCAGTCCTCCCCTTGAAGCTGCTCATTCCGTTTACAGTGAGCCTAAGCTTACAGATCACTACGTGCAAGTGCTGATGAAGCCATTGAAGCCAGGTCAGGCCCGAATAACCAAATTCCTCATGAATGAATTGCTATATGTGCCTCGGACTATCTATCGCATTCTGACGAAGACATTGAGTCCTATCAAGGGCTACGACTCGAATGAAGAAGAAATCGTTGGCATCATGAAGAATTTGCTTTTTAATATCATTCATGGCGTTCCCGTCAACTTCCATGTTTTCTTCACGAGGACTCTGGCCAATGTCGCTATGTCACCATTTGAGCTGAAGCCTTATGCACCTTGGATTATGAGATTCATCAGAACAAGGTCTTCACTCAACTACAAAGCTGATACACAGAACCATTGCAGCTACTTGCCCCCGATTGAAGTCCACAAACGGACATTTTCCTCAGCCGATGACAAGGGCAAGGTTACTGCTGTTATTGATGAAGGCATTCGTCCATTGGATGGTCAATTTCGCAAGGCTGCATCCTACTCCACCAATGACGACTCTGCCACCCATGACTCTGCCGCCAACACAACCAAGCAAAATCCTCAAGGCACAGCTTCCAGGGTGATGACTGATCGTGAGCTACTCCTCAGTCCTCATCAGAAGGTTGATCGCAATCACAAATGGGTCAAGTGTCAGTTTGGTTAAATTCTTCACAAGATGACTGCTACCCACAATGCAGTGAAGAAAAACCACTACTACCTCCATGAAACCTTCAACCATACCTGGGCTGTTCTGTCTCATGTTTACAGCAAAGAAGATCAAAAGAAACTGGGTCTCAAGGAAGATTTTGACTGGTCTCCTCTTTCACCGAAGAAATACGAGAAGGTCAAGGTTCCTTCCTTGGTGGCTAGCTCGTATTCTTCATCGTGCGACACCGACGAGCATGAAGACTTGGACGACACTGCGGTAGGCCCAACATCAACAAACGACCCCAACAATGCTGGTGCTCCTTCATCAACTTGATATTCTTCAGGGGCGTTAGTCCTCATTTTCGATCCTTTTGTTCATTCAATGACAAAGGGGGAGAAATTTGAGTTAGTCTTTGCCGGGGTTTTCTGGCTCCCCGAGCACCTATGGGGACGGAGCCCCTTCTCGTTTCGGCGGGGGGCGGAGGTCGCGCGAAGAGCGGATCGAGGCGAAGCACACGGGGTTTTTTTTACCCAGCTTCGGAGCTCTCCGGAGAGATAATACTCCTACTGCTGCTTTGTGGATTGTATTGAGTTCTTGCTCGGGAGCGCTGAGTGCTACAGTACACTCATGCAGCTAACGAGACCGAGCGTTCTTCTGTTTTCCTCTCAGAGATCGCCCTCCGGGGTCCAATCCCCCCCTACATTGTGCATGGGCCTCCTTTTATATGTTCAAGGGGTCTCCAACAGGTGGCAACGTAGGTAAGGGCAAAAATGGAAATATGTTGTGGTAGGTACAGCTACCTACACAGTGTTGAAGGAAATATGCCCTGGAGGCAATAATAAAGTTATTATTTATTTCCTTATTTCATGATAAATGTTTATTATTCATGCTAGAATTGTATCAACCGGAAACATGATACATGTGTGAATACATAGACAAACAGAGTGTCACTAGTATGCCTCTACTTGACTAGCTCGTTGATCAAAGATGGTTATGTTTCCTAGCCATAGACATGAGTTGTCATTTGATTAACGGGATCACATCATTAGGAGAATGATGCGATTGACATGACCCATTCCATTAGCTTAGCACCCGATCGTTTAGTATGTTGCTATTGCTTTTCTTCATGACTTATACATGTTCCTATGACTATGAGATTATGCAACTCCCGTTTGCCGGAGGAACACTTTGTGTGCTACCAAACGTCACAACGTAACTGGGTGATTATAAATGAGCTCTACAGGTGTCTCCAAAGGTACTTGTTGGGTTGGCGTATTTCAAGATTAGGATTTGTCACTCCGATTGCCGGAGAGGTATCTCTGGGCCCTCTCGGTAATGCACATCACATAAGCCTTGCAAGCATTGCAACTAATGAGTTAGTTGCGAGATGATGTATTACGGAACGAGTAAAGAGACTTGCCGGTAACGAGATTGAACTAGGTATTGGATACCGACGATCGAATCTCGGGCAAGTAACATACCGATGACAAAAGGAACAACGTATGTTGTTATGCGGTCTGACCGATAAAGATCTTCGTAGAATATGTAGGAGCCAATATGGGCATCCAGGTCCCGCTATTGGTTATTGACCGGAGACGTGTGTCGGTCATGTCTACATTGTTCTCGAACCGTAGGGTCCGCACGCTTAAGGTTTCGATGACAGTTATATAATGAGTTTATGAGTTTTGATGTACCGAAGGAGTTCGGAGTCCCGGATGAGAGCGGGGACATGACGAGGAGTCTCGAAATGGTCGAGACGTAAAGATCGATATATTGGACGACTATATTCGGACATCGGAAAGGTTCTGAGTGGTTCTGGTATTTTCGGGAGTACCGGGGAGTTACGGGAATACGGGGGAAGAAATATATGGGCCTTATTGGGCTTTAGGGGAGAGGGAGAGGCAGGCCGTGCGCCCCCCCATTGGCTAGTCCGAATTGGACTAGGGGGAGGGGCGGCGCCCCCTCCTTCCTTCTCTTCCCTCTTCCCCTTCCTTGTCTCCTACTCCTAATACATGGAAGGACTCCTAGTTGGACTAGGAAAGGGGGAATCCTACTCCCGGTGGGAGTAGGACTCCCCTAGGGCGCGCCATAGAGAGGGTCGGCCCTCCCCTCCTCCACTCCTTTATATACGGGGGCAGGGGGCACCCCACAGACACAAGTTGATCTTCGTGATCGTTCCTTAGCCGTGTGCGGTGCCCCCCTCCGCCATATTCCACCTCGGTCATATTGTTGCAGTGCTTAGGCGAAGCCCTGCGTCGGTAGTACATCAAGATCGTCACCACGCCGTCGTGCTGACGGAACTCGTCCCCGAAGCTTTGCTGGATCGGAGCCCGGGGAACGTCATCGAGCTGTACGTGTGTTAAGAACTCGGAGGCGCCGGAGTAACGGCGCTTGGATCGGTCGGATCGTGAAGACGTACGACTACTTCCTCTGCGTTGCGTCAACGCTTCCGCTTCGGTCTACGAGGGTACGTAGATGACACTCTCCCCTCTCGTTGCTATGCATCACCATGATCTTGCGTGTTCGTAGGAATTTTTTTAAAATTATTACGTTCCCCAACAGTGGTATCAGAGCCAGGTTTTTATGGTTTGATGTTTTGCACGAGTAGAACACAAGTGAGTTGTGGACGATACAAGTCATACTGCCTACCAGCATGTCATACTTTGGTTTGACGGTATTGTTGGATGAAGCGGCCCGGACCGACATTACGCGTACGCTTACGCGAGACTGGTTCTACCGCCGTGCTTTGCACACAGGTGGCTGGCGGGTGTCAGTTTCTCCAACTTTAGTTGAACTGAGTATGGCTACGCCCGGTCCTTGAGAAGGTTAAAACGGAGTCTATTTGACAAACTATCGTTGTGGTTTTGATGCGTAGGTGAGATTGGTTCTTGCTTCAGCCCGTAGCAGACACGCAAAATTTGCAACAAACAAAGTAGAGGACGTCTAACTTGTTTTTGCAGGGCATGTTGTGATGTGATATGGTCAAGACATGATGCTAAATTTTATTGTATGAGATGATCATGTTTTGTAACCGAGTTATCGGCAACCGGCAGGAGCCGTATGGTTGTCGCTTTATTGTATGCAATGCAATCGCCCTGTAATGCTTTACTTTATCACTAAGTGGTAGTGATAGTCGTAGAAGCATAAGATTGGCGAGACGACAATGATGCTACGATGGAGATCAAGGTGTTGCGCCGGTGACGATGGTGATCATGACGGTGCTTCGGAGATGGAGATCACAAGCACAAGATGATGATGGCCATATCATATCACTTATATTGATTGCATGTGATGTTTATCTTTTTATGCATCTTATTTTGCTTTGATTAACGGTAGCATTATAAGATGATCTCTCACTAAATTATCAAGAAGTGTTCTCCCCGAGTATGCACCGTTGTCAAAGTTCGTCGTGCCCAGACACCACGTGATGATCGAGTGTGATAAGCTCTACGTCCATCTACAACAGGTGCAAGACAGTTTTTGCACACGCAGAATACTCGGGTTATACTTGACGAGCCTAGCATATGCAGATATGACCTCGGAACACGGAGACCGAAAGGTCGAGCGTGAATCATATAGTAGATATGATCAATATAATGATGTTCACCATTGAGAACTAATCCATTTCACGTGATGATCGGTTATGGTTTAGTTTGATTTGGATCACGTGATCACTTAGAGGATTAGAGGGATGTCTATCTAAGTGGGAGTTCTTAAGTAATATGATTAATTGAACTTTAATTTATCATGAACTTAGTCCTGGTAGTATTAGCATATCTATGTTGTAGATCAATAGCTCGCGTTGTTACTTCCCTGTGTTTATTTCGATATGTTCCTAGAGAAAATTGTGTTGAAAAGATGTTAGTAGCAATGATGCGGATTGGATCCGTGATCTAAGGTTTATTCTCATTGCTACACAGAAGAATTATGTCCTTGATGCACCGCTAGGTGACAGACCTATTGCAGGAGCAGATGCAGACGTTATGAACGTTCGGCTAGCTCTTAGAATCGGGACTTCAAAGACGTTTTGAACGTCATGGACCATACGAGATGTTCCAGGAGTTGAAGTTAGTATTTCAAGCAAATACCCGAGTTGAGAGATTTGAAGTCTCCAACAAGTTCTATAGCTAAAATATGGAGGAGAATCGCTCAACTAGTGAGCATGTGCTCAGATTGTCTGGATACTACAATCGCTTGAATCAAGTGGGAGTTAATCTTCCAGATAAAATAGTGATTGACAGAATTCTCTAGTCAACATCACCAAGTTAGTAGAACTTTGTCATGAACTATAATATGCAAGGGATAACGGAAAAAATTCCCAAGCTCTTCGTGATGCTAAAATCGACGAAGGTAGAAATCAAGAAAAACATCAAGTGTTGATGGTAGACAAGACCAGTAGTTTCAAGTAAAGGGCAAAGAAAAAAGAAGGGGGGAACTTCAAGAAGAACAGCAAGCAAGTTGCTGCTCAAGTGAAGAAACCCAAGTCTGGTCCTAAGCCTGAGACTAAGTGCTTCTACTGCAAAGGGATTGGTCATTGGAAGCGGAACTACCCCAAGTATTTGGTGGATAAGAAAGGATGGCAAAGTAAACAAAGGTATATTTGATATACATATTATTGTTGTGTATTTTACTAGTGTTTATAGCAATCCCTCAGTACTTGATACTAGTTCAGTTTCTAAGATTAGTAACTCGGAACGGGAGTTGCAGAATAAACAGAGACTAGTTAAGGGTGAAGTGACGATGTGTGTTGGAAGTGGTTCCAAGATTGATATGATCATCATCGCAAACTCCCTATACTTTCGGGATTAGTGTTGAACCTAAATAAGTGTTATTTGGTGTTTGCGTTGAGCATGAATATGATTTGATCATGTTTATTGCAATATGGTTATTCATTTAAGTAAGAGAATAAATTGTTGTTCTGTTTACATGAATAAAACCTTAGATGGTTACACACCCAATGAAAATGGTTCGTTGGATCTCGATCATAGTGATACACATATTCATGATATTGAAGCCATAAGATGCAAAGTTAATAATGATAGTGCAAGTTATTTGTGGCACCGCCGTTTAGGTCATATTGGTGTAAAGCGCATGAATAAACTCCATGCTGATGGGATTTTGGAATCACTTGATTATGAATCACTTGATGCTTGCGTACCATGCCTTATGGGCAAGATGACTAAAACTCTGTTCTCCGGAACAAAGGAGCGAGAAACTGACTTGTTGGAAATAATACATACTGATGTATGCGATCCGATAAGTTTTAAAGGCTCGCGGCGGGTATCATTATTTTCTGACCTTCACAGATGATTTGAGCAGATATGAGTACATCTACTTAATGAAACACTAGTCTGAAACATTTGAAAAGTTCAAAGAATTTCAGAGTGAAGTGGAGAATCATCGTAACAAAAATAAAAGTTTCTACGATATGATCGCAGAGGTAAAATATTTGAGTTACGAGTTTGGCCTTCAATTAAAACAATGTGGAATAGTTTCACAAACTCATGCCACCTGGAACACCACAGCATAATGGTGTATCCGAACGTCATAACCGTACTTTATTGGATATAGTGCAATCTATGATGTTTCTTACCGATTTACCACTATTGTTTTGGGGTTATGCATTAGAGACAGCTGCATTCACGTTAAATAGGGCACCATCTAAATCCGTTGAGACGACACTATATGAACTATGGTTTAGCAAGAAACCAAAGTTGTCGTTTCTTAAAGTTTGGGGTTGTGATGCTTATGTGAAAAAGTTTCATCCTGATAAGCTCAAACCCAAATCGGAGAAATGTGTCTTCATAGGATACCCAAAGGAGACAATTGGGTACACCTTCTATCATAGATCCGAAGGCAAGACATTCGTTGCTAAGAATGGATCCTTTCTAGAGAAGGAGTTTCTCTCGAAAGAAGTGAGTGGGAGGAAAGTAGAACTTGATAAGGTAACTGTCATGGATTTGTCACGGCAGATGTCCTAGCGAAAGGACTTAGTCGTGGAGCCATCGCAACGGGTTAACTTGAAGGGGTTAAAACGGACGCAAGGACACAGTGTTATACTAGTTCGGCCCCTTCGATGAAGGTAAAAGCCTACGTCTAGTTGTGATGGGATTGATGTGTTTTCGAGGGCTAGGGAGCAATAAGCTTCGCCTAAACCTCGAGTTGTTGTTCTCTGTCCTCAAACCGTCGTCGGGTCGTCCCCTTATATACACGGGTGACGCCCGTCGGTCTACAAAATCCCAACCTCCGGTTCATAAACGTGCCCGGGTTGGTCTCTCTATTCCTAACTTACAATGCAAGTTTACCTCAGGCCGGTTTACGGCCATAAACCCTTAAACCGATTATAGGCCTTGGGCCCTTCTATTTCTCCTTGGGCTTTAACATCTTGGGTCCATTGACGGAGCTAACCCGGGCCCTGTAGGCCGGTTTACCCCAAATAGCAATATCCCCAACATTAGGCCCCAGATTGTTTTGAACAGGTTCATGTCAATCCTTAATAAGAATTTCTGTCTTCAAATGTCTTCCAGTAACTGTTAAACCGCCGTTCCGTCGTCTCCTCTTGCTGCTGTAAACCGATATGATGTCAGCACAAAGTTACCGTTTCTTTTTACTGAATCCGCAATAATCAAGGCGACAGCTGGGCTCCCGAAATCACCGGCTCCCGGATTCGCGCGCCTGGCACGCGCGCCACGCCTTATAAATAGGACTAGAAAGCCATCTTCCTTTCCTCCCTTTCGTCCCCTTCTTCTTCGTCTTCCTTGCGACTCAGACTCCGGAGCTCCGCCGCCGCCGTCAACTACTGCATCAACTCAGGCCGCTGCATCAACCAGAGTACCGCGGCAACCCTCCGCATCCGTTTGGATCCCGGTAAGGCTCCTGTTCTTCTTGCTTTAGATCTGTTCTAGGGTTCGTCATCCCTATCCTGCCACTGTTCATTGTTCATCTCCATAGCAAGTTTTTGTGAACAGATTATGATACTTATATTGTGATTTGTAGTCACTCTCAGTATTCGCCATAAATCTGTACTCATCTCCTTAGATCTCACTCATTTCCCTGCTTGTCGAACTTGTGCTGTTCTGCTGCGAGCCAAACCTCATATTTTCACTTCTTTTTTTTGCCCTAGCTGTAGATCCATTGTTTTGAAAGAATCCGTACGGGATCTGTTTCTGCTTTCATATACATACTGTTAGATTTGGTCGGTTTAACTTTTAGCAGAGCGAACAAACCAAACTATATATCCATTAGTCCCCTTGATGAACCGCCAGATGATATCATTCTAGATAACTCCGGTCTATATAAGAGCATCTTCGGTTTACAATCACGCCTGTTCTCAAACCGGAATACCTTTGTCTTGTAGATTTCCTCATGGCAAAACAGATATACGAATGCAACTGGGTTCCCTCTCGCATCACCGAGACCCAATTAAACAACTTAGTTCTGACTGGCGCCTTGAGTAGCAAAAATGCCATCCATTGGAGGGTTCCAGGGAATGAATGTCCTCCTACCCCACAGGAAGGAGAAGTTGTTGTGTTTGCGGATCACCTGGCCCGGGGCTTTAATCCACCCGGTTCAAAATTTTACCGGGACGTCCTGGCTAATTTTAAGTTGCGCCCACAAGATGTTGGTCCAAACTCAGTCACGAATATCTGCCATTTTCAAGTGCTTTGTGAGGTGTACTTCCAGGAGGAACCTACTGTAGAGTTGTTCCGAGACTGTTTTCATTTGAACCGACGTACTGAATTCACCGATGGCCCTAATATGGAACTGGGTGGTATGGCGATTCAAAAGAGGAAAGAAGTGACTTATCCTCACGCCAAGCTGCATAGTCATCCGCAAGAATGGAATCACACTTGGTTCTATTGCAAGGATACTTCCCCTGCTGAAGAAAATCCTCTGCCTGGCTTCCGTCCAGAGAGACTTAGCAATACACACCCCTTCCCCCCAAGGCTAACCGCCAAAGAGAGGAGTAAGTATGCCCCTCAACTGTCCAAGCTCAGAGCCTTCATGGCTAACGGTTTAACATGAGTGGATCTTGCCCGTTGCTGGATTTCATGGAGTATCCTGCCCCTTAGTATCCGCTCCGGTTTAATGTGCAAATACACGGGCCGGGTTAATGATCCTTTGAGGCACTGCAACATTCAGCTGACGGAAGACGAAGTTACTGAAGCTGTGAAAAAGATGCTGAATGAACCGGAATATGTTTGCGCCCGAACCGGCCTGCTTCCCTTTTGTGCTACAAATAAACCACCTGCTGTAAGCATCTCACCTCTGTTTGTTATAGAATTTATGATCTCCTTATATGTATACTGTTAACTCCAATCCTTTCTGAAACAGGGAGATGATCCGTTTTGGAGCAAGAAGCTTCAAGAGCCAACAGAAAAGATAACCCGACCCAAAACAAGGGTGAAGAAGCCTGCTCAGAAGAAAAGGAACACCGCTTCCTCTACCCCGGAATTAGATGAGGATGATGTGGGTAATCCGGACCTTGAGGTAGACCTCGATTCAGTTGGCTTACTTTTTATACGCCTTATTGATGATGATATTTGTCAGGACGACGCTGAAGCGAGTAATGTTGAAGGCCCAGAGGTAACTATTCTTTCTTCTGATACAGTTCCTTTGCCTTTGAAAAAACCTCGCCAAGCAAACCGGAAAGTTAAATTTTCTCATCCTCTTGCTTACTTGGATCCCAAATTTCTTGTGAAGACCCAGCAACATGACGCTCGTCGCACCACCCGGCATAGTGGCCAGGTAGTTACCTCCGCCGGTTTACCGAACAGCCCGGTTCGGAAACGCCGCTCAGAGGTCTCCGATTTATGCACTAGCTTTCCTCCTAAAGCAGGTTTAATTCGTCAGCCTCTTAATCCATCTGACTCCGATTATCAGGTCACTTCCCATTCATCTTCTGGTGAACCTTCAGCCACTCAACTGCCACCGCTAAAGACAGTTATTGGGTAAGTTGGACCGATCACAACATATTTCCATATGGGTTTCTTAATCCCTCTTACACCTTTCTTCAATCTTTGGGTTTCTCCCAGGGCTAAACCTAGACCGAGCAAGAAGGCTCGTCTGGATAATCCGGTCGAAGGAACTGCCGCTCCTGAACCGGAGAAAACTCCTGGTGCTGATGCTCTAGTTCGTGAAGACATTCAGAATTATCCACCTCCACAAGATGACGCCTATGCTGAAGAAAGGCCTACCAATCCTGCCAGCCATACCGATCAGCCTGCCAGTCCTGTTCGGGTTGAGGAATCCATCCACCCTTCTGGAACTATTGATAAACCGACAGTGCCAATGCAGAGCAGCGATTCCAAAGATGATGATGTTGTGATTACCGGCATTGGTCGCTCTGAACCGGGGAACTCTGCTACCTTAGCCAAGCATACTGCTAAGGAAGAAATCTCGGCCATAAAGGGCAAATGGGACGTTGATTCCTCAACGTATGCCGCTTTAAGCGCCCAAGATCTTTATTCTGGGTATCTGAACCGACTGTATACCAGTCGTGATTATGAAGCTGGCATGATCAGGATGATGAAAGAAAAACTTGAGGTAACTCTTGTGCTTCATTCTATTGCAACTTAGCTTCTCAATTTCTTCCAACCCGGGATGGTAAACCGAATCATGCTGCCTTGACAACCAAGGTCCGGTTTGATAAAACAGGGCTTCAACATAGGTCGTAACCAGAAAACATCATCAAATAACCATTAGCCCCCAAGTGCCAAGTTTAAATACTTGTATTAATCTTGGGACTTTTGTAATGTAAAACATGCGTTAAGATCAAGTATGCATTAGCCCCCAAGTATCGAGCACATAACTTGCTTGTGTGGTTGATACTTCCAACCCGTGCAATATTTTCTGAACACTGCTGATGACCTGCTGTAGGCGGATCTGAAGACCAAAGAGAAACAAGTCTCGGACCTTCAGGAAATCCTAAAAACCCAGCAGGCTGAAACTGCAAAAGCGAAGGAAGAATTGACCAATGCCTTAAACGTCATGGAACAGCTGAAAGAAACCCACAAAAAGGAACAAGCTGATTGGGCTACTGAAAAGGCTCTTTTGATTAAAAGGGCTGAAAATGCCGAAGCTGCTCTCAAACCGGTGGTTGATGAATTATCCACCGTAAAGCGACAAATACACTCCATGACCTCTGCCGTCTTTGGTAAATTTCTTTTGATGCCCTTCCTCCAATTTGCACTTTGTCTGCTATATCCTATGTCCGGTTTGTAATCCATTTTTGAAACACTGCAGGCACACGTATTGGACACTTGGGTTCTGATGTGCGGATGAAACTCAAAGCTGCTTATACTTTGATTGAACAGTTGTATACCGGAGCACAGAGAGTTATCACCACTGCATCGCATAACAACCCCGCACCGTCTCTGATTCAAGACACGTTAAAAAGGTTATCCATGCTTCCTGCCCGGATTGAGGAGTTAAAAAGATCAGCTGCTCGAACCGGAGCCATCACTGCCTTGATCCGGGCCAAAGCGTGGGTACCAGACTTTGATCCTGTCGAAGCGGCACAAGGATATCCCAGCTTGAAAGAAGACGGTTCAGATTTCGGCGAAAATGACTTGAGGGCGATAAACCGGGCGGTGCGCCCCCTAGCTTGTCAATTGGCTGAAGAAGCAGATCTGACACATTATCAGGCCCAATATGATAACCAGAACAAGCGAGTAGCTGCCCCGATCCCTGAAGCGGAAAACCTTATTCCTCCAATCCGTAAGCATACCTACGCCCCTGACATTGAACCGTCTTTGCTGATTCATGAAGAAGCTGTCTTTCAAGCGTTAATGGGAATCGACTGGACCACTGCTGATTTCCAGCCAATGGGTAGCCATGAGAAGGCTGAAGCGGTGCAAGATGATCCACAACCTTCGAACCGAGGCGGCGAACAGGCGTAATCAAAGCTCCGGTTCACCTTAATTGGTGACGTTAATCCGTCAAAAAACAATATATTCAGGCACTACGCTGCCTTGTAATAAGATAGTTAATACCTCTGCCTTTGAATGCGCCTTTGTACACGGGTACTGATGCCCTTGCCATGACTTTTTCCAACTTGTGCTTCCTGTCTTTACTGGGTACAAAGGATGGTCTTTCGACCATACGAACCGTGCTGCGCCTTTGCCAAACCGGGCAACTTGCCTCCGGGTTAAAAAACGGACCAGGCTGTGTTAGCTGAATCGGTTTAAAAGTATTTGTCGTTCCAAAGAACAAAAACACCACGAGAAGGAAGATAACAAACAACCAAATACGAGAGGAAACGCAATAGTAAAACGCATGCAAATGGTGGTTGCTATGAACCGTTCAGAAGGCGTTACCATCGTCAAGACAAAAAAAACCAAGCCCCCAAGGGGTGTAGCTACGGTTTAAGTCGACTAGGTTCCTAACTGAATCGTGGCAAATATGCCGGTCAAATGGCATTGCATTGGTTCGGATTCGACCAAGCCCCCAAGTGACTCAGTGGCCTAGGGCCGATCAAGTGGCATTGCATTGGTTCGGACACGACCAAGCCCCCAAATGACTTATTGGCTGTTTAAAAGCCGATCAGAAGGCATTACCATCATCAAGACATGACCGAGCTCCCATAAGGTGTAACTACGGTTCAAGTCGATTAGGTCCCCAACTGACTTAGTGGCAAATGTGCCAGCCAGAAGGCATTACCGTCGTCAAGACATGACCAAGCTCCCCGGAGGTGTAGCTACGGTTCAGGTCGACTAGGTCCCCAACTGACTTTGTTGATCTTCTGTGAAGCGACCTCAAGGGGTAAACCGGAGGTTGCCCTAAAGCGAATCAACTCCGTGTAACCACGCATGATGTGAAGAAAAACAGAGACCCCGCTTTACTCGAGGCTCCGGTTAATTATATTGATCATAATATATACATGGTCATGATATGTACATAAGAAGAGCCCAGGGCTCATGTATAGTAAGGTCGAAGATGAGCTATGTTCCACGGCCTGCTGGTCTCCTCCTCTGATGTGCGTGAATCTTTGCGCTCTCGAATATCAATCAGGTAGTATGACCCATTATTCAGATTCTTGCTGACCACAAAAGGTCCTTCCCAAGGCGGGGATAATTTATGCATATCAGACTGATCCTGGATGAGCCGGAGCACCAAATCCCCCTCCTGAAAGGTTCTGGTTCTAACCCGACGGCTGTGGTAACGGCGAAGATCTTGCTGGTAAATCGCTGAACAGGCAGCTGCTAAGTCACGTTCCTCCTCCAACAAATCCAGAGCGTTCTGCCGTGCCTGCTCGTTGTCCGCTTCAACATAAGCTGCCACACGAGGTGAATCATGTCGTATATCACTTGGGAGAACCGCCTCTGCTCCATAGACCATAAAAAAGGCGTAAACCCCGTGGATCTGTTAGGCGTGGTGTTGATGCTCCATAATACAGACGGTAGCTCCTCAACCCAACAACCCGGCGTCCTCTGCAAAGGGACCAGAAGCCGGGGTTTGATACCTCTCAAGATCTCTTGATTCGCTCGTTCTGCTTGACCATTAGATTGTGGGTGAGCTACAGAAGAAACATCAAGCCGTATATGCTCACGTGCGCAGAACTCTTTCATGGCACCTTTGGATAGATTGGTACCATTATCTGTGATGATGCTGTGTGGAAAACCAAACCGGAAGATCACCTTCTTTATAAACCGAACTGCCGTGGCCGCATCACATTTACTGACAGGTTCTGCCTCCACCCACTTTGTAAATTTGTCAACCGCCACCAATAGGTGGGTCTTCTTATCTTTGGAACGTTTAAAAGGCCCAACCATATCGAGCCCCCAAGTCGCAAACGGCCAAGTAATTGGAATCATCCTCAATTCTTGAGCCGGTATGTGCGCTCGTCTAGAAAATTTCTGGCAACCATCACATAGCCTGACCAGGTCTTCTGCATCAGCATGAGCAGTTAACCAGTAGAAACCGTGGCGGAACGCTTTAGCCACCAATGATTTTGAACCGGCGTGGTGGTCGCAATCCCCTTCATGTATTTCACGTAATATTTCGCACCCCTCCTCAGGGGATACGTACCGTTGCAGCGCTCCTGACACGCTGCGATGATGTAGCTCCCCTTTGAGAATGGTCATAGACTTGGACCGCCGTACTATCTGCCGAGCCAAGATTTCGTCGTCTGGCAACTCACCCCGGTTCATATATGCCAGATAAGGAAGCGTCCAATCCGGGATGACGTGAAGAGCCGCCACTAACTGAGCCTCCGGATCAGGAATAGCCAACTCCAATTCCCCGGGGAGCTGTACCGATTGGTGATACAATACATCCAAGAAAACATTGGGTGGTACCGGTTTACGCTGAGAGCCCAAGCGGCTTAACGCGTCCGCTGCCTCATTCTTTCTGCGGTCCACATGGTCCACTTGATAGCCTTTGAAATGCCCTGCCACCATATCTACTTCACGACGGTATGCAGCCATGAGCGGGTCCTTAGAATCCCAGGTGCCAGATACTTGCTGAGCCACTAGATCCGAATCACCAAAGCACCTAACTCGGCTCAGGTTCATCTCTTTAGCCATCCGAAGACCATGAAGCAAAGCTTCATACTCAGCCGCATTGTTTGTACAGGGGAACATTAAACGGAGGACATAACAAAACTTGTCTCCTCGTGGGGAAGTTAAAACGACTCCAGCCCCCGAGCCTTCCAATTGTCTGGATCCGTCAAAATGAATAGTCCAATATGTGTTATCTGGCTTCTCCTCAGGTGCTTGTAACTCTGTCCAATCGTTTATGAAGTCGACAAGTGCTTGTGACTTTATGGCCGTCCGGGGTACGTATCTTAAACCGTGCGGCCCAAGCTCGATGGCCCACTTGGCAATCCGACCGGTCGCCTCCCGGTTCTGTATGATGTCACCCAAAGGAGCGGAACTGACCACCGTGATGGGGTGCCCTTGAAAATATTGCTTCAGCTTCCGGCTTGCCATAAAAACACCATATACCAGCTTCTGCCAATGCGGATACCTTTGCTTGGACTCGATAAGCACTTCGCTGATATAGTAAACCGGACGCTGAACCGGATGCTCCTTCCCAGCCTCCTTGCGTTCTACCACAATCGCCACGCTGACCGCTCTGGCGTTTGCAGCAACGTATAACAGGAGTGGCTCTTTATCAACGGGGGCTGCCAACACTGGCGGATTGACTAACTGTCGCTTCAAGTCCTCGAACGCTTTATCAGCCTCCGGACTCCAGACAAATTGATCTGTCTTCTTGAGCATTTGATACAAGGGGACCGCCTTTTCACCGAGGCGGCTGATAAACCGGCTTAACACAGCAATCCGCCCGGCCACGCGCTGGACATCATTGACGCATTTCGGTTTGGCTAGGGAGGTGATGGCTGTGATCTTTTCCGGATTGGCCTCAATTCCTTTATGGGACACTAAGAATCCCAACAATTTGCCTGCAGGTACACCAAAAACACATTTAGCTGGGTTGAGCATCATTTGGTACACCCTCAAGTTATCGAAGGTTTCCTTCAAATCGTTAACTAGGGTCTCCTTCTTTCGTGACTTGACCACAATGTCATCCACGTAGGCATGTACATTACGACCAATCTGTTCATGGAGGCAATTTTGCACACACCGCTGATAAGTAGCCTGCGCACTCTTGAGCCCGAAGGGCATAGAAACGTAGCAGAAGGCTCCAAAGGGAGTAATGAACGCTGTCTTCTCCTGGTCCTTAACTGCCATCTTGATCTGATGATAACCCGAATAGGCATCCAAAAAACTCAAACGCTCGCAACCTGCCGTAGCATCAATGATTTGATCAATACGGGGAGAGCAAAAGGATCCGCTGGACAAGCTTTATTCAAATCTGTGTAATCCACACACATGCGCCAGGTGCCGTTTTTCTTAAGAACCAGCACCGGATTAGCAAGCCACTCGGGATGAAAAACCTCAATAACAAAACCAGCTGCCAGGAGCCTGGCTACTTCCTCACCAATCGCTTTACGTCTTTCTTCATTAAACAGGCATAGGAACTGTTTTACCGGTTTATACTTAGGATCCACATTAAGAGTGTGCTCAGCGAGTCGCCTCGGTACACCAGGCATGTCGGACGGCTTCCATGCAAAGATGTCCCGATTCTCACGGATGAACTCGATGAGCGTGCTTTCCTATTTTGGATCCAAGTTTGCACTGATGCTGAACTGCTTGGACGAATCGCCAGGTACGAAGTCAACAAGCTTAGTTTCGGCAGCTGATTTGAACTTCAAGGCCGGATCGTGGTCCGTAGTTGGCTTCTTTGATGAAGTCATGTCCTCCGGATCAACATTGTCTTTGTACTGCTTTAGCTCCTCCGTAGCACAAACCGATTCTGCATAAGTCGCATCTCCTTCCTCGCATTCCAAAGCGATTCGACGGCTCCCATGAACCGTTATAGTGCCCTTGTAACCCGGCATCTTGAGTTGCAGATATACATAGCAGGGCCGTGCCATAAATTTTGCATAGGCCGGTCGTCCGAACAAAGCGTGGTATGGACTTTGGATTTTAACCACTTCAAATGTCAGCGTCTCTGATCTGGAATCATGACTATCGCCGAAGACCACTTCAAGGGCTATCTTACCAACAGGGTACGCAGACTTGCCAGGCACCACCCCGTGGAACACCGTATTGGTCGGTTTGAGATCCTTATCCACCAGTCCCATGCGACGGAAGGTCTCATAATACAAGATGTTAATGCTGCTCCCTTCGTCCATGAGTACCTTGGTGAGCTTGTAACCTCCCACCTGAGGCGCCACCACCAATGCTAACTGACCCGGATTATAAACCCTGGGAGGATGATCTTCTCGGCTCCATATGATTGGTTGTTCCGACCAGCGCAGATAGTGAGGCGTGGCCGGTTCAACAGCACTAACTGCCCGCCTCTGAAGCTTTCTATCCCGTTTATCCAAGCTCGTAGTAAAAACATGATACTGTCCACCACTCAACTGTTTTGGGTTGCTCTGATAACCTGATTGCTGCTGTTGCTGCTAGCTGTAACCACTTTGATTACCTTGATTATTTTGGCTGTTCTGTCCGCCCGGATTACCATGTTACCCCGGACCGGAATTTCCGCCGCCGTACCCTGATCCGGAACCTGAACCGCCGCCAGAGCCGTGATCATATTGGAAAATGTTTGAGCTTTTGAATTCCTTCATGATGTAACAATCCTTCCAAAGATGGGTTGCTGGCTCCTCTTTTGTTCCGTGCTTCGGACAGGGCTGGTTTAAGAAAAAGTTCAAACGCTCCGGATTAGGACCAGGATTTCCGCGAAAACCTGGCTGTTTCCCCTTACGTCGCTGGCCCTTATTCTGTGCACTGGTGTTGGCCACAAAATCCACGCTCCCATCCGGTTTACGCTTACCTCCGCCTCCATTGCCTGTTGGTTGATGCTGCTGGCCTTTGGTATTGCTATTCTTCCTTCCCTTCCCTGCTTTGTCGTCACCAGAATCAGGATCCTTGGTACTGTCAGAATCCGCATACTTCACTAAAGCGGTCATGAGCGTTCCCATATCCGTGCAATCACGCTTCATCCGGCCTAACTTTAGCTTCAAAGGGCCAAACCGACAGTTGCCTTCCAACAGCACCACGGCGGTGTCTGCGTTGATGCGATCTGACGAGTGCAAAACTTCCGATACCCGGCGTACCCAATGGGTAGTTGACTCCCCTTCTTGCTGAACGCAAGCTGCTAGGTCAACTATCGACATTGGCTGTTTGCACGTGTCCTTGAAATTCTTGATAAACCGGGCTCGCAACTGGGCCCACGAACTAATGGAATTAGGCGGTAGGCTCTTTAGCCAAGTCCGGGCCGTCCCTTCTAACATCATGGTAAAATACTTCGCACACGCCGTGTCATCCACATCCAGCATCTCCATAGCCATCTCATAGCTCTCCACCCATGTCTCCGGAGGCTGATCCGCCGTGTAGTTTAGTACCTTGCGGGGGCCTTTGAAGTCCTTAGGCAGGCGTACGTTGCGCAAAGCGGGAACGAGGCACGGTACTCCCAAAGAACTAGAAACCACCCCCGGTTCGATCGTAGCATTTGGGAAGATAGGTGTAAGCTGACGAGCCTGATGCTGCGCCGCTAATCCGGCCTCCTGCGCACGGGCGCGATCCACCATCTCCTGAGCATTGTCGACGCCAGACGGATTGTTGCCGCGGAGCGCTTCACGCCTGGCATTACTTGAAACAGTCGGCTCCTCCATGCGCCTACTATAGCTCCTGCTGGGGCGAGGGGTGGAGTGAATCCGATCACGGCTTTGCGAATATGCTTCTTGTTGGGCCAAAGCGGTCCTAAGGAGCTCCTTGACTCGGCGTGTCTCTACATCCTGCGGTGAATCGCCTTCGATCGGAATGGCTTCCAACCGAGTTGCCGCCGCAACGAGGTTATCCATCGGGTTGGAATAATGGCCCGATGGTGTTGGCACGGCCTGTGGTGTACCAGTGTTGTGACGAGGCAGGTTTATTATACGGTGCTGAACCGGGGCGCCAACTGTTGCTTCCGCACGGTTTGCCCCCGGCGGGTTATTGGCCCCCGCCCCAGGGGTGTTGAAGAGATTTCTGGCATCGAAGGCTGCGGGCAATCGAGATCGGAATTTCCTCTTCAGAACTTCCTGAGATGCATTCTGGTCCATCATGAGCCTGTAAGCCTGTGCATCTAAAGCGGCACGCTCTGCCGTCATCCTGGCCTCTTCTGCTGCCAGCCCCGCTTTAGCTTGAGTGATCTGTTCTCTCACTTTGGCAATCTCGGCATTGTGAACCTCCTGATCCACCGGGTTGGCTTCCGCCATGAGCACTGCCAGTGCGTCAAACAGATCTGACAATACTTCGGTTGGTGAGTCCGCAGGGCCCCCTGCCCGCGCAGCTATTGCCGCTGCCGATCCGGAGATCACTGCTGCCGCAGTTGATGGATGTGGCGCCGCCTGTGTTCCAGCCATGAAGATCCCAACTCGATTGGGCAGACCAGAGGGGTCTGGAATACTGTCGCCATCGGAGCTGCCCCCAATCCGATCATCTTGCAGCTGGTATAGAGACTCGGTTTCCCCGGTTGACGTTTCATCGCCGGAATAGATGGTGGTTTCGCCACCGTATTCGGATCCTTCCTCGTAGCTTCCTCCGTGGATGACTCCCACGAAGGCGCGCTTCCTGGTCGGTTTAACCAGGGTCGATCTCGTGCACTGAGCTGTCTCGACGAGGTCGGTGCAGACGCCCAGCTCGGGGCCCGGTTCACCGATCTTGCCGATGAAAACATGGATGCCGCCAAAAGGGACCCGGTACCCGTACTCGATCGAGCCGGCGTCGGGGCCCCAGCCTGTGCTGTCGATGTAGAGTTTTCCGCGACGACTTTTGGTCATCCGGCCCACAGCGTAGCCCTCGAGTCCTTCAAAGCGGCCCTCCAAGAACTTGAAACCATCTCGCGATAGCCCCACGGTGGGCGCCAACTGTCGTGGATTTGTCACGGCAGATGTCCTAGCGAAAGGACTTAGTCGTGGAGCCATCGCAACGGGTTAACTTGAAGGGGTTAAAACGGACGCAAGGACACAGTGTTATAGTAGTTCGGCCCCTTCGATTAAGGTAAAAGCCTACGTCTAGTTGTGATGGGATTGATGTGTTTTCGAGGGCTAGGGAGCAATAAGCTTCGCCTAAACCTCGAGTTGTTGTTCTCTGTCCTCAAACCGTCGTCGGGTCGTCCCCTTATATACATGGGTGACGCCCATCGGTCTACAAAATCCCAACCTCCGGTTCATAAACGTGCCCGGGTTGGTCTCTCTATTCCTAACTTACAATGCAAGTTTACCTCAGGCCGGTTTACGGCCATAAACCCTTAAACCGATTATAGGCCTTGGGCCCTTCTATTTCTCCTTGGGCTTTAACATCTTGGGTCCATTGACGGAGCTAACCCGGGCCCTGTAGGCCGGTTTACCCCAAATAGCAATATCCCCAACAGTAACTGTACCTGCCCCCTTATTGGAAAGTAGTTGATCACAGAAATCTGTTCCTGTGACTACTACACCAATTAGTGAGGAAGCTAATGATGATAATCATGTAACTTCAGATCAAGTTACTACCGAATCTCGTAGGTAAACCAGAGTGAGATCCGCACCAGAGTGGTACGGTAATCCTTTTCTGGAAATCATGTTACTAGACCATGACGAACTTGCGAACTATGAGGAAGCGATGATGAGCCCAGATTCCGCGAAATGGTTTGAGGCCATGAAATCTGAGATATGATCCATGTATGAGAACATAGTATGGACTTTGATGGATTTGCCCGATGATCGGCAAGCCATAGAAAATAAATGGATCTTCAAGAGGAAGATAGACGCTGATAGTAGTATTACTATCTACAAAGCTAGAATTGCCGCAAAAGGTTTTCGACAAGTTCAAGGTGTTAACTACGATGAGAGTTTCTCACTCGTATCTATGCTTAAGTCTGTCCGAATCATGTTAGCAATTGCCGCATTTTTTTGAAATCCGGCAAATGGATAAACAAAACTGCATTCCTTAATGGATTTATTAAAGAAGAGTTGTATACAATGCAACTAGAAGGTTTTGTCGATCCTGAAGGTGTTAACAAAATATGGAAGCTCCAGCGATACATCTATGGACTGGTGCAAGCATCTCCGAGTTGGAATATACGCTTTGATAAATAGATCAAAGCATATGGTTTTATACAGACTTGCGGTGAAGCTTGTATTTACAAGAAAGTGAGTGGGAGCACTACAACATTTCTGATAAATATATGTAAATGACATATTGTTGATCGGAAATAATGTAGAATTATTCTGCGAAGCATAAAGGAGTATTTGAAAGGATTTTTTCGAAGAAGGACCTCGGTGAAGCTGCTTACATATTAAGCATCAAGATCTATAGAGATAGATCAAGACGCTTGATAAGTTTTCAATGAGTACATACCTTGACAAGATTTTGAAGTAGTTACAAATGGAACAGTCAAAGAAAGAGTTCTTGCCTGTGTTACAAAGTGTGAAATTGAGTAAGACTCAAAACCCGACCACAACAGAAGATAGAAAGAGAATGAAAGTCATTCCCTATGCCTTGGCCATAGGTTCTATAAAGTATGCCATGCTGTGTACCAGATCTATTGTATACCCTGCACTGATTTTGGCAAGGGAGTACAATAATGATCTAGGAGTAGATCACTGGACAGCAGTCAAAATTATCCTTAGTGAAATAAGAATATGTTTCTCGATTATGGACGTGAAAAAAAGGTTCGTCGTAAAAGGTTATGTCGATACAAGTTTTGACACCAATCTAGATGACTCTAAGTCTCAATCTAGATACATATTTAAAGTGGGAGCAATTAGCTAGAGTAGCTCCGAGCAGAGTATTGTTGACATAGAAATTTGCAAAATACATAAGGATCTGAATGTGGCAGACCCGTTGACTAAGATTCTCTCACAAGCAAAACATGATCACACCTTAGTACTCTTTGAGTGTTAATCACATACGATGTGAACTAGATTATTGACTCTAGTAAACCCTTTGGGTGTTGGTCACATGATGATGTGAACTATGGGTATTAATCACATGGTGATGTGAACTATTGCTGTTAAATCACATGCTGATGTGAACTAGATTATTGACTCTAGTGCAAGTGGGAGACTGAAGGAAATATGCCCTAGAGGCAATAATAAAGTTATTATTTATTTCCTTATTTCATGATAAATGTTTATTATTCATGCTATAATTGTATCAACCGGAAACATGATACATATGTGAATACATAGACAAACAGAGTGTCACTAGTATGCCTCTACTTGACTAGCTCGTTGATCAAAGATGGTTATGTTTCCTAGCCATAGACATGAGTTGTCATTTGATTAACAGGATCACATCATGAGGAGAATGATGCGATTGACATGACCCATTCCATTAGCTTAGCACCCGATCGTTTAGTATGTTGCTATTGCTTTTCTTCATGACTTATACATGTTCCTATGACTATGAGATTATGCAACTCCCGTTTGCCGGAGTAACACTTTGTGTGCTACCAAACGTCACAACATAACTGGGTGATTATAAAGGAGCTCTAAAGGTGTCTCCAAAGGTAGATGTTGGGTTGGCGTATTTCGAGATTAGGATTTGTCACTCCGATTGTCGGAGAGGTATCACTGGGCCCTCTCGGTAATGCACATCACATAAGCCTTGCAAGCATTGCAACTAATGAGTTAGTTGCGAGATGATGTATTACGGAACGAGTAAAGAGACTCTCCGGTAACGAGATTGAACTAGGTATTGGATACCGACGATCGAATCTCGGGCAAGTAACATACCGATGACAAAAGGAACAACGTATGTTGTTATGCGGTCTGACCGATAAAGATCTTCGTAGAATATGTAGGAGCTAATATGGGCATCCGGGTCCCGCTATTGGTTATTGACCGGAGACGTGTCTCGGTCATATCTACATTGTTCTCGAACCGTAGGGTCCGCACGCTTAAGGTTTCGATGACAGTTATATAATGAGTTTATGAGTTTTGATGTACCGAAGGAGTTCGGAGTCCCGGATGAGATCGGGGACATGACGAGGAGTCTCGAAATGGTCGAGACGTAAAGATCGATATATTGGACGACTATATTCGGACATCGGAAAGGTTCTGAGTGGTTCGGGTATTTTCGGGAGTACCGGGGAGTTACGAGAATACGGGGGAAGAAATATATGGGCCTTATTGGGCTTTAGGGGAGAGGGAGAGGCAGGCCGCGCGCCCCCCCCATTGGCTAGTCCGAATTGGACTAGGGGGAGGCGCGGCGCCCCCTCCTTCCTTCCCTTCCCTCTTCCCCTTCCTTGTCTCCTACTCGTAATACATGGAAGGACTCCTAGTTGGACTAGGAAAGGGGGAATCCTACTCCCGGTGAGAGTAGGACTCCCCTAGGGTGCGCCATAGAGAGGGCCAGCCCTCCCCAACTCCACTCCTTTATATACGGGGGCAGGGGGCACCCCATAGACACAAGTTGATCTTCGTGATCGTTCCTTAGCCGTGTGCGGTGCCCCCCTCCACCATATTCCACCTCGGTCATATTGTTGCAGTGCTTAGGCAAAGCCCTGCGTCGGTAGTACATCAAGATTGTCACCACGCCGTCGTGCTGACGGAACTCGTCCCCGATGCTTTGCTGGATTGGAGCCCGGGGAACGTCATCGAGCTGTACATGTGTTAAGAACTCGGAGGCGCCGAAGTAACGACGCTTGGATCGGTCGGATCGTGAAGACGTACGACTACTTCCTCTGCGTTGCGTCAACGCTTCCGCTTCGGTCTACGAGGGTACGTAGATGACACTCTCCCCTCTCGTTGCTATGCATCACCATGATCTTGCGTGTGCGTTGGAATTTTTTTGAAATTACTACGTTCCCCAACAGTGGTATCAGAGCCAGGTTTTTATGGTTTGATGTTTTGCACGAGTAGAACACAAGTGAGTTGTGGACGATACAAGTCATACTGCCTACCAGCATGTCATACTTTGGTTCGGCGGTATTGTTGGATGAAGCGGCCCGGACCGACATTACGCGTACGCTTACACGAGACTGGTTCTACCGCCGTGCTTTGCACACATGTGGCTGGCGGGTGTCAGTTTCTCCAACTTTAGTTGAACCGAGTATGGCTACGCCCGGTCCTTGAGAAGGTTAAAACGGAGTCTATTTGACAAACTATCGTTGTGGTTTTGATGCGTAGGTGAGATTGGTTCTTGCTTCAACCCGTAGCAGCCACGTAAAATTTGCAACAAACAAAGTAGATGACGTCTAACTTGTTTTTGCAGGGCATGTTGTGATGTGATATGGTCAAGACATGATGCTAAATTTTATTTTATGAGATGATCATGTTTTGTAACCGAATTATCGGCAACCGGCAGGAGCCGTATGGTTGTCGCTTTATTGTATGCAATGCAATCGCCCTGTAATGCTTTACTTTATCACTAAGCGGTGCGATAGTCGTAGAAGCATAAGATTGGCGAGACGACAACGATGCTACGATGGAGATCAAGGTGTCGCGCCGGTGAGGATGGTGATCATGACGGTGCTTCGGATATGGAGATCACAAGCACAAGATGATGATGGCCATATCATATCACTTATATTGATTGCATGTGATGTTTATCTTTTTATGCATCTTATCTTGCTTTGATTAATGGTAGCATTATAAGATGATCTCTCACTAAATTATCAAGAAGTGTTCTCCCCGAGTATGCACCGTTGCCAAAGTTCGTCGTGCCCAGACACCACGTGATGATCGGGTGTGATAAGCTCTACGTCCATCTACAACGGGTGCAAGCCAGTTTTTGCACACGCAGAATACTCGGGTTATACTTGACGAGCCTAGCATATGCAGATATGGCCTCGGAACACGGAGACCGAAAGGTCGAGCGTGAATCATATAGTAGATATGATCAACATAATGATGTTCACCATTGAGAACTAATCCATTTCATGTGATGATCGGTTATGGTTTAGTTTGATTTGGATCACGTGATCACTTAGAGGATTAGAGGGATGTCTATCTAAGTGGGAGTTCTTAAGAAATATATGGGCCTTATTGGGCTTTAGGGGAGAGGGAGAGGCAGGCCGCGCGCCCCCCATTGGCTAGTCCGAATTGGACTAGGGGGAGGGGCGGCGCCCCCTCCTTCCTTCTCTTCCCTCTTCCCCTTCCTTGTATCCTACTCCTAATACATGGAAGGACTCCTAGTTGGACTAGGAAAGGGGGAATCCTACTCCCGGTGGGAGTAGGACTCCCCTAGGGCGCGCCATAGAGAGGGCCGGCCCTCCCCTCCTCCACTCCTTTATATACGGGGGCAGGGGGCACCCCATAGACACAAGTTGATCTTCGTGATCGTTCCTTAGCCGTGTGCGGTGCCCCCCTCCACCATATTCCACCTTGGTCATATTGTTGCAGTGCTTAGGCGAAGCCCTGCGTCGGTAGTACATCAAGATCGTCACCACGCCGTCGTGCTGACAGAACTCGTCCCCGAAGCTTTGCTGGATCGGAGCCCGGGGAACGTCATCGAGTTGTACGTGTGTTAAGAATTCGGAAGCGCCGGAGTAACGGCGCTTGGATCGGTCGGATCGTGAAGACGTACGACAACTTCCTCTACGTTGCGTCAACGCTTCCGCTTCGGTCTACGAGGGTACGTAGATGACACTCTCCCCTCTCGTTGCTATGCATCACCATGATCTTGCGTGTGCGTAGGAATTTTTTTGAAATTACTACGTTCCCCAACAAGTGTATCATACCTAACCCTGACGGCAGGGGACAAAGGCATTAAATGCCTATCTACGTCGCCCAGGCGGTGCAGAAAAGGGACCGTCGGGGGCGCCACTGCTTGCCACGATGGCGATCTTGTCAGCGCTGCATGCCATAGTGTACCCCTGGCTACACAGCCTCCCGCCACGTACGCCAGGAAGGGTCCCGGAGCGACACGTAGGTGGGTGAGCTGGAGTGCGGGTACAGAGTGGTTGCCCGCCGCGGCAAGTGCCTTGCCGCGGCCGTTGTCTTGCTGCGTCCGGGAGCTTGTCGCTCGCCGAGTCCTCCCGGGACGCGTGGCGCGTCGCGGCAGGTTCTTTGAGATGCTCTGATTGGCCTTCCCGGCAAGCTCCTCTTGCCGGGGTCTTGTGACTCGAGCGGCCTTCCCGGGAAGCTCCTCTTGCCGGGGACTTGTCTTCTTGGCTAAAATACTTTGTTCTCGAATGGCTCCAAAAGAACCGTAGAGAGCCTTGGCGATCACCTGGCGGGCCTTGCCGCGGGGTGCTGCGACTGCCCGTGCACAAGTTCGGGATACTAGGGTACCCCTACTTTAGTACACCGACAGGAGCCCCCGGGCCTGGGCCACACACGGTGCCGAGCGCAGTTGGGCCAGGCCCAAAACAGGGCACGGGCACGCAAGGCCTGGGTCACGTCGCACCTTGCTCCGCATCCACCACGCCCTCCTTGAACGGCACGCATCGATTGCGGTGTCGTGGGAGAGGTCGTGGGTGGTTTCTTTATTCAGAAAGGCGAAACGTCCGCCCCCTCCCTCCTAATAAGCAGGGGGAACAGGGGCAGTTCGCCCATCTGCCCGTTGCTATTCCCTCCTCGAGAATCTCCGCCACTCCCCTTCTTCCCAAAGCCGAAGGAGAGCAGCGCCCCGCCCCCAACGCCACCAGCACCGCCAACGTCGCCGTCCTCATCCCCCTTTCCGCCATGGCTCCGAAAGCCAAAAAGGCGAAGTCGGCCGAGGCGCGGCGGCTCGCGGCGCTGCGGAAGGAGCGGGCACTCTTCCCTCCGAGGCTTGAGGCGGCGGAGCTGAAGGAGGACTTCTACCTCTTCTGGTCGACGGGGACGCGAGCGCATCCGCGCACGAAGGTACTCCCAGCCACTGCTTGGGATAAGTATCCCACTGGGTATCCCTTCTTTGCCTTGTTCTTCTATTTCGGGCTCTGCCCGCCCTTTTCAGAATTCTTTTGCGATGTCATGAACACCTACGGGCTCCACCTTATTGATTTCACCCCCAATGTTGTCCTGACCATGGCAGTTTTCGCACATCTCTGCGAAAACTTTGTCGGGATCCATCCAAACGTAGCTCTTTTCCGCCATTTCTTTTCGCCTCGGGTTGAGAAAGGAGAACCTTTATCCGGCGGAATCGCCTGGATCTCGATAGCCGGCAAGAAGGATGCTTATCTGGAGGGAGAGCTCCACAGCAAGTGGGAGGAGTGGAGGGCGGACTGGTGTCTGATCGTTGAGGAGAACCCGCAGCCGTTTACTGCTCTGCGCGAAACCCCAGTAGTGCGCGGCAGTGATTGGAGTAGCCTGGCCCTGGAAGATGGCAGACTAAGGATCGCCGTCACCCGGATCCTACGCCTCAGGCTTGCCAGGCTTACCGTAGGAGCGGTTGGCATAGATTTCCTCCGCCGCCGCATCGCCCCCCTGCAGGAGAGGGGGAGACCCGCCTGGGAGTTTCAGAACGCGGCGGATATCATGAGGTTGCGGCCGGGCCTCAACTTCAACTTCACTGTCCTGGAGCTCAACGCGATGCTCCAAGAGCTGTTCAAGCACGACCCACAGCATCCTGAAGTGTTCTGGTTGTCGAGGGGCATCGTCCCACTGTGCAACAACTCCACGCTCGACCGTATCCGTGCGATAATGCCGCTGTGCGACTCGCATGGAATTGATCCAGCCTGGATAGAGCCTGCGGATGATGTCGTGCGGGCGTTCTTCGACAACTTGATAGAAGTGCCGGTCGATGCCGATGAGAAAAAAGGCCTCACCCGGGACACCACCGACGATGAGCTCAAGCGCATCGCCACCAGGATGGAAGAGGCGGCGGCAGCTGCCGCTGCGGGCGAGTTCGGGTTCACCGTGGAGGAGGCAGAGGCAGCGGAGGCGGCAAGCCTTGCTGACCGAGAGGAGCTTGCCGGCGAGAAGAGGTCCGCCGAGCACGACGTCGGGCCGAGCGGGCCCGCCGAGGACACGAGCGGCTCGTTGGAGATCGGCTCCTCTTCCTCTTCGTCTTCGGACAGCTTGCCGCAAGCAGAGCCCCTGACTCCACGAGCAGAGCCCCCGGCTCCTCAAGCAGAGCCCCCGGCTCCATCAAGAAGGTGTCTTCGCAAGGCCGGGGACGTAGCGGAGCGGCGGGCGAGTCAACCCCCGCCGCGCCGCACGACACGCTCCACCGCGGCGAGTTCTGTTGCCGCGGATACACCTCCTGCTGCAGCGGCAACTGGGGCGGGGTCCTCTCGGCCTGCCGCTCCAGCTCCCGCCAAGCGGCCAAGGGATCCTACTCCTCCGCCTCATCGCACCGGAGGTGGGTCAGGCTTTGACTTCTCTGCGCTCAGCTCCGACGAGGAAGAAGATGAGTAAGATTCTTGTTGTACTTGCATATCTTCAATACTTGTCGTCTTGTCTTGTATCTCATTTGCTTTACTCTGAACTTATTCCTTTTTAGGACGCTGGCCCAGAGAATGGCAAAGAGAGCCAAGGTCCCGGTGATTATCATCGAGGATGATCCCACCGTGGCAGCAGGGGGTGCGCCTGAGCCAAACTTGTCGGACCCGGCAGCTGTTCCTCAGAGCAGCCCCCAGCGCAGCCCCCAGCGTAAGTATATGGTTTACTTCCAGCTGTTAGGCGCGCATGGATACAATTTGCTTGCTGATATCTGACCGTTGGCTTGTGCAGGAGCAGAGCAGCTCCACCAGGAGCGCCCGGAGGCCACCCCTGACGTGCCACCTGCTTCGACTACGTCGCCGAGGGAGAGTTCCCCGGCAAGGGGGAATCCCCCGACGAGGGAGAGCTCCCCGGCGAGGGAGAAGTCTCCGACGAGGGAGAGCTCCCCGGCAAGGGGGAAGTCTCCGGCAAGGGACAGTACCGGCGACCCCCCGGCAGCGGAGATCCCAACTACCGAGCCTGGTACAGGTACTCCTTGCTTATAAACTTCCCTTGGGTTCTTCTTTTTTGGGATATTTGCTTGACTTTTCTTCCTTTTCCGGTCGTCAGATCCATCCACTGTGGAGCCGATGGAGACCGAGGTTGTTATTGATGATGCCACTGCCACTGAAGAAACGGCCGGCGCTGAAGATCCCGCCGGTGAAGAGGCCGCCAAGGCTGCCGCCGCAGCAGCTGACGAGGGGTTCGGCGATCGTACTGACGACCCTGGGGCCGCAGGAACGACAGGCACTACACCGACCGCCGATCCTCCTGCCGCTGCCGCAGCGTCAGGCTCCGAAGAACCCCAGCCAGGCGTCTACTTGAAGGCTGGCGCTGGCATCTTCATCAACCTCCCCTGGGCATCAACGTCTAGGGCGCCGATCGAAGGAGAGAGCTTTGACATGCAGGTGCTTGCCTCCGCTGGGCTGACGTTGGTCGACGCACCAAGCAGCAGCAGCGACGAACCCGAGGAGGAGCGACTCCTGCGGAAGCTGGTGTCGCTCTACCGCGCCCGCCAGGCTAAACTGGAGTCCCGTGAAGCGCTTGTCGCGAAGGCGGGGGTGGACGTGGAGAAGCGTGCGGAGGAGCTCCGAGGCCTCAACCAGGCAGCTCTCCAGTCGCTGGCGGCGGAGCGGGTGCAGCTTGATGAGGCGCAGAAGGTTTTCATCCTTGAGAAGGCAGAGATTGCAGAGCAACAGCGGCTTGCCGCCGAGGAGTTGGCTGCGCGGGACGGTGAGTTGGTGCAGCTGAAGGCCAGCCTGGACAGCCATGAAGAGGAGCTAGCTGTGCGCGAGCAAGCACTCAGCGGAGCCCTCAAGGAAGCAAAAGACGCTGCCGCAGCCGCCGAGGCCGCCAAGAAGGAGCTGGAGGCGAAAGTGGCGCAGCTGGAGACTGATCTCAAGGCGAGCGGTGAAGCGCTTGCCGCGCTCAAGCATGAGCGCGAGAAGGACGCCTACACCTTTGGCGATCTACAGGGTCGTCTCGCCGAGAAGGTCAAGGAGCTTGACGCCGCCAAGGACTCCAAGGTGGATCTTGAGCTGAAGCTGGCTGCTTTGACCAAGACGCTAGACGGCGCCAGGGAGCAGGAGGCGGCCTTGAAGAAGGAGATCAAGGCCGACAAGGAGCTGCTGGAGAGCATCACCACCACCTAGAACGATTTCAGGGGAACTGTGGAGCGGTGGACGGAGGGCCTTGTGAATGCTGCCGCAGACATCGACAAGGAGTTGGCACTGCTGGGAGTGGAGGATCTCGGGTATTCCTCTGACGGGAGCCTCCCATCCAGCGCCAAGCTCACCTTGTTCTTCAGAGGCGTGGCGACGGCCCTCCAGCAACTCCGGGAGAGGATCCCAAAGCAGCTGGCCGACGAGTCGCGTGAGATCTGCGCAGGAGCTCTCAAAAAGGTGCTGATGAAGGTGGCCTTCCGCAACCCGGGCCTCCGCCTCACTAACATCCTCAGGTCCCTGCCGCCGGAAGCTGATCTGGAGGAGCTCGAGACCCTCGTCGCACCCATTGTGGACAAGGTGAGCGGGATCAAGAGGGTTGACGGCGACCGCGCGGACTAGGCCGCCTATTTTCTTCTTCTTCTTTTTGTCATCGTTGGTCATGTTATGAAAACAGTCTATTAGAGCCGCGACAAACTATCTTGTAATATAACTTTGTTTCAGGTCATGATTGCAATGCTACGTCCTTTACTCGATTCCTTCCTTTGTATGTTTTTGCCCTACGCTTTTAGGGAACCTGCCGGCGTAAGCACCTTTGCCGCGAGCGCTGAGTGCGGGATGTCAGCGGCCTGCTGGCGGTGCCGTTACCGACAAGTAACCTTGTCGCGACTAGTCGTAGCTCGCTTAAGTTGCTGAGTGAACTCGAAACAAAGTAAGGGCGCGACTCTAGTCGCAGCACACTTAAACTGTTGAGCGAACTTGAAACAACGTAAGGGCGCAACTAGCCACGAGCTGGTTCCTCCGCGCACAGGTTTTCCATACAAAGCATGGTTGTTCAAGGAAAGTAACTTAAAGTTAAAAGATCTGATTGCTCGAACTTCGACACTTAGCTTTCCTGTCGTTTGCTCCCCGGCAAGGTGAAATTTTTCCTGAACGACGCCGGGTCCATACCATTATCTTCTCCTCCCCCCCCCCCCGGTCAACTTGTGGGCGAAGGATCCTGCCTTTCCTTGAGAAAAAGAGAAAAGAGAAAATAATAGTATGGAGCCTTATGGCTCGTTATTGCTTACCGAGGGGGCTCGCTGCACAAAGTGTCAGATAATTCATGCAGAAAGGCATGAAACTGACAGGGTGTGCGGAGCACGTGAGTTTTATTTATGCGCAGGGTCTGCGCCTGGCTTTGTACAAAGGATTACATGCAACAGCGGCAAGACTTGTACAAAATGGTGGTTGCCGGACAGGGTCCGACAACCGCGCCTTACGGGTAAAACTTACGAAGATGCTCGATGTTCCAGGAGTTGCTCATCGGAAAACCATCCTCGGTCTCAAGGCGGACAGCGCCAGGCCTAGTGACTCGTTTCACCCGGTAAGGGCCTTCGCACTTCGGCGTCAACTTGTTGGAATTCTTGGCGGAATGAACGCGACGAAGAACAAGGTCGCCTTCCTCGAGACTTCTGGCTTTAACTTTGCGGCTATGGTAGCGGCGCAAAGCTTGCTGGTATCGAGCAGCTCGTACAACAGCCTGAAGACGGTCTTCCTCAAGGAGCAGCGCGTCATCTTGTCGCAGCTGCTCTTGCTCAAGCTCATCATAAGCGAGCACTCGAGGTGACCCGTATACGAGTTCCGTGGGGATAATTGCCTCTGCTCCATAGACTAGAGCGAAAGGTGTCTGGCCAGTGGCTCGATTTGGCGTCGTCCTGATCGACCAAAGAACCACTGGCAGCTCCTCAATCCAGTTTCTTCTGCACCTGTGCAGCCTGTCGAAAGTCCGGGTCTTGAGTCCACGCAGCACTTCAACATTTGCCCTCTCTGCTTGACCGTTGCTCCTGGGGTGAGCAACAGAAGCGAAGCAGACCTTGGCGCCAAGGTCTTGGACGTACTGCATGAAGGTGCGACTCGTGAATTGTGTACCGTTGTCGGTGATGATCCTGTTAGGGATTCCGAAGCGGCAAATAATCGACCTGAAGAACTTGACTGCTGACTATGCTGTCACCTTCCTCACTGGTTCCACTTCCGGCCACTTTGTGAACTTGTCGATTGCGACGTACAAGTACTCAAAGCCCCTGACTGCTTGGGGGAAGGGGCCGAGGATGTCAAGCCCCCAGACCGAAAAGGGCCAGGATAAAGGGATTGTCTGGAGAGCTTGAGTTGGCTGGTGTATCTGCTTGGAATGGAACTGGCATGCTTCACACTTGGTTACTTGTGCAGCTGCATCCTGGAGGGCTGTCGGCCAAAAGAAGCCCTGCCGGAATGCTTTGCCGGCAAGCGCTCTTGTGCCAATGTGGTGACCACAAATGCCTCCATGTATCTCTGCCAACAGCTTCTGTCCATCTTCCCGGGGGATACACTTCAATTTCACTCCGTTGAGTCTTCTTCTGTACAGTGCGTTGTCAACGAACTGGTACATACTAGACTGTCGGGCTACTCTTTCCGCTTCTTCTGGCTCTTCGGGAAGTTCTCCTGGCTGGAGGAAACGGATGATCTGCCGTGCCCATGCTGGAGCCTGCGGCTCGACAACAAGGACTAAAGGCATATCTGCTGCTGCGGGAGCATCCGCTTGTACGGCGAGAACCTGCGGTTCAGCCGGAGCTTGACGTTCCCCGGCAAGCTTGCCGGAGCAAAACTTGTCGGGAGCGTCTGCTTCAACGAAACAAACCCTGGGGCTTGTCGGAGCGGACTGCTCCTCAACACTCTTGGCGTTGATCTTGGGGACCTTCTTGGCGGCGGCTTCGGGAAGCTCTGCCGGAAGATATTCACCAGAAATCAACTTCCTCTTCTTGCTCTGTGCAGTTGATGGCGTCACGGATGGTTGAGTCAGCTTGAGCACAAAGATCCCTGGTTCCACAGGTAACTTAAATGCCGCGCACTTTGACAGGCCGTCGGCGATGTCGTTCTGAGCCCTTGGAACATGTTCCATCTGTAGGCCGACAAAGCGCTCTTCCAGCTTCCTCACTTCATCAACGTAAGCTTCTATCAACGGACTCTGATAATCCTTGTTCACTTGGCGGACGATAAGCTGTGAGTCACCCCTGACAATGAGTTGCTTGATCCCGAGGTCTGCCGCGATCCTGAGACCGGCGAGCAATCCTTCATACTCTGCAGTATTGTTTGTTGCTTGCTCCTTGGGAAAGTGCATCTGGACCACGTACTTGAGGTGCTCTCCGGTGGGTGCGACAAGCAGCACGCCAGCACCGGCGCCTTGCAGCGAGAACGCACCATCAAAGTACATCAGCCACTCTTTGTTTGCTTCCATGACGGGGATGCTCGTCTCTGGAATTTCTTCGTCTGGTGTTGGCGTCCACTCTGCTATGAATTCCGCCAATGCTCTACTTTGAATAGTTGAAGTGCTCTCAAACTTGAGGCCAAAGCTTGACAGTTCCAGTGCCCACTCAACAATCCTGCCTGTTGCTTCTGGACTCTGCAGTATCCTCTTCAGCGGAAAGCGAGTGACAATTGTGGTCTCATGTTCTTGGAAGTAATGGCGCAGCTTTCTCGAGGCCACAAGAAGGCCGAAAAGCAACTTCTGCACACCAGAGTACCTTGACCTAGCCCCCTGCAGAAGCGAACTGACAAAGTAGACTGGGCGCTGCACCATTTTCTTCTTCTGTATCTCTTCGCACATCTGCGCAGATCCATCTTCGTCGGGACCAGAGCTCGTCGGGGAAGCCCCCTGCTTGTCGCTGGATGTGCTTGCCGTGGTCGCTGGCTCATCATCTGCCTCTCTCTCCACTACTAACGCAGCACTAACCACTTGATTGGTTGCCGCCAGATATAGCAGCAACTTCTCTTGTGGTTTAGGTGCGACAAGTATTGGAGTGGAGGACAGGTATCTCTTCAAGTCCTGCAGCGCAGCGTCCGCTTCCGGAGTCCATTTCATTGGACCTGCCTTTTTCAGAATTTTGAAAAACGGCAGGGCGCGCTCAGCAGACTTAGAGATAAACCTGCTGAGAGCCGCCATGCAGCCGGCAAGTTTTCGTATATCCTTGACGCGCTTCGGTGCTTCAATCTGCTCAATGGCCTTGATCTTGTCGGGATTTGCTTCAATTCCTCTCTGAGACACGAAGAATCCGAGAAGCTTGCCGGACGGGACTCCAAACACACACTTCTCGGGGTTGAGCTTGAGGCTGATCTTGCGCAGATTTGCAAAAGTCTCTTCTAGGTCTTGAATCAGAGTTGCTTTGTCCCTGCTCTTGACCACTATGTCATCCATGTAGGCTTCCACATTTCTGTGTATTTGCGGCTCAAAAGCAGTATGGACTACCCTTGCGAATGTTGAACCAGCATCCTTCAAACCGAAAGGCATTCGTATGAAACAGTACGTGCCACATGGAGTGATGAACGCGGTTTTCTCCTCGTCCTCTTCTGCCATGAACATCTGATGGTATCCTGAGTATGCGTCAAGAAATGAAAGCAAGTCGCATCCGGCTGTGGAGTTGACAATCTGGTCAATGCGCGGCAAGGGAAATGGGTCTTTGGGACAAGCTTTGTGGACATCGGTGAAGTCGATGCAAAGTCTCCATTTCCCATTTGCCTTGCGCACGACTACAGGATTGGCCAACCACGTAGGATGGAGCACTCCTCTGACGAGGCCTGCTGCTTCCAACTTCTTGATCTCTTCGGCGATGAACTCTTGGCGCTCCACTGCTTGTTTCCTGACTCTCTGCTAGACGGGCCGCGCATGAGGACAGACGGCAAGGTGGTGCTCGATTACTTTCCTGGGAACGCCGGGGATGTCAGACAGTTGCCACGCAAACACACCGACATTCGCCCGCAGGAAAGCAACGAGCGCGCTTTCCTATTTAGGGTCGAGAGTGGCACTGATGGTGAAGGTACCACCAGTGCCGCCCTCCTTGGCGGACACCTTCTTGGTCGCTGCCGGAGCTGCCATCGTCTTCTTACATTTGCCGGTGGAGCTCGATGGTGCGTCCTCGACGGTAGCGCAGCACTCCGAAGAGGTGCGCTTGCTGGAGTGGGCATCAGAGCTCTTGCCGGACTTGGTCTTCTTCTTCCCCCCGGGAGCTTCAGCGGCAAGTGTCTCGCGGTCTGCGGCGGCTGCTGCTTCCCGGTAGATCTTGTCGGCACAGATAAGAGCGTCTTTCTTGTCGCCATGTACAGAGATGACACTTATCGGGCCTGGCATCTTCAGCATGTTGCACGCGTAGTGAGAGGCCACCATGAACTTGGCGAGCGCTGGACGGCCGAGAATTCCATTGTAAGGCAATGGAAAATCGGCAACGTCGAAAGTGATCCTCTCAGTCCTGAAGTTTAGCTCGCTGCCAAACGTCACCGGCAGCGTGATCTTCCCCTTCGGCTTGCTCCTTCCCGGGTTGATTCCTCGGAACGTGTCGGTCTCTTCGAGCTTGCTGTCAGGGACTTGGAGTCTCCGGAGCACAGCGGAGGAGATCAGGTTCAAGCCGGCCCCGCCGTCAACTAGCATCTTAGTGACCTTGAGGTTGCGGATAGTTGGTGAGACCAACATCGGCAAACACCCGACAGCAGTTGTGCGATCGGGGTGGTCCTCAATATCAAAGATGATAGGCGTGCTGGACCATTTCAGAAGCTTGCGTGACTCAACGGGTGGTTCTGCTGCATTGACTTCCCGCACCCACTGCTTGAGTTGGCGGTATGAAGTATGTAGAGAAGCACCGCCGTCAACGCACAAAACTTCTGTGGCTTTCTGGAACTCCTGTTCGCTGGTCTCGGCGTCATCCATGTCTTCGTCGTCATCTTCATCCTTGTCGCGGCCGTGGGGAGGTCTGTCGCCTTGCCGCTGCTTGGCGTTGCCGCGGCGTCCCCCCCGGCCGGTGCGCTTCGTACCGGATCCTCCAGCACCTCCTTGGGCCTTCTCCTTGTCGCGTCGCTCGTATTCGGCCTTTTGCAGCTCAACGAGCTGCTCGACCTTCTTGCAGCTCTGGAGGTCATGGCCTTTGGTGCGGTGAATCTTGCAGTAGTGCTTGTTGGTGCCGTCCTGCTTGTCGGCGGCCGCCACAGCCTGGCAGTTGGCGCATGCGGCAACCTCCTTGCCGGAGCTACCAGTCTTTGCTGTCTTGGCGCCACCCTCGTTGCCGGACTGCTCGACAACTAGCACATCTTTGCCTTTCCTCTTCCTGTTGTTCTGCCGCCGGTTTTTGCTTGCCGGGGTGGCATCATCGCTGTCAGATCCCCCTGTTCCTACGTTCTCTCCGGGGAGTTTCCTCCCTTCCTCAGCACGTGCACATCTGTCGGCCAGGGCATACAGCTCACTGACGTCTCTGATCTTGCACATCGCCATCTCCTCCCGCATCCTGCGGTTACGCATGTTCTGGTGGAACGCACTGATGACCGCGGCAGGGTGGACGTCTGGGATGTTGCGTTGCACTTGGCTGAATCTCTGGATGTACTTGCGTAGGGGCTCCCCTTCCTTCTGGGCAAGCAGGTGAAGATCACTCTCCTGGCCATGAGGTTTGTGGCCGCCTGTAAAGGCGCCAACAAACTGATGGCATAGGTCTGCCCAGGAAGATATGGAGTTTTCCGGCAAGTGCATGAGCCAGGACCTGACGTTGGGCTTGAGCACCAGAGGGAAGTAATTGGCGAGGATCTTGTCGTCTCGCCCCCCGGCAGCCTGCACCGCGATGGTGTAGATGCTGAGGAACTCCGACGGATGCAGCCTGCCGTCATACTTCTCTGGTACGTCTGGCTTGAAATTCTTCATGCTGGGCCACTGGATTTGCCGCAGCTCACGAGTAATCGCAGGGCAACCTACCGCGTACGGCAGGTCGCCTGGTTCCCCTGGCGCTTGCATGTCGACAGCGGGGCCAGCGCGTCGGTATGATTGACGCCGCGTTTCTCTTCGGCGCTCGATGCGGGTACGAGCGTCTTCTTGCTGCCGTTCGTGAAGAACATGGCGCTGATCGCGACGAGTTCGCGGATCTGAGGAAGCAGTGGAGTCGCTGTCGTGGCGGACCCGGCGAGTCGGTGATCTTGGCCTTTGGGGCGGAGAGTGCACGGTGGTTGCACCCCCACCAGTTTTGTCGCCATTGGCTTGCACTTGGCTGGCCTGCCGCGGCTGCGATGTGGTCGCCGGCCGTGGAGTGTCGCCGTTGGCGAAGCCGATGAGACTCTGAATGGTGGCCCTCCAGTCGTCGACCTTGTCTGGCGTTGGAGGGAAGTCCAGGAGTAGTTGAGCTCGTGCCAAAGCTTCTGCTGGAGTGGCGGGTAGCGGTGGCGAACGGTGCGAGGAGCGGGATATGCTCGGACTTCCAACGATGTTAGAAGGAGCAGTATTCCGTCAAGGCGACCGTGCCTCGCTCGCGCCAGCACGTTGGCGTGCATGTTGGCCTTGAGCATCCCGGGATCCGCCAGCTCGATTTGGGTCCAGCGAGCGTATGGTACCGTGAGTACCACGACGCTGCCGGTCCTGCGCCTCTTGAGATGGGCGCGGTGCGTCTACGGACACCCGCTCGTCGTGGGAGCCGACTACGCCGCCGACGGGCAGCGCGGTCTTGTCCTTGGACTTGGTGGCACCGTGGGCTCCCTCGTCGACGCCCGTTCTTACGCCGGCGTCCTCCCTACCGGCCGTTTGCTGCGGCGGCGGTGGATTCGACGCGGACGGCGCAGCCGCCTCCGAAGCCTTCTTCTTCGGCGGCATGACGATGAAGTCGATGAAGACTTAGCTCGCGTAAACGCCGGATCAGGTTCACACAACCTCGACGCCCCCTACCTGGCGCGCCAAAGATGCCGGGGTTTTCTGGCTCCCCGAGCACCTATGGGGACGGAGCCCCTTCTCGGTTCGGCGGGGGGCGGAGGTCGCGCGAAGAGCGGATCGAGGCGAAGCACACGGGTTTTTTTTACCCAGCTTCGGAGCTCTCCGGAGAGATAATACTCCTACTGCTGCTTTGTGGATTGTATTGAGTTCTAGCTCGGGAGCGCTGAGTGCTACAGTACACTCAAGCAGCTAACGAGACCGAGCGTTCTTCTGTTTTCCTCTCAGAGATCGCCCTCCGGGGTCCGATCCCCCCCTACGTTGTGCATGGGCCTCCTTTTATATGTTCAAGGGGTCTCCAACAGGTGGCAACGTAGGTAAGGGAAAAAAATGGAAATATGCTGTGGTAGGTACAGCTACCTACACAGTGTATCATACCTAACCCTGACGGCAGGGGACAAAGGCATTAAATGCCTATCTACGTCGCCCAGACGGTGCAGAAAAGGGACCGTCGGGGGCGCCACTGCTTGCCACGATGGCGATCTTGTCAGCGCTGCATGCCATAGTGTACCCCTGGCTACACAGCCTCCCGCCACGTACGCCAGGAAGGGTCCCGGAGCGACACGTAGGTTGGTGAGCTGGAGCGCGGGTACAGAGTGGTTGCCCGCCGCGGCAAGTGCCTTGCCGCGGCCGTTGTCTTGCCGCGTCCGGGAGCTTGCCGCTCGCCGAGTCCTGCCGGGACGCGTGGCGCGTCGCGGTAGGTTCTTTGAGATGCTCTGATTGGCCTTCCCGGCAAGCTCCTCTTGCCAGGGTCTTGTGCCTCGAGCGGCCTTCCCGGCAAGCTCCTCTTGCCGGGGACTTGTCTCCTTGTCTAAAATACTTTGTTCTCGAATGGCTCCAAAAGAACCATAGAGAGCCTTGGCGATCACCTGGCGGGCCTTGCCGCGGGGTGCTGCGACTGTCCATGCACAAGTTCGGGATACTAGGGTACCCCTACTTTAGTACACCGACAGTCTTCAAGCGGGTCTATCTATATGGGCATTTTTTTGCTAAGTTACAACTCTCGTTCTTCTGATGACTTTGATGGATTGAGTTGTAAACTTAAACTCTATCGTGGCCTGATACTTTCGCTGTGATTTTCTACATGCTTATTCCTTTCTAATGTTAATACACGCATGCTGAATTACATCAGTCACCATATTTCATCATGCATTTCAAATTCTTCATATTATATGTCAAATGCATGTCTGAATTACAAGATATAGGGGGATATCTCCATGATTCTACTCTTCAAGTGTGCATTGCTTCAAAAGCAAATTCCTCACTATGCACATCTTCAGGGGGAGTTCTTCTATATCTTGCAATCAAATTCCTCAATTTCAGTATTTACACTTCATATGTTTATCCCCGTTGAAAACTTAACCTATATTGTCATCAATCACCAAAAAGGGGGAGATTATAAGTGCATCTAGTGCCCCTTAGTGATTTTGGTGTATTGAAGACTTATAGGTTAATTAAGGGACTGATGCGTTTGTGAGTGTACACAGGTCTATAAGTCTATGAGGAGTTTGATATTTATAGAGAAAGTCGACCCCTAAAAATGAAGTTCTTCTTCTGAAGACTTTGGATTTCTGAAGACTTTCTGAAGACTTTGAAAGTGAAGAAATTGGTGTAACCTTGAAGACTTGGTATTCATTCGAGGAACATGAAGCGTGAAGACTTTTGTTTTCGTAGTTTCATTTTCTCTTTCTTGAGTCATAGGAAACACCGTACTGTTAAAGGGGGTCGACGAAATACTAGGGAAAAATTTCCATGCGATGCTCAACTCAAAATCCTACACCTACCAATCCCTTCGAGTGAAGCCATTGGAAATCTCATACAGTTCAGTCATATATTCTTCAGTGACAGAGACGAAGTTCTTCTGGTCTTTGAGGAATTTTTTCTGACTAAGGAGTTAGGAATTTGCCAGTGCGGATTGCCTACACAATGAGGATCATGATAGCCCTGAGGAATTTGAGACTCCAATTTCCGACCGTTGTTGTGCTACGCGCCAGCTGTCCCAAAATATCTTATCTACCTAACGGTCATATTATTGAAGGGCATTTATGTCTTATCATGTCGGGCTGCTCCCTAGGTTATAAATAGTCGCCCCCTACAACCACTAGCTGGTTGGCTGCTCCGAGAGAAACTGACACTTGTCATTTGAGAGCATCCCATCCTCCGAGGACTTTGAGCGAAAATCAACAAGTGAGGAAAACCCAAACCCAAACACCTACAAACCCAAAGTGATTGAGCATCACTGAAGAGATTGATCCTGCGTCGATCCGACGCTTGTTACCTTTGAAGATTGTGCTTCTTCCAGACGGTTAGGCGTCATGGTCTAGAGCATCCAAGAGGAAATTATGGATCATCGAGTGACCGAGTTTGTGAAGGTTCGGAAGTCACCTGAAGACTTACCACGAGTGATTGGGCGAGGTCTATGACCTTAGCTCAAGGAGAAAACGGTGAGGACTGTGTGTCCGGGACTGTGTGTCCTCAGGTTTAAATGCCTAGCCGCTCCAACCAGATGTACAACTGAGACATCAGTTGGAACTGGTCTACCAAATCATTGTCTTCACCAAGCTTACTGGTTCTATTTCCTCAACTCTTTCATTTCCTCATTACAGTTGTTGTGTGCTTGTTCATATCTGTTTGAAGACTTTGACTGAAGACTTTCTCAATTTCCTCAGTTCAATTTCTTCAGTCTGTTTGTCTTCATCATGTGTTATCCTGTGATTACGCTTTTCGTACTCTGTGCTTGTCTTCATTTTACCATGATGACCATGCTTGTGTTCTGTTATGTTTACCTTTGAGTACTTATTCCGCTGCTAGTAGTTCTTCGCTAAGGAATTTCCTCATCCGCAAATTCCTCAGTGAAGAATTCATAAAAATCGCCTATTCACCCCCCTCTAGTCGATATAACGCACTTTCAGTAAGCAACAAAAATCATGTGTCTATCTGAGTCTTTGAGGATCATCCCTGCACTCACCGGCCTGTCCAAGGCAAATGAACCGTTAAGGCAACCTACCCGACAGTCGGAGTTGGCCACGGAGGAGATGGTGTAGTTCCCTTCTTTCTAGGTTCAGACCAACCCTCTCCCAATGCCATCTTATCTTTTAGCATCTCCTCTGTGCTATGCTATTTAGCATACCAAATAGAGTTTAGGTAGTTGTCCAGATAGTCAACTAAAAATTGTACTAGAGCATTCTCGTTCCCATGCACAACATCCGTCCGCAAGTCCCAAGTCCTCCATAGCAAAGTAATGGCCATATCCCGTACTTTTTCAGTGCAATTTGAAAGCATATTCAGCTGCCATTCCTTCCTAGTATTTACTAATTGTTCGTTCCTTGGGAGTGGCCAGATCCTCCTCATATCTTCCCAGAGTTGCACTGCTGATATGCAAGTCACCAAGGTGTGAAAAGAGCTCTAGTCTTCGACACCGCACATTGGACAAGTTGCACGTGTATGCAGATGTTTATATGCATGGATTTAAACATCACAAGAGTGCATGTTGCAGCCTTCCATGCCATTACCTCCATCTTATGCAGATCATTGGCCTGCCAAATCAAGTTCTAGATATTTCCTCCACCATCAGGATGAGCGCTAGACGCTCCGCTTGGGAAGGCTTCCCCATGATTTTGCATAGCTAAATGATAAGCACTTCTCACAGTAAAACGGTCACTTTTCTCCGGTTGCCATGCTAAGAAATCATGGCGACGTATGAATTTTTCAAATGTGCAGCACACCCATAGGCCAAAAAATCGTGCTAAGTAATTGTGTATTCCAAGTGCCATCGTCATGCATGAAGTTAGAATCCTGGTTCAATCGGCAGTTCCTCTTTGGGGTGACTGGTTTGAAAGTAGGACCACAAGCAATCCATAGGAGTACGAATCTGAGTGCCATTGCCCACCCTCCAAATGAGGCCTTTCTTTAACAGTCAATATGGGCCCTCAAGACCCATCAGTGTGTTAATTATGTTGTCTTGTTACTAGAATTCCTTCTAATTCTCAATTAGAGAAAGAGGGCCTTTTAACTTTAGTGGTATTTAATTGGGCCTATTTGGTTTGCCATTTGAGTGTTTTTGAAATTGCTCCTTTCGAAATTTCCCGAAAGGACTGATGAAGGATTCCTTGAAAAGTTAAAGATGTTTTTTTTCAAAATCCTTTCGACGCCAAGATTTCAAATTGATCGAGAAATGAGTGATGAGTTGTTTAAGTTCCTGCTGAATCCACTATAATCGATGTAGGTAGAAAGGGCATAAAGCCACGGAATGAAACAACTTTATTAAAATTCAATTCTCTGAATTCCTCGGCAATTGTGCCAAAAATTCAAGTTCCTTTTTGATCAACAATCATGACTGTGGGAACAATTGTTCGCTTTCTAGGTACCCTCGGATCTACTAATCGTCACCTTTGAGCTGGGAAAAGCATTTACCTTTTGGAAACATGTTTACATAATGTAAAAAAATGTTTGCGTAATTTCAAAAACTATTTCGTGTCATTTAGAAAAAATCACGTGCTTCAAAAATATGTTCATCACATTTAAAAATAATGTTTATGCAACATAAAAGAATGTTGCACGGTTAAAAAAATCGTACCATTCAAATAATGTTTGCGTGTTCCAAGTAGTTGGTGGATTCTTTTTAATATGCAATGTAAAAGATGTTCACATAGTTCTTAAAAAGTGTTTCGTACCATTCAAAAAATGTTCAATACGTTAGAAAATGTTTACCATTTAAAAAATCAATTATGTACTTGAAAAATATTCAACATGCATCAAAAATATGTTAGACATGTATAAGAAAAATGTATAACGTGCATTTAAAAATTCTACATGTATTTGAAGAAGAAGAAAAACAGAAAAGAAAAGAAAAAATGATGAAACCTAAGAAGAAACGAAGACTGAAAGAGCAAAGAAAATCGACGAAAACCGATGAGAAAAACACAAAGGAAGAAAAACAAGCGGAAGTTTTTGAACCCGACCGAACCGGTCCATAGATGCTCCCCTAAACCTCTCCGGGCAGCTACAGTGAACCTCGCTCTAGAGGCAAGGCCAAAGGATCCCTCGGTTCGGGCGAGATATAGCCACGCCCGAAGATGGAAGCTCGGTGAGTTTGCAAAAAATTATGTGTCCATTCTGTGCAGCCCAATAGGAATCAAACCACGTAAATTATCTGCCCGGATGTGTAGGTCAGTGGGAATCAAATAGAACCACTCGATGCGAGACGCCCATGCCAATCTGTCAAGCTTGTGCTTGTTCTTGTTCTTATTCTTGTATCCCCTCCAAAGTTCCAACACACACAAGATCCAAAAAGGAAAAAAAGGGGGGAAATTTCCAGCGCACACTGGCCGCCCTGCTTATTGCGCCGTGAGGAGTATGCCACACACACAAGCAAACTCAAACCGACGAAAAGCCATTAAAAAGCACCACCACCTGGGTGGCTGGGTCGGGCTTCAACTTTCACCCATGCCACTGCATTGTAGTATCATATCGCACCACATGTACGCAGTACGCTCAGTCTGCCTGCCTGCCATCATCTTTGATCTTTGGCTTGTTCAGAGCTTTCACCGATGCTGCTCCCGACTTTAACCCGCTGCATGTCGCGAGGCGCAGGAGCAGGAGCAGGAGCTCACTCTCACTCACCCCGGTCTCAAAAGCAAAGGGCAAACAACAAACAACCGACCGTCCTCCGCTTTGCCGCTCGGTTCAAACCAATCAACCGAGTGCAGCACCGGCGGTAACTCTCGCTTTGCCCTTTTTGTCTGAATGAAGGCGCTGTACAAAGCAGGCAGCAGCTGCATGGGTACGCAGCAGTTGGAGTCAAAAGAAACAAAGGCTTCGTCGTCGGCAGAGGAAGAGGCAGCAGACATACGGAAGGAGGTACAGACAGCGTCGCTTTCCGACGCCGTATTTCGTAGGCTCCCAATTTGGGCCGGCAACGCGCGTCGTCACAGACCGAGACGTGCATCTGCATGGATATGATTAACCAGATTGCACATTTTCCCTTGCCTCGAGGTGTGCTAACGGCAAAGATAGAAAATAGAATCATGGGACTTGATCAAACTCTTGAGAGTGCTTGCTTGCTTTCAGGAAAAATAATACTACCAGCAGTAGTATTTCAGAGTTGGAGTCAGTGTCCATTATCTGGGGCACCATCACCTCTCGGCTTTAAATTTGCCACTCCCCTGCCCGGCCTGCTTTTTGGCAGCAATGGGCGGGCACGAACCCTGAGTTTGTGGAGCCGACGGCAAACGTGACACGTACAACAGCACAGGTAGGTGGTATCTGCACAGAGATCAGCTCAATTATGTGGTAGATGCGTTCAGATTGTAGATTAATCAGGGGAAAGCCAAAATTAGATGGAAGTCTTGATTGATATTCATGATGTATATATTTATACATACCCTGTAATATGGGAGTACTCCATCTGTAAACTAATATAAAAGTGTTTAGATCACTAGTATTTTAAACGCTTTTATATTAGTTTACGGAGGGAGTATTTGCAAGTGGCGAGAACATGCAGGCAACACCATGATTGCCGATTCGCCTTCCGGTAAATATAAGTACATGCTCGCAATCATGACATAGTATTATCATATATATGTTGTCCAAAAACAAAGATTATCATCCAACGCCCTCTATAAAAAAATGGTGAAGATTAGTTTTTGGCATAGTACATGGCATGCTCGTTCATCGGGTGCCATTTTTACTGGGTGCATGCACGCCTTTTCTCCTGCCTTTTCTTCCCTTTCTGTTTTCTACTCGCAAGATGCCCGTGCGTTGCACGGAACATGAAGATGCATTTGTCATAGTTTATCTTGTGGGAGAAAAGGATGAATGAGGGAAGACCGTATCTGCAAATGTGGAGAGGAGTGCGGGTAAATTGTCATAGTTTCCTTCCTATCCGTTAGATATAGATGGGACGGTCTATATTGCAGGATGGCAGGCACACCATCATCACCAACTCTGTTTTTTATAAGAGTAGAGACATTAGTTAACAGAATCGCCGGCGTCCAATCAGCGTGCAAGAGAAGTTTCGGTGCCGAGAGTTGCTGGCCACGATCTCCCTCCACATCACACGCATAATAATTAAAAAAAAACCCACAGGAACACGTCTCACAACTGTCTCATCTTCCAAGTTCCAACCGTCAAATTTTCTATGCTTAAATCCATCAGCACAAACACCATAAAATACTACTCATGCTAACAAGATGAGCAATCAGCAGCATATTTTATCCAAGACAAATTCGGAGACCAAAAAAGAAAGCTCACCGGCACTGGCAGCACCAGCTACATGCCTTCCTTCTCTACTGCAGCACCACCACAACTTTTCCAGAGTTGTTTGCACCTGGCAGGAAACGCTTTTAGAAGATGTTAACTTCTTCCATGCATCCATGAACTCGGATCCACGTCGCGTATGGGCGGCAACAAAGCTTCAACGCCGGGCCTAACCTAACACCGTCCAATCATCGCTAGGCTCCAGATCAAAGGTGAAAAACATCAAGATCCAGATCCAGGCACTACCTATGCATGACTCAATGACTGCGACTGAAAGGTGCAGGCAGGCAGACATGCGTATCAAACATCTCATTTCAAGACAAAACAACAACAATCTTACTATACATGGCATCAGCAAAGCATTCACAATTAAGTTGTGCCGAAAACAGTGGCCTGGATCTGATTTAGATTGATGGACACATGTGATGTTGTTATCAGATATACTGTTTCAGTTCCTTCTAGTTAGTACATCCAATTTAGATTGATCTATTTAGGTTAAATTCAAACACGAACCTAGCTAGCCGATGAATCTGTCACTCTCATGGCAGGGGAGCAAAGTTGCACCAGAGGTGCAAATATTATACCCAACTTCTGCGACTTTTGCTGATTGCAGATAAGCCATCATCGCAGGCTGACCCTGGAGCACACAAAATGCTGATGCCTCAGCTGCTACTACTGAGGTGAGGTTCAGACCAACCCTCTCCCAATGCCATCTTACCTTTTAACATCTCCTCCGTGCTATGCTATTTAGCATACCAAATAGAGTTATCGAAAAAGGCTTTCTCCCCCGCTTTATATACAAAGTAAAGATAACCAACAACCCGGTACAAACACACGCCACCATAATATACGCACACACACATCCAAAGCAGGATACATAGGCGCTGCGCGCAACAACAACCACCCCTAGCACACCCTCGAGGAGATGAAGTCACGTGGGCTTCAAGGCGGCGCCTTCTAGAAGGATTCGACACCGGAGCGCCGCGATCGCCCGATCTGAGGATCAGAGTTTCTCCTGAAGCCGCATGATGGGCAATGAGAGCCACGCCGACGCCTTCAAGAAGGGAACAAGCTACGCCGCCGCCGGTCCGTCCGAAGATAGAATAGATTTTCACCCTGGCCAGCACTCAACGCCACCACATGCCACAACCAGGCAGCCACGCCACCCACACGCCCATGGCCACCGGATAGCACCAAGCCACGGGCTCCGCCCATGAGCACGGCGCTACCACCACCAGGGCCGCCGCCCCGGCATCGAAGCCTAGATACCACCTCACCCGAGACCCGCCGCTACCCCAACCAAAGAAATGAGCGAAAAGGACCCACCTTTCGCACCCTGCCCCCAACGCCGAGACCCAAAGGCCGGCCAAGATGTCTTCCATCGACCCGTCCTGCAGCACCGGGCGCGAGACGAGCTTAGTCCTGCAGCACCGTGCGCGAGACGAGGTCGGTCCTGCTGCACCGTGCGTGACACGAGCTCGGTCCTGTTTGCACCGTGCGCGAGACGAGCTCGGTCCTGTTTGCACCGTGCGCGAGACGAGCTCGGTCCAGTTGCACCGAGTGCGAGACGAGCGATCGACCGCAGCTGGCAGAAGGCCACCCCTTCGACGAAATTAGTGGACGGACGACAAGGAGATGGATCGAAGGCCGACAAAAACCACCTACGGACGAGACGACGCTGGAACCTGCTAGCCGTTACCGCAGCCGACTTGGCAAGCTGCCATGGAACCATCCATGGCCGGAGCAGCAGCCACACCGGGCCACTGCCCAACCCGCGCAGTCCGACGAGCTCCACGCATCGGAGCCGCCGGGCACACTCCTCCCAGGGCACCACCACCACTATGCCGTCGCCCCTACCCCGGAGACCATGGAGGAGGCTGTTGACCGCGTGCCAAGCCCAGCGCAGCCCGCGCCATGCAACAGGGAGAGCGCAATCCCCCGGATGGACACACACCCACCATCACGCGCTGCCGGCCGCCACTCCCCCCCCCCCCCTCGCTGCCCTGCACGGAACGCCGCCGCCAGCAACACACGGGAGCTCAGGCGAGCTCCCTCCACCCTCCTGCGTCGCCAGCCAGACCCCAGGCGCCAGATTCATGCGGATCTGGCCGGACGCCTAATGTCTACTACGCAACCTTCTTCTTGTAGACTCGTGTTGGGCCTCTAAGCGCAGAGTTTCATAGAACAGTAGCAAATTTCTCTCAAGTGGATGATGTAAGGTTTATCAATCCGTGGGAGGCGTAGGATGAAGATGGTCTCTCTCAAACAACCCTGCAACCAAATAACAAAGAGTCTTTTGTGTCCCCAACACACCCAATACAATGGTAAATTGTATAGGTGCACTAGTTCGGCGAAGAGATGATGATACGAGCGTAATATGGATGGTAGATATAGGTTTTTATAATCTAAAAATATTAAACCAACAAGGTAACTAGTAACAAAAGTGAGAGAAAACGGTGTTGCAATGCTTAGAAAGAAGGCATAGGGTTCATACTTTCACTAGTGCAAATTCTCTCAACAATGATGACATAATTAGATCATCTAACAATCCCTCAACATGCAACAAAGAGTCACTCCAAAGTCACTAGTAGCTGAGAACAAACGAAGAGATTATTGTAGGGTACGAAACCACCTCAAAGTTATTCTTTCTAATTGATCTATTGGGCTATTCCTATATGTGTCACAAACAGCCCTAGAGTTCGTACTAAAATAACACCTTAAGATTCACATCAACCAAAACCCTAATGTCACCTAGATACATCAATGTCAGCACAAGTATCCGCGAGTTTGATTATACGATATGCACCACACAGTCTCAGATTCATCTATTCAAACCAACACAAAGAACTTCAAAGAGTGCCCCAAAGTTTTTACCGGAGAGTCAAGATGAAAACGTCTGCCAACCCCTATGCATAAGTTCACAAGGTCACCAAACACACAAGTTGATCACCAAAACATACATCAAGTGGATCACGTGAATATGCCATTGTCACCACAGATAAACACATGCAAGACATACATCAAGTGTTCTCAAATCCTTAAAGACTCAATCTGATAAGATAAGTTCAAAGGGAAAACTCAATCCATTACAAGAAGGTAGAGGGGGAGAAACATCATAAAATTCAACTATAATAGCAAAGCTCGCGGTACATCAAGATCGTGTCAAATCAAGAACAAGAGAGAGAGAGAGAGAGAGAGAGAGAGAGAGAGAGAGAGAGATCAAACACATAGCTACTGGTACATACCCTCAACCCCGAGGGTGAACTACTCCCTCCTCGTCATGGAGAGCGCCGGGATGATGAAGATGGCCACCGACAGTGATTTCCCCCCTCCGGCAGGGTGCCGAAACAGGATCCCGATTGGTTTTTGGTGGCTACAGAGGCTTGCGGCGGCGGAACTCCCGGTCTAGGTTTATTCTGGGGGTTTCTATATTTATAGGAATTTTTTGGCGTCGAGAACAAGTTAGGGGGGGTCCACTAGGAGCCCACAAGGTCGGAGGGCGCGCCTGGGGGGATAGGGCAGGCCCTCCACCCTTGTGAAGGCCTCATGGCTCTTCTGGCCCAACTCTTTTACTTCGGGGGCTTCTTCTTGTCCATAAAAAATCTCCGTAAATTTTCAGGTCAATTGGACTCCGTTTGATATTCCTTTTCTGCAAAACTCAAAAACCAAGAAAAAACATAAACTGGCACTGGCCTCTAGGTTAATAGGTTAGTCCCAAAAATTATATAAAATAACATATAAATGCATACAAAACATCCAAGATGGATAATATGATAGCATGGAACAACCAAAAATTATATATACGTTGGAGACGTATCAACGCCCGCCAGCGCGCCGCCACCCGAGTTGGACCACCTAGCAGCCGCCGCACCACCACCGGGGCCCAGACCGCCGCCGCCACTAGACGGCCACACCGCCGCCCCGCACCACCAGCGTCGTGCCGCTGGGCCCTGCCGAAGCCCAGCGCCGCCACCCGTGAGACCCGCCCCGCGACAGACCCCGAAGGCAGAGGAGGAGGGAAAGGCCCCATCGCCGCCGCACCGACCGGGCTTTGTCGTCAACGCCTGCCGGCGGCGGCGGCGGGGGTGAGGGGGGAGGAAGGAGGAAGGGGATGGGAGGAGCGGCGGTTAGGGGTTCCCCCGGTGCGCGCGGGCGCGTCGCGGGAGGGGAGGGCATGACTTTTTTTTCACCAAATAGAGTTTAGGTAGCTATCCAGATAGTCAGCTGAAGTTTGTACTGGAGCATTCTCTTTCACATGCACAGCACCCGTCCGCTGAGTCCCAAATCCTTCAGAGTGAAGTAATGACCATATTTCATACTTTTTCTGTGCAGTTTGAAAGCACAGTCAGCTGCCATTCCTTCCCAGTATCCACTAATTGTTCGTTCCTTGGGAGTGGCCAGATCCTCCTCATACCTTCCCAGAGTTGCACTGCTGATATGCAAGTCACCAAGGCGTGAAAAAAGCTCTCATCGTCGACATCGCACAGCGGACAAGTTGCACGTGTACGCAGATGTCTATATTGCATGCATTTAACCGTTGCAAGAGCACATTATGCAGCCTTCCATGCCATTACCTTCATCCTTTGCAGGACATTGGCCTGCCAAATCAGGTTCCAAATATTTCTTGCACCATCAGGATGAGCGCTAGACGCTCCGTTTGAGAAGGCTTCCTCATGATTTTGCATAGCTAAATGACCACTTCTCTTTGGTTGACATGCTAAGAAATCATCACACTGACTTGGTGACGTATGCATTTTTCGAATGTGCAGCACACCATAGACCAAAAGTGTGTGTTAAGTAATTGTGTATTCCAAGTGCCATTGTCATGCATGAAGTTAGAAACTTGGTTCAATCGGTTGTTCCTCTTTGGAGTGACTGTTTTGAAAGTAGGACCACAAGCAATCCATGGGTAGCACCAAGTACGAATCTGAGTGCCATTGCACACTCTCCAAATTAGCCCATTCTTTAACAGTCAATATGGGCCATCAACACCCATCAATGTGTTAATTATGTTGTCTTGTTAGTGGAATTCATTCTCATTCTCAGTTAGAGAAAGAAGGGCTTTTTTTAACTTTAGTGGAATTTAACCGGACTTGTTTGTTTGCCATTTGAGTGTTTTTGAAATTGTTCGTTTGGAAATTTACCAAAAGGCTGATGTAGGATTCCTTGAAAAGTTAAGCATGTTTTTTTTCAAGATCCTTTTGACTCTAAGGTTTCAAATTGATCAAGAAATGAATGATGAGTTGTTTAAGTTCCTACTTAATCCACTATTATCGATGTGGGTAGAAAGGGCAAGCCACGGGAAACTACTTTGGTAAAATTCAATTCTCTATATTCCTTGGCAATTGTGCCAAAAGCTCAAGTTCCTTGTTGATTGCCTTTTTGATCAACAATCATGACCATGGGAACATTTGTTCGCTTTATAGGAACTCCTCGATCTACTAGTCGTCGTGTTTGAGCTGGGAAAAGCATTTACATTTTGGAAACATGTTTAAATAATGTAGAAAATGTTTGCGTAATTTCAAAAACTATTCCGTGTCATTCAAATAAAATCACGTGCTTCAAAAATATGTTCATCGCATTTCAAAAACAAAATGCAATGTAAATTAATGTTTTCAGAGTTTAAAAGAAAATTGTATCATTAAAAAAAATGTCCGGGTGCTCCAAGTTGTTCGTGAAATTTAAAAAATGTTTATACAATGTAATGATATGTTCACATATTTTTAAAAAGTGTTTCATACCATTCAAAAAATGTTCAATACGTTAGAAAATGTGAACCATTTAAAAAAAATCAAGTGTTTATTTAAAAATATTTGACATATATGAAAAAATGTTAGATGTGTAAGAAAAATGTATAACATGTATTAAAATTTTGACATATATTTGAAAAGGAAAAAAGAGAAAAGAAAAGAAAAAATGACGAACCTATAAAAAATGAAGAAAGACTTTTTTTCTTGAATACGCATTGAGCGTATCATTTCATTGATAGAGAGAAGAGTTTACACGCGCTTGGTCGAGCTACACACTCATGGCTAGACCTACACGAAATTACGGTTACAAGGTTCGATCAAGGCGGCTCAAAAATGAAGGAACGCAGTCCCTTTGCACCAGCTGTGGCCCACATCGCTGCCTCGGTCAGAGCAGCACGGGAGGCCTCGGTAACTGACGGACGGATGTCGTCAAAGGTGCAAGCATTCCTATGCTTCCAGAGGGGTCCAGGCGACGATGATCACAAGGAAGGCCGTGCCTTTGCGAAGGGAAGCTGGGGCAGAGGACGTGGATGCCTGCCACCAGTCGAAGGACTCATTGCCATGAGGTATGCTGGTTAGCCGTAGCTTGGAGAAGACGTCATGCCACACCATGCGAGAGAAGGAGCAGCCAATCAAGAGGAAAATCAATGAAAACCGATAAGAACAACATAACGGAAAAGAACGTGTGGAAGTTTTTGAACCGGACCGAACCGGTCCATAGATGCTTCCCTAAACTGCTCTTGGCAGCTACAGTAAACCTCGTGCTAGAGGCAAGGCCAAAGGATCTCTCGGTGGGAGGATCAAATGGAACCACTCCGTGCGAGAGGCCCATGCCAATCAAACTTAGGCCAACTCCACCGCACGACCCCAAACGTACGTGCGGTTTGGCTGGATTTCGTCCCTTTGAGGCGGCAATAGGTTTGCCCATATTCAGTTCTGTCCTTTGGGTCGTGGGTGCGCCCAACACGCGGCCGCATCCCAAATTATGTCCGGGGTGGACGTGATTAAAAAATAGAAAAACTTATATAAAATGCCTAAGAAAGTAAATAAACGCAAAATATAAAAACATAAAACATAAAACATAAGTTAGGGTTCACGGCCACAAAACGGCCCAGTTTCACGGTTCACATTGTCAAAAAACAAAATAAAAACAGCCGCCGCCCGCGAACTCCTGCCGTTCCCGTCGATGCCGTCGCCGTCGCTGTCTTCAGTGGCGGCCGGTGTCGTCGTCGCTGACGAGGTCGACGTAATCCGGCAGCGTCCAGAGATGGGCCGGCGGTGCGTGGTAGACGGGGGCGGGCTGGAAGGCGGGAGGTGCCTGCACCACCTCCTCCCGTGGCGACGCCTCCCGCTTCGGTGACCGCGGCGGCGTGGGGCACCAGTTCACGCCCCCCACGACGTCGGCCATCTCCAGAGCCGTGCACGACCAGCTCCACTGCTGGCCCACCAGGCCCGGGTGGAACGCGGCCACCGGCTCCTCCTCCATCACCTCCTCCGCCGTCACCATCTCCAGTCGGTGATGGCGACGTTGCCGGCCGCAGAGAGGGCCATTGTCTCCTCGAGGCCCGGCCATTGGCGCTCATCATGCATGTTCATGGAGTCCTCCATGACATGTTGCATGAGCCGGGCCTCCTCCTCCGCTGTCATGCGAGGAGGTGGAGGTGGCGACGGAGATGGGGAATGCGACGGCGTGGGCGTGAGGCCGCGCACCCGCGTACGCCCGCGCACCTCCCGACGTGGCCGCCGCGGCCCCGATGCCGTGCCGGCGAAGTAGGAGGCGCGCCGCACGTCGTGCTCGTCCTGGACCCACGTGTCCCAGAGCACGGAGTCGGGGCGTACCTATCGTCGTAGTAGAGGTCGTCGGGGAGGAGGTGGCGGCGGTGCTCGATCTCATCGCGGTGCGCACGACCGCTCATTGGGACCGGCGGGATCGGGACCCGGTCGGCGGAGAGGTGCCAGTTGTTCGGGAGGTGGACGTTGCTCCACGGGACCGACGTCCGCGTCTCCCAATGACGCTGGCATACGTCGGCGTTGAGGTACTGCCTGTCGCGCTCGCCGGCGGCCCTAGGGGCAATGGTGAAAGGGGCAGGCGCGGGGGCCCGACGGGAGGTGCGCGGCGGCGATGCGGCCTCCTCTTTCACGGAGCCGCGGCGGCGTCCTGAGGAGGATCCGGCCTCGCGGTCGTGCTTCCCCTTGCGGCTGTGGTTTCATAGCCCCATGGCTGCGAGACGGCCGGCCGACGAGTTCGAGGACAGGGAGAGGCTAGGGTTTGGGGCGTGTCTGGTTTCGAGGGGGCAGAGAGGGCCGGAGTGGAAAGTGTGAACGACGGCCGGTCCACAGCTTCCCATTTAAGAAGGACGACGACCGTTCGCTGGGCAGATGACATGTGGGCCGGCCGCGTGCGCATTGATGTTGGTGGGTGGGAGGTAGGTGGTCGCCTGCCACGCGGCTCCGACCCGGCGCATGTTTGCTCTCGAAATGGATCGGCCCGGACACAAAACGGACCAGATGGGTTCAGGCCATCGCGCGTTGGGCCGTCTTGTTTGTCCGTTTTACCTCAAACAGACGGGGCAGGACGGGATGGGGTCGCGCGGTGGAGTTGGCCTTATTCCTTGTGCTTGTTATTGTATCCCTTCCAAACAAAGTTCAAACACACAAGATCCAAAAAGGAAAAGAGGCAAAATTCCCACAAGGCACACTCGCCGCCCTGCTTATTGCGCCGTGAGGAGCATGCCACACACACAAGCAAACTCAAACCGATGAAAAGCCATCCAAAAGCACCACCTGGGTGGCTGGGTCGGGCTTCAACTTTCACCCATGCCACTGCATTGTATCATGTCGCACCACATGTACGCAGTACGCTCAGTCTGCCTGCCATCATCTTTGATCTTTGGCTTGTTCAGAGCTTTCACCGATGCTGCTCCCGACTTTAACCCGCTGCATGTCGCGAGGCGCAGGAGCAGGAGCTCAGGCCAACTCCACCGAGCGACCCTAAACGGACGTCTGTCTTGTCCGGCTTTTGTCCCTTTGGATAGGGATTTGGAATCGTGTTCGGGCCTGTCCTGGGATGCGGTGGCCATGCGCCCAGCGCGCGGACGCATCCCGGCCGCATTATGTCTGCGTATTATTTCTTTGCAAGTCCTTGACTTTATTTCATCATTCATTTTTGGTACATGAAAAATACATCATCATATTTTGACTAGTAAAGCAAGACCAAAAAAAAACAAAAACCACAAGAATGCATTTTAGAAGATACCCAACTTCCATAACTGCTCCCTTGAGTTGGGTTAGGGCCTTCTCGATGCACTGGTTGTTGATCTGTGCAGGAGGAGGCTCGATCTGACATCCTCCTTTCTTCTTCAAGCCAGAAGTCGATGTTGCTTCCTCGTCACACGCAGTCTCGTGTCTAGCCTCTAATCTAGCCGCCCCCATCTTGCGTGTTTCTTTCTTTTTCTTCGAGCCTAAAGAAGTAGAGGTTGCTTCCTCGCACGTAGCCTCTAATCTAGCAACAAATGCACTTGTCTCATCTACAACCTCTATGCTAGGTAAAAGTGCATGAACATCTACTAAATTGCTCTCTATCAATATATCGATGTACTCTTCTTCCCAATACCAAAACTTGCATCCATTCTACACAACAAAATTTGAAGTTAGCATAATTAGTTAAATCTAGAGCACAAACCAAAGCTAAAAAAATCGTATACCCCATCGTTTAAGCACTTGATGAACACCCATCCCGGATGTTCCAGCGTTGTAGACACGCGGCGCACGACCATCCTTGGGCAGTGGTCGCACTTAATGAGTGGCAATGGTGCGCCGGCGAGCTTTTGGACAAGCACCGAGCCCGGCCGACCGCCATTCGTGTATCTGCCGGCGGACCACCGACGGTGCAGATCCGAGCGGCTAGAGGAGGAGCCACTGCCTGCATGTGGCCTTGCGGCCCTGCCAGGGCCTTCCGGCGAGGTGCCCGGCCAGTCCATGGCGCGGCCCGGCCTCCCACAGCCGGCCGAGCTCAAGACCGACCGGATCCGCCCCAAAACCGGCCGGCGGGTGCGCAAACCAGGTGGCCGTGGTCGCGTCCGAGCCTGGCACCGAGGGGAAGGGGTTGGGCGAGCTCGTGTCCGAACTGCACGACTGCAATGGCAGCGGCGGCGGCGGCAGCAACGACGGGAAGAGTGGGGAAGAGTGGAGGGGGTGCGGCCGGAGGGAGGGAGGGGGCGGATAGAAAAAGGCCCGTCTTGTGCCACCGACGGGCGGGCCAGGGGAGGACACGCGCAGACGACCCGCGTGTCCGCGTGGTGTCTGTTTTACCCCAAAAGCGGCGCAAGTTTGGGCCGGGAATGGGTCGAAAGCGGACACAAAGCGGACAAAAGTCCGTTTACTCCCGCGCGCTGGGCCGTCTTTTTTGTCCGTTTTACCCCAAATGAACGGGGCCAAACAGGATAGGGTCGCGCGGTGGAGTTGGCCTCACTCTCACTCACCCCGGTCGCAAAAGCAAGGTGCAACACAACAAACAACCAACCGTCCTCCGCTTTGCCGCCCCGTTCGAACCAATCAACGGAGAGCAATGCTACCGGTAACTCTGGCTTTGCCCTTTTTGTCTGAAGGCGCTGCGCAAAGCAGGCAGCAGAGCAGCTGCATTGCCATGCATTGCTCCTGCTTCAGACGGGTATGCATTGTACTCTCTACTCTACGTACTCCAGAAGCAGCAGCAGTTTGGAGTCAAAAGCAAAAAGGCTTCGTCGTCGGCAGAAAAACAGGTAGCCGACATACGGAAGGTGTAGCGTCGCTTTCCCACGCCGTATTTCGTAGGCTCCCAATTCGGGCCGGCAACGCGCGTCGTCACAGACCGAGACATGCAGCATGGATATGATTAACCAGAATGTACATTTTGCTACCCCTAAAAAATAAAGGATTGTACATTTTGCCTTCGGTTCCTCGTCTCGAGGTGTGCTAACGGCAATGATAGAGTAGATGGAATCATGGGACTTGATCAAACTCTTGAGAGCGCTTTCAGGAAAAAGATAACACCAGTGGTACGTCCGTACTTCAGAGTTGGAGGCAGCTTCCATTATCTGGGGGCACCATCACCTCCCTGCCTGGCCTTCTTTTTGGCAGCAATGGGCGGGCACGAAACCTGACTTTGTGGAGACGACGGCAAATGTGACACGTCTAACAACACAGGTAGGTTGTAACTGTGCAGAGATCAACTCAATTATGTCGTAGATGCGCTCAGATTCTAGATTAATCACGGGAAAGCTAAACTTAGATGGATGATTTGATTGATATACGTACGTATTTATGAGGTATATATAGAAACTATTATATGGTATTGCAAGTGGCGAGAACATGCAGGCAACACCATCATTGCCGATTCGCGTTCAGGTAAATATAAGTACATGCTCCAATCATGACATTCTATTATCATATGTTGTCCACAAACAAAGATTATCATGTAGTATGTCCTCCATAAAAAATGGTGCAGTTTTTATTCTCATCCCATTAGTCTTTGGCATACATGGCATACTCGTTCACAGGTAGGCCCTCGCATACTCCTCCACGGACCTCGGATCCGCATCTTGCGGGCATTCGGCCAGGGCAGTGCTACACCAGACGTTCAGTTACTCTTGATGGGAGGGCAGTCGCTGATGAGGGCGGTAACCCTGTCCGGCCAGTTCTTCCTATCCACGCGCCCAATGAGAGCATGGCCCTTGATCGGTAGGTCTGTGATCATGACAAAGTCCTCGAGCGTCACTGTTATCTCACCATGCGGGAGATGGAAAGAGTGCGTCTTGGGCCGCCAACGGTCCACCAACGCTGTGAGAGCCGTGTGGACAAGCATCGGTGGCGTACGCTTGAATTAGAGCACGAAACCCAATAATCCGACTCGCCTGTAATACGGCTCATAGCGATTGTCATACGGCTCATAGCGATTGTCATACTTCATCTATTTGACCTTGGTCTGGCCCCTCATACGTAATGGCGGAAACATCTGTTAATGTGCACACGAAAATAGTTAGTAAAAACTTTTGGGAAGGCAATTTTTTGATGCAAGACGTTGATCAGTGATATTTACCACTCCGTTCTCGATGTAATGGGCGCGATGACCGTTGTCGATGCCGGGTCAAGCAGAGTGTAATTAATGCCGATCGCCGGACCAAGGGGGGGGCTCCTGAAACAAGAACATTTTGTTATCAACATATAATCATATCATATTAAACCGTTCAACTAAAAGCAATCATATCATATTCAACAAATGTAAAAAAATACTATGAAAATGAACTACGGTTCATCTTCAAACTAGTTAATCAATCATTTCAATCCATCATATCACATTAACCAATCATATTCAACCATTTAACTAACATCAATCATATTATATTCAACAATTGTAAAAAAAATACTATAAAGATTAACTAGATTCACCTTCAAACTAGGTTCATCTTCAAAGTAGTTAACAAATCAAACATCAACAAACATATTCAACCACGTCACCACATCGCCACATAAATCATATTCAAACATATTTAACCACATCAAACATCAATAAATAATTCAAAAAAAGTTAACATGAACTAGGGCTCATCAACTATCTAAAATAGGCTCTATCATATTCAACTTCAACCATGTCACCGCATCAATCATATTCAACCACATCACCGCATCAATCATATTCAAACATTTTAACCACATCAAACATTAATAAATTATTCAAAAAATATTAACATGAACTAGGGTTCATCAACTATATAAGATAGGCTCCATCATATTCAACTACATCAAACATCATATTACTCCTAACTAAACAAACCTAAAAACAACAAAAATCAAAATCTACTAGATGAAATAGAGTTCATCTTGTGCCAAATAATGCGTCGAATCGAAAGCTTCTTAACTAAAATGAATTGGAGGGATTGAGACAGCTTACTTTTCTCGTTTCGGAGCCATCTTGATACACAAAAACGGTGGACAAACGAAGAAGATCGGATGGGGGGTGGAGGGGATGAGAGAGGCCTTCCCCTCTTTGTTCTTGCGGGCGGCGGCAGGGGAGAAGAAGATGAGGGTTGGGTTCGTGCGTGGGCCCCATGAGCCGGCCCCCGCGGGCTTATAACGGTTCGACACCTACCTCCAGGGACTTTGGCGGTAGGGTTCACTGCCTACCACCGAGTGCCCTGGTAGCTAGTAGCGTCGACGGCAGGAAATGGCAGCCGTTTGGTGAGTCTAACATGGACGAGTGGGCTACCGTCATGGTCCCTTCTGGTAGGAAAAAGGGTCAGATCACGAAAAAAGTTTCAACTGGGGTCAAATCCGGCTAAACGTGACCAAAAGGGTAAGAACATAAAATTTTGCCTCTGGTGGCAAAAGGCACAAATTTGAACTCAGGGTGAAACTATTTCACAAACTAAACAGTAGAGTGCAACGCCTAGCTGTCAGGCTCTACACAAAAGGGTTTGCGGTGTGATTTTTTTTAAAACAGTTTAGTTTGTGAAATACTTTCACCCTGAGGTCAAATTTATCACTTTTGCCCACCCCGGTCGCAAAAGCAAAGGGAAAACAACAGAACAACCAACCGTCCTCCGCTTTGCCGCCCTACTCGGACCAATCAATCGAGAGCAATGCCACCGGTAACTCGACTCGCTTTGCCCTTTTTGTCTGATGAAGGCGCTGCACAAAAGCAAGCAGCAGATGCATTGCCATGCACTGCTCCTGCTGCAGATGGGGGCAAAATTTCGTGTTTTGACCCTTTTCTCAAACAAAATCGAGATCTGACCTCTGTATGAAATTTTTTCGAGATCTGACCCTTTGTCCTACCGCCACGAGGCCCGGCAGTAGGATGCTATAGCTTACCGCCAGAACCTGCGGCGGTAGGAAACTTATCCACGTCAGCAGTGGTAACGGCCTCCGTCCCCCTCCGTCCCATCCTACCGCCGCTGGTCCTAGCGGTAGCCAGTCTGACCCTGCCGCGAGGGACCCTAGCGATAGGGTGTGGGCAGTTATAAGCTCGTGGGTCGGCCGCCCCACCCCCTTCTACCCGCACCCAGCCGCCCCAAGAACAGAGGAGTTGTTCCTCTCGCCCCCTCTCTCATCTCCTCCACTCCCCCCCTCTGATCTTCGTCGTTTCTTCACTATTTTTGTGGATCGAGATGGCCCCGAAGAAAAAAAAGTAAGCTCCTTCGATCCCTCCAATTAGTTTTAGTCAAATAGCTTCCGATTCGTCGCATTATTTGATTCAAATCACTCCCCTTTTTGAACTAGATTTAAATATTTTGAACCCTAGGATTGACTTAGGTTGATTACAGATGTTATATTGTGTTAGATATGAACTCTAGTCACTAGTTGGTATTGTTATGTGAAGATGAACCCTAGTTCATATTATTTTTGGAGGATTTTTTTATATGATGCATGTTGGAGGAATTTATTGTGATATGATGATGCATGTTGATATGCTATGATGCAAGTAGTGGATATAGTTGGAGAGCAAATGTTGAACCCTCAAGATGAACCTAGTTCATATTTTTTGTCTTAAAAAAATTATGATATGATGAATATTGGAGATATTTGTTTTGATATAGGATGCATGTGGATCTTATATGATGTAAGTAGTGGATTTTGTTGGAGTAAACATGATTAACCCCTCAAGATGAACCCTAGTTCATGGTTTTTGTTTTTGAAAACAATATGATATGATGCATGTTGGATGTTGCTGGAGAAATATGATATGATGCATTTGAACCATGGTGATTGCATCTTGATATATGTATTTTATTTATTTTTTAACCTTGGTGATTGCAACTTGATATATGTATTTTATTTAGTTCCTTATATATGTATTTTATTTAGTTCATGTTCATGTTCATCTTGATATATGATTATTCAAAGATTAAACTCATAGGTTTTTTGGATGTGATGAACCTTTGTTATGCATCGATATGTTTTACATTCATACAAGAAGGGTGTTTTACATTCTTTCTTATGCATTGCAGGATGAGCAGGCAGAAGAATCAGTCAATCACAGATTTGGAAGCCCAACATGCGAGATACATGAAGGAATGGAACGAGTGGGAAGGCCGCAAAGACACGGAGAGGAGAGTGATTGACTAGGATGATTACAAGGATCACATGCCATGGTATGACGATGTCATCAAGCATCGTATGCGTCTGAGGCCCCAGTGGACGACAGCAGATGCCGAAGACCTATTCGATGACGACTCCGAGAATGAAGCCTACAACGAGAGCATCAGAGAGCTTCAAGGCGGGTTTAGGGAGTACGGACCCCTCATGAACAGAGTGCTAAGTTGTTTTTATGTCTTTTCAACCGACGGTTGGATGAAATCAGCTTTTAGTGCTACTGACTCATTTTATTACTTTGCAGTCTTCGGAGCTGAACAAAAGCATTTTTCAAGCCTCTGATGCGCTTAGTACTATCCCCGGGACTCGAGCTAGTGAGAACAAGTTGAGGGAAACGGTGAAGGTAATGTGGAGTTCATTTTCTTAAGTTCATTTGCAGAAATTGGGCATTGTAGAAGTTCTCATTGTTTCGTTCTCATTGCAGAAGTACGTCAACAAAGCACGCAGGCTTGTGGGCCTGCTTGGGTGCACTACAAAAACTGAGGATGGTTTTGCTCCTGCACCGATGCATAGCCTCGCTTCATCGAGCCATGCAGCCTCGTCGTCTAGGGTGGTTCAAGAGGACGAGGACAACGACGACAACAAAGAAGGTGAAGATGAAGAAGAGGACGAGGAGGGAGTAGAAGAAGAAGAACATGGAGAAGAGGACGACGAGGAGGAAGAGGACAATGAGGAGGAGGAGTACGATGATGACGACGGACCTCCAGCAACTCAGCCAACCCAGCGTGAGAAGAGGAATATGCCGAAGAAGGATTGGAAGAGTCCATCCCCGTTTCAGAAAGCGCGTCCTAATCACCGCAAGAAGACGTCGGCCAAGAAGCGATCAAAGACCAACGAGGACCGGACCTCGAAGAGGGGAAGGAGGGACTGAAGTTGCTGCCGTGCCGTGTCGTTGAACTATAAACATTTCATGTTTGCTTCATGAACCATTTTCTCATGAAATTGTTTCATGAACTTGCTATGTAAAACTTGGTGAAACATTTGTGGATGTGTGCTTGCTATGTAACCAACTTTCTTATTTGTGGATTTGTGGATGTGTGCTTGCTATGTGATACATATGCTTCATGTTTATAAGTATTTAATTGTTATGTGCAAAAAATTGAAGATAAGAGAAGTTAGGAGGTGCAAAAAATGCAGTAGGGTCCCTACTGCCGGGCCACACGGCAGTAGGTCTATACAGCCTACCGCTGCACCCTCCGGCGGTAAGGTGCCTCCCCAGCATGCCTGCCTCCTGTGACCGAAATGTAGGATCGAAAGTATGTCTAGAGGGGGGTGATTAGACTACTTGACCAAATAAAAATCTAGCCTTTTCCCAATTTTAAGTCTTGGCAGACTTTAGCAACTTAGAACAAGTCAAGCAATCAACCTACACATGCAAGTTTAAGAGTATAGTAGCAAAATGTAAAACATTGCATATGAAGGTGAAGGGAGGAGTTTGGAGAGGGCAAACGCAATGTAGACGCGGTGACTTTTTTCTGTGGTTTTGATAGGTGGTGCTATCATACATCCACGTTGATGGAGACATCAACCCACGAAGGGTAACGGTTGCGCGAGTCCACGGAGGGCTCCACCCACGAAGGGTCCACGAAGAAGCAACCTTGTCTATCCCACCATGGCCATCATCCACGAAGGACTTGCCTCACTAGGGTAGATCTTCACAAAGTATGTGATCTCCTTGCCCGTAAAAACTCCTTGGTTCAACTCCACAATCTTGACGGAGGCTCCCAAGTGACACCAACCAATTTAGGAGACACCACTCTCCAAAAGGTAATAAATGGTGTGTTGATGATGAACTCCTTGATATTGTGCTTCAAATGATAGTCTCCCCAACACTCAACTCTCTCTCACAGATTTGGATTTGGTGGAAAGATGATTTGAGTGGAAAGCAACTTAGGGAAGGCTAGAGATCAAGATTCTTGTGGTTGGAATGGAATATCTTGGTCTCAACACATGTGTAGGTGGTTCTCTCTCAAAAAATGAATGCTAGAAGTGTAGGCACATTCTGATGGCTCTCTCCATGAATGAAGAGGGATGGAGGGGTATATATAGCCACCCCACAAGATCTAACCGTTACACACAATTTCCCAAACTCGGTGAGACCGAATCATAAAACTCGGTTAGACCGATTTAGTTCAAAATGTCAACGTTTGGCTTTTCGGTGGGACCGACATGGCAACTCGGTGGGACCGATTTCATTAGGGTTAGGGCATAACATAATCTTGGTGAGCCCATCACATAAACTCGATAGGACCGATTTTTGTCATAGGCGAAACAGAGAGTTGGTCAGGCAAACTCGGTGGGACCAATTCGCTCATTTCGGTGAGACCGAAACGTTACGAAAGGGAAACAGAGAGCTTGCATTGCGAACTCGGTGGGACCGATGGCTCATCTCGGTTGGACCGAAACATCATGAAGGGACACAGAGAGTTTGCAATTCCATCTCGGTGAGACCGAAATCCCTATCGGTAAGACTAAAGTGACTAGGGTTTCTGGCAGTTGCTATGTGAGTTTGACTTTTGGTTTGGGACATATGTGGATATGGGAAAGTGGTTGAGGGCTTTTGGAGCATATCACTAAGCATTTTGAGCAAGCAAGCCATTAAGCAACACCTCATCCCCTTTTAATAGTATTGGCTTTTCCTATGGACTCAATGTGATCTTGGATCACTAAAATGAAAATGTAGAGCCTTGAGCTTGAGCCAATATGTGTCCTTAGCATTTTGAGGGGTCCACATTCCTAATCCATGCCATACAAACCATTGAACTTTCTGAAATGATCATCTTGAAATAGCATTAGTTCAATGAGCTATATGTTGTTAGTAATTACCAAAACCACTCAGGGATAGTTGCACTTTCAATCTCCCCCTTTTTGGTAATTGATGACAACATATAGATCAAAGCTTTCACAAATGATAATAATATTGAAATGCATCTTCGCTTTGAGAAGTATGTGATAAGCAAGAGCTCCCCCTAAATTTGTGCATTATTTAAAATTTGCTTTTGAATGCAAATGCACAACCGATTAGGATCACGGGGCACTCTTTCGTGTCACATACATCTTGGTAGAGCGCTCAAAATGATAGGAATTAAAACATGCACTCATCACCAAGCAAAGTGAATGATCATATAAGAGATATAGAAGATAATATCATCCAATTAAACATTAAAGTTGAATATGATCAAACACATGATCATACAAGTATCTCACACACAGACATAAAGAGTATCAAACGAGCACACACAAAAGTATCAAGTAAATAGCAAGAGAGACAAATAAGCAAAACACTCTCTCTTGAAGCCTATGATCTATACATTTCTCCCCCTTTGGCAACAAGTTACCAAAAAGTTTGAAAATGCACAGTGCTATGCATCTCTCTAGGCTTGGTCTTCTAGAGGTGGTGTAGAGAGGACTCTAAGGACGAAGGCATCAGTAGATGTTGTTGGAGCTGGTGGAGTGGCAACTGGAGGTGGCACCGAAGCTATCGCTGCTGGTGCTGAAGTAGTTGCTCCAGTGTCAACCATGGGTACTGCAGCAGACCTCTGACCTCTAGGCACTCTCTGAAAAACATCTATAATAGCCTTCCCTTTCTTCTCCTCTGCTTCCTCCTGGAGCTGCTCAACAGCTGTCTGCATCTCTGTTACTTTCAGATCAATATCATAGAACTTGGTCTCAATGATCCTCTCCAAGCTCTCCTGATTCTGAGTCAGGGTGGCCAAGCCCTTCTCTATCCTCAAAGTTGCTTGAATCAAATAAGCTAGCTGATCTTGTTTTGACTTTAGAAAAACTTGAGATGCCTCCTCAACACTTGGCATCTTTGTAGCCTTCTCAGCCTTTGCCTTTTCTCTCTTCTCTTGTGCTTGCACAGATGTAGGATCATCCTCATTCATCACAACTGTGTTATCCTCAAATTCTGGTCTCAAAGGTAAGCGCTCCTTGTCCAACAAATAAGTGCATGTGCCCATCTTGGAGTTGATGAGAACCTGAATGTGTGGAGCATACCCACAAGATCTCTTCTGATCTGCAGCTGTCCTCTTGATTGTCTCAACAATCAGACTCATGACCTTGAATTTTATAGGAACATCAAATATCTGCAGCAAGTTGATTGAATGTCCTCTCATCATCTTGTGATCTCCAGATTTGGGCAACAAAGTATGCCTCAATATTATGTTGATTGTAGCTAGACCAGACAACAAGTAATGTATAGATCCAAATCTATGTGTATCCAATGCTTTGTCTGGGATCTCTTTGTACATGTTTGCCATAGAGTTGTGGTCTTTCTTCTTCTTGGCATAGACATCCAAATCATCCTCATGCTCTTCAGGGGCTTTGATCAACTTGGCCCACTCATCAACAGTTGACTGGTACCTTGTACCCTCAGACATCCATACAATTCTACCATCTGGATAGATATGAGCTGTAGAATAAAACTGCAAAATGAGCTCATCATTCCATTTGGTAAGCTTCTATACCACAAATTTGTCAAGTCCACAAGCTTTGATGCTTTCGTGTACTCCTGGAAAATAGTCTTCATTCTCATCAATGAATTCCCAATCAACCCACTTCATATCACAGACTACAGGCTTCTTGTCAAGCAGAATGGTTTCATAGAAATCTTGTTGTTCTTTGGTGTGGAATCTGTAGTCCACAACAGTCTTCCTTCTCATAGCATATGAATCAGAATGTCTCCAAAGTCTCAGATATGCATCCTTCCCGATGCTCATATCCTCTGCCACTAGATGACTGTCATTATGATCTGGAATCTTTGGTTTAAGCTTCCTTAGCACTTGAGCTTCAGCATCTTCTTCTTCCATCTCAGCCACTGCGGCCTTGTTCTTCTCTTCAGCTGGGATTATACCTGGCCATGGGCCGGGCCGGGCTGAGCCTGGGCCGGGCCTAAAAAAGCCCATGACAGAAAACTGAGGCCCAGGCCCTACCATCGGGCCTACTTTTCAAGCCCAAGCCCGACCCATCTAGTAAAAAGCCTTGAAAAGCCCTTAGGGCTCAGGGCTTAGGGCCGGGCCTCTTCCTTAAAGTGCCAATATGCCAAGCCCAATCCCGTCCAGGCCCTGCTGGTGGGCTCAAAATTCAGGCCCAAGCTCGGCCCACGGGCAAGCCCATCGGGCCTAGGCATTGTATTTTAGGGTCGGGCCTGGGTGGGCCGACAGGGTCGGGCCGGAAATTGCCAGGACTAGCTGGGATGTTCCTAGTGCTCCTCTTGGTCTTAGAAGTCTTTTGAGATTGAGCAGTAGCTTTGGGGAAGTCTTGGGCTTTGAAGGAGCAGGCCCTGACTTAATAGCATCCCCCATAAGCTTTTGGGACTTGGGTGTTGGTGCAGCATCCTCTTCCTCTTCATCTTCTTCTGTTGGATCTCTAAACATGGAGGATCTCCCAATGACTCTGGCAGTGGTCTTCTTGACCCTCTCTTTCCTCTTCTTGCCCTCACCAACCTCCTTTGGTTCAAGTGTGAACTCCATGGTTTCCTGAGTGGAGGCCCTGGCCTTAGACATTGGAACTCTCTTAGCTGGTGCCTTCTTGTGCAAACCAGGCTTTGTTGCAGAAGCAGTACCATATTCCTTCTTCAGGACTTTCTTCTTGGAGCTAACTTCCTCCTCTGTAGCCACATAGTCCTCATCCTCAGAATCTGAGGTTCTCTTCTTCCTTGATCTGGTGGCTGCCTTGGGCAAATTGCTTGGAGTGCTCCTGTTGCCCTCATCATAGCTGCTTGAGAGACTAGTGCCCTCACTCATGTGCACTTGCTCTTCTGATTTGTTCTGGCTATCACTCTGGTTAGACATTCTGGCAAGCAAACTGTCAGCAGACCCTGTGAATAGATATAGATGGGACAGAGTGGATGAGTATCACAAAGTGCAGAGTTTTGGCAAAACAGATGAGTCAAAAACTTAGTTTTAGTTCTCCACAGAAAGCATTTCAGAGCTACCGATTTGTTAAACTCGGTGACACCGAAGCAACTTTTGGAGTCTAAACTAGTGAACTCGGTCAAAACAAGTCACAGTTTGGTGGCTCCGAGATTGCTAGGGTTTCACAGAGAGTTGAATTCGGTCACACCGATTTGCAGCTTCCGGTCAGACCAAAAAGTGCAAGTGCAATGGCCTAAGCCAAATCGGTGAGACCGACTTCCATAACCCGGTCGGTCCGAGATGAGTTCGGAGGAAACCTAACCCTAAATTTTCAAATCAAACCTAACCTAAAGGAAGTTTTCTCTGGATAGATTGATCTCATACGTGGTAAAGAACATGGCATTGCATTGTGCTAAGATTCGGAGTAAGGAATTAGCACAAAAGTTCGAACTCATACCCTAGTTCGGTGGTGAGTTTGCTATGGCGGCAATGGTGGGATTGAATCCCATTGACGGCGACCGGAACTAGTGGCAGGAGGTCGCTGGCAACGAGAAGACGATCCGGAGACCCGAGGCGGCAGAGCAGGACACGCGCGGGCTGAGGAGTTTTGAAGAAATTTCCAAAATCTCACCCGTGGGTTTATATATCCTGACTCTGTCGGTGTGACCGAGTGGAACAACTCGGTGGCACCGAGATGCAAAATCGCAAGCGGTTACTGCAACTCGGTGTGACCGAAAAGTTCAAATTGGTTGCACCGAGGTTGAAAACCTAGATCAACTCAGTGAACTCGGTGTGACCGAAGAAGATGGATCGGTCATACCGAAATGCACAGAGAGGTTTTCGAAGTTTAAGTCTATGACGAATCGGGGACTCCGAGTGCTCCTCACACAGAGTGGTTCAAATCTGACTTGATCAAACTTTGTGATGTAGCATGAATAGAGTTTGAGACTAGAAAAGCATAGATAGCTAGAGGAAGTTCTTAGGTATTCTTGTCCATCCACGAGCCAAACAATCAAAGCAACAAGTGGATGTCCTCGAATGAGTAAAATATGCAATCAACATGCTCACACAATAAAATGGCAAATGAAATATGTGACAAAGAATGCACAAACACTCTAGCATCTATCAAGCAATTGGAAGTGACTAGGTCATCTATATATGAGTATATTGACTTAGGAGTCAAATGAGAACATTTGATCATAGGTCATACTCATCGTTTAAGCACAAGTGGGGTTACCACTTTTACATGCATAAAGCATTGTTGTGTCCACACCATTAGACTTGCTTTAGCTCAATTGATTAGAGTAAAGCTCCCCCTAAGAGGGATGAACTAACCTTGGGTTTTGTCGATGATGACTTCATGTAGATGTTGAAGATGTGGATGCTCAATGTTGATGTAGATCATTTGGAGCAACCCATTAGAGCGAGTTGCACTTTCAATACCTACACGGGTTAGTCCCACAAGGAACAAACAAGGATATCCATAGACATAGAGTGATGTACACACACAAGATGATGTCCATGAAAGCATTAGGTTACCTTGTCCCTTGTCTTACCAACAATAGGGTTTGTGACTCCTTGAACTAGTGCAAGATGTGGAAGTTGTTTGCACTTGTCCTCGCCAAAATGATATGAGTGAAGTATGTTGGCGAAGTCACCCTCAAGAACTCTCTAGTTCTTCTTCTTCGGGATCCACATCATCTTGATGGGAATCCTTGGAGTTGTAGTCGTACTCGATGAAGTAGAACTTGATGTAGTCTTGGGAACCCACTTGACCAAGGCCTTAGGAAAATGCATCAATCTCCTCTTGAAGCTTATCCTTGCCTTTTTGCATGTGGTCTTATGGTGGATGATCACCTTGAGCTTGTGTACCTTGGAAAGAAGTAGGATCATACTAGCTTGTTGAGGAAGAAACTTCGTCTTGGGGTATTGATCTTCTTCCCACTCAACTCCATTGGCATTGAACTTTCGTTCAAAACCAACACCTTGATTCTTCCAGTGCCTTCCATTCTTGCGTACAATTTCCTCAAATTGCTTACTCCCGGCAAGGCTCTTGTAAACACCTTTCTCTATGATTCCCTTCAATAAGCTATTTTCTTGCTCAAGTGTAACTTGGTTAAGAGAATCGTTAGTGGAATCAAGAGAACTACTAGAGGCAACAACATTCGATTTAACATGATTGTTGTTACTACTAGAAGAAGAATCTTTCTTACTCTTGTTGCTAGATTTAACTTGTGGCATGTAAGTAGACAAGAGTAAACGCTTGGCAATGTAAGAAGAATTTTTCTTGCAAAGATCATCATTGGTTGCTTTTAAGAACCCATGCTCTTGCTCAAGGTTGGGCTTTTCAAAGCGTAACTTCTCATGAGTCTTTAAAAGTTCTCGATGATCTTCCAAGGTAGTTTCATGAGCTAACTTAAGAGTGGTTAGTTCTTTAGTTAGACGCTCAATCTCCTTCTTATCATCATCATTTGTTTTATCTTGATTCGCATGATTAACAGCAAATTTATCATAGTTTTCATCACTAGGGTTGTCAACAAGTAAATCATCATCACCTAGCAAATCATCTTCATCACTATTGAAATCAACATACTCGGGGTGTGATACCTTTGGGCCTTTAGCCAAGAAGCATCTCCCAATTCCTTCATTTGGTGAGTCAAATATGTTGTAGGAGTTGGTTGACACAAGTGCTAGACCGGCAACACCTTCATCTTGAGTATATTCGGAGTCGGAGTGATAACTTCTTTCGGAGTGATGGTCGGAGTCGGAGCCGGATACCCATTCACCAACATGAGCTTGATGTCTTCGTTTTGTGTAGCTCCTTGAGATTTGTCCTTGCTTTTCGAACCCTTGCTTTTCTAAGAGGTTCTTTGTTCATAACGATCATTGATAACCCACAAGTATAGGGGATCAATTGTAGCCTCTTTCAATAAGTAAGAGTGTCAAACCCAACGAGGAGCTAAAGGTAGAACACATATTCCCTCAAGTTCTATCGACCACCGATACAACTCTACGCACACTTGACGTTCGCTTTACCAGAAACAAGTATGAAACTAGAAGTACTTTGTAGGTGTTTTTGGGTAAGCTTGCAAGAAAGTAAAGAGCACGAAAATAAAACTAGGGGCTGTTTAGATGAAGACACAACTAAATTAGTTTTAGTAGAGAGCTTTTGTCAACACGAAAGTTATTTGTCCCTAGGCAATCAATAACTAGACCGGTAGTCATTATTGCAATTTTATTTGAGGGAGAGGCATAAGCTAACATACTTTCTCTACTTGGATCATATGCACTTCTGATTGGAACTCTAGCAAGCATCCGCAACTACTAAAGATTCATTAAGGTAAAACCCAACCATAGCATTAAAGTATCAAGTCCCCTTTATCCCATACGCAAACAACCTACTTACTCGGGTCTGTGCTTCTGTCACTCACGCCACCCACCATAAGCAAATCATAAGCATATTGCAAACCCTACAGCGGGAATCCCTCACGCTTGCGCGACACGGAGAGCACCATAGGACAGCACCAATAATAAAACATACAACTCAAACCAATCACGATCATCAAATAGCCATTAGGACAAAACAGATCTACTCAAACATCATAGGATAGCCATACATCATTGGGAAATAATATATAGCGTTGAGCACCATGTTTAGGTAGAGATTACAGCGGGTAATAGAGAGGTTACACCGCTGCATAGAGGTGGGAAGAGTTGGTGATGACGGCGGTGAAGTTATTGGTGAAGATGGCGGTGATGGTGATGGCCCCGGCAGCGCTCCGGCGCCACCAGAAGAAAGGGGGAGAGGGCCCCCCTTCTTCTTGTTCCTCCTTGACCTCCTCCCTAGATGGGAGAAGGGTTTCCCCTCTGGTCCTTGGCTCCCATGGCGTGGGAGGGGCGAGAGCCCCTCCGAAATTGGATCTATCTCTCTGTCTCTCTCTGTTTCTGCGTTCTGTTTTCTGGCCCTTCACCGTTTCATAAATATCCGGAGATCCGTAACTCCGATTGGGGTGAATCTTTCGCTCAGATGTTTCTCATAAAATTATCTTTCTTGTGGCAAAAGAAGAGCGTCAACCGCCTTACGGGGTAGCCACGAGGGTCAGGGGCGCGCCTGACACCCTGGGGCACGCCCCCCTACCTCGTGCCCCCCTCGGACACCGTCTCGTGTTGATTTTACTTCCCAAGAATCATAAATATTCCAAAATAATTCTCCGTCCGTTTTTATCCCGTTTGGACTCCGTTTGATATTGGGTTTCTGCGAAACAAAAAACATGCAACAAACAGGAACTGGCACTGGGCACTGGATCAATATGTTAGTCCCAAAAATAGTATAAAAAGTTGCCAAAAAGTATATTGAAGTTGTAGAATATTGGCATGGAACAATCAAAAAATATAGATACGACGGAGACGTATCAGCATCCCCAAGCTTAATTCCTGCTCGTCCTCGAGTAGGTAAATGATAAAAATAATAATTTTTGATGTGGAATGCTACCTAGCATAATCTTGATCATATGTCTACTCATGGCATGAAGATTAAGACATGAGTGATTCAAAGCAATAGTCTATCATTTGACATTTAAGTCAATAATACTTCAAGCATACCAACCAAGCAATTATGTCTTATTGAAATAACATAGCCAAAGAAAGCTCATCCCTACAAAATCATATGGTCTGGCTATGCTCCATCTTCACCACATAAAGCATTCACATCATGCACAACCCCGATGACAAGCCAAGCAATTGTTTCATACTTTTGACGTTCTCAAACCTTTTCAACTTTCACGCTATACATGAGCGTGAGCCATGGACATAGCACTATAGGTGGAATAGAATATGATGATGGGGGTTATGTGGAGAAGACAAAAAAAGGAGAAAGTCTCACATCGATGCGGCTAATCAATGGGCTATGGAGATGCCCATCAATTGATGTCAATGTGAGGAGTAGGGATTGCCATGCAACGGATGCACTAGGGCTATAAGTGTATGAATGCTCAAACTAAAACTAAGTGGGTGTGCATCCAACTTGCTTGCTCATGAAGACCTAGGGCATTTGAGGAAGCCCATCGTTGGAATATACAAGCCAAGTTCTATAATGAAAATTCCCACTAGTATATGAAAGTGATAACTTAGGAGACTCTCTACATGAAGAACATGGTGCTACTTTGAAGCACAAGTGTGATAAAAGGATAGTAACATTGCCCCTTCTCTCTTTTTCTCTCTTTCTTTTGTTTTCTCTTTTTTCTTTTTTTTGGGCCTTCTCTTTTTTTTTGGCCTTTCTCTTATTTTTCATCCGGAGTCTCATCCTGACTTGTGGGGGAATCATAGTCTCCATCATCCTTTGCTCACTGGGGCAATGCTCTAATAATGATGATCATCACACTTTTATTTACTTACAACTCAATATTACAACTCGATACTAGAACAAAGATATGACTCTATATGAATGCCTCCGGCGGTGTACCGGGATGTGCAATGATCTAGTGTAGCAATGACATCAAAAAATGGACAAGCCATGAAAAAATCATGCTAGCTATCTTACAATCATGCAAAGCAATATGACAATAAATTCTCAAGTCATGTATATGATGATGATGGAAGTTGCATGGCAATATATCTCGGAATGACTATGGAAGTGCCATAATAGGTAGGTATGGTGGCTGTTTTGAGGAAGATATAAGGAGGCTTATGTGTGACAGAGCGTATCATATCACGGGGTTTGGATGCACCGGCAAAGTTTGCACCAACTCTCGATGTGAGAAAGGGCAATGCACGGTACCGAAGAGGCTAGCAATGATGGAAGGGTGAGAGTGCGTATAATCCATGGACTCAACATTAGTCATAAAGAACTCACATACTTATTGCAAAAATCTATTAGTCATCGAAACAAAGTACTACGTGCATGCTCCTATGGGGGTAGATTGGTAGGAAAAGACCATCGCTCGTCCCCGACCGCCACTCATAAGGAAGACAATCAATAAACACCTCATGCTCCGACTTCGTTGCATAACGGTTCACCATACGTGCATGCTACAGGACTTGCAAACCTCAACACAAGTATTTCTCAATTTCACAATTACTCAACTAGCACGACTCTAATATCACCACCTTTATATCGCAAAACTATTGCAAGGAATCAAACATATCATATTCAGTGATCTACAAGTTTTATGTAGGATTTTATGACTAACCATGTGAATGACCAGTTCCTGTCATCTCTCTAAATAGATATAAGTGAAGCAAGAGAGTTTAATTCTTTCTACAAAAGATGTGCTCACGCTCTAACAAGTATAAGTGAAGCAAAAGAGCATTCTACAAATGGCGGTTGTCTAAGTGAAGAGAAACAGGCAATCCAAACTTCAAATGATATAAGTGAAGCACATGAAGCTTTCTATAAAGCCATACTCAAAAGATATAAGTGAAGTGCAATGAGCATTCTATAAATCAACCAAGGACTATCTCATACCAGCATGGTGCATAAAAGAAAAGGAAAAACCTAAATGCAAAAGACGCTCCAAGACTTGCACATATCGCATGAACGAAACGAATCCGAAAATATACTGATACTTGTTGAAGAAAGAGGGGATGCCTCCCCAGCATCCCCAAGCTTAGACACTTGAGTCTCCTTGAATATTTACTTGGGGTGCCTCGGGCATCCCTAAGCTTGAGCTCTTGCCTCTCTTCCTTCTTCTCACATCGAGACCTTCTCGATCATCGAACACTTCATCCACACAAAACTCCAACAGAAAACTTGGTAAGATCCGTTAGTATAATAAAGCAAATCACAAGTACTGTTGCAAACCAATTCATATTTTATTTTTGCATTGTGTCTACTGTAATATAAATTTTTCATGGCTTAATCCACTGATATAAATTGATAGTTTCATCAAAAAAAGCAAACTATGCATCAAAAACAGAATCTGTCTAAAACAGAAGAGTCTGTAGCAATCTGAACATTCACCATACTTATGGTACTTGAAAAATTCTGCCAAAATTAGGAAAAAAAAATTACAGCAAGATAGTGCAAAAAGAATCAGAACCATTTGACGTTCCAGTAAAAAAAATCATGCACTACAGCCAAAGTTTCTGTCCTGCACCGCACAAACCAACAAGCATCGTAAACATCCTAAAGGAAAACCTTGGCACATTATTTTTATAATACAATGAAATTGTACAAGGGAATAATTATTTTTGTTGAAAAGTTTATGTAATCAAGATTCACAAAGTTCCCATGGGCATGAACAAAGTTCAAGGACGTCCCCCATTTTCACAATGCTTGTCTCTCTCACTTTCACTTTTCTTTTTGAAAAAGTTTTGGGTTCCCCTCTTTATTTTTGTTGTTTTTAAACTATATGAAAGCACTCAACAGAAATAAATGAATCTCTAAAACTTCTGGGTTGTCTCCCTGGCAGCGCTTTCTTTAAAGCCATTAAGCTAGGCATATAGTGCTCAAGTAGTGAATCCACCCGGATCCCAAGGTATATTAAAGCCAATTTTAATTAGCAATGATTTGTAATTTAGTAGTGAGCACAAAGCAACATATATCATGTAATGACGAAGTCTAACTCTCTTCCTATGCATCGGCATGTCATAAAAGGACAATTCATGCACACCCAGTAAAGGCCAATGCATAGTATAAACAGTTTCTTGCAATTTTATCATATTGGAAACATAGAGAGGTGGAGATAAAGTTCCTCTCTCATAATAATTGCAAGTAGGAGCAGCAAGCACATGCATATTATATCTATCGAAATCATCATGTGTAAAACGCAACCCATCAATATAACCCTTAATAAGTGCAAACTTCTCCGATATAGTATAATAGGGAGAATTCAAAAAGATAATAGGACTATCATGCGTGGGTGCAATAGCAACAATTTCATGTTTAATATAAGGAACTATAGCGAGTTCGTCTCCATAAGCATAATTCATATTGGCATCTTGGCCACAAGCATAGCAAGCATCATCAAAAAGGGATATTTCAAAAGAATCATAAGGATCATAACAGTCATCATAGCAATCATGCTTCGGTAAGCACGAAGGGGAATTAAACAATGTATGAGTTGAAGAGTTACTCTCATTAGAAGGTGGGCACGGGTAGCTAATTCGCTCTTCCTCCTTTTGTTCTTCGCTCTCCTCATCATCTTTTTCATCCAATGAGCTCACAGTTTCATCAATTTCTTCTTCCATAGACTCCTGCGAAATATTATTCTCTTCTTGGACAGTGGAGTATTTCTCAATATATGGTTTAACATAAGCATTAGAAGCATAATTTTCATAACAATATTCAAGTGTGGCAAAAATTTCAGATTTGTGAAAAGTAGCATCATACATTTCAATCAAAGAAGCAATTTCATAAGCACCCTTAAAAGCAACAAATTCTTCAATTTGTTGAATATCATAGTAACTATAAACACCTATAGCATAGGAAGATAAGATTCCATTATCAATAAGCTCACATTGGTAGGGAAGGTGTTTCTTAGGGTTTTCAGAACAACAAGTAACATCATATATTTCACATAAATTCCAAGCATAGCATTGCAAACAATTAATTTGACCCAACAGAATTTTCCCTTTTTCAGATATACGATGTCTCACATAAAAAGCATGCTCATCTAAAGATTTTCCCTCAACTAAGATAGTTGGGGTTTCAGCACGAGCACATAGGGATCGAAGATGATCCAAGTAATAAGCTTCAGCAGTGTGATAGATTTTGAGTGGTTCTTCAACCATTGGTTCAGTAGGTACAACTAATTTTTTTGGTATTTTGCATTTCCTACCCATGACTAAAGATAGAAAAAACTAAGAACAACGAATAAAAATTACTTAGTGATAAAGCAAACAAGCACACACGAGAATATTCACCCCACGCTATTGCTCCCCGGCAACGGCGCCAGAAAAAGGTCTTGATAACCCACAAGTATAGGGGATCAATTGTTGCCTCTTTCGATAAGTAAGAGTGTCGAACCCAACGAGGAGCTAAAGGTAGAACAAATATTCCCTCAAGTTCTATCGACCAACGATACAACTCTACGCACACTTGACGTTCGCTTTACCAGAAACAAGTATGAAACTAGAAGTACTTTGTAGGTGTTTTTGGGTAAGCTTGCAAGAAAGTAAAGAGCACGGAAATAAAACTAGGGGCTGTTTAGATGAAGACACAACTAAATTAGTTTTAGTAGAGAGCTTTTGTCAACCAGAAAGTTATTTGTCCCTAGGCAATCAATAACTAGACCGGTAATCATTATTGCAATTTTATTTGAGGGAGAGGCATAAGCTAACATACTTTCTCTACTTGGATCATATGCACTTCTGATTGGAACTCTAGCAAGCATCCGCAACTACTAAAGATTCATTAAGGTAAAACCCAACCATAGCATTAAAGTATCAAGTCCCCTTTATCCCATACGCAAACAACCTACTTACTCGGGTCTGTGCTTCTGTCACTCACGCCACCCACCATAAGCAAATCATAAGCATATTGCAAACCCTACAGCGCGAATCCCTCATGCTTGCGCGACAAGGAGAGCACCATAGGATAGCACCAATAATAAAACATACAACTCAAACCAATCACGATCATCAAATAGCCATTAGGACAAAACAGGTCTACTCAAACATCGTAGGATAGCCATACATCATTGGGAAATAATATATAGCGTTGAGCACCATGTTTAGGTAGAGATTACAGCGGGTAAGAGAGAGGTTATACCGCTGCATAGAGGGGGGAAGAGTTGGTGATGATGGCGGTGAAGTTGTTGGTGAAGATGGCGGTGATGGTGATGGCCCCGGCAGCGCTCCGGCGCCACCGGAAGCAAGGGGGAGAGGGCCCCCCTTATTCTTCTTCTTCCTTGACCTCCTCCCTAGATGGGAGAAGGGTTTCCCCTCTGGTATTTGGCTCCCATGGCGTGGGAGGGGCGAGAGCCCCTCCGAGATTGGATCTATCTCTCTGTCTCTCTCTGTTTCTGCGTTCTGTTTTCTGACCCTTCACTGTTTCTTAAATATCCGGAGATCCGTAACTCCGATTGGGGTGAATATTTCGCTCAGATCTTTCCCATAAAATTATCTTTCCTGCGGCAAAAGAAGAGCATCAACCGCCTTACGGGGTGGCCACGAGGGTCAAGGGCACGCCTGACACCCTGGGGCGCGCCCCCCTACCTCGTGCCCCCCTCGGACACCGTCTCGCGTTGATTTTACTTCCCAAAAATCATAAATATTCCAAAATAATTCTCCGTCTGTTTTTATCCCGTTTGGACTCCGTTTGATATTGGGTTTCTGCGAAACAAAAAACATGCAACAAACAGGAACTGGCACTGGGCACTGGATCAATATGTTAGTCCCAAAAATAGTATAAAAAGTTGCCAAAAAGTATATGGAGGTTGTAGAATATTGGCATGGAACAATAAAAAATTATAGATACGACGGAGACGTATCAATCATCTGTGAAGGTGAGAAAATAACGACACCCGCCGCGAGCCTCAACATTCATCGGACCACATACATCAATATGTATGATTTCCAACAAATCTGTTGCTCGCTCCATTGTTCCGGCGAACGGAGTTTTAGTCATCTTGCCCATGAGGCATGGTTCGCAAGTAACAAGTGATTCATAATCAAGTGATTCCAAAAGTCCATCAGAATGGAGTTTCTTCATGTGCTTTACACCAATATGACCCAAACAGCAGTGCCACAAATAAGTTGCACTATCATTATCAACTTTGTATCTTTTGGCTTCAATATTGTGAATACGTGAATCACTACTATCGAGATTTAATAAAAATAGACCACTCTTCAAGGGTGCATGACCATAAAAGATATTACTCATATAAATAGAACAACCATTATTCTCAGATTTAAATGAATAATCATCTCGCATCAAACAAGATCTAGATATAATGTTCATGCTCAATGCTGGCACCAAATAACAATTATTCAGGTCTAAAACTAATTCCGAAGGTAGATGTAGAGGTAGCGTGCCGACCGCGATCACATCGACTTTGGAACCATTTCCCACGCGCATCGTCACCTCGTCCTTAGCCAATCTTTGCTTAATCCGTAGTCCTTGTTTCGAATTGTAAATATTAGCAACAGAACCAATATCAAATACCCAGGTGCTACTGCGAGCATTAGTAAGGTACACATCAATAACATGTATATCACATATACCTTTGTTCACCTTGCCATCATTCTTATCCGCCAAATACTTGGGGCAGTTCCGCTTCCAGTGACCAGTCCCTTTGTAGTAGAAGCACTCAGTCACATGCTTAGGTCCGGACTTGGGCTTCTTCACTTGAGCAGCAACTTGCTTGTTGTTCTTCTTGAAGTTCCCCTTATTCCCTTTACCCTTTTTCTTGAAACTGGTGGTCTTGTTGACCATCAACACTTGATGCTCCTTCTTGATTTCTACCTCTGCAGCCTTTAGCATTGCAAAGAGCTCGGGAATTGTCTTATCCATCCCTTGCATATTATAGTTCATCACAAGCTCTTGTAGCTTGGTGGCAGTGATTGAAGAATTATGTCAATCACACTATCATCAGGAAGATTAACTCGCAGTTGAATCAAGTGATTATTATACCCAGACATTTTGAGTATATGCTCACTGACAGAACTATTCTCCTCCATCTTGCAGCTGTAGAACTTATTGGAGACTTCATATCTCTCAATCCGGGCATTTGCTTGAAATATTAACTTCAACTCCTGGAACATCTCATATGCTCCGTGACGTTCAAAACGTTGTTGAAGTCCCGGTTCTAAGCCGTAAAGCATGGCACACTGACCTATCGAGTAGTCATCAACTTTGCTCAGCAAGACGCTCATAACATCTGGTGTTGCTCCTGCAGCGGGTTTGGCACCTAGCGGTGCTTCCAGGACATAATTTTTCTATGCAGCAATGAGGATAATCCTCAAGTTACGGACCCAGTCCATGTAGTTGCTACCATCATCTTTCAACTTAGCTTTCTCTAGGAACGCATTACAATTCAACGGACCAACAACACGGGCCATCTATCTACAACAACATAGACATGCAAAATACTATCAGGTACTAAGTTCATGATAAATTAAAGTTCAATTAATCATATTACTAAAGAACTCCCACTTAGATAGACATCCCTCTAATCATCTAAGTGATCACGTGATCCATATCAACTAAACCATGTCCGATCATCACGTGAGATGGAGTAGTTTTCAATGGTGAACATCACTATGTTGATCATATCTACTGTATGATTCATGCTCGACCTTTCGGTCTCAGTGTTCCGAGGCCATATCTGCATATGCTAGGCTCGTCGAGTTTAACCAGAGCATTCTGCATGTGCAAAACTGGGTTGCACCCGTTGTATGTGAACGTAGAGCTTGTCACACCCGCTCATCACGTGGTGTCTTGGCACGACGAACTTTCGCAATGGTGCATACTCAGGGAGAACACTTGTACCTTGAAATTTAGTGACAGATCATCTTATAATGCTACCGCCGAACTAAGCAAAATAAGATGCATAGAGGATAAACATCACATGCAATCAATATAAGTGATATGATATGTCCATCATCATCTTCTGCCTTTGATCTTCAGCTCCAAAGCACCGTCATGATCACCATCGTCACCGGCGCGACACCTTGATATCCATCGTAGCATCGTTGTCGTCTCGCCAACTATTGCTTCTACGACTATCGCTACCGCTTAGTGATAAATTAAAGCAATTACATGGCGATTGCATTTCATATGATAAAGCGACAACTATATGGCTCCTGCCAGTTGCCGATAACTCCGTTACAAAACATGATCATCTCATATAATAAAATTTAGCATCATGTCTTGACCATATCACATCACAACAAGCCCTACAAAAACAAGTTAGGCGTCCTCTACTTTGTTGTTGCAAGTTTTACGTGGCTGCTATGGGCTGAGCAAGAACCGTTCTTACGTACACATCAAAAACACAACGATTTTTCATCAAGTATGTGTTGTTTTAACCTTCAACAAGGACCGGGCGTAGCCACACTCGATTCAACTAAAGTTGGAGAAACTGACACCCGCAAGCCACCTGTGTGCGAAGCACGTCGGTAGAACCAGTCTCGCGTAAGCGTACGCGTAATGTCGGTCCGGGTCATTGTATGACATGCTGGTAAGCAGTATGACTATTATCTCCCACAACTCACTTGTGTTCTACTCGTGCATATAACATCTACACATAAACCTGGCTCTGATACCACTGTTGGGGAACGTAGTAATTTCAAAAAACTTCCTACGCACACGCAAGATCACGGTGATGCATAGCAGCGAGAGGGGAGAGTGTTGTCCACGTACCCTCATAGACCGAAAGCGGAAGTGTTATGACAACGCGGTTGATGTAGTCGTACATCTTCACGATCGACCGATGCTAGTACCGAACGTACGCACCTCCGCGATCTGCACATGTTCAGCTCGGTGATTTCCCATGAACTTGAAGGAAATATGCCCTAGAGGCAATAATAAAGTTATTATTTATTTCCTTATATCAAGATAAATGTTTATTATTCATGCTAGAATTGTATTAACCGGAAACATAATACTTGTGTGAATACATAGACAAACAGAGTGTCACTAGTATGCCTCTACTTGACTAGCTCGTTGATCAAAGATGGTTATGTTTCCTAGCCATTGACATGAGTTGTCATTTGATTAATGGGATCACATCATTAGGAGAATGATGTGATTGACTCAACCCATTCCATTAGCTTAGCACTCGATCGTTTAGTATATTGCTATTGCTTTCTTCATGACTTATACATGTTCCTATGACTATGAGATTATACAACTCCCATTTACCGGAGGAACACTTTGTGTGCTACCAAACGTCACAACGTAATTGGGTGATTATAAAGGTGCTCTAGAGGTGTCTCCAAAGGTACTTGTTGGGTTGGCGTATTTCAAGATTAGCATTTGTCACTCCGATCGTCAGAGAGGTATCTCTAGGCCCACTCGGTAATGCACATCACTTAAGCCTTGCAAGCATTGCAACTAATGAGTTAGTTGCGGGATGATGTATTACGGAACGAGTAAAGAGACTTGCCCGTAACGAGAATGAACTAGGTATTGAGATACCGACGATCGAATCTCGGGCAAGTAACATACCGATGACAAAGGGAACAACGTATGTTGTTATGCGGTTTGACCGATAAAGATCTTCATAGAATATGTGGGAGCCAATATGAGCATCCAGGTTCCGCTATTGTTTATTGACCGGAGACGTGTCTCGGTCATGTCTACATAGTTCTCAAACCCGTAGGGTCCGCACGCTTAAAGTTTCGATGACGGTTATATTATGAGTTTATGAGTTTTGATGTACTGAAGGTTGTTCGGAGTCCCGGATGTGATCACGGACATGACGAGAAGTCTCGAAATGGTCGAGACATGAAGATTGATATATTGGAAGCCTATATTTGGATGCCGGAAGTGTTCCAGGTGAAATCAGGATTTTACCGGAGTACCGAGGGGTTACTAGAACCCCCCGGGGGCTTAATGGGACATAGTGGGCCTTAGTGGAGAAGAGGAGAGGCGGCTAGGGCAGGGCCGCGCGCCCCTCCCCCTCTAGTCTTAATAGGACAAGGAGAGGGGGGCGCCCCCCCTTTCCTTCCTCTCTCCCTCCTCTTTCCCCCTTCTCCTAATCCAACAAGGAAGGGAGGGAGTCATACTCCCGATGGGAGTAGGACTCCTCCTGGCGCGCCTTCTCCTGGCCGGCCGCACCTCCCCCCTTGCTCCTTTATATACGGGGGCAGGGGGGCACCCTAGAGACACAACAATTGATTTGATCTTTTAGCCGTGTGCGGTGCCCCCCTCCACCATATTCCACCTCGATAATACTGTAGCGGTGCTTAGGCGAAGCCCTGCGTCGGTAGAACATCATCATCGTCACCATGCCGTCGTGCTGACGAAACTATCCCTCAACACTCGGCTGGATCAGAGTTCGAGGGATGTCATCGGGCTGAACGTGTGCTGAACTCGGAGGTGTCGTACGTTCGGTACTTGATCGGTCGGATCATGAAGATGTACGACTACATCAATCGCGTTGTGCTAACGCTTCCGCTTTTGGACTATGAGGGTACGTAGACAACACTCTTCCCTCTCGTTGCTATGCATCACCATGATCTTGCGTGTGCGTAGGAATTTTTTTGAAATTACAACGTTCCCCATCAGTGGCATCCGAGCCTAGTTTTATGCGTAGATGTTATATGCACGAGTAGAACACAATTGAGTTGTGGGCGATACAAGTCATACTGCTTACCAGCATGTCATACTTTGGTTCGGCAGTATTGTTGGATGAAGCGGCCCGGACCGACATTATGCATACGCTTAGGCGAGACTGGTTCTACCGACGTGCTTTGCACAAAGGTGGCTGGCGGGTGTCAGTTTCTCCAACTTTAGTTTGACAGAGTGTGGCTACGCCCAGTCCTTGAGAAGGTTAAAACAGCACTAACTTGACGAACTATCGTTGTGGTTTTGATGCGTAGGTAAGAACGGTTCTTGCTCAGCCCGTAGCAGCCATGTAAAACTTGCAACAACAAAGTAGAGGACGTCTAACTTGTTTTTGCAGGGCAAGTTGTGATGTGATATGGTCAAGGCATGATGCTATATTTTATTGTATGAGATGATCATGTTTCGTAACCGAGTTATCGGCAACTGGCATGAGCCATATGGTTGTCGCTTTATTGTATGCAATGCAATCGCCCTGTAATGCTTTACTTTATCACTAAGCGGTAGCGATAGTCGTAGAAGCATAAGTTGGCGAGACGACAACGATGCTACGATGGAGATTAAGGTGTCGCGCCGGTGTCGATGGTGGTCATGACGGTGCTTCGGAGATGAAGATCACAAGCACAAGATGATGATGGCCATATCATATCACTTATATTGATTGCATGTGATGTTTATCTTTTATGCATCTTATCTTGCTTCGATTGACGGTAGCATTATAAGATGATCTCTCACTAAATTTCAAGATAAAAGTGTTCTCCCTGAGTATGCACCGTTGCCGAAATTCGTCATGCCCAGACACCACGTGATGATCGGGTGTGATAAGCTCTACGTCCATCTACAACGGGTGCAAGCCAGTTTTGCAGACGCAGAATACTCAGGTTAAACTTGACGAGCCTAGCATATGTAGATATGGCCTCGGAACACTAAGACCGAAAGATCGAGCCTGAATCATATAGTAGATATGATCAACATAATGATGTTCACCATTGAAAGCTACTCCATTTCTCGTGATGATCGGTTATGGTTTAGTTGATATGGATCACGTTATCACTTAGAGGTTTAGAGGGATGTCTATCTAAGTGGGAGTTCTTAAGTAATATGATTAATTGAACTTAAATTTATCATGAACTTAGTACCTGATAGTGTCTTGCTTGTCTATTTTGATTGTAGATAGATGACCCGTGCTATTGTTCCGTTGAATTTTAATGCGTTCCTTTAGAAAGCAAAGTTGAAAGATGATGGTAGCTGAGGGAGTCCTGGATTAGGGGGTGTTCGGGTAGCCGGACTATACCTTCGCCGGACTCGTGGACTATGAAGATACAAGATTGAAGACTTCGTCCCGTGTCCGGATGGGACTTTCCTTGGCGTGGAAGGCAAGCTTGGCGATGCGGATATTCAACATCTCCTACCATTGTAACCGACTCTCTGTAACCCTAACCCTATCCGGTGTCTATATAAACCGGAGGGTTGTTGTCCGTAGGACAATCATCTTCATACACAATCATACCATAGGCTAGCTTCTAGGGTTTAGCCTCCTTGATCTCGTGGTAGATCTACTCTTGTACTACCCATATCATCAATATTAATCAAGCAGGAGTAGGGTATTACCTCCATCGAGAGGGCCCGAACCTGGGTAAAAACATCGTGTCCCTTGTCTCCTGTTACCATCCGGCCTTGACGCACAGATCGGGACCCCCTACCCGAGATCCGCCGGTTTTGACACCGACATTCCTGCTTTTATTGAGAGTTCCTCTGTGTCGTCGCCTTTTAGGCCCGATGGCTCCTTTGATCATCAACAACGATGAGGTCCAGGGTGAGACTTTTCTCCCTGGACAAATCTTCGTCTTCGGCGGCTTCGCTCTGCGGGCCAATTCGCTTGGTCACCTGGAGCAGATCGAAAGCTACGCCCCTGGCCGTCAAGTCAGGTTTGGAAGCTTAAACTACAAGGCTGATATCCGCGGAGACTTGATCTTCGACGGGTTCGAGCCACAGCCAAGTGCGCCGCACTATCTCGAGGGGCATGATCTAGCTCTGCCTCCGAACGGTGTCCTGGAGGCCGCACACGCACCGGTTCTGACCCCTAACTCGGAGCCTATTGCGCCAATTGAGGATGAGCGGTTGGACGTCACCTCGGGGGCTGCGATCTCAAAGGCGATCGAGCCGAACGCCAGCCCCGCACTCCGCGTGACCCGTGACTCCGAGAGTCCGGACTCTTTTCCGGACTCCGAAACCCCCGCGCCCCTGCCAATCGAATCCGATTGGGCGCCGATAATGGAGTTCACCGCCGCGGACATCTTTCAGCACTCGCCTTTTGGCAACATCCTGAACTCTCTCAAGTCTCTCTCTCTATCAGGATAGCCCTGGCCGGACTACGGTCAGCAAGGATGGGATACGGACGATGAAGAAATTCAAAGCCCGCCCACCACCCACTTGGTAGCCATCGTCGACAACCTTAACGACGTGCTCAACTTCGACTCCACAGACATCGACAGCATGGATGACGATGCAGGAGATACCGATGAACCAACGCCCATAGAGCATTGGACAGCCACCTCATCTCACGATGTGTACATTGTGGATACCCCTAAAGGAAGTGACAACGAGGAAAAGGGGGGTGGAACGGGAGATCGAACACCCGGAAAGCAATTAAAGCGTCGGCATAAACGCCTACCCAAGCCCCGCCTCGATAAAAACCCAGCCATAGAGCAGGACAAGCCGGTAGACGACGAGCAGGCCTTAGAGCAGCCGTCCGAACAGGGCAACACGGACAGAGAAACCGAAACACCCTCCCCCGGCAAAAACGGCATTCCAGACGACCTTACGCCGGATAAATACATGGAGCAGAAGAGTCTCCACAAGAGGCTCGTCACAACTGCACGCAGCCTGAAAAAGCAGAAACGGAAGCTAAAGACAGCGGAAGATGCACTCTGGATTAGATGGAGTAAAGTATTCAACACCGCAGATAAATACGGCGACGGTCGCCGCACTAAAAGCTATCCGAAAAGAAAGCTACTGCCCGAATTTGACGAAGAGGCCCTAGAGCCCTCACATTCAAAAAATAAGAAAGCCACACGGTCGGATAGACGACCCCATAAAGCGGCAAGTGGCGCCGCACTTAAATCGGTATGCGGTATACCTAAGGATTCGCATCATGGCCCAGCTAGGTCCATTTATGGGCCAAGAAAGCAAGCTCTTGTAAGCAATGCAAAAAAGCCATCATCAGAATCCGGCACACCCAAATACAGGGGCGCCGCACATCCCCTATGTTTCACCGATGAGGTTCTGGATTATGAATTTCCAGAAGGATTCAAACCCATCGACATAGAGGCATATGATGGAACAACAGACCCCGGAGTGTAGATCGAGGACTATATCCTCCACATACATATGGCCAGAGGAGATGATCTCCACGCCATTAAATATTTACCCCTCAAGCTTAAAGGGCCAGCCCGGCATTGGCTCAAGAGCCTTCCTGAAAACACAATTGGAAGTTGGGAAGAGCTCGAGGATGCTTTCCGAGCAAATTTTCAAGGGACCTATGTCCGCCCTCCGGATGCAGACGATCTTAGTCACATAACTCAACAACCCAGAGAATCAGCTCGGCAGTTCTGGAATAGATTCCTCACTAAAAAGAATCAGATAGTCGACTGTCCGGACGCCGAAGCCTTAGCAGCTTTCAGGCATAATGTCCGAGACGAATGGCTCGCCAGACACCTCGTCCAGGAAAAGCCAAGAACAATGGCCGCACTCACAAGCCTCATGACCCACTTTTGCGCAGGAGAGGACAGCTGGTTGGCAAGGTGCAGCCCCAGCGACCCAAGTACATCCAAAACTAGGGATGGAAACGGAAAACCGCGACGCAACAAGGATCGTCGCCGGACTAAAGAAAAAAGTCCGAAGAGCACGGCAGTCAATGCTGGATTCAAAGGCTCACGACAAAATCAGACAAAACCACCCCTCCAGGATAACAGGGATGATCCATCCAACGGGATCCCTCCAGGGTAACCGTTTGGGACTCGCCTTTAATTGAGGGAAACGTGCTAACGGGCACGGTTGGGTTACCCACATCCGTATTGATGAGAATCCCGTAAAAAGGGCACGCAATCTCTGCTTTGACAAGACGTGCCAAGGAAACCGCCTCGCTAAACGTGCTGAGGTGGAAAAGTAAAAACGATTTATGTAAAGAACTTGGCCGTAGTGCGATGATGCACTGCGGGATACGTCAGCAGATTTGATTTGTGTTAATATTATTCGCTCTATGGCACTATGTGGAAACTTATTTTGCAGAGCCGGACACTATTCTTGGTGTTTACAATATTCTATGAAGGACTTGGAGGAGGAACCCGCCTTGCAATGCCGAAGACAATCTGCGCGCCGGACTCGTCGTCATTGAAGCCTGGTTCAGGGGCAACTGAGGGAGTCCTGGATTAGGGGGTGTTCGGGTAGCCGGACTATACCTTCGTCGGACTCCTGGACTATGAAGATACAAGATTGAAGACTTCGTCCCGTGTCCGGATGGGACTTTCCTTGGCGTGGAAGGCAAGCTTGGCGATGCAGATATTCAAGATCTCCTACCATTGTAACCGACTCTGTGTAACCCTAACCCTATCCGGTGTCTATATAAACCAGAGGGTTGTAGTCCGTAGGACAATCATCTTCATACACAATCAAACCATATGCTAGCTTCTAGGGTTTAGCCTCCTTGATCTCGTGGTAGATCTACTCTTGTACTACCCATATCATCAATATTAATCAAGCAGGAGTAGGGTATTACCTCCGTCGAGAGGGCCCGAACCTGGGTAAAAACATCGTGTCCCTTGTCTCCTGTTACCATCCGGCCTTGACGCACAGATCGGGACCCCCTACCCGAGATCCGCCTGTTTTGACACCGATAGTAGCAATTACACGGATTGGGTCCATAACTTGAGGATTATCCTCATTGCTGCACAGAAGAATTACGTCCTGGAAGCACCGCTAGGTGTACCACCTGCGCCAGCAACTGCAGACATTGTGAATGCCTGGTGCTACCTCTTGAGCACTGCGTTGGATTTCCCCAAAGAGGAGAGGAAGATGCAGCAAAGTAGCATAAGTATTTCCCTCAGTTTTTGAGAACCAAGGTATCAATCCAGTAGGAGGCCACGCGCGAGTCCCTCGTACCTACACAAAACAAATAGCTCAACGCAACCAACGCGATTAGGGGTTGTCAATCCCTTCACGGTCACTTACGAAAGTGAGATCTGATAGAGATGATAGATAATATTTTTGGTTTTTTTGATATAGAGATGCAAAGTAAAAAGTAAAAGGCAATGTAAAAAGCAAAGCAATATTAAAGTGATGGAGATTGATATGATGAGAATATACCCGGGGGCCATAGGTTTCACTAGTGGCTTCTCTCAAGAGCATAAGTATTCTACGGTGGGTGAAAAAATTACTGTTGAGCAATTGACAGAATTGAGCATAGTTATGAGAATATCTAGGTATGATCATGTATATAAGCATCACGTCCGAGACAAGTAGACCGACTCCTGCCTGCATCTACTACTATTACTCCACTCATTGACCGCTATCCAGCATGCATCTAGAGTATTAAGTTAAAAATAGAGTAACGCCTTAAGCAAGATGACATGATGTAGAGGGATATTTTCATGCAATATGATAGAAACCCCATCTTGTTATCCTCGACGGAAACAATACTATACGTGCCTTGCTGCCCCTGCTGTCACTGGGAAAGGACACCACAAGATTGAACCCAAAGCTAAGCACTTCTCCCATTGCAAGAAAGACCAATCTAGTAGGCCAAACCAAATTGATTATTCGAAGAGACTTGCAAAGATAACCAATCATACATAAAAGAATTCAGAGAAGATTCAAATATTATTCATAGATAGACTTGATCATAAACCCACAATTCATCGGTCTCAACAAACACACCGCAAAAAGAAGATTACATCGAATAGATCTCCACGGGAGAGGGGGAGAACATTGTATTGTGATCCAAAAAGAGAGAAGAAGCCATCTAGCTACTAACTATGGACCCGAAGGTCTGAGGTAAACTACTCACACTTCATCGGAGGGGCTATGATGATGTAGAAACCCTCTGTGATGGCCCCCTCCGGCGGAGCTCTGGAGCAGGCCCCAAGATGGGATCTCGTGCGTACAGAAGGTTGCGGCGGTGGAATTAGGTTTTTGGCTCCGTATCTGATCGTTTGGGGGTACGTAGGTATATATAGGAGGAAGGAGTACATCGTTGGAGCTTCGAGGGGCCCACGAGGCAGGGGCGCGCCCTAGGGGGGGCGCCCTCCACCCTTGTGACTGCATCGTGGCTTTCTTGACGGAGGGTCCAAGTCTCCTAGGTCTGGTCTGATGAGAAAATCACGTTCCGGAAGGTTTCATTCCGTTTGATATTCCGTTTATTCGAAACACTGAAATAGGCAAAAAAACATCAATTCTGGGCCGGGCCTCCGGATAATAGGTTAGTCCCAAAAATAATATAAAAGTGGAAAATAAAGCCCAATATGGTCCAAAACAGTAGATAATATAGCATGGAGCAATAAAAAATTATAGATACGTTGGAGACGTATCAGGCATCCCCAAGCTTAATTCCTGCTCGTCCTTGAGTAGGTAAATGATAAAAAGAGAGTTTTTGATGCGGAGTGCTACTTGGCATAATTTCAATGTAATTCTTTCTTAATTGTGGTATGAATATTCAGATCCGAAAGATTCAAGACAAAAGTTTATATTGACATAAAAATAATAATACTTCAAGCATACTAACAAAGCAATTGTGTCTTCTCAAAATAACATGGCCAAAGAAAGTTATCCCTACAAAATCATATAGTCTGGCTATGCTCCATCTTCACCACACAAAGTATTTAAATCATGCACAACCCCGACGACAAGCCAAGCAATTGTTTCATACTTTTGACATTTTCAAAACTTTTTCGATCTTCACGCAATACATGAGCGTGAGCCATGGATATAGCACTATATGTGGAATAGAATGGTGGTTGGGGAGAAGACAAAATGAGGGGAACATAGTCTCACATCAACTAGGCGTATCAACGGGCTATGGAGATGCCCATCGATAGATATCAATGTGAGTGAGTAGGGATTGCCATGCAACGGATGCACTGGAGCTATAAGTATATGAAAGCTCAACAAAATAAACTAAGTGGGTGTGCATCCAACTCGCTTGCTCACGAAGACCTAGGGCATTTTGAGGAAGCCCATCATTGGAATATACAAGCCAAGTTCTATAATGAAAAATTCCCACTAGTATATGAAAGTGATATCCTAGGAGACTCTCTATCATGAAGATCATGGTGCTACTTTGAAGCACAAGTGTGGTAAAAGGATAGTAGCATTGTCCCTTCTCTCTTTTTCTCTCATTTTTTCTTTTTTTACTTGGGCCTTTTTATGGCCTCTTTTCTTTTTTTTTCTTTTTTTTCGTCCGGAGTCTCATCCCGACTTGTGGGGGAATCATAGTCTCCATCATCATTTCCTCACTTGGGACAATGCTCTGAAAATGATGATCATCACACTTTTATTTTTCTTACAACTCAACAATTACAACTCGAAACTTAGAACAAAATATGACTCTATGTGAATGCCTCTGGCGGTGTACTGGGATATGCAATGATTCAAGAGTGACATGTATGAAAGAATTATGAACAATAGCTTTGCCACGAATACGATGTCAACTACATGATCATGCTAGCAATATGACAATGATGGAGCGTGTCATAATAAACGGAACGATGGAAAGTTGCATGGCAATATATCTCGGAATGGCTATAGAAATGCCATGATAGGTAGGTATGGTGGCTGTTTTGAGGAAGGTATATGGTGGGTGTATGATACCGGCGAAAAGTGCGCGGTATTAGAGAGGCTAGCAATGGTGGAGGGAAGGAAAGTGCATATAATTCATGGACTCAACATTAGTCATAAAGAACTCATATACTTATTGCAAAAATCTAGAAGTTATCAAAGCAAAGTATTACGCGCATGCTCCTAGGGGGTTAGATTGGTAGGAAAAGACCATCGCTCGTCCCCGACCACCACTCATAAGGAAGACAATCAATAAATAAATCGTGCTCCGACTTCATCACACAACGGTTCACCATACGTGCATGCTACGGGAATCACAAACTTTAACGCAAGTATTCTTCAAATTCACAATTACTCAACTAGCATGACTCTAATATCACCATCTTCATATCTCAAAACAATTATCAAGCATCAAACTTTTCTTAGTATTCAACGCACTCAAAAGAAAGTTTTACAAATCTTGAATACCAAGCATATTAGATTTTTAAGCAAATTACCATGCTATTTAAGACTCTAAAAATAATCTAAGTGAAGCATGAGAGATCAATAGTTTCTATAAAACAAATCCACCACTGTGCTCTAAAAAAAATATAAGTGAAGCACTAGAGCAAAACTATAAAGCTCAAAAGATATAAGTGAAGCACATAGAGTATTCTATCAAATTCCAATTCATCTATGGCTCTCTCAAAAGGTGTGTACAGCAAGGATGATTCTGGCACACTAACAAACAAAGACACAAATAATACAAGACGCTCCAAGAAAAACACATATCATGTGGTGACTAAAAATATAGCTCCAAGTAAAATTACCGATGGAAGTAGACGAAAGAGGGGATGCCTTCCGGGGCATCCCCAAGCTTTGACTTTTTGGTGTCCTTGGATTATCTTGGGGGTGCCATGGGCATCCCCAAGCTTAGGCTCTTGCCACTCCTTGTTCCATAATCCATCAAAATATTTCACCCAAAACTTGAAAACTTCACAACACAAAACTCAACAGAAATCTCGTGAGCTCCGTTAGCGAAAGAAAACAAAAGACCACTTCAAGGTACTGTAATGAACTCATCCTTTATTTACATTGGTGTTAAACCTACTGTATTCCAACTTCTCTATGGTTTATAAATTATTTTACTAGCCATAGATTCATCAAAATAAGCAAACAACACACGAAAAACAGAATCTGTCAAAAATAGAACAGTCTGTAGTAATCTGTAACTAACGCAAACTTCTGGAACTCCAAACAATCTACCAAAATAGGAAGACCTAGACAATTTCTTTATTGATAAGCAGCAATTGAGATCAGTATTTTATCACGTTCTGGTGATTTTTAACAATTGTTTTCGTGAACAGAAAGATTCTGGAAATTACAGCAAGATCAAATAACTATCATCCAAGAAGATCCTATAGGTTTAACTTGGAACAAACACTAATTAAGACAAAAAACCAAATCTAAACAGAAGGTAGATGTATTATTTATTCCTAAGAAGAAGCAAAAACAAAAAGTAAAAATAAAATTGGGTTGCCTCCCAACAAGCGCTATCGTTTAACGCCCCTAGCTAGACATAAAAGCGAGGAAAGATCTAGGTATTGCCATCTTTGGTAGGTAATCCATAAGTGCCTCTCATGATAGATTCATATGGTAATTTTATTTTATTCCTAGGGAAGTGTTCCATGCCCTTTTTAATGGAAATTGAAATCTAATATTCCCTTCCTTCATATCAATAATTGCACCAACCGTTTTAAGGAAAGGTCTACCAAGATAATAGGGCAAGAAGGATTGCAATCTATATCAAGAATGATAAAATCTACAGGCACATAATTCCTATTTGCAACAATAAGAATATCATTAATTCTTCCCATACGTTTATTAATAGTGGAATTCGCAAGATGCAAGTTTAGATAGCAATCATCAAAATCACGGAAATCTAGCAAATCACACAAAGTCTTGGGAATAGTGGAGACACTAGCACCCAAATCACACAAAGCATAAAACTCATGATCTTTAATTTTAATTTTAATAGTAGGTTCCCACTCATCATAAAGTTTTCTAGGGATAGAAACTTTCAACTCAAGTTTTTATTCATAAGATTGCATCAAGGCATCAACGATATGTTCGGTAAAGGCTTTATTTTGACTATAAGCATGAGGAGAATTTAGCACGGATTGCAACAAGGAAATACAATCAATTAAAGAGCAACTTTCATAATTAAATTCCTTGAAATCCAATATAGTGGGTTTAGCAACATCTAGGGTTTTATTTCTTTCAATCCCACGTTTATCAATTTCATTATCAAGATCTAAATACTCCAAATTTTTGCAACGCCTTCTACGTAAAGGAAGATCATATTCAGTTTGATCAAGATTCATATTGCAAAACAAAGATTTAATAGGGGACACATCAATAACTTTTAGATCTTCATCTTGATTTTCATAGGAATTGGAAGAACACGCTTTAATAAAGGCATCTTTGGTAGCACGCATCCTAGCGGTTCTTTCTTTGCACTCATCAATGGAAATTCTCATGGCTTTAAGAGACTCATTGATATCATGCTTAGGAGGAATAGATCTAAGTTTAAAGAATCCACCTAAAGAGAAATTCTATCAACGTTCCTAGCCAAATCATCAACTTTAAGCAATTTCTCTTCAAGCAAAGCATTAAAATTCTTTTGTGAATTCATAAACTCTTTAGCACTATTCTCAAATTCATAGGGCATCTTATTAAAATTTCCATAAGAGTTGTTGTAGGAATTTCCATAACAATTAGAAGGATTACTAGGATAAGGCCTAGGATTAAAATTCCCTCTATACGCGTTGTTACCAAAATTATTCCTACCAACAAAATTCACATCCATAGATTCATTATTATTCTCAATCAAAGTAGACAAAGGCATATCATTAGGATCAGAAGAAACACTCTTAGTAGCAAATAATTTCATAAGTTCATCCATCTTTCCACTCAAAACATTGATTTCTTCTATCGCATGCACTTTTTATTAGTAGATCTTTTAGTGTGCCATTGAGAATAATTAACCATAATATTATCTAGGAGTTTAGTAGCATCTCCTAAAGTGATTTCCATAAAAGTGCCTCCCGCAGACGAATCTAAAAGATTTCTAGAAGCAAAATTCAATCTGGCATAAATTTTTTGTATAATCATCCACAAGTTCAAACCATGAGTAGGGCAATTACGTATCATTAATTTCATTCTCTCCCAAGCTTGTGCAACATGTTCATGATCAAGTTGCTTAAAATTCATAATATCGTTTCTAAGAGAGATGATCTTAGCGGGAGGAAAATACTTAGCGATAAAAGCATCTTTGCACTTATTCCAAGAATCAATACTATTTTTAGGCAATGACGAAAACCAAGCTTTAGCAAGATCTCTAAGGAGAAAAGGAAATAGCTTCAATTTAACAATATCATTATCGACATCTTTCTTCTTTTGCATATCACATAAATCAATGAAGCTATTCAGATGAGTAGCGGCATCTTCACTAGGAAGGTCGGCGAATTGATCTTTCATAACAAGATTCAACAAAGCAGTTCTGATTTCACAAGATTTAGTATTGGTAAGAGGAGCAATCGGAGTGCTAAGGAAATCATTATTGTTGGTATTGGTGAAGTCACACAATTTGGTATTATCTTGAGCCATCGCGACAAACAAGCAATCCAACACACGAGCAAACAGAAGGCAAGCGAGAAAAAGGCAAACGGAAAAGAGAGGGTGAATAAAACGGCAAGGGTGAAGTGGGGGAGAGGAAAACGAGGGGCAAATGGCAACTAATGTAGTGCGAGAGATAGGGATTGTGATGGGTACTTGGTATATTGACTTTTGCATAGACTCCCCGGCAACGGCGCCAGAAATTCGCTCGTTGTTGGGAGTCCAACTTTTGACTTGACCTTGCGTAAGCCTCCTCGGCAACGGCGCCAGAAATTCTTCTTGCTACCTCTTGAGCACTGCGTTTGATTTCCCCAAAGAGGAGAGGATGATGCAGCAAAGTAGCGTAAGTATTTCCCTCAGTTTTTGAGAACCAAGGTATCAATCCAGTAGGAGGCCATGCGCGAGTCCCTCGTACCTACACAAAACAAATAGCTCAACACAACCAACGCGATTAGGGGTTGTCAATCCCTTCACGGTCACTTACGAAAGTGAGATCTGATAGAGATGATAGATAATATTGTTGGTATTTTTTTATATAGAGATGCAAAGTAAAAAAGTAAAAGGCAAGGTAAAAAGCAAAGCAATATTAAAGTGATGGAGATTGATATGATGAGAATAGACCCGGGGGCCATAGGTTTCACTAGTGGCTTCTCTCAAGAGCATAAGTATTCTACGGTGGGTGAACAAATTACTGTTGAGCAATTGACAGAATTAAGGACAGTTATGAGAATATCTAGGTATGATCAGGTATATAGGCATCACGTCCGAGACAAGTAGACCGACTCCTGCCTGCATCTACTACTATTACTCCACTCATTGACCGCTATCCAGCATGCACCTAGAGTATTAAGTTAAAAACATAGTAACGCCTTAAGCCAGATGACATGATGTAGAGGAATAGTTTCATGCAATATGATAAAAGCCCCATCTTGTATCCTCGATGGCAACAATACTATACGTGCCTTGCTACCACCGTTGTCACTGGGAAAGGACACCGCAAGATTGAACCCAAAGCTAAGCTCTTCTCCCATTGCAAGAAAGACCAATCTAGTAGGCCAAACCAAACTGATAATTAGAAAAGACTTGCAAAGATAACCAATCATACATAAAACAATTCAGAGAAGATTCAAATATTATTCATAGATAGACTTGATCATAAACCCACAATTCATCGGTCTCAACAAACACACCACAAAACAAAGATTACATCGAATAGATCTCCACGAGAGAGGGGGAGAACATTGTATTGAGATCCAAAAAGAGAGAAGAAGCCATCTAGCTACTAACTATGGACCCGAAGGTCTGGGGTAAACTACACACACTTCATCGAAGGGGCTATGATGATGTAGAAGCCCTCCATGATGATGGCCCCTCCGGCGGAGCTCCGGAACAGGCCCCAAGATGGGATCTCGTGGGTACAGAAGGTTGCGGCGGTGGAATTAGGTTTTTGGCTCTGTATCTGATCGTTTGGGGGTACGTAGGTATATATAGGAGGAAGGAGTACGTCGGTGGAGCTTCAAGGGGCCCACAAGGCAGGGGGCGCGCCCTAGGGGGGGCACGCCCTCCACCCTCGTGACCGCCTCGTGGCTTTCTTGACAGAGGGTCCAAGTCTCCTGGGTCTTATATGATGAGAAAATCACGTTCCCGAAGGTTTCGTTCCGTTTGGACTCCGTTTGATATTCCGTTTCTTCGAAACACTGTAATAGGCAAAAAAAACAGCAATTCTGGGCTGGGCCTCCGGTTAATAGGTTAGTCCCAAAAATAATATAAAAGTGGAAAATAAAGCCCAATATGGTCCAAAACAGTAGATAATATAGCATGGAGCAATCAAAAATTATAGATACATTGGAGACGTATCACCTGGCAGTCACGTGTTGATGACTACTCAATAGTTTAGTGTGCCATGCTTTACAGCTTAGAACCGGGACTTCAATGACGTTTTGAACATCATGGAGCATATAAGATGTTCCAGGAGTTGAAGTTAATATTTCAAGCAAATGCCCGGATTGAGAGATATGAAGTCTTCAATAAGTTCTACAACTATAAGATGGAGGAGAATAGTTCTGTCAGTGAGCATATACTCAAAATGTCTGGGTATAATAATCACTTGATTCAACTGGGAGTTAATCTTACGGATGATAGCATCATTGACAGAATTCTTCAATCACTGCCACCAAGTTACAAGAGCTTCGTGATGAACTATAACATGCAAGGGATGGATAAGACAATTCCCAAGCTCTTCGCAATGCTAAAAGCCGCGGAGGTAGAAATCAAGAAGGAGAATCAAGTGTTGATGGTTAATAAGACCACCAGTTTCAAGAAAATGGGCAAAGGGAAGAAGAAGGGGAACTTCAAGAAGAACAACAAACAAGTTGCTGCTCAAGAGAAGAAACCCAAGTCTGGACCTAAGCCTGAGACTGAGTGCTTCTACTGCAAGCAGACTGGTTACTGGAAGCAAAACTGCCCCAGGTATTTGGCGGATAAGAAGGATGGCAAGGTGAATAAAGGTATATGTGATATACATGTTATTGATGTGTACCTTACCAAAGCTCGCAGTAGCACCTGGGTATTTGATACTGGTTCTGTTGCTAATATTTGCAACTCAAAACAGGGACTACGGATTAAGCGAACACTGGCCAAGGACGAGGTGACGATCCGCGTGGGAAATGGTTCCAAAGTCGATGTGATCGCGGTCGGCACGCTACCTCTACATCTACCTTCGGAATTAGTTTTAGACCTGCATAATTGTTATTTGGTGCCAGCATTGAGCATGAACATTATATCTAGATCTTGTTTGATGCGAGACGGTTATTCATTTGAATCAGAGAATAATGGTTGTTCTATTTATATGAGTAATATCTTTTATGGCCATGTACCCTATAAGAGTGGTCTATTTTTGATGAATCTCGATAGTAGTGATACACATATTCATAATGTTGAAGCCAAAAATGCAGAGTTGATAGTGATAGTGCAACTTATTTGTGGCACTGCCGTTTGGGTCATATTGCTGTAAAGTGCATGAAGAAACTCCATACTGATGGACTTTTGGAATCACTTGGTACTTGCAAACCATGCCTCATGGGCAAGATGACTAAAACGCCGTTCTCCGGAACTATGGAGCGAGCAACAGATTTGTTGGAAATTATACATACAAATGTATGTGGTCCGATGATGTTGAGGCTCGCGGCGGATATCGTTATTTTCTCACCTTCACAGATAATTTAAGCAGATATGGGTATATCTACTTAATGAAACATAAGTCTGAAACATTTGCAAAGTTCAAAGAATTTCAGAGTGAAGTTGAAAATCATCGTAACAAGAAAATAAAGTTTCTACTATCTGATCGTGGAGGAGAATATTTGAGTTACAAGTTCGGTCTACATTTGAAACAATGTGGAATAGTTTCGCAACTCACGCCACCCGGAACACCACAGCATAATGGTGTGTCCGAACGTCGTAATCGTACTTTACTAGATATGGTGCGATCTATGATGTCTCTTACCGATTTACCACTATCGTTTTGGGGTTATTCTTTAGAGACGGCCGCATTCACAGTAAATAGGACACCATCAAAATCCGTTGAGACGACGCCTTATGAACTGTGTTTGGCAAGAAACCAAAGTTGTCATTTATTAAAGTTTGGGGCTGCGATGCTTATGTGAAAAAGCTTCAACCTGATAAGCTCGAACCCAAACCGGAGAAATGTGTCTTCATAGGATACCCAAAGGAGACTGTTGGGTACACCTTCTACCACAGATCCGAAGGCAAGACATTCGTTGCTAAGAATGGATCCTTTCTAGAGAAGGAGTTTCTCTCGAAAGAAGTGAGTGGGAGGAAAGTAGAACTTGATGAGGTAACTGTACCTGCTCCCTTATTGGAAAGTAGTTCATCACAGAAACCGGTTCCTGTGACGTCTATACCAATTAGTGAACCTCGTAGGTCAACCAGCGAAAGATCCGCACCAGAGTGGTACGGTAATCCTGTTCTGGAGGTTATGTTACTAGACCATGACAAACCTACGAACTATGAAGAAGCGATGGTGAGCCCAGATTCCGCAAAATGGCTTGAGGCCATGAAATATGAGATGGGATCCATGTATGAGAACAAAGTATGGACTTTGGTTGACTTGCCCGATGATCGGCAAGCCATTGAGAATAAATGGATCTTCAAGAAGAAGACTGACGCCGACGGTAATGTTACTGTCTATAAAGCTAGACTTGTTGCGGAAGGTTTTCGACAAGTTCAAGGGATTGACTACGATGAGACTTTCTCACCCGTAGCGATGCTTAAGTCTGCCCGAATCATGTTAGCAATTGCCGCATTTTATGATTATGAAATTTGGCAAATGGATGTCAAGACTGCATTCCTGAATGGATTTCTGGAAGAAGAGTTGTATATGATGCAACCGGAAGGTTTTGTCGATCCAAAAGGAGCTAACAAAGTGTGCAAGCTCCAGCGATCCATTTATGGACTGGTGCAAGCCTCTCGGAGTTGGAATAAACGCTTTAATAGTCTGATCAAAGCATTTGGTTTTATACAGACTTTTGGAGAAGCCTGTATTTACAAGAAAGTGAGTGGGAGCTCTGTAGCATTTCTGATATTATATGTGGATGACATATTGTTGATTGGAGATGATATAGAATTTCTGGATAGCATAAAGGGATACTTGAATAAGAGTTTTTCAATGAAAGACCTCGGTGAAGCTGCTTATATATTGGGCATCAAGATCTATAGAGATAGATCAAGACGCTTAATTGGACTTTCACAAAGCACATACCTTGACAAAGTTTCAAAGAAGTTCAAAATGGATCAAGCAAAGAAAGGGTTCTTGCCTGTGTTACAAGGTGTGAAGTTGAGTAAGACTCAATGCCCGATCACTGCAGAACATAGAGAGAAGATGAAAGATGTTCTCTATGCTTCAGCCATAGGCTCTATCATGTATGCAATGTTGTGTACCAGACCTGATGTGTGCCTTGCTATAAGTCTAGCAGGGAGGTACCAAAGTAATCCAGCAGTGGATCAATGGACAGCGGTCAAGATCATCCTGAAATACCTGAGAAGGACTAAGGATATGTTTCTCGTTTATGGAGGTGACAAAGAGCTCATTGTAAATGGTTACGTTGATGCAAGCTTTGACACTGATCCGGACGATTCTAAATCACAAACCGGATACGTGTTTACATTGAACGGTGGAGCTGTCAGTTGGTGCAGTTCTAAACAAAGCGTTGTGGCGGGATCTATGTGTGAAGCAGAGTACAAAGCTACTTCGGAAGCAGCAAATGAAGGAGTCTGGATGAAGGAGTTCATATCTGATCTAGGTGTCATACCTAGTGCATCGGGTCCAATGAAAATCTTTTGTGACAATACTGGTGCAATTGCATTGGCGAAGGAATCCAGATTTCACAAGAGCACCAAGAACATCAAGAGACGCTTCAATTCCATCTGGGATCTAGTCCAGGTGGGAGACATAGAAATTTGCAAGATACATATGGATATGAATGTTGCAGACCCGTTGACTAAGCCTCTTCCATGAGCAAAACATGATCAGCACCAAGACTCCATGGGTGTTAGAATCATTACTGTGTAATCTAGATTATTGACTCGAGTGCAAGTGGGAGACTGAAGGAAATATGCCCTAGAGGCAATAATAAAGTTATTATTTATTTCCTTATATCATGATAAAAGTTTATTATTCATGCTAGAATTGTATTAACCGGAAACATAATACTTGTGTGAATACATAGACAAACAGAGTGTCACTAGTATGCCTCTACTTGACTAGCTCGTTGATCAAAGATGGTTATGTTTCCTAGCCATTGACATGAGTTGTGATTTGATTAACGGGATCACATCATTAGGAGAATAATGTGATTGACTCGCCCATTCCATTAGCTTAGCACTCGATTGTTTAGTATATTGCTATTGCTTTCTTCATGACTTATACATGTTCCTATGACTATGAGATTATGCAACTCCCATTTACCGGAGGAACACTTTGTGTGCTACCAAACGTCACAATGTAACTGGGTGATTATAAAGGTGCTCTATAGGTGTCTCCGAAGGTACTTGTTGGGTTGGCGTATTTCAAGATTAGCATTTGTCACTCCGATCGTCGGAGAGGTATCTCTAGGCCCACTCGGTAATGCACATCACTTAAGCCTTGCAAGCATTGCAACTAATGGGTTAGTTGCGGGATGATGTATTACGGAACGAGTAAAGAGACTTGCCCGTAACGAGAATGAACTAGGTATTAAAATACCGACGATCGAATCTCGGGCAAGTAACATACCGATGACAAAGGGAACAACGTATGTTGTTATGCGGTCTGACCGATAAATATCTTCATAAAATATGTGGCAGACAATATGAGAATCCAGGTTCCGCTATTGGTTATTGACCGGAGACGTGTCTCGGTCATGTCTACATAGTTCTCGAACCCGTAGGGTCCGCACGCTTAAAGTTTCGATGACGGTTATATTATGAGTTTATGAGTTTTGATGTACTGAAGGTTGTTTAGAGTCCCGGATGTGATTACGGACATGACGAGGAGTCTTGAAATGGTCGAGATATGAAGATTGATATATTGGAAGCCTATATTTGGATGTCGGAAGTGTTCCAGGTTAAATCGGGATTTTACCGGAGTACCGAGGGGTTACCGAAACCCCCTAGGGGCTTAATGGGCCATAGTGGGCCTTAGTGGAGAAGAGGAGAGGTGACTAGGGTAAGGCCATGCCCCCTCCCCCTCTAGTCTGAATAGGACAAGGAGACGGGGGCGGCGCCCCCCCCCCCTTTCTTCCTCTCTCCCTCCTCTTTCCCCCCTTCTCCTAATCTAACAAAGAAGGGAGGGAGTCCTACTCCCAGTGGGAGTAGGACTCCTCCTGGCACGCCTCCTCCTGGCTAGCAGCACCTCCCCCCCTTGCTCCTTTATATACGGGGGCAGGGGGCACCCTAGAGACACAACAATTGATTTGATCTTTTAGCCGTGTGCGGTGCCCCCCTCCACCATAGTCCACCTTGTAATACTGTAGCGGTGCTTAGGCGAAGCCCTGCGTCGGTAGAACATCATCGTCGTCACCACGCCGTCGTGCTGACGAAACTCTCCCTCAACACTCGGCTGGATCAGAATTCGAGGGACGTCATCGGGCTGAACGTGTGCTGAACTCGGAGGTGCCGTACGTTCGGTACTTTATCGGTCGGATCGTGAAGACATACGACTACATCAACCACGTTGTGCTAACGCTTCCGCTTTCGGTCTATGAGGGTACGTAGACAACATTCTTCCCTCTCGGTTCTATGCATCACCATGATCTTGCGTGTGCGTAGGAATTTTTTTGAAATTACTACGTTCCCCATCAGAACTCACGATCTAGCAGAGTGTCAAGGAAGAGCTTCGTCAGCACGACGGCGTGATGACGGTGATGATGGAGCTACAGGCGTAGGGCTTAGCCTAAGCACTACGACGATATGACCGAGGTGGATTATGGTGGAGGGGGGCACCGCACACGGCTAAGAGATCAATGATCAACTTGTGTGTCTATGGGGTGCCCCCCTCCCCCGTACAAAAAGAAGTGGAGGAGGGGGAGAGGGCCGGCCTCCTAGGCGCGCCCCAAGGGGAGTCCTACTCCCACCGGGAGTAGGATTCCCCCCCCCCTCCCTAGTTGGACTAGGAGAGAAGGAAGGGGGAGAGAGGGAGAAAGGAAAGGGGGGTGCCGCCCCCCTCCTGGTCCAATTCGGACCAGATGGGGAGGGGGCGCGCGGCCTGCCCTGGTTACCCCTCTCTCTCTCGACTAATGCCCATTAGGGCCCATATACCCCCCCCCAGGAGGTTTCGGTAAACCCCCGGTACTATGGTATATGCCCGAACTCTCTCGAAACCTTTCCGATGTCCAAACATAGTCATCCAATATATCGATCTTTATGTCTCGACCATTTAGAGACTCCACGTCATGTCCATGATCATATCCTGGACTCCAAACTACCTTCGTTACATCAAAACACATAAACTCATAATACCCATCGTCACCAAATGTTAAGCGTGCGGACCCTACGGGTTCGAGAACTATGTAGACAGACCGAGACACGTCTTCGATCAATAACCAATAGCGGAATCTGGATGCTCATATTGGCTCCCACATATTCTACGAAAATATTTATCCGTCAAACCGCATAACAACATACGTTGTTCCCTTTGTCATCGGTATGTTACTTGCCCGAGATTCGATCATCGGTATTTCAATACCTAGTTCAATCACGTTAGCAGCAAGTCTCTTTACTCGTTCTTTAATGCATCATCCCGCAACTAACTCATTAGTCACATTGCTTGCAAGGCTTATAGTGATGTGCATTACTGAGAGGGCCCAGAGATACCTCTCCGACAATCGGAGTGACAAATCCTAATCTCGGTCTATGCCAATTCAACAAGTACCATCGGAGACACCTGTAGAGCACCTTTATAATCACCCAGTTAGGTTGTGACATTTGGTAGCATGATGTCTACTACACAACCTTCTCCTTGTAGACGTTGTTGGGCCTCCAAGTGCAAATGTTTGTAGGACAGTAGCAAATTTCCCTCAAGTGGATGACCTAAGGTTTATCAATCCGTGGGAGGCATAGGATGAAGATGGTCTCTCTCAAGCAACCCTGCAACCAAATAACAAAGAGTCTCTTGTGTCCCCAACACACCCAATACAATGGTAAATTATATAGGTGCACTAGTTCGGCGAGGAGATGGTGATACAAGTGCAATAGAGATGGTAGATATGGGTTTTTGTAAACTGAAAATATAAAAACAGCAAGGTAACAAGCGGTAAAAGTGAGCGTAAATGGTATTACAATGATAGGAAACAAGGCCTAGGGTTCATACTTTCACTAGTGCAAGTCCTCTCAACAATAATAACATAGTTGGATCATATAACTATCCCTCAACATGCAACAAAGAGTCACTCCAAAGACACTAATAGCGGAGAACAAACGAAGAGATTATGGTAGGGTACGAAACCACCTCAAAGTTATTCTTTCCAATCAATCCATTGGGCTATTCCTATAAGTGTCACAAACAACCCTAGAGTTCGTACTAGAATAACACCTTAAGACACAAATCAACCAAAACCCTAATGTCACCTAGATACTCCAATGTCACCTCAAGTATCCGTGGGTATGATTATACGATATGCATCACACAATCTATTCGACCAACACATAGAACCTCAAAGAGTGCCCAAAGTTTCTGCCGGAGAATCACGACGAAAACGTGTGCCAACCCCTATGCATAGGTTCCCAATGTCACGAAACCCGCAAGTTAATCACCAAAACATACATCAAGTGGATCAATAGAATAACCCATTGTCACCACGGTTATCCCACGCAAGACATACATCAAGTGTTCTCAAATCTTTAAAGACTCAATCCGATAAGATTACTTCAAAAGGAAAACACAATCCATTACAAGAGAGTAGAGGGGGAGAAGAAACATAAGATCCAACTATAATAGCAAAGCTCGCGATACATCAAGATCGTGCCAAATCAAGAATATGAGAGAGAGAGAGAGAGATATCAAACACATAGCTACTGGTACATACCCTCAGCCCCGAGGGTGAACTACTCCCTCCTCGTCATGGAGACACTACTAGGGAAAAGGCTAGCAGTAACGTGGGTTTTAGGCCTATCAGCAGCGCGGGTGCCCGCGCTACCAATAAGGCGCTACATCTAACTCTTAGTAGTAGTGTTGCCTGTACTCACTCTACTACTATTGACTATAGCAGCAGCACTTTTCAGGAACACGCTGCTATTAGTTAGCTGTAGCGATTTCCTGGTCCCGCGCTACTGTTATATCTTTCACCATTTCCCCATTCCAGCTTCGATAAACTGCAATTTCCAGATACTAGGTACTACTAGATATCAATTTCATAAAGCATTATAGGTACTAGGTAGTACTCCCTCGGTTCGAAATTACTCGTCGTGGTTTTAGTTCAAATTTGAACTCAAACCACGACGAGTAATTTGGAACCGAGGGAGTACTAGATAACAATTTCATATATACTCAACGTGCATCCTCAAGCAGTACAAGGTGACATCAACGACAATCATCATATTTAGTTCTAGATGATATCGACGACGATCATCATATGTAGTTCTACATGATGTCGACGACGATCATCATATGTAGTTCTAGATGATATAGCCACACACACATATGTAGTTCTAGATGATATCGACGATGATCATCATCCTCAAGCCTGGGCGGTGGGTGTTCCTGATAGTAATTAGGATGGCCTGTCCAACACAAAGATTCTTGCCAACAAGGAATCTCTTCCACCCAACCGAGTTCAAGTGTGTGTGACCATCTGTGTCCATGCGGTAAGTACAGGTGGTGACGGAGCCCCTTGCGGTAAGGCGTAGTCCAACTGAGCCTTCTTCATCAGGCTCGATACCACAACTCATAGATAGGTTCTTTGGCAATCTCTGAATAAGAAAAACATATCAATTAATAAATAGCCTCACACATGCTCTTGCAAATATATTTCTATTAAGTCTAGATTTCTACACTATCAAAAGACACATTACTACACATTAGTACAAATTAATCATGAATTCTACTAATAAGTATATATGGATTATCTACACTATTAATAGCTCCTTGGATTCTACACTAATAAGCATGTGATCAGACTCTACACTAAAGTATATCATCGACTAGATTCCACAAAGCATATCATTGGACTCTACACTAAGCATATCATCGGATTCACTAAGCATATAATTGGATAATTTGCATTTGTAAGTATAACAATAAAGCATATATATACCATCAAATTACTACATGCAGTACGTATAACATACATTTCATGTCGACCAACCATGGTACTTGTCAGGCGGGTCACGAATGGCACCCCGACAAAGTCATCACTGGCGGAATTATGTCCCATAGGTTGCGCACCTCCTCGCTCAGCCTCATTCTTTGAGCTATGATGGCTTCATGAAGTGGGTTATCATCATCTTCATTGAGTGGTTCCTCATTATCTTCATCATCTTCGTCATCTTCATCATCTTCCACCAGGTTGATATAAATGACAACCAGCTTGGGTCTTTCTGCTCTGAAGGAGAATCTGATCAACTCACCACCAGTAAGACGCATGTGAGCGAGGAAACTGGCCCATCCATCTCCTCCAATCTGCGACATATTGCGTCCTTTCTCGACCTCCATAGTGTACGACCCCCCAGGAGCCTCAAATGTCACAGTGTCTCCTGTCAGCTTGTTGAATTTCAAGCTCACATTGCATGGGACGATCTGTGTAAGAAAAGCAAAATGACACAATGCAGTAATGCCAACACTAAAAATAAAATAGTTGTTACATTTCATCTAATTTCTTACCGCCGCATGACGAAAACTCGGATGGAAGTAGATGCTGAACAGCTTGCCAGTTGCAAGGCTGCTGGCGCACCTTGACTTGCACAGTCGACATAGTGGTGCTGGTGGTGGCGCCATTTTCCTAAAGCAATATGAGCAAAGGATTAACGATTCACTTCACAGGAAAGAAAAACAGTAGCATGTGATATTTTTGGTTCTTCCGTGAGAAACAATTTTATGGACAATTATAATCCTGATTTGGCCCCTATTGCCTAAGATAATTATTTAAACAAACAAGTGGCAAATTTAACTAAATTGGCACCTACATTTTGCCAAAAAATAACTTATTACAAAAAAAACTAAATCGAGTATACTAAATCAACTAAATCAACTAGCATACTAAATCCACTAGCATACTAAATCAACTAAATCAAAATGTTCTAAATCAACTAGCCTACTAAATCAACTAAATCAACTAGCCTACTAAATAAACTAAATCAAAATGTTCTAAATCAACTAAATCAACTAGCCTACTAAATCAACTGAATCATATCAACTAAATCAAAATGTTACATATGAAAGCCTACTAAATCAAAATGTATCAGGGAGGAGGGACAGGAGGGGCGACTCGAGGAGGGAGAAGATAGTAGGACGGAGGAGGAAGGCGGAGCGAGGAGGGGCCGGCCGGCGGCGAGTGGAGGGAGGACGGATCGAGGAGGAAGGCGGAGCGAGGAGGGGCCGGCCAGCGGAGAGTGGAGGGAGGATGGAGGAGGAGGCCGGTACCGAGTCCAGCGAGGAGGATGAGGCGACAGCAGCGCAGATCGGAGGAGGGGCGACGGGGATGACCGTCGGCGCGGGGGGTGAGGAGGAGACCGAGTGAGTGTGTGTGAGTGTGATTTGTGGATGAGGCTAGTGAGTGGGGGGAGATGGAATGGCATAGCAGTAGCGCGCTATAGGTGAATGCGCTACTGCTAAACGACCTATCAGTAGCCTAGTTTAGTTTAACGCGCTGCTGCTATAACTGGCCTCGCGTTGGCGTCGTGGGAATTTTAGCAGTAGCGCTTCTTGGAGAGCACGCGCTACTGATAAACTTGTTTCAGCAGCAAGTTTCTATAGCCCGCGCTACTGCTACTTAGCAGCAGCGCCCGATTTTAAAGCGTGCTGCTGGTAAGATTCTGTGTATAGGCTTTTCCCTAGTAGTGAGAGCGCCGGGATGATGAAGATGGCCAATGGTGAGGGTTCCCCCCTCCGGCAGGGTGCCGGAACAGGGTCCCGAGAGGTTTTTGGTGGCTACAGAGGCTTGCGGCGGCGGAACTCCCGATCTAATCTCTGTTCTGGAAGTTTTACGATACATAGGTATATATTGGTGCAAGGGGTACGTCGGTGGAGCTGCGGGGGCCCCACGAGGCAGGGGGCGTGCCCTAGGGGGGTGGGCGCGCCCCCACCCTCGTGGCCAGCTCCCGTATCTTCTAATGTAGAGTCCAAGTTTATCTGGTGGGTTTCCTTCCAAAAATAACTTCTCCAGTTGATTTCGTTCCGTTTTGACTCCGTGTGATATTCCTTTTCTTCGAAACACTGAAATAGGCATAAAACAGCAAATCTGGGTTGGGCCTCCGGTTAATAGGTTAGTCCCAAAAGTAATATAAAAGTGGATAATGAAGCCCAATATTGCCTAAAACAGTAGATAATATAGCATGGAGCAATCAAAAATTATAGATACGTTGGAGACGTATCAAGCATCCCCAAGCTTAATTCCTGCTCGTCCTCGAGTAGGTAAATGATAAAAAAGATAATTTTTGATGTGGCATGCTAGTTGGAATAATTTCATTGTAATTCTTCTCAATTGTGATATGAATATTCAGATCCGAAAGATTCAAGACGAAAGTTCATATTGACATAAAAATAATAATACTTCAAGCATACTAATAAAGCAATTATGTCTTCTCAAAATAAGATGGCCAAAGAAAGTTATCCCTACAAAATCATATAGTCTGGCTATGCTCCATCTTCACCACACAAAGTATTTAAATCATGCACAACCCCGATGACAAGCCAAGCAATTGTTTCATACTTTAACATTTTTAGAACTTTTTCAATCTTCACGCAATACATGAGTGTGAGCCATGGATATAAAACTATATGTGGAATAGAATGGTGGTTGTGGAGAAGACAAAAAGAGGGGAAGATAGTCTCACATCAACTAGGCATATCAACGGGCTATGGAGATGCCCATCAATAGATATCAATGTGAGTGAGTAGGGATTGCCATGCAACGGATGCACTAGAGCTATAAGTATATGAAAGCTCAACAAAGAAACTAAGTGGGTGTGCATCCAACTCGCTTGCTCACGAAGACCTAGGGCATTTTGAGGAAACCCATCATTGGAATATACAAGCCAAGTTCTATAATGTAAAATTCCCACTAGTATGTGAAAGTGACAACATAGGAGACTCTCTATCATGAAGATCTTGGTGGAAGAAAGGGAAAAAGTGCGTATAATCCATGGACTCAACATTAGTCATAAAGAACTCATATACTTATTGCAAATATCTAGAAGTTATCAAAGCAAAGTATTACGCGCATGCTCCTAGGGGGATAGATTGGTAGGAAAAGACCATCGCTCGACCCCGACCGCCACTCATAAGGAAGACAATCAATAAATAAATCATGCTCTGACTTTGTCACATAACGGTTCACCATACGTCCATGCTACGGGAATCACAAAATTCAACGCAAGCATTCTTTAAATTCACAACTACTCAACTAGCATGACTCTAATATTATCACCTCCATATCTCAAAACAATTATCAAGCATCAAACTTCTCTTAGTATTCAACACACTCGTAAGAATTCTTACAAATCTTTTGTGCTTAGCATATTAGGATTATTTAAGAAAATTACCATGATATTTAAGACTCTCAAAATAATATAAGTGAAGCATGAGTGTTCATCTATTTCTACAAAATAAAGCCATCGCCGTGCTCTAAAAGATATAAGTGAAGCACTAGAGCAATAACACACTACTCCGAAAGATATAACTGAAGATCAATGAGTAGTCGGATAATCATGCAACTATGTGAAGACTCTCCCATTAAATAATTTCAGATCCTTGTATTTTATTCAAATAGCAAGCAAAACAAAAGAAAATAAAATGATGCTCCAAGCAAAACACATATCATGTGGTGAATAAAAATATAGCTCCAAGTAAAGTTACCGATGAACGGAGACAAAAGAGGGGATGCCATCCGGGGCATCCCCAAGCTTAGACGCTTGGTTATCCTTGAATATTACCTTGGGGTGCCTTGGGCATCCCCAAGCTTAGGCTCTTGCCACTCCTTATTCCATAGTCCATCGAATCTTTACCCAAAACTTGAAAACTTCACAACACAAAACTTAACAGAAAACTCGTAAGCTTCGTTAGTGAAAGAAAACAAAACACCACTTAAAGGTACTGTACTGAACTCATTCTTTATTTATATTGGTGTTAAACCTACTGTATTCCAACTTCTCTATGGTTTATAAACTATTTTACTAGCCATAGATTCATCAAAATAAGCAAACAACACACGAAAAACAGAATCTGTCAAAAACAGAACAGTCTGTAGTAATCTGTAACTAACGCAAACTTCTGGAACTCCAAAAATTCTATACTAAACTGGTGGACCTGAGGAATTTTTCTAGTAATAATCTGCGAAAAGAATCAACTAAATAGCACTCTACAGTAAAAAGTTGAAGCTAATCTCGTGAGCGCTAAAGTTTCTGTTTTTACAGCATGAACATAAAGACTTCACCCAAGTCTTCCCAAAGGTTCTACTTGGCACAAACACTAATTAAAACACAAAACCACATCTAAACAGAAGGTAGATGGATTATTTATTCCTAAACAGAACCAAAAAGCAAGAAACTAAAATAAAATTGGGTTGCCTCCCAACAAACGCTATCGTTTAACGCCCCTAGCTAGGCATTATGATTTCAATGATGCTCACATAAAAGATAGGAATTGAAACATAAAGAGAGCATCATGAAGAATATGACTAGCACATTTAAGTCTAACCCACTTCCTATGCATAGGGAATTTGTGAGCAAACAACTTATGGGAACAATAATCAACTAGCATAGGAAGGCAAAACAAGCATAACTTCAAGATTTTAAGCACATAGAGAGGAAACTTGGTATTATTGCAATTCCTACAAGCATATATTCCTCCCTCATAATAATTTTCAGTAGCATCGTGAATGAATTCAACAATATAACCAGCACCTAAAGCATTCTTTTCATGATCTACAAGCATATAATTTTTATTACTCTCAACATAAGCAAATTTCTTCTCATTCAGAATAGTGGGAGTATCATAAGAGACTTGAATACTATAAATTATTTCCACATTAAAAGAGTAATGTTCAGAGAAAGGGTACTCATAACCATGACAAGTTTTATAAATATAATCATCACTACTTGTTGGGGATATTACTACTGGGCGTAAACTGGCCTATCTGGGCCGGGTTAACTTCATCAATAGTTAAAGAGTGTTAAAGCCCAAGAAGGCAGATGAGGGCCTAGGGCCCATAGTCGGTTTAAAGCCCATAGCCGTAAACCCGCATTAGTATGTAAACTTGCATTGTAAGGTAGGAGTAAATAGAGACCAAACCAGACACGTTTATGAGCCGGTGTTGGGACGCTGTAAACCGACGGGCGTCACCCATGTATATAAGGGGACGACCCGGCGGCGGTTGAAGGACAACAGACAACAACTAGAGACTTAGGCGAAGCTTGTTTGCTCCCTAGTCATCAAAACCCCATCAATTCCATCACAACTAGACGTAGGCTTTTACCTTCATCGAAGGGGCCGAACTAGTATAAATTCTCTCGCGTCCCTGTGTCCGCTTTAACCCCTTCAAGCTAACCTGTTACGATAGCTCCACGACTAAGTCTTTTCATGAGGACATCTGCCGTGACAAAACCACGACAGTTGGCGCCCACCGTGGGGCTATCGCACGATGGTTTTAAGTTCTTGGAGGGTAGCTACGAAGGACTCAAGGGCTATGCTGTGGACCGGATGACCAAGAGTCGTCGTGACAAGCTCTACATCGACGATGGAGGATGGGGCCCCGAGGCCGGCTCAGTCGAGTACGGGTACCGGGTCCTCTTTGGTGGCATACACGTCTTCATTGGCAAGATCGGTGAACTGGGCCCTGAGGCGGACATCTGCACTGACCTCGTCGAGACGGCTCAGCGTGCGCGATCTGCGCAGGTTAAACCGGCCGTGAAGTGTGCCTTCGTGGGAGTCATCCATGGAGGAAGCTATGAGGATGGATCGGAATCCGGTGGCGAGACCGTCATTTATTCCGGCGATGAGTCATCAATCAGAGAAACCGAATCTTTGTATCAGCTACAAGATGGCCGGATTGGGGGCTGTTCCGATGGCGACAGTATTCCGGACCCCTCAGATCTGCCAAACCGGGTCGGAATATTCATGGCCGGGACACAAGCAACGATCCACTCTTCGACCGCAGCAGCAATGATCTCTGGATCAGGAACGGCGATGGTAGCCGGGGCAGGAGGCCCTGTGCACCCGCCGGCTCAAGTCTTATCTGATCTGTTTGATGCGTTGGCTACGCTCATGGCAGAGGCTAATCCGGCAGATCAGAACGCCCACAACGCGGAAATTGCAAAAGTGAGGGATCAGATCACTCAAGCCAAGGCCGGCCTAGCAGCTGAGAATGCCAGGATGACCGCAGAGCGGGCCACTTTGGATGCGCAAGCTTACCGACTTATGCTAGATCAGAATGCATCCCATGAGGTCCTGAAGCGGAAATACCGGTCTCGTTTGCCTCAAGTTTTCGAAGCTAGAGATCTCTTCAACACCCCAGGAGCAGGAACCAGCAACCCGCCAGTGGTAAACCGAGCGGAAGCACCGGGGACGGGCGCGCCGGTTCACCCTCGCTTGATGGATCCGCCTCGTCAACGCGCTATTGTGCCTCAGGCTGTCACGACGCCTCCGGGTCACTATTCTAACCCGACGGATAACCTTGTTGATGTTGCTGCACGGCTGCAGGCCATCCCAATTGAAGGTGACTCACCGCAGGTGGTGGAAACGCGTCGGGTTAAGGAGCTTCTTCGGACAGCTTTGGTCCAACAGGAAGCATACTCATACTGTCGTGATCGAATTCACTCCACCCCTCGCCCAAGCCGGAGTTATAGCAGACGTATGGATGAACCGGCTGTGTCAAGCAATGCGCGAAACCGTGAAGTACCCCGCGGTAACAACCCGGCGGGTGGTGTTGGTGACGCTCAGGAAGTGGTGGACCGAGCCCGAGCGTGCAGGGAGGCCGAGTTAGCAGCACAGTACGAGGCTCGCCAACTTACGTCGGTTCGTCCAACTATCTCTGTCGAACCGGGCGTTTCTTTTATCTCTTTGGGGGTGCCTTGTCTTGTCCCCGCTTTACGCAACGTGCGCCTGCCCAAAGATTTCAAGGGCCCGCGCAAGGTGCCGAACTACACTGCCGATGAGCCTCCAGAGACATGGATAGAGAGCTATGAGATGGCCATGGAGATGTTAGATGTGGATGATGCGGCGTGTGCAAAGTATTTCACAATGATGCTCGAAGGAACGGCCCGTACTTGGTTAAAAAGTTTGCCGGCCAACTCTATCAATTCATGGGCCCAATTGCGGGCCCGGTTCATCCAGAACTTCTAGGATACATGTAAACAGCCCATGTCAATAGTGGACTTAGCAGCCTGTGTTCAGGAAGAAGGAGAATCAACGACTCGTTGGGTGCGCAGGGTCTCACAAATTTTGCATTCATCAGATCGTATCAATGCCGACACAACGGTTATAACCTTGTAAGGCAACTGCCGGTTTGGGCCTCTAAAGTTGAAATTGGGACGAATGAAGCGCCATTGCAATGATATAGGGACCCTCATGGCTGCGTTAGTGAAATATGCTGATTCTGATAGTACCAAGGATCCCGACTCTGATGACGACAAGGCAGGGAAGGGAAGGAAGAACAGCAACTCCAAAGGACAGCAGCATAACCCGGCGGGTCATGGAAACGGAGGCAAGCGCAAAGCAGATGGCAGCATGGACTTCGTGGCTAATACCAACACGCAGGACAAGGGCCAGCGACGTAAGGGCAAGACGCCGAATCGCAGTGGAGCGTCTAATCCTAACCCGGACCGCCTATCTTATCTATTGAATCAGCCCTGTCCAAAGCATGGGCCGAAGGAGGTGCCAGCCAATCATCTTTGGAAGGACTGTTACATTATGCAGGAGTTCAAGAACTCTAATGCTTTCCGGTATGACCACGGATCAGGTGATGGCTCAGGATCCGGGCCGGGTTACGGCGGAGGAAATTCCGGTTCAGGGTTTAATGATAATCAGGGTAGACATAACAATCAAGGTCATCAGAATGGCCAAGGTGGTTACAACCAGAAGCAGCAGTCGGGTTATCAGAGTCACCCAAAGCAGTTGAATAGTGGGCAATATCATGTTTTCACCACTAGCCTGGACAAGCGAGATCAGAAGCTTCATAAGCGAGCAGTAAACTATGTTGAACCGGCCGTGCCCCGTTACCTACGCTGGTCTGAACAGCCAATCCTATGGAGCAGAGAGGATCACCATCCCCGGGTTGATAATGCGGGTCAGCTAGCGTTGGTGGTGGCACCTCAGGTGGGAGTTTATAAGTTCACCAAGGTACTCATGGATGGGGGAAGCAGCATCAATATCCTATATTATGAGACCTTCCGTCGTATGGGGTTAACAGATAAAAATCTTAAACCGTCCAATACAGTATTCCATGGTGTGGTACCTGGTAAGTCAGCATATCCTGTTGGCAAGATAGCTCTGGAAGTGGCCTTTGGAGATGATCATGATTCCCGGTTAGAGACTTTGACTTTTGAGGTGGTAAAGATCCAGAGCCCATATCACGCCCTGTTTGGGCGGCCGGCTTACGCCAAGTTTATGGCACGGCCTTGTTATGTGTATTTGCAGTTCAAAATGCCGGGTCACAAGGGGACAATAACGGTTCATGGAAGCCGTAAGATCGCTTTGGAATGTGAAGAAGGTGATGCTGCCTACGCAGAGTCGGTTTGTGCCACGGAGGAGCTGAAGTATTACAAGGACAATGTTGATCCGGCAGACATGACTCCGTTGAAGAAACCAACTACGGAGCATGATCCGGCCCTGAAGTTCAAATCGGCTGTTGAGACTAAGATTGTTGACTTCGTACCTGGCGATTCGTCCAAGCAGTTCAGCATCAGTACCAACTTGGATCCGAAATAGGAAAGCGCGCTCATCGAGTTCATCCGTGAGAATCGGGACATTTTTGCATGGAAGCCTTCTGACATGCCAGGTGTACCGAGGCAACTCGCTGAGCACACTCTTAATGTGGATCCTAAATACAAACCGATGAAACAGTTCCTACGCCGGTTCAATGAAGAAAGACGCAAAGCTATTGGGGAAGAAGTGGCCAGGCTCTTAGCGGCTGGCTTTATTGTTGAAGTCTTCCATCCTGAATGGCTGGCTAATCCGGTGCTGGTCCTTGAGAAAAATGGCACCTGGCGCATGTGTGTGGATTACACAGATCTTAACAAAGCTTGTCCAGCAGATCCTTTTGCCCTCCCCCGTATTGATCAAATTATTGATGCTACGGCGGGTTGTGAGCGTTTAAGTTTTTTGGATGCATATTCTGGTTATCATCAGATCAAGATGGCGGTTAAGGACCAAGAGAAGACGGCGTTCATAACTCCCTTTGGAGCCTTCTGCTATGTATCTATGCCCTTTGGTCTCAAGAGTGCTCAGGCAACTTATCAACGGTGTGTACAGAATTTCCTTCATAAACAGATTGGCCGTAATGTACATGCCTATGTGGATGATATTGTGGTTAAGTCAAGGGAAAAGGAGACTCTGGTTGACGATTTGAAGGAAACCTTCAATAACCTGAGGACGTACAAGATGATGCTGAACCCGGCCAAGTGTGTTTTTGGTGTACCGGCTGGCAAGTTATTGGGTTTTCTGGTGTCCAATATGGGAATTGGGGCTAATCCGGAGAAGATCACAACAATCACCTCCCTGGCTATACCAAAGTGTATCAATGATGTTCAACGCCTGGCAGGTCGGATTGCTGCGTTAAGCCGGTTTATCAGCCGCCTTGGTGAGAAGGCGATCCCTTTATATCATATGTTGAAGAAGACGGATCAATTTGTCTGGAGTTCTGCCGCTGATCAAGCGTTGGAGGACTTAAAGCGGCAGTTGGCCAATCCGCCTGTGCTCGCCGCTCCAATTGACAAGGAGCCATTGTTGTTATATGTCGCTGCCAATGCTTGTGCAGTCAGTGTGGTTATTATGGTAGAGCGAAAGGAGACAGGCAAGGAGCATCCGGTTCAGCGTCCGGTTTACTATATCAGCGAGGTGCTTATTGAGACAAGCAACGATATCCGCATTGGCAGAAGCTAGTATATGGTGTTTTTATGGCAAGCCGGAAGCTTAAGCAGTACTTCCAGGGACATCCCATCACAGTGGACAGTTCTGCTCCCTTGGAAGATATAATCCAGAATCGGGAAGCAACTGGCCGGATTGCCAAATGGGCTATAGAGCTTGGGCCGCACAGATTGAAATACGTGCCTCGGATGGCGGTCAAGTCTCAAGCACTTGTTGATTTCATCAATGACTAGACAGAACTGCAAGCACCTGAAGAGAAGCCGGATCACACATATTGGACTATCCATTTTGATGGGTCCAGGTAATTGGAGGGCTCGGGGGCTGGAGTCGTATTCACTTCCCCACGAGGTGATAAGTTTTGTTATGTTCTCCGCTTAATGTTCCCTTGTACTAACAATGCAGCTGAGTATGAAGCCTTGCTCCATGGTCTCCGGATGGCTAAGGAGATGAATCTAAGCTGAGTTAAGTGCTTCGGTGACTCGGACTTGGTGGCTCAGCAGGTGTCTGGCACTTGGGATTCCAAGGACCCACTCATGGCAGCATATCGTCGTGAGGTGGATGTTGTTGCAGGTCACTTCAGGGGTTATCGGGTGGACCATGTGGACCGCTGAAAGAATGAAGCGGCGGACGCTTTAAGCCGGTTGGGCTCTCAACGCAAACTGGTCCCGCCCAATGTTTTCCTAGATGTGCTGCACAACCCGTCGGTCAAGCTCCCTGGTGAAGACGATTTGGCTATTCCTGATCCGGAAGCTCAATTGGTAGCAGCCCTTCATGTCATTCCGGATTGGACGCTTCCTTACCTTGCGTACTTGAACCGGGGCGAGTTACCAGAGGATGAGATTTTGGCCCGGCAGATAATCCGGCAATCCAAGTCCATGACTATTGTCAATGGCGAGTTGCATCATTGCAGTGTATCAGGGGCGTTTCAACGTTGTGTGTCCTCTGAAGAAGGCTGTGAAATCTTGCGTGAGATCCACGAAGGAGATTGTGGTCACCACGCCGGTTCAAAATCTTTGGTGGCTAAAGCGTTTCGCCATGGCTTCTATTGGTTGACTGCTCATGCTGATGCGGAAGATCTGGTCAGACGATGTGACAGTTGCCAAAAGTTCTCAAGACTTGCTCATGTGCCGGCTCAAGAATTGAGAATGATTCCAATCACTTGGCCGTTTGCAACTTGGGGGCTAGATATGGTTGGGCCTTTCAAAAGGTCCAAGGACAAGAAAACCCACCTTCTGGTGGTGGCTGACAAGTTTACAAAGTGGGTGGAGGCAGAACCCGTTAGCAAGTGTGATGCGGCCATGGCGGTTCAATTCATCAAAAAGGTGATTTTCCGGTTTGGTTTTCCACATAGCATCATTACTGATAATGGTACCAACTTGTCCAAGGGGGCTATGAAGGAGTTCTGTCAACGTGAGCACATCCGGCTTGATGTTTCATCAGTGGCTCATCCCCAGTCCAATGGTCAAGCAGAGAGGGCTAATCAAGAGATCTTGCAAGGCATCAAGCCCCGGCTTATGGTTCCTTTGCAACGAACGCCGGGTTGTTGGGTTGAAGAATTACCATCTGTATTATGGAGCATTAACACCACACCCAACAGATCAACTGGATATACGTTGTTCTTCATGGTCTATGGAGCGGAGGCGGTTCTCCCCAGTGACATACGTCATGATTCACCTCGTGTAGCGGCTTATGTTGAAGCGGACAACGAGGTAGCACGGCAAGATGCTTTGGACTTGTTGGATGAAGAGCGAGACATAGCGACCGCCCGTTTGGCGATTTACCAGCAAGATCTCCGTCGCTATCACAGTCGCCGAGTCAGAACCAGAACCTTTCAAGAAGGAGATTTGGTACTTCGGCTCATCCAAGACCAGACTGATATGCACAAATTATCCCCACCTTGGGAGGGACCTTTCGTGGTCAGCAAGAATCTGCACAACGGGTCGTACTATCTGATCGATATTCGAGAGCATAAAGACTCACGTACATCAGTGGAGGAGACCAACAGGTCGTGGAACATAGCTCATCTTCGGCCTTACTATACCTGAGCCATTGGCTCTACTTATGTACATATTATGGCAATGTATATATTATGATTAATACAATAAACCGGAGCCTCAGCTAAAGCGGGGTATCTGTTTATTTTTACATCATGTGTGGTTACATGGAGTTGTTCTGTCTTAAAGCGGCCTCCGGTTTACCCCTTGAGTTAGCTTCTTAAAGCTTCATGTTATATCACTTGGGGGCTTGGTCGTGTCCGAACCAATGCAACACCTTTTGATAGGCAAAAGCCACCAGATCACTTGGGGACTTGGTCACGTCTGAACCAGTCACGCCTCTTGATCGGCCTAAGGCCACAGAATCACTTGGGGGCTTGGTCGAACCCGAACCATCGCCACGCCTCTTGATCGGCATAATGCCACTGTTTCATTTGGGGACCTGGCTGACTTGAACCATAGCTACGCCTATCGGGGGCTTGGTCGTGTCTGACCATGGTAATGCCACTTGATCGGCTCAATATCCTCTTTTTGCAAATGGTCTTATCATTGCCTTTGCTTGAAATTTTCATTGATAAATATCTCTTTTTTGTTGCGTTTTTAAGCCGACAAATTTTTTAATCGGTTCAACTGTCAATTGATGGAACACGGTCCATTTTTTAATCCGGAGACTATTTTCCCGGTTTGATTTTTTTAAGCATCTTATTACGGAGTAACACGGTGTTTATCATAACCTGGTACGATTTACATGGTAAACCGGCATTATGTATATACAGGAGCTGCTCTCTTCTCCAACAGTGTGGGTTTATAAACCTCCGCTTCAAGATTGGCCAAGCCACCTTCATGCCCAACGATGGCAGGTATTATGTATCACAAAGATTTGATCATATGCTTAAATTTCAGATATTTTGATATGCAATCATCATAATCCGCCTGACGGTACAACCTCGGTGGCACTTTAAGATTTTTTGATTGCAGAAAATACTTTGGAAATTTCATCACCCAAAGGAAGCACAAGTTGCAGTACTTATGCACGAAGGCATATCAAAATCAAGAGTATCGGCTAGCCTATTACAAGGCAACACGGTGCCCAAATAAGATCATTGTTTTTTCGCAGAACACAAAGGAGAAGTAGTTTAAACCGGCTTCCGGTTCAAGCTTGGTCACCTACCTGGCCTGATGGCTGTGGGTCATCCCGCGCTGCTTCAACATCTGCTTCTCTACCCAGCGGCTGGAAATCAACAGTTGTCCAGTCGATTCCCATTAATGCTTGAAAGACAGCTTCATCATGGATCAGCAACGACGGTTCAATATCGGGAGCGTAAGTATGCTTACGGATTGGAGGGATAAGATTTTCTGCTTTAGGAATCAGTGCGGATACTCGCTTGTTTTGGTCATCATATTGTGCTTGATAATGAGACAAGTCTACCTCTTCAACCAACTGACAAGCTAGAGGACGCACCTCCCAGTTTATTGCTCGCAGATCCGCTTCACTAAACTCTGACCCGTCTTTCTTCAAGCTGGGATAGCCCTGAGCTGCTTCAACAGGGTCAAAATCTGGCACCCACGCTTTTGCCCGGATTAAGGCATTGATAGCACCGGTTCGAGCAGCAGATTTCTTCAGTTCTTCAACTCGGGAAGGAAGCATCGACAACCTCTTAAGAGTGTCCTGAATCAAAGTGGGCGCCGGGTTGTTATGAGACGCAGTAGAGATGATCCGCTGCGCTCCAGTATACAGTTGCTCGATCAATGTGTAGGCGGCTTTCAATTTCTTCCGCACATCCGACCCCAAGTGACCAATGTGTGTCCCTGAAATATTACAAAGGATTAACAAACCGGCAACTCTATAAGATGGCCGAGTCAATCCAGAAATCAAACCGGCTTACCAAAGATAGCAGCGGTCATGGCATGCACTTGTCGCTTTATGCTGGCCAGTTCGTCCACTACCGGTTTAAGTGCAGCTTCAGCATTTTCTGCTCATTTGGTTAAAGCGGCTTTATCAGTGGCCCAATCCGCCCGATCCTTCTGGAAGCCCTCCTTAAGCTGTTCCATGGCACTTAAAGCGCTGGATAATTCCTCTTTTGCTTTGGAAGTTTCAACTTATTGGCACTTCAGATTTTCGTGCAGATCAGCGATTTGGCTTTCTCTTTTGTTCAGTTCAGCCTGCATATAGACAATTATACGATTCAGATGACGGTATAAGAATTGAAGTACCAACCACATAACAAGTTATGCCCTTGGTACTTGGGGGCTAATGCATATTTGCTCTTCAACCTACAATTATTCAGAAAAGTCCCAAGCTCAATACAAGTATTCAACTTGGCACTTGGGGGCTAATGGCTATTTGCTCAATTAGTACTGATGCTACACTCTTTATTACCTAAAGTCCCGGTTTAACTACACTAAAGTTGAACCGGCCCTTGGGGGCTACATTAGCAAATTCAGAAACAATAAAATTTCCCTTGGCAAGACCCGGTTTAAGTTGAGATCTTAAACTGGCCCTTGGGGGCTAGGGGAGTTGACAGATTGAAGTACAAAAGTAGATAAGCATAAGGAAATTACCTCATATTTCTCTTTCATCATATTAACCAGACCGGCTTCATAGTCACGGCTGGTATATAGCCGGTTCAGGAAGCCGGAATGGAGTTCTTGGGCGTTCAGAGCGGCAAAAGTTGCCAGATCGGCATTCCATTTGCCTTTACCAATGGCAGCAAATTCCTCTTTGGCAGTGTGCTTGGATAAAGCAATGGGGTTGCCTAGGTCGGTGCGACCAATGCCAGTAATAACAACTTCATCATCTCCCGCGGCACCGATTTGTACTGGGGCCGTCGGCTTATCAGCAGGCTTGGAAGGACTGGTGGATTTCTCAATCCAGATGGGGCTTGTGGGCTGGTCAATAGGACCGGATGCGTCAACATGTCTCTCTTCAGCAATAAAGTCATCGTCTTGCGGTGGTGGGTCGTTCGGCACATCCTCACGGATGGCCGCTTCAGGACCTGGTGTTCTGTTCATTTCCGGTTCAGCCTCTTCTTTAGCCGCTTTGTCTAGGCGCCTTCTTGTTGGGCCTAGGCTTGGCCCTGAAAGGAATAAAATGATCAATACAGCATATGTTATAGTGTAATGCATCAAAAAACGTCACTCCCCTAAGCACCGTTTTGAGCGGCGGCAGCTGGGTGGCTAATGACTCGCCAGACGATGAATAGGAGGTGCCCTGGTAATCGGAGTCAGACGGATTAAGAGGTTGACGAAAACAGCCCGCTTTAGGACAAGCATTGACAAGAGAGTTAGAGACCTCTGAACGGCGTTTTCGAACCGGACTGTTCGGTAAACCGGCGGAGGTGACTACCTGGCCGCTGTGCCGGGTTGTGCGACGGGCTTCATGCTGTTGTGTCTTCATAAGAAAATTTGGATCCAAATAAGCAAGAGGATGAGAAAACTTAGTTTTCCGGTTTGCCCGACGAACTTTTTGTGAAGGTAAAGGGTTTGAGTCGGAGGACAGAGTGATTACCTCTACAGCGTTAGCCTGACTGCCTTCCGCATCATCCTGACAATGGTCATTATCAATAAGACGTGTGAAAAATAATCCAAGTGAATCAAGCTCTACCTCAAGGTCCGGATTACCCACATCATCATCAGCTGTCGGATCAGAAGACGCAGTAGTTTTCTTCCTGTTAGCCTGCCTTTTAACAACTCTGGTATTGGGCCGGGTTGGTCTATCCGGTTTCTCTGGCTTCTCCAGTTTCTCTTGCGGAGGTTTCTTGCTCCAAAATGGATCATCGCCCTGTTTGAAAATTGTTGATATTAGCAAATTGATACTTTGAGCAGGCAGATTCAATGAACAGTATAAGGTATAAATCTTACAGCTGGCGGTTTGTTGGTGGCACAGAAGGGAGCCAGGCCGGTTTGGGAGCAGGCAGCTTCCGGTTCATTCAGCATCTTTTTCATAGCTTCTGTGACTTCGTCGTCTGAGAGCTGGATGTCAATGTGTCGAAGAGGGTCGTTTTCACTTCCTGTGTACTTGCACATTAAACCGGAATGCTGACTCAAGGGCAGTATACTCCATGATATCCAGCAGTGAGCAAGGTCGACCCCTGTCAGTCCATTAGCCATGAAGGCCCTAAGTCTGGATAATTGAGGAGCACATTTTCTTCTCTCCTTAGCGGTCAGTCTTTGTGGGAAAGGATGTGTGTTGCTAATCCGTTCTGGACGGTAACCCGGCAAAGGATTCACGTCAGAAGGAGAGGTATCTTTGCAGTAGAACCATGTTCGATTCCACTCTTTGGGATGGCTGTGCAGTTTGGTGTGAGGGTAAGTGACCTCTTTCCTCTTTTGAATCGCCATACCGCCTAGCTCTGTGTTGGGACCATCAGTAAACTCAGTACGGCGGTTTAAATGGAAGCAATCTCTGAATAATTCAATTGTGGGCTCCTCTTGAAAGAACACCTCACAGAGCAGTTGAAAGTGACAGATGTTGGTTACGGAGTTTGGGCCTATATCTTGCGGATGGAGTTGGAAATTGGCTAGGACGTCCCGGTAAAATTTTGAACCGGGAGGATTGAAGCCCTGGGCTAGATGATCAGCAAAAACAACCACCTCTCCCTCTTTAGGCTGGGGAGGACATTCTGTGCCTGGGACCCTCCAATGAATATCCTTTTTACTGCTCAAAGCGCCTGTTATGACTAAATTGTTCAGCTGAGTCTCGGTCACGCGAGAGAGAACCCAGTTGCACTCGTACACTTGTTTAGCCATGACGCGATCTACAAAGGCAGCAATTCCGGTTCAAGAATATGTTGGACAAATATACACTGGTGCATACATTGTTAACCCGGAGGCAGTTATTCCTAAACCGGAGTTTTATGAAGCGGCAGTGTCTGGCTAAGGAACTCTGGCGGTTCAATAAGGGGACTAATGGTATGTACCGGTTTGGTAATTTTTATACAGAGTTAAAACGCCTGATCTAAATATGGAGACAGTTGAGATTGCGGATAAATAAGTATACAGAAACAGATTTCACAAGATTCTTCTACAGCATCAGATCTGAAGCATGTTCAGAAAAGAAAAAAATTCAAAGGATCAAAACAGAACAGTACTGAATCGATGGGCAGAGATACATGTAGATCTATGATCTTGAGGCATGAAACTGAAGGCGGATGCTAAAAGCTACCGCTACACAGAGCAAGGATTCACAGATGCATCTAGGAACTATCGTATGAACACGAGACAGACGATGAACACTAGAAGAAGCATGAAACCCTAGAACAGATCTGTGTTGAAAATAACAGAAGACTTACTGGAGATGAGGAAGACGCGGAAGGTCGCCGCGGTGCTCTGGTGCGCTCAGGTTGATGCAGCGGCCAAGGTTGATGCAGAAGCTGACGGTGGTGGCGGAGCTCCGAGGTTTGGCGACGCGAGGAAGACGAAGCAGAAGGGCACGAAGGGGAGAGAAAGGAAATGACCCTTCGGTCCTATTTATAAGGAAAGGGACATGTGTTAGGCGCGAGAATCAAGGGTCCATGAGTTTGGAAACGGAGCTGTCGCCTCGATTGTCGCAGATCTATTGAACAAAAAAGGTATCATGGATAAGTGTCTTTATGACAGATGATGTTGCTCCGGTTTACAACGACCAGAGAAGGTGACATCACGATGGTTCAACAAACTACAAGAAGATGTTGAAGATGAATATTTTTGCTAAGGATTGACATGAACCTGTTCAAATCAATCTGGGGCCTAATGTTGGGGATATTACTACTGGGCGTAAACCGGCCTATCTGGGCCGGGTTAACTTCATCAGTAGTTAAAGAGTGTTAAAGCCCAAGAAGGCAGATGAGGGCCTAGGGCCCATAGTCGGTTTAAAGTCTGTAGCCGTAAACCGGCATTAGTATGTAAACTTGCATTGTAAGGTAGGAGTAAGTAGAGACCAAACTGGACACGTTTATGAGCCGGTGTTGGGACGCTGTAAACTGACGGGCGTCACCCATGTATATAAGGGGACGACCCGGCGGCGGTTCAAGGACAATAGACAACAACTCGAGACTTAGGCGAAGCTTGTTTGCTCCCTAGTCATCGAAACCCTATCAATTCCATCACAACTAGACGTAGGCTTTTACCTTCATCGAAGGGGCCGAACTAGTATAAATTCTCTCGCGTCCCTGTGTCCGCTTTAACCCCTTCAAGCTAACCTGCCGCAATGGCTCCACGACTAAGTCCTTTCATGAGGACATCTGCCGTGACAAAACCACGACACTACTCTTTATAGCATAAGTTTTATCACAATAATCATCATAAGTAGCAACTTTGTTCTCATCATAATCGATTGAAACCTCTTCCAAAATAGTGGATACATCACTAATAAAGTCATGACCTCTCCAAATCCACTTTCATAAATATTATAAGATTCAACATCCTCCAATATTGTGGGATCACTACTTCCTAAAGTTGACACTCTTCCAAACCCACTTTCATCAATATAATCATCATAGGTAGAAGTCATGCTATCATCATAACAACTTTGCATATCAAAACTTGAGAGGCTAAAAATATCATCATTATTAAGCATAGCATCCCCAAGCTTGGGACAAACATTAATTTCAGCAAATATATTCTCAAATATGTCATCCTCATCAAACATAGCTTCCCCAAGCTTGGGCCTTTTCATATCATAAGCATAATCACTCTCATCATTAATAGCATGGATAGCACCAATAGTATAGCAATTATTATATTCTTTCAAGCAAGTACCAAAAAGATTTTCAAGATCATAGGAAGTATCATTATCTTCCCAATCATAATCATCACAACAAGCAATAGGCATAACGAGATCATCATCAAGTGTATCATCTTCATTTTCATGAGGCACAACAATAATAGGAGCAACTTTATTTGGGAGAGATACCTTTTTACCTCTCTTCCTTTTTCTTTTCTTCCTCTTCACCACATCATGTGTGCGTTCAATCCTCTCTTTGGAGCTCCTTATTAATGAGATTGATTGAGTAGAAGGCTCCTCCTCGTTACCTGATTCATCATAAGAAATAATAGGAGGATATTGGGAAGTATCTTCCCTTTCATTAGTATTCTCTTCATCCTCTATTTGTTTTCTTTTCTTTATGTAATTGGCAATATAAGGATTTTCAATGCAATTCACCGCACAATACATATAAACCTTCTCTAGATCAATATCGAGGAATTTCTCAAGGTTATATTCTGGAATATTCTTCGTTTGACGTTTCAATTCTTCATAACCCAAAAGCAAACTTAGTTCATTATAATGCGCAAGGGAAATCAAGTCATCACAATTTTTGGACACGATTCGGTCATGAAACAATTTGCATTTGATATTTAAATGGCCATGTTCATTGCAAAGTTCACAAGTACGGTAAAGATATTTTAAATTTTCAGCACTCACATCAAGACTTTCTTGCAACAATTTAGTTTCTAAATACTTATGCCTCTTGCAATATCTATCTTCCCTATTTGGTGTACCTGCAAACCCAATGCACTCCACAAAAATTGACATGTTTATAGGAGGCATTTTCATCATAACTAGTGCAATCATCATTAGTACTATGGATATTCAAGGAGTTCATACTAACAACATTGCAATCATGCTCATCATTCAAAGATTTAGTGCCAAACAATTTAATGCATTCTTCTTCTAACACTTTGGCACAATTTTCCTTTCCATCATACTCACGAAAGATATTTAAAAGATGAAGCGTGTGAGACAAACTCAATTCCATTTTTTTGTAATTTTCTTTTATAGACTAACTAGTGCTAAAACAAGAAACAAAAAGATTCGATTGCAAGATCTAAAGATATACCTTCACTTACCTAGCCTCCCCGGCAACGGCGCCAGAAAAGAGCTTGATGTCTACTACACAACCTTCTCCTTGTAGACGTTGTTGGGCCTCCAAGTGCAGAGGTTTGTAGGACAGTAGCAAATTTCCCTCAAGTGGATGACCTAAGGTTTATCAATCCGTAGGAGGCGTAGGATGAAGATGGTCTCTCTCAAGCAACCCTGCAACCAAATAACAAAGAGTCTCTTGTGTCCCCAACACACCCAATGCAATGGTAAATTGTATAGGTGCACTAGTTCGGCGAAGAGATGGTGATACAAGTGCAATAGAGATGGTAGATATGGGTTTTTGTAAACTGAAAATATAAAAACAGCAAGGTAACAAGCGGTAAAAGTGAGCGTAAATGGTATTGCAATGATAGGAAACAAGGCCTAGGGTTCATACTTTCACTAGTGCAAGTCCTCTCAACAATAATAACATAGTTGGATCATATAACTATCCCTCAACATGGAACAAAGAGTCACTCCAAAGACACTAATAGCGGAGAACAAACAAAGAGATTATGGTAGGGTATGAAACCACCTCAAAGTCATTCTTTCCAATCAATCCATTGGGCTATTCCTATAAGTGTCACAAACAGCCCTAGAGTTCGTACTAGAATAACCCCTTAAGACACAAATCAACCAAAACCCTAATGTCACCTAGATACTCCAATGTCACCTCAAGTATCCGTGGGTATGATTATACGATATGCATCACACAATCTCAGATTCATCTATTCAACCAACACATAGAACCTCAAAGAGTGCCCAAAGTTTCTACCGGAGAATCACGACGAAAACGTGTGCCAACCCCTATGCATAGGTTCCCGATGTCACGAAACCCGCAAGTTGATCACCAAAACATACATCAAGTGGATCAATAGAATAACCCATTGTCACCACGGTTATCCCACGCAAGACATACATCAAGTGTTCTCAAATCTTTAAAGACTCAATCCGATAAGATTACTTCAAAGGGAAAACTCAATCCATTACAAGAGAGTAGAGGGGGAGAAGAAACATAAGATCCAACTATAATAGCAAAGCTCGCGATACATCAAGATCGTGCCAAATCAAGAATACGAGAGAGAGAGAGAGAGAGAGATCAAACACATAGCTATTGGTACATACCCTCAGCCCCGAGGGTGAACTACTCCCTCCTCATAATGGAGAGCGCCGAGATGATGACGATGGCCACCGGTGAGGGTTCCCCCCTCCGGCAGGGTGCCGGAACAGGGTCCCGAGAGGTTTTGGTGGCTATAGAGGCTTGCGGCGGCGGAACTCCCGATCTAATCTCTGTTCTGGAAGTTTTACGATACGTAGGTATATATGGGTGCAAGGGGTACATCGGTGGAGTTGCGGGGGCCCCATGAGGCAGGGGGCGCGCCCTAGGGGGTGGGCGCGCCCCCCACCCTCGTGGCCAGCTCCCGTATCTTCTGACATAGAGTCCAAGTTTATCTGGTGGGTTTCCTTCCAAAAATAACTTCTCCAGTTGATTTTGTTCCGTTTTGACTCCGTCTGATATTCCTTTTCTTCGAAACACTGAAATAGGCATAAAACAGCAAATCTGGGCTGGGCCTCCGGTTAGTAGGTTAGTCCCAAAAGTAATATAAAAGTGGATAATAAAGCCCAATATTGCCTAAAACAGTAGATAATATAGCATGGAGCAATCAAAAATTATAGATACGTTGGAGACGTATCATAGCACACAAAGTGTTCCTCCGGTATTCGGGAGTTGCATAATCTCATAGTCATAGGAACATGTATAAGTCATGAGGAAAGCAATAGCAATATACTAAACGATCAAATGCTAAGCTAACGGAAAGGGTCAAGTCAATCACGTCATTCTCTAATGATGTGATCCCGTTAATCAAATGACAACTCATGTCTATGGCTAGGAAACTTTAACCATCTTTGATTCAACAAGCTAGTCAAGTAGAGGCATACTAGTGACACTTTGTTTGTCTATATATTCACACATGTACTAAGTTTCTTGTTAATAAAATTCTAGCATGAATAATAAATATTTATCATGATATAAGGAAATATAAATACAACTTTATTATTGCCTCTAGGGCATATTTCCTTCAATGAACCCTAATATATATTTCTAGATACTACAAGTTAGGTTTTCGATTTGTGACCATATAATGAACCCTAGGTTTAGAATTTTTTTTTGGAGATAATGAAACTTTCTGTGATGCATCCATATGTTTAGGTACGGAACCGTGGCGCAAGCATCGCCCATTCATCTCCAACACGACCCGTCAGAGATGCCGCTCCCGTACGTGTACGAGGCCTTCCCGAGATGTTGCAGCCGGTGGGATCTGTCTCAGACGAGGTCCTAGAGGCGACGAGGGCAAAGAGGTGACAGGAGAGGGCAGAGCGGATCTCCGACGATGTAAAGTGTTGGTCGTAGAGTGTGAAGGAGTGAAAGAGAGTGACTGCAGAGATGGAGGCAGATCCAACTATCTCTACAGTCCGCCGGGAAGGGACCATTGTCGGTGTCAAAACCGGCGGATCTCGGGTAGGGGGTCCTGAATTGTGCGTCTAAGGCGGATGGTAACAGGAGGCGGGGGACACGATGTTTACCCAGGTTCAGGCCCTCTCGGTGGAGGTAATACCCTACTTCCTACTTGATTGATCTTGATGATATGAGTATTACAAGAGTTGATCTACCACGAGATCGTAAAGGCTAAACCCTAGAAGCTAGCCTATGGTATGATTGTTGTTGTCCTACGGACTAAACCCTCCGGTTTATATAGACACCGGAGGGGGCTAGGGTTACACAGAGTTGGTTACAAGGGAGGAGATCTACATATCCGTATTGCCAAGCTTGCCTTCCACGCCAAGGAGAGTCCAATCCGGACACGGGACGAAGTCTTCAATCTTGTATCTTCATAGTCCAACAGTCTGGCTAAAGTATATAGTCCGGCTGTCCGAGGACCCCCTAATCCAGGACTCCCTCAGTAGCCCCTGAGCCAGGCTTCAATGACGATGAGTCCGGCGCGCTGATTTTCTTCGGCATTGCAAGGCGGGTTCTTATTCCGAATACTCCACAGAAGGTTTTTGAACACAAGGATAGTGTCTGGCTCTGCAAAACAAGTTCCACATACCACCATAGAGAGAATAATATTTCCACAAATATAATCTGCTGACAACTTTTCATAACGTGACATCACACCACGGCCTGGTCATTATTCGAACCGTTTTTCTCAACCAGCTACTGCACATATTGTGAGGCGGTTTCCTTGGCACGTCTTGTCGAAGCAGAGATCGTGTCCCCTTATCATGGGATTCTCATCAATACGGGTGTGGATAACCCAACCGCGCTATCAATTACGGCGCTTGGGGAACAAGCGAGTTTACCAGGCAGGTGGAGAGGTGCATAGTTTCTTCCACCCTTATGAAGGGATAAGGATCCATCTTTTTCACTCACGCCCTCTTCCTCCTTGCTCATCCATTCTTGTATACTCAAGCTCCAACGCCCAAGTTCGCATTTTCTCCTCAAACCACTCCAAGCATGTCTGGAGCGGGAGGCAAGTGGATGGTCTCCTCCGTCACGGAGGAGAACATCACAAAGCTACGGGGAGCCGGATATCTGGCTGCGGATATCGCACACCGGCTGCCAGATGCGGGGCAGATCGTCCCTACGCCAGAACCCCATGGTTTTTCTTACCCACTTCGTCTGCGGACTGGGATTTACTCTCCACCCGTTTGTTTGCGGGCTCATGTTCTATTACGGGCTGGATTTTCACGGTCTGGCCCCCAATTTCATCCTCAACATATCGGCGTTTATCGTCATGTGAAAGGCCTTCCTCCGCATCAAGCCCCACTTCGGCCTGTGGTTGAAGACCTTTAATGTTAAGCCGAAGGTGGTGGTCGGCCAGCAAGTGGAGTGCGGAGGCGCCATGGTGGGAAAAATAACTAAAGTCACCTGGCTCGAAGGCTCCTATGTGGAGACCATAAAAGGGGTGGCAATCGGTGTTGGAAATATGCCCTAGAGGCAATAATAAAAGCATTATTATTATATTTCCTTATTCATGATAATTGTCTTTATTCGTGCTATAATTGTGTTATCCGAAAATCGTAATACATGTGTGAATAACAGACAACAATATGTCCCTAGTGAGCCTCTAGTTGACTAGCTCGTTGATCAACAGATAGTCATGGTTTCTTGACTATGGACATTGGATGTCATTGATAACGAGATCACATCATTAGGAGAATGATGTGATGGACAAGACCCAATCCTAAACATAGCATAAGATCACATAGTTCGTTTGCTAGAGTTTTCCAATGTCAAGTATCCTTTCCTTAGACCATGAGATCGTGTAACTCCCGGATACCGTAGGAGTGCTTTGGGTGTGCCAGACGTCACAACGTAACTGGGTGACTATAAAGGTATACTACGGGTATCTCTGAAAGTGTCTGTTGGGTTGACATGGATCGAGACTGGGATTTGTCACTCCGCTTGACGGAGAGGTATCACCGGGCCCTCTCGGTAATGCATCATCATAATGAGCTCAATGTGATCAAAGTGTTTGATCACGGGATCATCCATTACGGTACGAGAAAAGTGACTTGCCGGTAACGAGATTGAACGAGGTATTGGGATACCGACAATCGAATCTCGGGCAAGTAAAATACCGATTGACAAAGGGAATCGTATACGGGATTAATTGAATCCTCGACATCGTGATTCATCCGATGAGATCATCGTGGAGCATGTGGGAGCCAACATGGGTATCCAGATCCCGCTGTTGGTTATTGCCCGAGAGCCGTCTCGGTCATGTCTGCATGTCTCCCGAACCCGTAGGGTCTACACACTTAAGGTTCGGTGACGCTAGGGTTGTGAAGATATGTATATGCAGTAACCCGAATGTTGTTCGGAGTCCCGGATGAGATCCCGGACATCACGAGGAGTTTCGGAATGGTCCGGAGGTAAAGATTTATATATGGAAAGCCGTCATACGGACATCGGGACAAGTTTCGGGGTTATCGGTATTGTACCGGGACCACCGGAGGGTCCCGGGGGGGTCCACCGGGTGGGGCCACCTATCCCGGAGGGCCCCATGGGCTGTATGAGGGAGGGAACCAGCCCAAAGTGGGCTGGTGCGCCTCCCCCCAAAGGCCCATGCGCCTAGGGTTGGGGGGGGAAACCCTAAAGGGGGCGCCCCCCTTGCTTGGGGGGCAAGCCTCCCTCCCTGGCCGCCGCCCCCCCTAGGAGCATCTCCTAGGGCCGGCGCCCCCCCAAGGGGTTATATAAAAGGGGGAGGGGAGGGAGGGCTGCACACCCTTTGCCCTGGCGCCTCCCTCTCCAACACCTCCTCCTCCTCCGTAAGAGCTTGGCGAAGCCCTGTCGGAGTACTGCGGCTCCACCATCACCACGTCGTCGTGCTGCTGCTGGAGTCTTCTTCCCAACCTATCCTTTGCCTTGCTGGATCAAGAAGAAGGAGACGTTACGCTGACCGTACGTGTGTTGAACGCGGAGGTGCCGTGCTTTCGGTGCTAGGATCTCCGGTGATTTGGATCACGGTGTGTACGACTACTTCATCCCCGTTCGTTGAATGCTTCCGCTCGCGATCTACAAAGTGGTATGTAGATGCAATCTCTCTCTCCCATGACTCGTTGCTAGATGAACTCATAGATGGATCTTGGTGAAACCGTAGGAAAAATTTTAATTTTCTGCAACGTTCCCCAACAGTGGCATCATGAGCTAGGTCTATGCGTAGTTCTCTATTGCACGAGTAGAACACAATTTGTTGTGGGCGTAGATGTTGTCAACTTTCTTGCCGCTACTAGTCTTATCTTGCTTCAGCGGTATTGTGGGATGAAGCGGCCCGGACCAACCTTACACGTACGCTTACGTGAGACCGGTTCCACCGACTAACATGAACTAGTTGCATAAGGTGGCTGGCGGGTGTCTGTCTCTCCCACTTTAGTTGGAGCGGATTCGATGAAAAGGGTCCTTATGAAGGGTAAATAGAAGTTGACAAATCACGTTGTGGCTTTTACGTAGTTAAGAAAACGTTCTTGCTAGAACCCTAATTCAGCCACGTAAAACTTGCAACAACAATTAGAGGACGTCTAACTTGTTTTTTGCAGCAAGTGCTTTGTGATATGATATGGCCAAAATTGTGATGAATGATGAATGATCTATATGTGATGTATGAGATGTTCATGCTATTGTAATAGGAATCACGACTTGCATGTCGATGAGTATGACAACCGGCAGGAGCCATAGGAGTTGTCTTTATTTTTGTATGACCTGCGTGTCATTGAGAAACGCCATGTAAATTACTTTACTTTATTGCTAAACGCGTTAGCCATAGTAGTAGAAGTAATAGTTGGCGAGCAACTTCATGCAGACACGATGATGAAGATCATGATGATGAAGATCATGGTGTCAAGCCGGTGACAAGATGATCATGGAGCCCCAAGATGGAGATCGAAGGAGCTATGTGATATTGGCCATATCATGTCACGTTTATTATTTGATTGCATGTGATGTTTATCATGTTTTGCATCTTGTTTACTTAGAACGACGGTAGTAAATAAGATGATCCCTCATAATAATTTCAAGAAAGTGTTCCCCCTAACTGTGCACCGTTGCGACAGTTCGTTGTTTCGAAGCACCACGTGATGATCGGGTGTGATAGATTCTAACGTTCACATACAACGGGTGTAAGACAGATTTACACACGCAAAACACTTAGGTTGACTTGACGAGCCTAGCATGTACAGACATGGCCTCGGAACACAGAAGACCGAAAGGTCGAGCATGAGTCGTATAGAAGATACGATCAACATGAAGATGTTCACCGATGTTGACTAGTCTGTCTCACGTGATGATCGGACACGGCCTAGTTGACTCGGATCATGTAATACTTAGATGACTAGAAGAGGGATGTCTATCTAAGTGGGAGTTCATTAAATAATTTGATTAAATGAACTTTATTATCATGAACTTAGTCTAAATATTTACAATATGTCTTGTAGATCAAATGGCCAACGTAGTCCTCAACTTCAACGCGTTCCTAGAGAAAACCAAGCTGAAAGACGATGGTAGCAACTATACGGACTGGGTCCGGAACCTGAGGATCATCCTCATAGCTGCCAAGAAAGATTATGTCCTACGAGCACCGCTGGGTGACGCACCTATTCTCCCTACAGAACAAGACGTTATGAACGCTTGGCAGTCATGCTGCGATGATTACTCCCTCGTTCAGTGCGGCATGCTTTACAGCTTAGAGCCGGGGCTCCAAAAGCATTTTGAGAGACATGGAGCATATGAGATGTTCGAAGAGCTGAAAATGGTTTTCCAAGCTCATGCCCGGGTCGAGAGATATGAAGTCTCCGACAAATTCTTTAGCTGTAAGATGGAGGAAAATGGCTCTGTCAGTGAACACATACTCAAAATGTCTGGGTTGCACAACCGCTTGACTCAACTGGAAGTTAATCTCCCGGATGAAGCGGTCATTGACAGAATCCTCCAGTCGCTTCCACCTAGCTACAAGAGCTTTGTGATGAACTACAATATGCAGGGGATGGCAAAGACCATTCCTGAGGTATATGCTATGCTGAAATCGGCAGAGGTAGAAATCAAGAAGGAGCATCAAGTGTTGATGGTGAATAAAACCACTAAGTTCAAGAAGGGCAAGGGTAAAAAGAACTTCAAGAAGGACGGCAAAGAAGTTGCCGCGCCCGGTAAGCAAGTTGCCGGGAAGAAGCCAAAGAATGGACCCAAGCCCGAGACTGAGTGTTTTTATTGCAAGGGAAGTGGTCACTGGAAGCGGAACTGCCCCAAATACTTAGCGGACAAGAAGGCCGGCAAAACAAAAGGTATATGTGATATACATGTAATTGATGTGTACCTTACCAGTACTCATAGTAGCTCTTGGGTATTTGATACCGGTGCAGTTGCTCACATTTGTAACTCAAAACAGGAGCTGCGGAATAAACGGAGACTGGCGAAGGACGAGGTGACGATGCGTGTCGGGAATGGTTCCAAGGTTGATGTGATCGCCGTCGGCACGCTGCCTCTACATTTACCTACGGGATTAGTTTTAAACCTCAATAATTGTTATTTAGTGCCAAGTTTGAGCATGAACATTGTGTCTGGATCTCGTTTAATTCGAGATGGCTACTCATTTAAATCCGAGAATAATGGTTGTTCTATTTTTATGAGAGATATGTTTTATGGTCATGCTCCGATGGTTAATGGTTTATTCTTAATGAATCTCGTACGTGATGATACACATATTCATAGTGTGAATACCAAAAGAGTTAAAGTTGATAACAATAGTCCCACATATTTGTGGCACTGCCGCCTTGGTCACATAGGTGTCAAATGCATGAAGAAGCTCCATGCAGATGGACTTTTAGAGTCTCTTGATTATGAATCATTTGACACGTGCGAACCATGCCTCATGGGTAAAATGACCAAGACTCCGTTCTCAGGAACAATGGAGCGAGCAACCAACTTATTGGAAATCATACATACCGATGTGTGCGGTCCAATGAGTGTTGAGGCTCGCGGTGGCTATCGTTATGTTCTCACCCTCACTGATGACTTGAGTAGATATGGGTATGTCTACTTAATGAAACACAAGTCTGAGACCTTTGAGAAGTTCAAGGAATTTCAGAGTGAGGTTGAAAATCAACGTGAGAGAAAGATCAAGTTTTTACGATCAGATCGTGGAGGAGAATACTTGAGTCACGAATTTGGCACACACTTAAGAAAATGTGGAATAGTTTCACAACTCACGCCGCCTGGAACACCTCAGCGTAATGGTGTGTCCGAACGTCGTAATCGCACTCTATTAGATATGGTGCGATCTATGATGTCTCTTACCGACTTACCGCTATCTTTTTGGGGCTATGCTTTAGAGACTGCCGCATTCACTTTAAATAGGGCTCCGTCGAAATCCGTTGAGACGACACCGTATGAATTATGGTTTGGAAAGAAACCTAAGCTGTCGTTTCTAAAAGTTTGGGGATGCGATGCTTATGTCAAGAAACTTCAACCTGAAAAGCTCGAACTCAAGTCGGAAAAATGCGTCTTCATAGGATACCCTAAAGAAACTGTTGGGTATACCTTCTACCTCAGATTCGAAGGAAAGATCTTTGTTGCAAAGAATGGATCCTTTCTAGAGAAAGAGTTTCTCTCGAAAGAAGTAAGTGGGAGGAAAGTAGAACTTGATGAAGTGTTACCTCTTGAACCGGAAAATGGCGAAACTCAGGAAAACGTTTCTGAGGTGCCTGCACTGACTAGAGAGGAAATTAATGATGATGATCAAGATACTTCTAATCAAGCTCCTACTGAAATTCGAAGGTCCACAAGGACACGTTCCGCACCAGAGTGGTACGGCAACCCTATCTTGGAAATCATGTTGTTAGACAATGGTGAACCTTCGAACTATGAGGAAGCAATGGCGGGCCCGGATTCCGACAAATGGCTGGAAGCCATGAAATCCGAGATAGGATCCATGTATGAAAACGAAGTATGGACTTTGACTGACTTGCCCGTTGAACGGCGAGCCATAGAAAATAAATGGATCTTTAAGAAGAAGACAGACGCGGATGGTAATGTGACCATCTATAAAGCTCGGCTTGTCGCTAAGGGTTATCGACAAGTTCAAGGAATTGACTACGATGAGACTTTCTCACCGGTAGCGAAGCTGAAGTCCGTCCGAATCATGTTAGCAATTGCCGCATACTATGATTATGAGATATGGCAAATGGACGTCAAAACGGCATTCCTTAATGGTTTCCTTAAGGAAGAATTGTATATGATGCAGCCGGAAGGTTTTGTCGATCCTAAGAATGCTGACAAGGTGTGCAAGCTCCAACGCTCGATTTATGGGCTGGTGCAAGCATCTCGGAGTTGGAACATTCGCTTTGATGAGATGATCAAAGCGTTTGGGTTTACAGACTTATTGAGAAGCCTGTGTTTACAAGAAAGTGAGTGGGAGCTCTGTAGCATTTCTCATATTATATGTAGACGACATACTTTTGATGGGAAATGATATAGAACTCTTGGACAGCATTAAGGCCTACTTGAATAAAAGTTTTTCAATGAAGGACCTTGGAGAAGCTGCTTATATATTAGGCATCAAGATCTATAGAGATAGATCGAGACGCCTCATAGGTCTTTCACAAAGCACATACCTTGATAAGATATTGAAGAAATTCAATATGGATCAATCTAAGAAAGGGGTCTTACCTGTGTTACAAGGTGTGAAATTGAGCTCAGCTCAATGTCCGACCACGGCAGAAGATATAGAAGAGATGAGCGTCATCCCCTATGCCTCAGCCATAGGTTCTATTATGTATGCCATGCTGTGTACCAGACCTGATGTAAACCTTGTCGTAAGTTTGGTAGGTAGGTACCAAAGTAATCCCGGCAAGGAACACTGGACAGCGGTCAAGAATATCCTGAAGTACCTGAAAAGGACTAAGGAAATGTTTCTCATTTATGGAGGTGACGAAGAGCTCGTCGTAAAAGGTTACGTCGACGCTAGCTTCGACACAGATCTGGATGACTCTAAGTCACAAACCGGATACGTGTATATTTTGAATGGTGGGGCAGTAAGCTGGTGCAGTTGCAAGCAAAGCGTCGTGGCGGGATCTACATGTGAAGCGGAGTACATGGCAGCCTCGGAGACAGCACATGAAGCAATTTGGGTGAAGGAGTTCATCACCGACCTCGGAGTCATACCCAATGCGTCGGGGCCAATCAAGCTCTTCTGTGACAACACTGGAGCTATTGCACTTGCCAAGGAGCCCAGGTTTCACAAGAAGACCAGGCACATCAAGCGTCGCTTCAACTCCATTCGTGAAAATGTTCAATATGGAGACATAGAGATTTGTAAAGTGCACACGGATCTGAATGTCGCAGATCCGTTGACTAAACCTCTCCCTAAGGCAAAACATGATCAGCACCAGAACTCTATGGGTGTTCGATTCATCACAATATAACTAGATTATTGACTCTAGTGCAAGTGGGAGACTGTTGGAAATATGCCCTAGAGGCAATAATAAAAGCATTATTATTATATTTCCTTATTCATGATAATTGTCTTTATTCGTGCTATAATTGTGTTATCCGGAAATCGTAATACATGTGTGAATAACAGACAACAATATGTCCCTAGTGAGCCTCTAGTTGACTAGCTCGTTGATCAACAGATAGTCATGGTTTCCTGACTATGCATATTGGATGTCATTGATAATGAGATCACATCATTAGGAGAATGATGTGATGGACAAGACCCAATCCTAAACATAGCATAAGATCGCATAGTTCGTTTGCTAGAGTTTTCCAATGTCAAGTATCCTTTCCTTAGACCATGAGATCGTGTAACTCCCGGATACCGTAGGAGTGCTTTGGGTGTGCCAAACGTCACAACGTAACTGGGTGACTATAAAGATATACTACGGGTATCTCTGAAAGTGTCTGTTGGGTTGACATGGATCGAGACTGGGATTTGTCACTCCGCTTGACGGAGAGGTATCACCGGGCCCTCTCGGTAATGCATCATCATAATGAGCTCAATGTGATCAAAGTGTTTGATCACGGGATCATGCATTACGGTACGAGAAAAGTGACTTGCCGGTAACGAGATTGAACGAGGTATTGGGATACCGACGATCGAATCTCGGGCAAGTAAAATACCGATTGACAAAGGGAATCGTATACGAGATTAATTGAATCCTCGACATCGTGATTCATCCGATGAGATCATCGTGGAGCATGTGGGAGCCAACATGGGTATCCAGATCCCGCTGTTGGTTATTGCCCGAGAGCCGTCTCGGTCATGTCTGCATGTCTCCCGAACCCGTAGGGTCTACACACTTAAGGTTCGGTGACACTAGGGTTGTGAAGATATGTATATGCAGTAACCCGAATGTTGTTCGGAGTCCCGGATGAGATCCCGGACGTCACGAGGAGTTTCGGAATGGTCCGGAGGTAAAGATTTATATATGGAAAGCCGTCATACGGACATCGGGACAAGTTTCGGGGTTATCGGTATTGTACCGGGACCACCGGAGGGTCCCGGGGGGGTCCACCGGGTGGGGCCACCTATCCCGGAGGGCCCCATGGGCTGTATGAGGGAGGGAACCAGCCCAAAGTTGGCTGGTGCGCCTCCCCCCCAAAGGCCCATGCGCCTAGGGTTGGGGGGGAAACCCTAAAGGGGGCGCCCCCCTTGCTTGGGGGGCAAGCCCCCCTCCCTGGCCGCCGCCCCCCCTAGGAGATTCCATCTCCTAGGGCCTGCGCCCCCCCCAAGGGGTTATATAAAAGGGGGAGGGGAGGGGGGCTGCACACCCTTTGCCCTGGCGCCTCCCTCTCCCTCTCCAACACCTCCTCCTCCTCCGTAAGAGCTCGGCGAAGCCCTGTCGGAGTACTGCGGCTCCACCATCACCACGCCGTCGTGCTGCTGCTGGAGTCTTCTTCCCAACCTCTCCTTTGCCTTGCTGGATCAAGAAGAAGGAGACGTTACGCTGACCGTACGTGTGTTGAACGCGGAGGTGCCGTGCTTTCGGTGCTAGGATCTCCGGTGATTTGGATCACGGTGTGTACGACTACTTCATCCCCATTCGTTGAACGCTTCCGCTCGCGATCTACAAAGTGGTATGTAGATGCAATCTCTCTCTCCCATGACTCGTTGCTAGATGAACTCATAGGTGGATCTTGGTGAAACCGTAGGAAAAATTTTAATTTTCTGCAACGTTCCCCAACAATCGGGGTGGTTCTACATCACCGAGCCGCGCGACACCAACTGGGTGGCGGCCCCCAAATTCCGATCCGGAATCCCCACGCGGCTCACCTCCTGGAAAGAGAAGGGCCTGTCCTGGGGTTCATCAATGGAGCTGACCGGACTCCAGAAATGCATCAGAAACATGATGAGCAAGAAAATCAAGCTCATCAACGTGGTCCAGGTCATGCTCTTCCGCCGGATCCTCCCGTGTCAACGACGGGCATTCAATTTGTGGGAGTTCGACCCGGCCGAGCACCAAACGCTGCGAGAGCTCTTCGACACGACGCACAAGGACGTCTGGAAGGTGTTGTTCAAGGGCGCCGAGGTACCTCCTCCCCTTATCGAGGACCGCGGACTCAGCGCAAAGCGCTCTGCCAATCCGGTAAGTTTTTTTTTACATCTCACAAGATGTTTATTTTCCCTAGTTTAATAATGTGCGGGATCTAAGCCTCCATGCCATTTAACAGGACTGGTTAGAGACAGTGGAGCAGATCGATTGCCCAGCCCCCCTGCCTGAAGATCCAGCTGATGCTCTCCTAACGGAGATGCTGGTTCCGGCGCCTTACGAGGTGCCGATGAAGAAGGCCAAGAAGAAGGCCACGGGGACCGGGAAGGGTCTCCGGTGCAAGGTGATATCGGACTCATCGTCCGAAAACACCGAGGCGCACTCCTCCCACGAAAACGAGGAGGAGGAAGAGGAAAGTTCCCCCCCCCCCAGCCGGGGGAGACAAGAAAAGGAAGGTCGCCCCATCCGGGGAGGCCGAAGGGTCCAAGAAGGGAAGGACCCTCCTTCCGGACTGCCCCACGACGGCCGCCTATAGCGACGACGAGTGGTTGCCCAGGGACAATCCCCTGGCGAAGTCGTAAGTATCCGGGTACCATAGTAATTCATGGTATGTTTTATTGTACTGCCTCTCATCACGCCAAACATGATTATGCAGTCCATCCCGAGCCCATATCGACGTATCTTCGTCGGATGGTTCTTTGTACCCGTCGGATATGAATAGCGATTCACTTCCGACCGCCTCCGCCCCTCGCCCTACGGACAACGTTGAGGTGTTGTCTCAAAGGGCACCGAGCCGAGGGGAGGTAGTCCTGGAGGCGCCTCGAGGCGACATTCCGGACCCTGGGCGCAAGGGGAGCAAGACTCCCATGGGCTCCGATGGCGGGGGTGGCAAATTCGGCCCTCGGCCGAATACTACACCGGAACCTCCAGTGGTTCCGGACTCTGTCAGGCGACCCCTCGCCAAGAGGGGCAAGCTGCCTGTGCCGGTGACCTCTGTCCATCCAGAGGCACCAGACAACTTGCTGGAAGCGCTTCGCGGCACTTCTATCGACGAAGAGCACCGCACTATCATGAGTGCGGTGATCGAGAAGGTTCAGTCCGCCAAAAGCGGACTGACTGAAGCCTGTGCCAGCCTCCTAACAGGCTTTCAGGTAAGTAATTAAATTATAAGAAAATATTACCGCATAGACAGTAGCCCCTGATGCTCTGTTTGTCATTCGCGTAGAAAGGCCGAATAGAGGATCAAATAATAACCGCAGGAGTCTAATCGGAATATGTCTATGTGCATATGCAGGCTTCACTGCTAGCCGCTGCCGCACATACTGCGGAGGTCGCTGCGCTGAAGTAGGACCTTGAGCAGTCCAAGGAAGAGCTTGGCCTTACCAACAGGCAGCTCGAAGAGAACAAAGGTAAGTCATACCCTGTCTGTACATTAAAAAGAAATTTGGGTGTAAAATAATAGGATCATCATGAATTTGCCAGTAGCCACGACCGAAGCGGCGACCCTGAAGAAGGCGCTATCCGAGGCCAAAGACAAAGCGGCCAAGGAGCGCATCGAGCGAGAAAAGCAAGAAGCCCGGGTGGGCGAGGTGCAGCAAGAGCTCCAGGCTCTCGCCAAAAAACACGACTCCTTGGAGCTTGACTCGAAGTCGCGAGAGTCCGAGCTTGCGAAGGCCCTCCAAAGCACACAAAATGCCAAGGCCGAAGCCCAGAAGGCCCTCTAGGAAATTGAGGCGGTTAAGAAGATAGGAGAGGGTAAGGCATTCATTATGCAAAGCAAGCATGTGAAGGAAACTTTCCTTTTACTTACCTGAGTTCAGAGCTCTCCAGGAGCGTTCGCAGATCTTCCCCGCAGTGTGTTGGATGCCTCGGAGTTCTACCGGGCTGAGGAGGGGAGCTCGACGGAGAAGTTGTTCTGGTCTTAGTATACTGGGACCGAACACCCAATGCCTTTGAGCGACCAGCTGAAGCAACTGGTCAAGCTCCACAAGGCGGCCCAAAAGGCCATGAAGGGTCTTATAGTCCGGATGTGGCCTGGCGAGCCCCTGCCTGGTAGCTACTTCAGCCTCGTGAGGCGGCTTGTGAACGCCTGCCCACGGCTTAAAGTCATAAAGCGGTCCGTCTGCATCGAGGGTGCGCGCCGGGCTTTTGCCGGGCGAAGGTGCATTGGACGAAGTTGGACGCCGTAAAGCTGGTGAAGGAGGGGCCGCCAGAAGGCAAGGAGCATTGCCACCCCAAAATGTATTATGACAGTGTCCTGAAGGGTTCCCGCCCTATGGCGGAGGAATGTGCTAAGGATGTAATATTCGAATGAACGTACTCATGTGATCCTGTAATGTGAAACGAGTTCATTTGCACTATGCAACGCTTGTTAATTTAAAATATTACCTTCTGTGCGGCCGTTTATGAAATATGAGGGTTGGCCAGTTGTCGGCTTCTGCCCCCATGTAACTAGTACCGGGGTGTTCGGGATAAATCTGAACACTCTTTATCCCACTTTTGGGTCCTTCAAAGGAGGTGTTCAGCACAGCGAACCAGGCAATCGGACTATAAAGCTTTATCACCCTCACTTAGCCATAGAAGTCTACAATTTTAAATTTTGGCGAATCCCCTGGTATTCGGAAGGCCGAATTTGGGGCGATATATATGCCTAAGTCGGGCAAAGTCGACTCCTCGCCCGAAGCGGAAAAAGTCTTTAAGGACTTGAGACCTCTCGAACAGCGACCAGCTCTCGCCGTATCATGACAGTCAGTTTTCAGCTTTCTCTACTGAAGTGCTCGTCCGGAAGAACCGGGACACAATCGCAGTAGTTCTCCCAGCGCTACCTTAGCCGATATTGTGGAATGTAAGGTACCAAAACATGGGAGCCGGGCAAACCCAACTATTGACCCAAGACATGATTCAGAGCTGATGCATATAGTGCTATAAGTTCAGGGTGCCGCACTGTCGAAAGTGTTCGGACTTCTCGCGCCGTATTATGGGGTATACTGAAGCCCCTGGCACGCTAGTCGTACCAGAATGTACGTGTGCAATCTGTCGTAATGAAGTAGACAATAGAGGAAAAAAAGAAAGGGTAATGCAATAATAGGCTAACGCTACGCATTGTTATTAAATAGTACGTCGAAGTGTACGGATACAAGTAGTGCAATAAGCAGAAAATAGGACTATTTGACATGTCCTATCCAAGGGCAAGCTGCGTATGGGTATTTAAAACAGGTATTTTGATCGTTATCAGAGACCACCTGGGGATTCCCTTGTACGTCTTGGCTTCTTGTCCCCTTGGTATTTCCTTTCGTAATGCGTCCAGCAATCAGACTGCCGAAAAGGGCTTCTAGAGAGTAAGGTCCTGAAAGAGAGAAAATTATGAAGGTATACAGCCCCTGGGGCGGTTGAGCCGCATTGTGGGATGTGTCGTATAACCCCCCGAGGCCCTGGCATTTTGAGCTTGAGGTATGCATAATGCGGTACCGCATTGAATCTTGCGAATGCGGTTCGCCTGAGCAGTGCGTGATAGCCACTGCGGAACGGGACGATATCGAAGATTAACTCCTCGCTTCGGAAGTTGTCCAGGGATCCGAAGACCACTTCCAGTGTGATTGAGCCCGTGCAATGGGCCTCTACACCTGGGATGACGCCTTTAAAGGTGGTTTTAGTGGGTTTGATCCTCGAGGGGTCTATACCAATTTTTTGCACTGTATCCTGATAGAGCAGGTTCAGGCTGTTGCCGCCGTCCATAAGGACTCGAGTGAGCTGAAATCCGTCAATGATGGGGTCAAGGACCAATGCGGCAGATCCTCCATGACGGATACTAGTGGGGTGTTCCCTGCGATCGAAGGTGATCGGACAAGAGGACCATGGGTTGAACTTTGCGGCGACTGGCTCCATCGCATAGACGTCCCTTAGTGCATGCTTCCGTTCCCTCTTCGGAATGTGGGTTGCGTATATCATGTTCACCGTTTTCACTTGTGGGGGGAACCTCTTTTGTCCTCCCGTGTTCGGCGGCCGGGGCTCCTCCTCGTCGTAGCTATGCAGCCCCTTGTCCTTGTTTTTGGCATTCAACTTGCCGGCCTGCTTGAACACCCAGCATTCTCTGTGGGTGTGATTGGCTGGCTTATCGGGGGTGCCGTGAATTTGACACGAGCGATCGAGTATGCGGTTCAAACTGGATGGGCCCGGAGTACTTCTTTTGAATGGCTTTTTCCGCTGACCGGATTTAGAGCCACTGAATCTGGCATTGACTGTCGTATCTTCGGCGTTGTCGTCGTTGTTGCGGCGCTTGTGTCTGTTACGACGTGGTCTGTCGTTAGTATCTTTGGTATCTGAAGTGCCAGGATTCCTTGACGTGTTGTTGCTGCGAGCCAGCTAGCTATCCCCGCCCGCGCAAAAGCGGGTCATGAGTGTCGTGAGGGCTGCCATGGACTTTGGCTTCTCCTGGCCGAGGTGTCAGGCGAGCCACTCGTCACGAATGTTATGCTTAAATGCCGCTAAGGCCTCTGCATCCGGGCAGTCGACAATTTGGTTTTTCTTAGTTAGGAACCTGGTCCAGAATTTCCTGGCCGATTCCCCTGGCTGCTGAATTATATGGCTCAAGTCATCAGCATTTGGCGGCTGCACATAAGTGCCCTGGAAGTTGTCAAGGAATGCATCTTCCAAATCCTCCCAACTGCCAATGGAGTCTGCTGGCAAGCTATTCAGCCAATGCCGAGCTGGTCCTTTGAGTTTTAGTGGGAGGTACTTGATGGCATGTAGATCATCACCGCGAGCCATGTGGATGTGAAGGAGGAAATCCTCGATCCATACCGCGGGGTCTGTTGTACCATCATATGATTCAATATTGACGGGTTAAAAACCCTCTGGGAATTCATGATCCATTACTTCATCGGTGAAGCATAGGGGGTGTGCAGCGCCTCTGTGCCGGGCTATATCACAATGCAGTTCGTAAGAGTCTTGTCTGCTGTATTCGGCCCGGCCAGATTTGCTTTTAGTATATCCGGCGTGACGGTCACCGTCCCGCGTTGGGGCGCGCCCCCGTGATCTGTAGATCGATCTTGCATATTTTGCTTTGTTTTCCAATACGTCTTGCAGGTCTCGTGTGTTGCCCCGGGCCTTGGTATTTTTGTTTGAGTGGCGGCGGGGTGCAGGCTGGACTTCGGGCTGATATGCCTCTCTGTCTCGGACACGGGGTGGCCGGTCAGCCACATCATACGCTGGTGATGTAGGTTTCAATGCTTCCTCCTCGACTTGGGGTAGCAACCTGCGTTTTGGATAACTCTTGGTTGGGCGTTCGAGTTCGTATTCCTCAGTCGTAAGGACTTCAGTCCATCTGTCCGCTAGCAGATCCTAATCAGCTCGAAGTTGTTGTTGCTTTTTCTTTAGGTTGTTTGTTGTGGCTATAAGCCGGTGCTTGAAGCGCTCCTGTTCGACGGGATCCTCAGGCACGATAAATTCTTCGTCGCCGAGGCTCACCTCGTCTTCGGAGAGAGGCATATAATTGTCATCCTCCGATTCTCCGCCTGTTGCCTGTTTTGGAGGGCTAGCTTGTTCATCCTCCCACTCTAGGTCTGGCTGGAGGGGATTGTCATCGTCCTCGGCACTATCCGGAGCGTTATTGTCTCTTGTGCCGGTATCACTGCTTTTGCTGTGGCGGGACTTAGAGCGGCGCCGCTGACATCGGTGCTTGGATTGCTTCTTGGAGGGATTATCCTCCGTTGTCTTATCGCCATAGCCTTCTTTGGGGGTGTCCACCATGTATATGTCATATGACGAGGTGGCCGTCCAGCGCCCTGTGGGCGGTGGTTCTTGTTCGTCTCCTGCATCATCGTCCATACCGTCGATGTCTTCAAAGTCGAAGTCGAGCATGTCGGTTAAGTCGTCGACAGTGGCTACTAGCGGGTGGTGGGTGGGGAGCGAATTTCTTCGTCGTCCGCATCCCAATCTTGCCGGGCATAGTTCGGCCAAAGATCTCCTGACAAGGAGAGAGATCTTAATGAATTTAGCACATCGCAAAAAGGCGAGTGCTGAAAGATATCCGCGGAGGTAAACTCCATGATCGGTGCCCAATCGGATTTGATAGGCACGGACGCAAGTGGCTCGGAGCCCGTGGCCGGGGACAAATCCAATGGTTCGCCAACACGGCTCTCGTGGGAGGTGAAGTCAGTATTCGGCTCTATCGCCACTGAGAGTGCGGCCTCCATGGCGGGGTCTATCCACCCGTCCTCAGATGGCGCAATTTGTTCTGGATTGAGGGCCGGAGTAGTTGCAGGTGTGATCTCCCGAACACTGTCCGATGACAGAGTTAATTCATGCTCGTCATGATTGTGCGGCGCACCTAACATGGGTTTGAATCCGTCGAAGATCAAGTCTCCATGGATGTCGGCAGTATAGTTCAAGTTTCCGAACCTGACCTGATGGCCAGGGGCGTAGCTCTCGATCTGCTCCAGACGGCCAAGCGAGTTGGCCCGCAGTACGAAGCCGCCGAACACGAAGATCTGTCCGGGGAGGAAAACCTCACCCTGGATCGCATCGTTGCCGGTGATCGAAGGAGCCATCAAGCCTTACGGTGACGGCACAGTGGAACTCTCAATGAAAGCACTAATGTCGGTGTCAAAACCGGCGGATCTCGGGTAGGGGGTCCCGAACTGTGCGTCTAAGGCGGATGGTAACAGGAGGCGGGGGACACGATGTTTACCCAGGTTCGGGTCCTCTCAATGGAGGTAATACTCTACTTCCTGCTTGATTGATCTTGATGATATGAGTATTACAAGAGTTGATCTACCACGAGATCGTAGAGGCTAAACCCTAGAAGTTAGCCTATGGTATGATTGTTGTTGTCCTACGGACTAAACCCTCCGGTTTATATAGACACTGGAGGGGGCTAGGGTTACACAGAGTCAGTTACAAGGGAGGAGATCTACATATCCGTATTGCCAAGCTTGCCTTCCACGCCAAGGAGAGTCTGATCTAGACACGAGACGAAGTCTTCAATCTTGTATCTTCATAGTCCAACAGTCCGGCTAAAGTATATAGTTCAGTTGTCCGAGGACCCCCTAATCCAGGACTCCCACAACCAATGAAGCCGCCAAGCAGCACTCCAACTAGGAGTTGCACAATTTGGGCCGGAAAATCTACTTCGATAGCAATGCAGAGGAGAGAGCCAGGATGCCGCCCCCAAGTGCATCGGCGTTCGATATCATCAGCTGGGGAAGGGCGGAGGCGGAAACTCCAGCGGGCAAGGCAAGGTGGGAGTGCTTGAACGGTCGGATGCCGACCAGTGTTCCGCCTCCGCCTGAACCGGTGGATCCACTGTCGTATCTGTCTCCACGGCCAGGCCTAACTTGTCTTAAGAACTTGTTACACCGTTTGTTGGCTTTGCGAAAGTTTTTTGCGAAACTACTTGCGTTAGTTGGGGTTGTCAAACTATGTGGACAAGTTTGCTATTTGCTATTTGCTACTTGTGAAACTATGTGTAAATTGTTTGATATTTGCTATGTGGAACCTTTATTAATATGTGAGCTCATATTTTGCTATTTCTAAAACTATGTGAAACCTGTGATAAAACTTTACAAAATAAACAATCACTAAAACTTGTAAAAACCCAAAACCAGAGGACCCTACCGCCAAGCGGCTCGGCGGTAGGGTCAGGCAACCTACCGCCAAGGCCTGCGGCGATAGGGTGTTGCGCTGGCCGTTAAGTGACGGCAGTGGGCCATCCATGCCACCGCTAGAACCCTGGCGGTAGGTTGCCTGACCCTACCGTCGAGCCCTATAGCGGTAGCAAAAGGATCATATTTCAAAAAAATATTCAAACATGGGTCAGATCCCCAATTTAGACCACAAAAGGGTCAACACACAAAATTTTGCCGTAGATGGGTATGCAGCAGTTTTTTTTCTTTTTGGTGGGTAGGGTATGCAGCAGTTGGAGTCAAAAGGAAAAGGCTTCGTCGTCGCCAGAAGAAAAGGCAGCAGACATACATACGGAAGGTACAGACAGCATCGCTTTCCCACGTCGTATTTCGTAGGCTCCCAGTTTGGGCTGGCAACGCGCGTCGTCACAGACCGAGGCACGCATGCATATGATTAACCAGAGAGATTGTACATTTTTCCTCCGGTTCCTTGTCTCGGGGTGTACATTGTACTAACGGCAAAGATAGATAGAATCATGGGACTTGATCAAACTCTTGAGAGCGCTTTCAGGAAAAAGATAAAGAGCAACTTCAATGGGGCGACCCATTTCATTCGCGGCCGTTCGTTTGGGTGGGTGCGGACAGAAAAGGCGGCCCAACGCGCCGACCTAAATGGACGCACGTCCGTTTTTCGTCCGTGGGCGACCCATTCCCGGCCCATTTTTTAGCCTGGTTTGCGTCGGCGCGGACACGCGACGGATGCGCGCTTGCTCGCCTACTTCTGTCCCCGGGCCCGCTCGTCTGTGGCACATTGGCCTTCCCTCCCCCCAACCAACAAGCAACCCTCGCCCCCGCCTCCTCCGTCACCGACGCTGCCGCCCATTTTGCCGGCGACTCTTCCAGCTGCCGCCGCCTGCACATCCGCCCAGCAACACCGGCCCTGCCCCCAGTCGCCCGTCGCCGCCGTTTTGCTGCCGGGGAGCAAGCTGGTTCCCCACCGTTGTTTCCCCCTGTTGGAAATATGCCCTAGAGGCAATAATAAATTGATTATTATTATATTTCCTTGTTCATGATAATTGTTTATTATCCATGCTAGAATTGTATTGATAGGAAACTCAGATACATGTGTGGATACATAGACAACACCATGTCCCTAGTAAGCCTCTAGTTGACTAGCTCGTTGATCAATAGATGGTTACGGTTTCCTGACCATGGACATTGGATGTCATTGATAACGGGATCACATCATTAGGAGAATGATGTGATGGACAAGACCCAATCCTAAGCCTAGCACAAGATCATGTAGTTCGTATGCTAAAGCTTTTATAATGTCAAGTATCATTTCCTTAGACCATGAGATTGTGCAACTCCCGGATACCGTAGGAATGCTTTGGGTGTGCCAAACGTCACAATGTAACTGGGTGGCTATAAAGGTGCACTACGGGTATCTCCGAAAGTGTCTGTTGGGTTGCCACGACTCGAGACTGGGATTTGTCACTCCGTGTAAACGGAGAGGTATCTCTGGGCCCACTCGGTAGGACATCATCATAATGTGCACAATGTGATCAAGGAGTTGATCACGGGATGATGTGTTACGGAACAAGTAAAAGAGACTTGCCGGTAACGAGATTGAACAAGGTATCGGGATACCGACGATCGAATCTCGGGCAAGTATCGTATCGATAGACAAAGGGAATTGTATACGGGATTGATTAAGTCCTTGACATCGTGGTTCACCCGATGAGATCATCGTGGAACATGTGGGAGCCAACATGGGTATCCAGATCCCGCTGTTGGTTATTGACCGGAGAACGTCTCGGTCATGTCTGCATGTCTCCCGAACCCGTAGGGTCTACACACTTAAGGTTCGATGACGCTAGGGTTATAAAGGAAGCTCGTATGTGGTTACCGAATGTTGTTAGGAGTCCCGGATGAGATCCCGGACGTCACGAGGAGTTCCTGAATGGTCCGGAGGTAAAGATTTATATATGGGAAGTCTTATTTTGGTCGCCAGAAAAGTTTCGCACTTTATCGGTATTGTACCGGGAGTGCCGAAAGGGGTCCGGGGGTCCACCGGGGGGGTCCACCTGCCCCGAGGGGCCACATGGGCTGTAGGGGGTGCGCCTTGGCCTATATGGGCCAAGGGCACCAGCCCCAAGAGGCCCATGCGCAAGAGATAAGAAAAAAGGGAGAGTCCTCAAAGGGGAAGGCACCTCCGAGGTGGCTTGGGGAGGATGGACTCCTCCCCCCTTGGCCGCACCCCTTCCTTGGAGGAAGGGGCAAGGCTGCGCCTCCCCCTCTCCCTTGCCCCTATATATAGTGGAGGGGAGGGAGGGCAGCCATACCTGAAGCCCTGGCGCCTCCCTCCCTCCCGTGACACCTCCTCCTCTGCCGCAGGTGCTTGGCGAAGCCCTGCAGGATTGCCACGCTCCTCCACCACCACCACGCCGTTGTGCTGCTGCTGGATGGAGTCTTCCTCAACCTCTCCCTCTCTCCTTGCTGTATCAAGGCATGGGAGACGTCACCGGGCTGTACGTGTGTTGAACGCGGAGGTGCCGTCCGTTCGGCACTAGGATCATCGGTGATTTGAATCACGACGAGTACGACTCCATCAACCCCGTTCACTTGAACGCTTCCGCTTAGCAATCTACAAGGGTATGTAGATGCACTCCCTTCCCCTCGTTGCTAGTCTCTCCATAGATTGATCTTGGTGATGCGTAGGAAAATTTTGAATTTCTGCTACGTTCCCCAACAGTGGCATCATGAGCTAGGTCTATTGCGTAGATTCTTTGCACGAGTAGAACACAAAGTAGTTGTGGGTGTTGATTTTGTTCAATATGCTTACCGTTACTAGTCAATCTTGATTCGGCGGCATTGTGGGATGAAGCGGCCCGGACCAACCTTACACGTACTCTTACGTGAGACCGGTTCCACCGACTGACATGCACTAGATGCATAAGGTGGCTGGCGGGTGTCTGTCTCTCCTACTTTAGTCGGATCGGATTCGATGAAAAGGGTCCTTATGAAGGGTAAATAGCAATTGGCATATCACGTTGTGGTTTTGCGTAGGTAAGAAACGTTCTTGCTAGATACCCATAGCAGCCACGTAAAACATGCAACAACATTAGAGGACGTCTAACTTGTTTTTGCAGGGTATGCTATGTGATGTGATATGGCCAAGAAGAATGTGATGAATGATATGTGATGTATGAAATTGATCATGTTCTTGTAATAGGATTCACGACTTGCATGTCGATGAGTATGACAACCGGCAGGAGCCATAGGAGTTGTCTTTATTTATTGTATGACCTGCGAGTCATTGAACAACGCCATGTAATTAATTTACTTTATTGCTAACCGGTAGCCATAGGAGTAGAAGTAATAGTTGGCGTGACAACTTCATGGAGACACGATGATGGAGATCATGATGATGGAGATCATGGTGTCATGCCGGTGACAATGATGATCATGGAGCCCCGAAGATGGAGATCAAAAGGAGCAAAAGTATATTGGCCATATCATGTCACCTTTTGATTGCATGTGATGTTTATCATGTTTATGCATCTTGTTTACTTAGAACGACGGTAGTAAATAAGATGATCCCTCATAAACAATTTCAAGAATGTGTTCTCCCCTAACTGTGCACCGTTGCTACAGTTTGTCGTTTCGAAGCACCACGTGATGATCGGGTGTGATAGATCCTTACGTTCACATACAACGGGTGTAAGACAGTTTTACACATGCAAAACACTTAGGGTTAACTTGACGAGCCTAGCATGTACAGACATGGCCTCGGAACACAGAAGACCGAAAGGTCGAGCATGAGTCGTATGGTAGATACGATCAACATGAAGATGTTCACCGACGTTGACTAGTCCATCTCACGTGATGATCGGACACGGCCTAGTTGACTCGGATCATGTAATCACTTAAATGACTAGAGGGATGTCTATCTGAGTGGGAGTTCATAAGATGAACTTAATTATCCTGAACATAGTCAAAAAGATTTTGCAAATTATGTCGTAGCTCGCGCTTTAGTTCTACTGTTTTAGATGTGATCCTAGAAAAAATATAGTTGAAAGTTAATAGTAGCAATTATGCGGACAGTACAAGGCTTATGTCCTTAATGTACTGCTCAGTGTGCTGGACCTCGAACGTGGTATGTGGATGTTGCGAACATTTGGCATACACGTTTTGATGACTACATGATAGTTCGGTAATGTTAAATGGTTTAGAATTGAGGCACCGAAGACATTTTGAAATGTCACGGAACATATGAGATGTTTCGAGGGCTGAAATTGGGATTTCAAGCTCGTGCCCACGTCAAGAGGTATAAGACCTCCGACGATTTTCTTGGCCTGCAAACTAAGGGAGAAAAGCTCAATCGTTGAGCTTGTGCTCAGATTGTCTGAGTACAACAATCACTTGAATCGAGTGGGAGTTGATCTTCCAGATTAGATAGTGATGCTTCTCCAAAGTCATTGCCACCAAGCTGCTAGAGCTTCGTAATGAACTATAACATATCAGGGATAGATATGATGATCCTTGAAATATTCACGATGTTTGACACCGCGAAAGTAGAAATCAAGCAGGAGCATCAATTGTTGATGGTTAGTGAAACCACTAGTTTCAAGAAGGGCAAGGGCAAGAAGGGATACTTCTTGAAACGGCAAATCAGCTGCTGCTCTAGTGGAGAAACCCAAGGTTGAACCCAAACCCGAGACTGAGTGCTTCTGTAATAAGGGGAACAGCCACTAGAGCAGAATTACCCTAGATACTTGGTAGATGAGAAGGCTGTCGGTAGAAGTATATTGGATATACATTATGTGAATGTGTACTTTACTAGTACTCCTAGTAGCATCAGGGTATTAGATACCGGTTCGGTTGCTAAGTGTTAGTAACTCGAAATAAAAGCTACGAAATAAACGGAGACTAGCTAAAGGTGAGCTGACGAGATGTGTTGGAAATGTTTCAAAGGTTGATGTGATCAAGCATCACACGCTCCCTCCACCATCGAGATTGGTGTTAAACCTAAATAATTGTTATTTGGTGTTTGCGTTGAGCATAGACATGATTGGATTATGTCTATCGCAATACGGTTATTCATTTAAGGAGAATAATGGTTACTCTATTTATTTGAATAATACCTTCAATGGTCTTGCACCTAAAATCAATGGTTTATTGAATCTCGATCATAGTGATACACATGTTCATGCCAAAAGATATAAGATAGTAATGATAGTACCACCTGCTTGTGGCACTGCCATGTAAGTCATATTGGTATAAAACGCATGAAGAAGCTCCATGTTGATGGATCTTTGAACTCACTCATTTCTGAAAAGATTGAGACATGTGAACCATGTCTGTTGGTATATACGCATGAAGAAACTCCATGCAGATGGACCGTTCGGACTCACTTGATTCTGAATCACTTGAGATATGCAAATCATACCACATGGTCAAGATGACTGAAAGCTTCGGTTTCAGTAAAATGGAACAAGAAAGCAACTTGTTGGAAGTAACACATTTTGATGTGTGTAGTCCAATGAGTACTGAGGCACGCAGTGGATATCGTTATGCTCTTACTTCACAGATGATTTGAGTAGATACTGAGCATATTTACTTGATGAAACATAAGTCTGAATTATTGAATGGTTCAAGTAATTTCAGAGTGAAGTTGAATATCGTCGTGACAAGAGGATAAAATATCTATGATATGATCATAGAGATGAATATCTGAGTTGCGAGTTTGGTGCACAATTGAGACATTGTGGAAATTATTTCACGACTAGTACCGCCTGGAACACCATAGTGTGATGGTGTGTCCGAACATCATAACTGCACCCTATTGGATATGATGCATACCATGATGTCTCTTATCGAATTACCACTATCGTTCATGGGTTAGGCATTAGAGACAACCGCACTCACTTTAAATAAGGGCACCATGTAATTCCGATGAGATGACACCGTATGAACTATGGTTTAAAGAAACCTAAGCTGTCATTTCTTAAAAGTTTGGGGTCACGACGCTTATGTGAAAAAGTTTCAGGCTGATAAGCTCGAACCCAAAGCGGATAACTGCATCTTCATAGGACACCCAAAACAGTTGGGTATACCTCCTGTCTCAGATCCGAAAGCAATAGGGATTGTTTCTAGAATCGGGTCCTTTCTCGAGGAAAAGTTTCTCTCGAAAGAATTGAGTGGGAGGATGGTGGAGACTTGATGAGGATATTGAACCGTCACTTCAACTGGTGTGTAGCAGGACACAGGATTGTTCCTGTGGCACCTACACCAATTGAAGTGGAAGCTTATGATAGTGATCATGAGACTTCGGATCAAGTCACTCCCAAACCTCGTAGGGTGACAAGGATGCGTATTACTTCAGAGTGGTGCGTAATCCTGTCTTGGAAGTCATGTTGCTAGACAACAATGAACCTACGAGTTATGGAGAAGCGATGGTGGGCCCGGATTCCGATGAATGGCTCGAGGCCATATAATCCGAGAGAGGATCCATATATGAAAACAAAGTGTAGACTTTGAAAGAACTACTTGATGGTCGTAAGACTGTTAGGTACATATGGATTTTAAAAGGAAGACGGACAACGATGGTAAATGTCACCATTAAGAAAGCTCGACTTGTCATTAAGATGTTTTCCGACAAGTTCAAGGAGTTGACTACGATGAGACTTTCTCACTCGTAGCGATGCTAAGAGTCTGTTTGAATTATGTTAGCGATTACTGCATTATTTATGAAATTGTGCAGATAGGATGTCAAAACATTGTTTCCTCGACAATGTTCTTGAGGAAAGGTTGTATGTGATACAACCAGAAGATTTTTGTCAATCCTGAAAGATGCTAACAAGTATGCAAAGCTCCAGCAATCCTTCTAAGAACTAGAGTAAGCATCTCGGAGTTGGAATGTACGCTTTGATGAGATGATCAAAGATTTGGGTTTATACAAAGTTTATGAGAAACTTGTATTTCCAAAGAAGTGAGTGGGAGCACTATAGAATTCCTGATGAGTATATGTTGTTGACATATTGTTTATCGGAAATGATGTAGAATTTCCGGAAAGCATATAGGGTTGTTTGAAAAGTGTTTTTCAATGGAAAACCTGGATTAAGCTACTTGAACATTGAGCATCAAGATCTATAAGGATAGATCAAAATCGCTTAATAGTACTTTAAAATGAATACAAACCGTGACAAGATTTTGAAGGAATTCAAAATAGATCAGCAAAGAAGGAGTTCTTGGTTGTATTACACGTGTGAGTACTGAGTAAGACTCAAGACCTGACCACGGCAGAAGAGAGAGAAAGGACGAAGGTCGTCCCCTATGTTTAGACATAGGCTCTACAGTATGCTATGCTGTGTACCGCATCTGAAGTGTGCCTTGCCATGAGTCAGTCAAGGGGTACAAGAGTGATCCAGGAATGGATCACAGGACAGCGGTCAAGGTTATCCTTGGTAATTGGTGGACTAAGGAATTTTCTCGATTATGGAGGTGGAAAAGAGTTCGACGTAAAGGATTACGCCGATGCAAACTTTGACACTAATCCAGATTATACTAAGTAGTAAATTGGATTCGTATAGTAGAACAGTTATTTGGAATAGTTCCAAATAGAGCGTGGTAACTGCATCTAGGAGATGACATAGAGATTTGTAAAGCACACACGGATCTGAAAGGTTCAGACCCGTTGACTATAACTTCTCTCACAAGCATAACACGATCAAACCCAGAACTCATTGAGTGTTAATCACATAGTAATGTGAACTAGATTATTGACTCTAGTAAACTCTTTGGGTGTAAGTCACATGGGGATGTGACGTTGAGTGTTAATCACATAGCGATGTGAACTGGATTATTGACTCTAGTGCAAGTGGGAGACTGTTGGAAATATGCCCTAGAGGCAATAATAAATTGATTATTATTATATTTCCTTGTTCATGATAATTGTTTATTATCCATGCTAGAATTGTATTGATAGGAAACTCAGATACATGTGTGGATACATAGACAACACCATGTCCCTAGTAAGCCTCTAGTTGACTAGCTCGTTGATCAATAGATGGTTACAGTTTCCTGACCATGGACATTGGATGTCATTGATAACGGGATCACATCATTAGGAGAATGATGTGATGGACAAGACCCAATCCTAAGCCTAGCACAAGATCATGTAGTTCGTATGCTAAAGCTTTTATAATGTCAAGTATCATTTCCTTAGACCATGAGATTGTGCAACTCCTGGATACCGTAGGAATGCTTTGTGTGTGCCAAACGTCACAACGTAACTGGGTGGCTATAAAGGTGCACTACGGGTATCTCCGAAAGTGTCTGTTGGGTTGGCACGAATCGAGACTGGGATTTGTCACTCCGTGTAAACGGAGAGGTATCTCTGGGCCCACTCGGTAGGACATCATCATAATGTGCACAATGTGATCAAGGAGTTGATCACGGGATGATGTGTTACGGAACAAGTAAAAGAGACTTGCCGGTAACGAGATTGAACAAGGTATCGGGATACCGACGATCGAATCTCGGGCAAGTATCGTACCGATAGACAAAGGGAATTGTATACGGGATTGATTAAGTCCTTGACATCGTGGTTCATCTGATGAGATCATCGTGGAACATGTGGGAGCCAACATGGGTATCCAGATCCCGCTGTTGGTTATTGACCGGAGAACGTCTCGGTCATGTCTGCATGTCTCCCGAACCCGTAGGGTCTACACACTTAAGGTTCGATGACGCTAGGGTTATAAAGGAAGCTTGTATGTGGTTACCGAATGTTGTTCGGAGTCCCGGATGAGATCCCGAACGTCACGAGGAGTTCCGGAATGGTCCGGAGGTAAAGATTTATATATGGGAAGTCTTATTTTGGTCGCCAGAAAAGTTTCGCACTTTATCGGTATTGTACCGGGAGTGCCGAAAGGGGTCCGGGGGTCCACCGGGGGGGTCCACCTGCCCCGAGGGGCCACATGGGCTGTAGGGGGTGCGCCTTGGCCTATATGGGCCAAGGGCACCAGCCCCAAGAGGCCCATGCGCAAGAGATAAGAAAAAAGGGAGAGTCCTCAAAGGGGAAGGCACCTCCGAGGTGGCTTGGGGAGGATGGACTCCTCCCCCCTTGGCCGCACCCCTTCCTTGGAGGAAGGGGCAAGGCTGCGCCTCCCCCCTCTCCCTTGCCCCTATATATAGTGGAGGGGAGGGAGGGCAGCCATACCTGAAGCCCTGGCGCCTCCCTCCCTCCCGTGACACCTCCTCCTCTGCCGCAGGTGCTTGGCGAAGCCCTGCAGGATTGCCACGCTCCTCCACCACCACCACGCCGTTGTGCTGCTGCTGGATGGAGTCTTCCTCAACCTCTCCCTCTCTCCTTGCTGGATCAAGGCATGGGAGACGTCACCGGGCTGTACGTGTGTTGAACGCGGAGGTGCCGTCCGTTCGGCACTAGGATCATCGGTGATTTGAATCACGACGAGTACGACTCCATCAACCCCGTTCACTTGAACGCTTCCGCTTAGCAATCTACAAGGGTATGTAGATGCACTCCCTTCCCCTCGTTGCTAGTCTCTCCATAGATTGATCTTGGTGATGCGTAGGAAAATTTTGAATTTCTGCTACGTTCCCCAACACCCCCACGCCCAGCCGCCCCGCGACCAAGAAGACGCCTCGCCGCCCCAGCCACAGACGATCGGCACGCTCGTCGGACGCCGTCACACTCGTCAAACGCCGGTCGGGCAGCTAGCTGGTCTGTGGGCACCGCGTCTTCCCTCGCCGGCCGTCTCCTTCTTCGACGCCCGCAAGTTGTTCGACAGTTTGCCAAGGTACGAAAATGGACTCCGCCGACGAGTTCTTTTTCCACAATTTCCTTTGCGACTCCGACGATTCGTCCGATGACGAGGAGGAGATATTGGCTGTCGTGTTGGTCCATCACCACCTCAACAACCAGCGGCCGTTGTTCCGTGGCTCCATTCCTGGCCACCTTGCGGCGTTGAATCGTAACCGGGAGAGCGGGCATTTCCTTCTCTGGAAGGACTACTTTGATACAACAAACCCGTTGTTCAAACATCACAAATTCCGCCACCGGTTCCGTATGAGTAGGCATGTTTTCAACCGTATTAGAGAGGGAGTGGTCGGCTATGATGACTACTTCGAGTGCAAAGAGGATGCCGTCGGCAAGATTGGTTTCTTCTCTTATCAGAAATGCACTGCCGCCATTCGAATGCTTGCATACGGAGTGCCCGGTGATCTCATTGACGAGTACGTCCGTATGAGCGAGTCTACATGCCTAGAGTCCCTGTATAAGTTTTGCAAGGCTGTGATTGCTGTGTTTGGCCCTGAGTACTTGAGAGAGCCGACAGCTGAAGATACAGCCCGTTTGTTGGCGATGAATGCTAGCAGGGGCTTCCAGGGGATGCTTGGCAGCATAGACTGCATGCACTGGGAGTGGAAGAACTGCCCTTCTGTTTGGCAAGGGCAGTATAAGGGACATGTCAGGGCTTGCACTGTCATACTAAAGGCCGTGGCGTCTCAAGATCTCTGGATCTGGCACTCTTTCTTTTGCATGGCTGGATCACACAATGATATCAACGTGCTTCAGCGCTCGCCGGTGTTTGCTAGGCTTGCCGAAGGCAACATCCCACCGGTGAACTTTACTGTCAACGGGCACACCTACGACAAAGGGTATTATCTGGGTGACGGTATCTATCCTCAGTGGACCACTATTGTCAAGACAATACCCAACCCTGTCGGAGAGAAAAGGAAAAGATTTGCCCAAGAGCAAGAGAGTGCTAGAAAGGATGTCGAGCATGCCTTTGGTGTTTTGCAATCTCGATGGAGCATCGTTCGGTATCCTGCTAATACCTGGAGCACGCAGAAACTATGGGAGGTGATGACTGCTTGTGTGATCATGCACAATATGATCGTAGAAGACGAGCGCCCGGAACGTCTGTACGATCAAGGCTTTCAGTTTCAGGGTGAGAATGTTGTGCCTGAGCATGGAGTAGCGGCAACATTTGAGCAGTTCACTCAGTTTCATGAAGACATGCGTGATTGAAAAACTCACGTGCAACTGCAAAATGATTTGGTTGAGCATATGTGGACTCATGTTGGCAACCAATAGATGTATTTTTTTTTATTCGTTTTGCAAAACTATGTGAAACATTTTTATTTTTATTTGGCATGTAAAAACTATACTATTTATTTGGGCAGACTATTTTGTTTATTAAATTTTAATTTCATCATATGTTGAATGCAATGTAAAATTGGGCGGCCAGCCGGCCACGCCTGCACATATGGGTCTGCGTGTTGGGCGTGCTGCCGACCCATATAAAAAACAGGACGAATTCAAACGGATAAAAAACGGGCGAAATCGCCGTCTGTTTGGGTCGGGCTGTTGGAGTTGCTCTAACACCAGTGGTAGTGGTACGTCCGTACTTCAGAGTTGGAGGCAGCTTCCATTATCCGGGGGCACCATCACCTCCCTGCCTGGCCTGCTTTTTGGCAGCACGAACCCTGAGTTTGTGGAGCCGACGGCAAACGTGACACGTACAACAACACAGGTATGTGGCAGCTGTACTGAGATCAACTCAATTATGTCGTAGATGCGCTCAGATTCTAGATTAATCACGGGAAAGCTAAACTTAGATGGATGTCTTGATTGATATTCATTCATGATGTATATATTTACATATATCGTGCAATACCATGGGGAGTATTTGCAAGTGGCGAGAACATGCAGGCAACACCATGATTGCCGATTCGGGTTCAGGTAAATATAAGTATACATGCTCGCAATCATGACTCCATCTTATCATATGCTGTCCATAAACAAAGATTATCATGTAGTATGTCCTCCATAAAAAAAATGGTGCAGTTTTTATACTCTATTTCATATTAATTTTTGGTACACATGGCATGCTCGATCGTTCATTGGACGACATTTTTCCTGGATGCATGCACGACTTTCCCCCTGCCTTTTCTCCCCTTTCTGTTTTCTACATCAGTTAACAGAATCGATGGCGTCCAATCAGCGTGCAAGAGAAGGTTCGGTGTCGAGACCTGCCGGCCACGATCTCTCTCCACATCACACGCATAATAATAATAATAATAATAAACCACGGGAACACGTCTCACAACTGTCTCATCTTCCAAGTTCCACCCGTCAAATTTTCTATGCTTAAATCCATCAGCACAATTGCACAAACACCATAAAATACTACTCATGCTAACAAGATGAGCAATCAGCAGCATATTTTATCACGACAAATTCGGAGACCAAAAAAGAAAGCTCACCCGGCACTGGCAGCACCAGCTACAAACAAGCCTTCCTTCCCTACCGCAGCAGCACCACTTTTCCAGAGCTGTTTGCACCTGGCAGGAAATGCTTTTAGAAGATGTTAACCTCTTCCATCCATCCATGAACTCGGATCCACGTCGCTTATGGGCGCCAACAAAGCTTCAATCACCGGGCCTAACCTAACAACCGTCCAATCATCGCTAGGCTCCAGATCAACGGCGCAGCAGCAGCGCAAGGTGAAGAAAAATATCAAGATCCAGATCCAGGCACTACCTATGCATGACTTGATGACCGTGACTGAAAGGTGCAGGCAGGCAGACATGCGTATCAAACATCTCATTTCAGCAGCACAAAACAACAACAATCTTACTACTATACATGGCATCAGCAAAGCATCCACAATTAAGCTGTGCCGAAAACAGTGGCCCGGATCTGATTTAGATTGACAGATACATGTGATGTTGTTATCAGATACACTGTTTCAGTTCCTTCTAGTAAGTTTAAACTTGAACAAGCACGAACCTAGCCAGCCGATGAATCTGTCACTCTCATGGCAGGGGAGCAAGTTGCACCAGATGTGCAAACATAGCACCCAATTTCCCGCGACTTTTGGTGACTGCAGATAAGCCATCATCACAGGCTGACCCCGACGGAGCACACAAAATGCCGATGCCTCAGCTGCCACTCACCAAGTTCAGTTGGCCTGGACCCATTCGGTTGCAGCATCATTCATTGGGACTTGGCAAATGGCCAGGACATGATCATTCAGCTCAGGAAAAGGAGAACAAAACTGAGGCATCACTACTGCTCTCTCTGTGTTCCAATGCCAGGTCCCAAACGGAAAACAAATGTAGAATGTTGAGACAGAAGAAATCCAAGCATGTCATGTCCCTCCTATGGGCATGTATGTCGACAAGCGTATCAATCAACAAATTTTTACCCCACAAAAAACCTAGCACATGCTGCCTACCCTCAGGTGAAACACAAAAGGAGACATTTACAACTCCCGGACCGGCTTGCGCGCTTGGTTACAACTCTCCTATCTTTAACTTGAATCATCACTAAGTTAACATCTCCATCTCCATCTACCCTACAAATATCAGTGAGCCCTATGTATTGTATGTATAGTAGATATTAATATAGCTATTTATATTTACGCGAGAGCCGGACCATTTCTGGAGCAACTCTACCATCCGAATGGCCTGCGCCGAGGCCGCACTCAACCATCCTTGTACCAAAAAATCGACGGCGTACAAGTTCGGGCACCCCACTTCGCTGTGCAGAGGCTGAGCTTTCCATTGACATCTCAAGGTTCATCTGCACCGGGGGGGGGCGGCTTCGTTGTCAAGCTTCGGGATATTTTCAGCTGTCCTCTTGAAATGCCTTGTATATGAAATCCTTAAAACGCCTCGAGTACTGCCTTGGATCCACTGCCGATATCGAGGTCGGGTCGTACTGGAAAGATTTGTACGCGTGCTCAAGCCTTTTGCTGATGTCATAATCTTGGAGTATGTCTATGATCCCAAAATACAGTATAACATCGTAGTATTCCCCGGTTGGCTCTCCAATGAGCTGCGGCTCACAATCGTTCTTCCTAGCAGTCAGTTCTGCTCTTGCAGGCATACTTGTCCCGAGTTTGATTTTAGACAGCCTGTTCATTCACAAATATTCAGATGAATATCTCGAGTAAATGCCGAAACAGCGTAAAACAGAATTTTATGGGGAAGAAAAACTTCAGTAGCCCTATCTTGAAAGTTCAACTTTGTGGATATTTACTACTCCTACCCACTATTCAGCTAGTTGACAGCCTATGCAACCGTATGCAGGGCCGCTTGAAAAATATGAATCTAAAGGTAAGAACAGCTAGGGTCCAGGTGTAGAAATAAGCCATGGTGGGCACAAAAGAACTCGACACATTCTAGATTTTGAAATTGAATAGGTCAAAGAAGAATGATCACATCGATGGCATTTAAAATTATTTCATTTCAGTTGTTATGACTGTTGATTGTTAACTTTTGTAATTAGACGTCCCTATTGACTTAGAATTAAAATGCTGCTTAAGAAAGAAGTATCAAGCAAACAAACCACCAACTTTCAGCCATATATAAACAAAGGGATCCATAAACTAGCAATATTTGATAATTTGCTAGTATGAAGCCACCTAATACTAATTACTATACAAGGATCAAAATTGCACTCCAGTACAACATAAGTACATGGTATAACAGATAAGGGTGGTAAAATATCTAGCTTACCCATTTGGATCAGCAAGAAATTGATCCGTGTATCCTCTTGAAAGCCGAAGTGTTGATACTGTGTTGGTATCATTGTCCATGCAACCTTCAATCAAACAGTGCACATTGTAAGGTATAAACAACCAACTGATTGTTCTTTGATAAGTTTGCAAATGTGTTATGAGTTATCCAACCAACCTTCGGTCAGAAGCTTCTCTCCATTATGCCTAAAATGTACCCCCACCAGGAGACTGTAATCCATAATCTTCTCTTGCTCAAGGAAATCACAATCCCTGTCCACTTGCCTGCTTGGATACAATTAAGTTCTTTATTAACATTATGGACTAAATACACAAATTGCTACTAGTAATAAACTCAGACATAAACTAGAACATGAAAAGAAAGATGGCTGCACCTTTGGAACTCCTGAAACCATTGCTTCTTTAATCTAAATATGAAATTTAGATCAAGGTCTTTCAGAGTTGTATACTGGTCAATTTCAGTTTGTGGCTTATCAGTTGTGCGGCCAAGAGACGAGCCTTTCAGATCAAACCGCCTATGGATAGAATTATGAGAACAGAATAGATTCCCCATTATGACAAAGCGAACCTGGGTAGTATTGCAACAGCGAACAGTTAGGGTGCAAGTTTTGAACATTGGACATAATGGCTAAAAATCATACAAAACAGATGGTGCCAAGTATGGAGAAGAAATATAAAGTTGCATTCATCACTAACCTTCTTCTGATTTGCGCCGGCTAACTTGACACAATGTAGACCGAAAAATTTGGTAACTAGAGTATCCTCAAACGAACGGACATGATTGTAGTAAGCTGGAAGCATCTTCAAAAGCATCTGTAATGTTAACAAGTATTTCTTGAGTTCAGCATAGAACTTCTGGAATTATTTATGATGAAGCTTAGAAAGCCTAGAGAAAAAGGGCGCCACAAAGAACAAACCTTCACTTCTGATTTCTTCATCGTCTTTATCATGTACCGGTCATCGTTTGTTAGGTAGAAGAAGCTTCCACTCTTACCCGGAGACGAGAGCTCCCGGAGAGCCTCGCTTCCACAGAGTGATAACATGTAGTCGGCAGCATCCACCTTAAACAGCTTGCGCAATGTCCTGCGATTCAGTTCAGAACAAATGGTATGTTGATCAGCACAGTGACACCAGAAGGAAGATACATCATATATATAGCTTTGAAATGGGGAGTGGTGAGTGATGACCAACCGGAACACCTGTGGGCAGTAATCCTTCCATCTGAAGTCGCAAGAATTGTGCCGCGGAGTGTGTTTCGAGCCTTCCTGAGGGAACTTTGTCCACACTTTTTCCTTGGGATCGAATGCCGATGATTTCAGCTCAAGCGTAACCGGACCTTGCTTCCCAACCGCATGCCTGTGGCAACACATCATTGTTAGGGCAGATATAAAGATAAACTTAACTATCATGGATTAAAAAATGACTAATGGCTGTCATGTTGATTGAGAATCCACACGGTAGAAGCCTTTGCCATGTATCGAAACCGGATTGGCCAAACCACAATTCTTCTCATTTCCTAACGATTGCATGATTCGAAGCAAACCCTTTACTAATTCACCACTGACAGGGTAATACTGCATCCCCTAATTCAGACTGGTAAATAAATCGGCAAAGGTGCTGAAAGCAAATGCAAATTTCTCCTGTTGATCGAATTCCACAACCAAAGTTCCAAAATCTTCATAATTCAGACTCGTTAATGAAAGCAAGATGGAGAGAGCAACACACCTGATCCCGAGCTGCAAGTTGAGCATGAGCTCGTAGTGCTTGTGCCCCTTGACGATGGTCTCCCCCTGCTGCTTCGCCTGCCGCGGGGACACCCACTTGGCGATGCGCGGCGCCGGGGACGGCGGCGGCAGAAGCTCCCCGCCCTCCGCGCCGTCCTCCGTCCTCACGCTCCTCCGCGCGTCGTCCACCAGGGCGGCCCCGTCCACAATGTCGCAGGTGATGTCGCCGTCCGACTCCCAGATGCAAATCTTGTCGTACTTGCGGTCGCCGCCGGAGCAGTTGCTCATCCCGGACACGGAGCTCGCCCGCCCATTGGCCGTCCGGTTGCCCGAATTGTTGAGCGGCCTCTGCAGCGGCGTGGACTCGGGGGCGCCGGCGCCGGCCATGAAGCCCGGCAACTCCCTCGCGAAGACGTCGCGGGGGTCGCGCGCCGTCGGGGAGGACGCCGCCGGGGAAGGGTAGTAGACGCCCTTCTGCTGGACAATGCCGCCGGGGCCGTCGCGCGTCCAGAAGCCGACGTAGACGCTGCCGTCGGCCCATCGGAAGGTGCCCTGGCCGCGCGGGCAGCCGTCCTCCCAGCCGCCGTCGTAGCGGTTGCCGTTGGCCCAGGCGAGCTCGCCGCGGCCGTGGATGAGGCCGGCGCGCCACTCCCCGGTGTACTCGGTCCCGTTGCGCCAGATGTAGCGGCCGGCGCCGTCCTGCAGCCCCGAGCGCCACTCGCCGTCGTACTGGTCGCCGTTGGCGTAGCTCTTCCTGCCGTGGCCGTGCTTGAGGTTCATGGACCAGGCGCCCTTGTAGGTGTCCCCGGCGGCGCCGGTGTAGGTGCCGTCGCCGTCCATGAAGCCGTCCTTGAACTCGCCCTCGTAGGTGGCGCCGGAGGGCCAGGAGAACTTGCCCCGGCCCGTGGCCTTGCCGTGCCGCCACTCCCCCTCGTACATGCACCCGTCCGTCCACAGGTACTTCCCGGCGCCGTGCGGCGCGCCGGCGCGCCACTGGCCCGTGTAGAAGTCCCCGTTGGGGAGGCCGCGCTCGACGTACTCCTCCTGGATGCTGTGGCGGTGGGGGTCGGCATCGTCGACGCCCGCGGAGGAGGAGGCCGAGGAGGAGGCCGTCTCGGAGTCGTCGGCGGGCAGCATGGGGGCGACCCGGCGCCTGCCCCCGGGCTGCGGATGCTGCTGCACCTTGCGCACCGTCGCCTCCCACGCCCTGGCCAGGGTGTGCTCGTGCATTGGGCGCGCCCGCCTCTCCCGGCCACACCCGTCTCTTCTTCCCCCCGTCCCGCCGCCGCCGCCGCCGCCGCTCGAGCTCCCTCTCCGAACTTGGCGGTGGATCTAGCTAGCACCGGTGAAGGCCGCGCGCGCGCACCCTCCACGGCGGCATTGCTGGGGGGCGTGAGGCGGGTAATGGCGAGGAGTTAATGGAGACACACGCAAGCGAGAGCGAGAGGGGCGAGGGAAAGAAATGCGCTTTGGGAGGGGGACGGAGGTGGGGGGTGGAAGAAGACAGGGGTGGTGGAAGGGGTGTCTTTCCCCTTTGTTTTCCTCTGTTTTATCTGCCCTTTTCCATCAGAAACTTGGTACTACTACCCTCAAAAAAAAAAAGAAACTTGGTACTACTCCCATGGCCCCCGTGATGGCCTCCGTTCTCATTCCAAAAACTGGATTTGGTTCCTTGTCTCTTCTCACTGTCAGATTAACCAAATTTTGTCAAATTTCAAGGGATTGCAGAATGAGTTTAGCAGACAGCCATGGTTAATTGTTTGCGTTGCAGACAGGCCCGTCTTCTTGGTGGCTATTGTGGTGGTTAGTGGTGGTGATTGTCTTGTTCCTCTAGCCTATGTTAGCTAGGTTAATGCGTGGGTTCTAGTGCTGTCCCTAATAAGCTAAGCTAAGCTAACCTCTGGTTAGCACAAGGGTAGTAGTACTACAGGTAGCCAACTAATCAATCAGTCCGTGGCTTAATTTAGGGGCTTGTCTGCCCATGAGCCTCCTGTCCTAGTCTTTCTTTCTTTCTTTCTCCTAGGTTTCCACTGCACACCAAGAGGAAGCCATATCCATCAGCAGCAGGAAACCGACGACGTATTAGCAAGATGACGTGGCCGCACAACAGTGCAACACGAATCAGTTATTACAGAGATTAATTAATTATATTAGAAAAGATAGAGATAATGTCAGCTTACTGGACAATTCAACCTCTTGCAGCCTCCGTTTGGGTGGTGTTTGGTGGTGCATGGCATGGTGCCTTGTCTATCTCTGTACCTAGCAATAGCATACCTGCAGGACCAGCCTAGCTGAATGGCTGGTGCATTCAGATTCAGCTGCTGCTGCTAATTATAGTAGTGTTTAGGATTAGGAGTCGTAACCTCCCTTGTCAATGCCTCATCTGGCAATTTCACCCGTACTACTCCTAGCTGCATGTATGGTCCTAATCTCTTGACTGTTAGGTCTAACCGGCCGGTTCATCGGTTGGCGATGCCATTATTAATTAATCAAACAGCGCTCAGCCAATAATGCCTGGCCTCTAATCTTGGTTGAGACCACATACCCCAATCCCGCTGCCTAAAAAATAGCCCAATCTTGCTTAAGATGAAGCACTTTGTGTGAAGCTCGGTTTCGGGCCGGAGGGAGAAAAAGAGAGAGGTGACAGTATCTGATAAAGCGGATCAGCAGGAGATACTGCTACTGGATAGATAGACATGCAGGCCATCTTCTCCTGAGTTGAGAGCGGCAGAGCTGGTCCTGCTCCTGATCCTGCCCCTGTCGGTGGTTGCTCCACTGTCATGCGACGCATGTTGTATTTGTACTTTCCTGCTTTGGTATTTAAAGATGGATATGTGTTTTAAGATGGAGCTGACTTTAGGATCATAGCATAGCATCGGATGCCAACCCAAGTCCTGAGAGTACCACTCGTACGTCGGAGATCAACGGCTCATCGGTGAGTGAAGCGGCCTGTGGATCTGGTTGCACAAAGCATCAACAAAAACCCTAAAACATGGTCACGATCCACCTTCGTCATCTCGGTGGTAGATCGTGTTTGCCATGGCCTTCTACCATTCCAACCTAATTTTTCTGAAGAAAATCTGATACTGACAGTATCGTCGAGGCACCAAAAGTGCATTGGCAAACCTAACAAACAATGGCGTTTACCTTGTAGTTTCTCATATCCTGCACCGCACCGCACCGCCCTGCGAATAAAAGATGGCATAACGCCATAACCATGGCATCGTGCGTGCAAGCAAGTGATCCATCCGATTCCGATATTGTCTCGATCCATTTCTTAAAGCCGCGTCCTTGCCTGCTCTTCTTATTGGTTGCTCTTGGCCGGCGCAGGAACCCGACCAGTTCATTCACCGTGAGCTAATGCCCAAAGAGACCCAAATCTAATCACATCTTCAGTGGCCGTTCCAACGTGCGAGGAGACAGATACTTACTCAAGGGCCCAAAAAATAGCGTTGGACATATTGTGAGGTCAACTGCGGCATTGTTCTCGCACAGCTGCATGCAGTGCTGGTTCTTGCTCTGTGTCCTGATTTAGCTGTTCGGATATATACTAATCCAGTTCCGGTCCAATCAGCTTGGCTGGAGGGGCCGGGCCAAAGCAGTTCTCTTCTTGTTGCACACCCGCCCTGTGCCAACAATCAATCCTTGGAGACCTGCCAAGGATTTGGATGTTTTTTGTCACGCACTGTGGAGAGATACTTTTCTCAAACAAACAAAAAAAAACAATGCAAAAAATGGAATAAATGGAGGAACAGGACGTGTCTGCTGGAGAGGGATTGGAGAATTGTACAGGAAAATGACTCATGCCATACACGTCGCTGCAGAGCGACGACTGACCGGTTCTGCCAGACGACGACCTAACAAGGGATAAATATCCCGGCAGAAGAAAGGGGGGTAAATATGTTTTTTCTTAGACAAGGATAAACATGTTCTATGAAATGCATTGACCGCATTTTAGATTTTTAATAGGCCCGGTCCACTATATATCTGTCAAAACAATGCGACATACATTGAACCAATTATAGCTTTCAAAAATAAAAATGGTTCCAGTTCAAGATTGCTTTCCAATTGGAGAAATCAGAGGGGCAACCAGTTTTAAAGAAACATACGAGGATTGCTAGTGTGTGTTCATAAAATACAGTGCATTGACTTTGTTGCCATGGTTTTCAATAATTTTAGGCTCGATCGAGGCAAATTTCCGATCCATACCCACGGGAGATATTCATCATCCTTTGTATTAAAAATTCTATACCGGAACCAAATTACAATTAACTTATCGATCCATGTGGAATGGCAACTTCTAAGTGAGCATGCTAGCACATGCTACGGGCTTCAAGAAGAAAGGCTTAGAAAAAGATCATTCTTATAATGAAAAAACTCATACCTGTTGAAAAGTTGGTATTATGTGTGGATTTGAAGTTTCGTGCAATGTTTTGCATTCTTTGTAGTTTGCGCAGACAAAAGACGACAACGTTGAAAATCTGACGTCTGATCTTTGAGCATGGTGAATCGAACGTTTTTATGTCAGTTTATGTTGTCGTCAGGATGACAATTTCATTTAGCAAGCGTGGCAATTCCTGGCAAAAATCTGCACATGGACAGGGTTTGCCATGCTTGCTAAAGGAAATTGCTCCCTCACGACAACGTCTGATTTGACATGCTAAAAAAAATCTTGCGTTCGATTTGTAAAAAACCATAAAAAAAACTTGAAGCATCAAATATACCAAGTTTCTACCCCACAGAAAAAACTAACTTTCCAATTCCTTGTTCCAGGTTTTTATACAATCTATATATCAACACATTTTACCCTGCAGTGAAAAATCAACACATTTTTCTCATAATCTTGTTTGCACATTCCAATGTCTACATGTGATCCCCCCCCCCCCCCGCCCCCCCGCGCCCCCAGATTTATAAAGTTTTTTTGTAAGTAAAAACACATGTGTTTAGGTTCAATGGATTATCCTCCGTTTTGAACCAACAATTGTCAAGAACATTATTACCTCGGCGTTCCTTTTTATAAGGTATATTAGTTATTTTTTAAGGTCAAATGTTTCTAGCTTTGAATTATTTTATAGGAAAGCAATCAACATATACAAAACCAAATTAGTATTGTTGGATTCATTATGAAATATATTTTTGTATTTTATTTATTTTGCATTGTAGATATTCGTAGACTTTGTATAAATTTAGCTAGAAATATGAATGGTTTTTTTGCGGACAAAAATATAAATGATTGACTTAAAAAAACTAATACCACTTATAGAAAGGGGTGGAGTAGGCAAATCTCTAGCCTGTCAAGAATAAAAATCAATGTACGACTTTTTATATATCTCATCTCTCATTAAGGCGGGTTTTCTTTTCTTGCAAAAACTCCATGTTCGTTTCTTTGGGAAAACTTCCTTCCGTGTTTTGTACTCCCCCCATAAAGAAATATAGAAGTGTTTAGATCACTACTCTAGTCATCTACTCCCTCCGTCCCATAATATAATAACGTTTTTTACACCACACTAGTGTAAAAAACGTTCTTATATTATGGGACGGAGGGAGTAAATGATTTTATATTTCTTTACGGAGGGAGTAAATGACATTATATTGCTTCCGGTCTGAAATGCATGGGCAATACAACAGGTTGTTCCTTCCAAAAAAAACTCCCTGTTCAATTAAGGCGGATTTTTTTCCTCGGCGGAGGATGGTACTACCTGTGTCTATTGAACCCAATGCCAATGCCCCGTCAAAGAAAAACCAATTCCAATGCAATAAACGTCACAGTAATAAGGATATCCTCATGTCTAACTTTGCTTGTGAGGAAGATCCTGGCACAAATGGCAGAGATCGACGTATCAGAAAAAGGCCATAATAGAGACGCGTCGTGCTAAAGATCTTGATTAGAGATCTCAGTGGCATATATGCATATCAGGCCGGGGCGCCGATGAATTATCTTATCCGGGTGGCAGCTCACTTGTTGTTTTCCCGGGCAGCAGGACCATCTCTCGCACAGGTACAGCCTACAGCAACAACCGTTCCCATTGCCAAATTTTCAGGCCATAGCTATAGTGGAGAGTGCTACGATGTGCCGCGGTCTACAGTGAAACCACATCAGCTCCTTGTCTCAGCACATTGATGACTCGGAAAATCGGAACCCGGTTGCTCGCCCCGGCCCCGGCCAGCACGCGCTGCGACGCGCAACTAGGCGCCACACGCACCGGACGCGCGGGGCACGTACGTGTACGTCCGTGCGTCGTCAGGTAGTGGGGAGTACGTGCGCGCGACTCGTTTTCCTTGCGAGAGTGCCCGAAGAGGAGCGGCGTCCCCGGGCCGGGAGCGTGCTCTGGTCCGCCTGCCTCCGCAGATCGGGAAGGTTCGATACGGGGAGACGGATCCCATGATGGACAAAATTCCTGTTCTGACCTTTTCTGCAAACTTAATCACAAATTGACCTTGTTTTAAAAATATTTTCGTATTTGACCTTTTTTATAACACCAACATCCTTGACGTCTGGTTTGCACGACAGACGCCAGGGTGCATGGCGTTTGGACCTGGCACACACTTGCCTAGTTGGCGCTTATGTGGCGACATAGAGACGCCATCCATCTTGGCGTTTGGAGCAAACGCCATAGCTCTTGGCGTTTGGTCCTTCCTTCACTTAAAGAAACGGCTACATGCATCCTTAGTGGAGTTGCTTAACTCACGTAATTAAAAGCCCGCTGACCAGTGGTGCTGTGATTAAAATTGCTCTATCGAGGTATGGGCGATCGTGTGGCGACTGCGCCGCCGCCGCCGCCAAAGCTCGGCTGGCTGTCCGTGAGGCCCGTCAGCACCGTCTCCACATGCGCCCAAGGGCTGCAGGGTGGACTTGTTGCGGCTTCGTCCGCCCGCGCCTCGGAGTACCTCTCAAGCGGGACTCTCGAGCAGTTCTTTGGCAAGTCAAATCTGCTTAAAGAGGGGATTTTTCAAGATGTGTTGTATCCGGAATCAGAATATGTGAGGCCGAAGAAAACGTCGATTGGTAGGTGGATTGATCTGCGTGCAGCATACAAGAAGGGATTTACTCCCGAGCTAGCACATATCGGTCTGAAAATCAAGAAGCCGCCGGATCGCGACCTGCAAAGCATCATCGAGGGGAACTCCTACGCATGGTTGATGACGATTTCGGCGACCGCCTCCTCCGCTGCCTTGCTCCCGGTGGATCCTATCCGCCCGAAGCCATCTTGCGAGGGAACCTTGGATCAAGGGGCGGCCAGACCAGATATGCAGGCATTGGTGATCGACCTAGAGGACGCTGGAATGCTTCTGAATCAGCTACGAGGCAGACTTGATGCGAACTTCATAGGACATTCCATAGCAGTACTGCAGAGATCCTGTGATCAGGGAGTACTGCGACTCAGTGATTGGCAAGAGACAGATTGTTGGCATGCGGGACTTGAGTTTACGGATGACAATCCACTTGATCCTTTCGTGGACACAACAATTACAGGAGTGTAGGAAAAAGGGGAGGTGAAAATGCAGCAAGAGATTGGGGATGTGCAGCAACCTTTTGTGGTAGAGATGCCTTTGGTAGATGATGGCAGTAGCATGGGGTGTGAGGCGGATTTGGAGGCAACCGGCCCAGGGGCCGCCGGTAAACTAACGGGGCCAACTGTGGTGCCCCGTCAGGAGCAATGAATTGCTTAGCTTGGAACTGTCGGGGTGCGGCCAACAAACCGACAGTTCGTGACATGGTGGAACTAGTCAAGACCACCAAGGCTCGTTTGGTCTTTCTTTGTGAAACTAGGCAAAAAGCTGAGAAAGCTCGTCGTCTGCGTGGCAGGATAGGTTTGAGAGGTTTTGCTGGATGTGATAGTGATGGTCTCAGTGGAGGGCTTGCTCTATTTTGGTGTGATCAGTTATGTGTCGAGGTTCAAGAAATCAATGATAGGTTTATCGATGCTTATATCCGGGTGTCTCCTAACGAGCCCCAATGGAGGCTTACCTGCGTCTATGGTGAACCTCGTGTGGAAAATAGGCACCACATGTGGTCGTTAATGCAATACTTGAGAACCAAATCAGATTTACCTTGGTGCGTGATGGGTGATTTTAACGAGGCTTTTTGGTCCTTCGAGCACTTCTCAGCCACGCCTCGAGGAGAACAACAGATGCTTGCATTTCGTGACACTCTGGAAATTTGTGGTCTGATGGACTTGGGCTTCTCAGGCCTGCCATTTACTTATGATAATAAAAGGGTTGGGAGACGGAATGTCAAGGTAAGGCTTGACCGGGTTGTTGCTGACAACAATTGGAGGGATTTATTCTCAGAAGCAGCAGTAAAACACCTTGTTAGCTCCTGCTCTGATCACTTACCCATTGTGCTTCGATGTGAAAGTGAACCAACAGAACAACGACGGCCAAGGCATAAACAATATGAGATCGCTTGGGAAAGGGAGGCGAGCTTGCCTGAAACAATTGGCTCGGCCTGGGCAGAAGCGGGTAACATGGTGCACTTAGGGGATGTGAGGCGTGGCCTCAAGGACCTCATGTCCAAACTTCATGTTTGGAGCAAGAAAAAATTCGGTAATATTACGCGCGAACTCGAGAAGTCAAGATTCCAATTGGAAGAGCTGCTGAATATGAATGCAGATAGGAGAGAAATAAGAAAGGTGTCTGATCACATGAACGAACTTCTGTACCGTGAAGAACTAATGTGGCTCCAACGGTCCAGAGTTGATTGGTTGCGGCATGGTGATCAGAACACCCATTTTTTTCATCAAAAGGCAGTATGGAGGGCAAGGAGGAATAAAGTTAAATGTCTTGTGGATGAGGCTGGGGTGAGTCACAGCGATCAAGGTACCATGTGCTCCATGGTTAACACTTACTTCCAGTCGTTGTTTAAAGCCGACAGCAATCTGATTCGTGAGCCGTTAGTGAACCTAGTTGAACCAAAGGTCACGCAAGACATGAATGAGAAGCTATGTGCAGAGTTCACAGAAAAGGAGATCTCAGACAGCTTGTTCCAGATTGGCCCCCTAAAGGCACCAGGAAGTGATGGCTTCCCGGCACGCTTTTTCCAAAGGAATTGGCTTGTCATGAAAAAGGATATTATTCAGGCAGTGAAGGAGTTCTTCAGAACCGGCGTAATGCCAAGTGGCGTGAATGATACAATCATAGAGCTTATTCCAAAGGTCCCTAACCCAACTCGGCTCGCAGAATTCAGGCCTATCAGCCTCTGTAACGTGGTGTACAAAATCATGGCAAAGTGTTTGGTGAACCGCTTGCGCCCTATCCTGGATGATATCATTTCTGCATCACAGAGCGCCTTTGTACCGGGTCGGTTGATCACTGATAACGCGCTTCTCGCTTTTGAATGTCTGCGTTTTATTCACCAAGAGAAGAACCCGGACAACAGTTTTTGTGCATATAAACTCGACTTGTCCAAAGCATATGATCGTGTGGATTGGGAATTCTTGAAGCAAACGATGGAAAAGCTTGGCTTCACTCACCGTTGGGTACAGTGGATAATGTCGTGTGTTACCTCGGTGAGATACTCTGTGAAATTTAATGGAGCCATTTTGGATTCGTTTGCACCGTCGCGTGGTCTTCGGCAAGGTGACCCCTTATCCCCATTTTTATTCCTTTTCGTTGCTGATGGTCTATCTGCCCTCCTCAGGCAAGGAGTTGTGACAAATGAGATTGAACCAGTGAAAGTGTGCAGAAGAGCACCGGGTGTGTCACACCTTTTGTTTGCAGATGATACACTCCTTTTCTTCAAGGCAAACCAATCCCAAGCTACCTTCATAAAAGGGGTGATTCAACGCTATGCAGAAGCTACGGGTCAGCTCATCAATCCCCAAAAATCAATTTGGAGATGGCTGCCCACAAGATAGACAGATTCAAGTAAGAGGAATCCTAGAAGTCCAACAGCAAGAGTTTGAAGGCAAATATCTAGGGCTCCCGACGCCGGATGGGCGTATGCACAAGGGTAAATTTCAGAAGCTGCAAGAGAGCTTAACTAAGCGCATTCTGGAATGGGGAGATAGTCTGTCGCAAGCAGGGAAGGAAACGATGGTCAAGTCGGTATTGCAGGCCATACCAACATACATTATGGGAGTGTTCAAACTGCCACCTTCAGTTTGTGAGGACCTATCAAGACTGGTGAGAAACTTTTGGTGGGGATCAAAGCATGGTAAACAGAAAACACACTGAAAGTCGTGGGAAAAAATCACGGAACCAAAGGGGAGAGGGGGACTTGGATTCCGAGATTTCGGTTTGTTCAACCAAGCTCTCTTAGCAAGGCAAGCGTGGAGGCTCCTGATCAGACCGGACTCGCTTTGTGCGCGGGTTCTAAAGGCGAAATATTACCCTAACGGTTCACTTGAGGATACTGTTTTTACAGGGAATGCATCCTCGACATGGCAGGCCATAACCTATGGTCTGGAGCTCCTTAAGAAGGGCTTAATTTGGCGTGTCGGCAACGGCGAACAAATCAGGGTGTGGAGGGGCCCATGGATCCCACGCCCCCCTTCATACAGACCCATCTCCGGACGTGGTACATGTCGAATCCGGCGGGTGGCGGAGCTGCTGGACAACCATGGCCAGTGGCACATGGAGCTTTTGCAACAACACTTCTCTCCCCTGGATGTTCAGGTGATCCTCCAGATTAAGCCATCTGCACGCCGACTTGATGACGTGCTGGCCTGGGCGCCAGACCCGAGGGGCAACTTTAGCGTGCGCAGCGCTTATCGCCTCGCCCACGAGGATAAACACCGCACATCTATGTGCGCCTCGAGCAGGGCACCGGACGGCACACGTGCTGTCTGGGAGGCATTGTGGGGGTGCCCTGCTCCCCCGAAGGTACGAGTCTTCGCTTGGCGGGTTGCTACAAATTCCCTCGCTACTATGGCCAATAAAGCTCATCGTAACATTGTTCAAACTGATATTTGTGTTATATGTGGGGTGGAATGAGAGGACATCTTCCACGCCTTGTGTAGATGCCCGCTGGCGCAAGGCTTATGGCGATCCATGAGGGAGCATTGGAGAATGCCGGGACTGGAAGATATCGTGCACACAGGCACGGAGTGGATTCTGCATCTCTTACACCAGTGCACACCGGAGGAGCGTCTTCCAATCTTGATGACGTTCTGGCGCGCTTGGCACGTCCGGAATGAGATTACCCACAACAAGCCAGCTCCACATATAGAAGCCTCCACAAGGTTTCTCTGTAGCTACATAGATACCTTTATGTGCATTAAGCAACACCCACAGGCCGACGTAGCGAAAGGGAAAATGGTCATATCTTATGGGAGTACTCGCCCGACGTCCAGGACAGAGGCGGAGGTACAGCCACGGCCGGAGGTTCGCTGGAGTCGTCCACCTGCGGGCTGGGTGAAGCTGAACGTTGACGGCGCCTTCCTGGAGTCACAAGGCGTTGGCGGAGCAGGGATGGTACTTCGCGACCCTGCCGGCATGGTCATCTATTCCTCCTGCAGGTTTCTCAGATCTTGCTCCTCGGCGTTGGAGGCAGAGTTGATGGCTTGCATGGAGGGGATCAACATCGCTGTGGCATGGAGTGAGAACCCAATGGTACTGGCGACAGATAGCCTGGTTGCTGCTAATATGCTCATGGAGAAGGAGCCGAACAAGTCACCTGTAGCTTTCCTTGTGCGAGAGATCAAGAGCTTATTAGATAATGGGAGAGACCATGTGATATCGCATATAAGAAGGGAGGGAAATAAAGTAGCTCATGTATTAGCCCAGATGGGGAGAGTTAACCAACGAACTGCGGTTAGGTTGAGAGGAGGGCCGGAAGAGATTGGCAGCATCTGCCAAGCTGATTGTAATGCACCTCCCTAATTAATGAAAGCTTTTCTTTCGCAAAAAAAAGCCCGCTGACCATCGTTGCAAAACGAATTAACCGGCGCCTAAATGCATCCAATGACAACAAAAGGAGCAGATTTCTGGGAGATTAATATGGCAGTTCGATTTTTAATTAATTAATCGCATAGATGATTTACTTTTCTATAATATCTGTTGTTGTTAGCCGACTAAGGACATCTCTAATGTTGTCCCTCAAACCTCTCGCAACCGTATGAACCGTGCTATCCGGACTGAGGAAACCATCCAACACAGTCTTGTGTCGGTCCGTGGTGTGGTTCGGACGTATTTTCTCTCGTAAACTCGAAACAAAATGTGAGGGAGCTTTGCGGGAGTCCGGACCGCTGTCACGTCCACTTCTGATCGCCCTGGCCCATCCAAACCCCTCCTTCCTCGTCTGTGCGTGCTTCCAGCTCGAAACGGTTAGCGCCTATCCAAAGAGTCAGTGTCCACATTAATGCCGGACTACAGCGGACACGGCCACTCACTGGCGCCGTCATTGAAGCGACGCGCCGGCCGAAAGAGTGCTGCCCGCCGCTTCCCGGTGCACGCGTCTGCTCCGCATTCACATGACACGACAACGGCCCGTCCGTTCACCTGCCGCCCACATTGATGGGACTGATGGGGAACGTAGCAGAAATTTAAAAATTTTCCTACGTGTTATCAAGATCTATCCATGGAGAAACCAGCAACGAGGGGAAAGAGAGTGCATCTACATACCCTTGTAGATCGCTAAGCGGAAGCGTTCAAGTGAACGGGGTTGATGGAGTCGTACTCGTCGTAATCCAAATCACCGATGACCAATTGCCGAACGGACGGCACCTCCGCGTTCAACACACGTACAGCCCGGTGACGTCTCCCATGCCTTGATCCAGCAAGGAGAGAGGGAGAGGTTGAGAAAGACTCCATCCAGCAGCAGCACAACGGCGTGGTGATAGTGGAGGAGCGTTGTGATCCAGCAGGGCTTTGCCAAGCACTACGAGATATGAGGAGGAGAGAGACATGGCTGCACCAACTGGGAGAGATCAGATCGCGTGTTTTGGGCAGCCCCTAGGCCTCATATATATAGGGGAAGGGGAGGAGGGTGCGCCCCCTCTAGGGTTCCCACCCCTAGAGGGGCGGCAGCCCTAGATGGGTCTTGGGGTGGCGGCCAAGAGGGGAAGGGGAGAGGGAGGCGCACCAGTATGGGCCTTAGGGCCCATCTGCCCTAGGGTTTGCCCCCTTCTCCTCTCCCTTGCGCCTTGGGCCCTTGTGGGGGGCGCACCAGCCCACTTGGGGCTGGTCCCCTCCCACACTTGGCCCATGCAGCCCTCCGGGGCTTGTGGCCCCACTTGGTGGACCCCCGGACACCTCCGGTGGTCCCGGTACACTACCGGTGACGCCCAGAACACTTCCGGTGGCCAAAACCATACTTCCTATATATAAATCTTTACCTCCGGACCATTCCGGAACTCCTCGTGACGTCCGGGATCTCATCCGGGACTCTGAACAACATTCGGTAACCACATACAAACTTCCTTTATAACCCTAGCATCATCGAACCTTAAGTGTGTAGACCCTACGGGTTCGGGAACCATGCAGACATGACCGAGACGTTCTCCAGTCAATAACCAACAGCGGGACCTGGATACCCATGTTGGTTCCCACATGTTCCACGATGATCTCATCGGATGAACCACGATGTCGAGGATTCGATCAATCCCGTATAAAATTCCCTTTGTCTAGCGGTATTGTACTTGCCCGAGATTCGATCGTCGGTATCCCGATACCTTGTTCAATCTCGTTACTGGCAAGTCTCTTTACTCGTTCCGTAACACATCATCCCGTAATCAACTCCTTGATCACATTGTGCACATTATGATGATGTCCTACCGAGTGGGCCCAGAGATACCTCTCCGTCACACGGAGTGACAAATCCCAGTCTCGATTTGTGCCAACCCAACAGACACTTTCGGAGATACCTGTAGTGTACCTTTATAGCCACCCAGTTACGTTGTGATGTTTGGCACACCCAAAGTATTCCTACGGTATCCGGGAGTTGCACAATCTCATGGTCTAAGGAAATGATACTTGACATTAGAAAAGCTTTAGCATACGAACTACACGATCTTTGTGCTAGGCTTAGGATTGGGTCTTGTCCATCACATCATTCTTCTAATGATGTGATCCCGTTATCAATGACATCCAATGTCCATGGTCAGGAAACCGTAACCATCTATTGATCAATGAGCTAGTCAACTAGAGGCTTACTAGGGACATGGTGTTGTCTATGTATCCACACATGTATCTGAGTTTCCTATCAATACAATTCTAGCATGGATAATAAACGATTATCATGAACAAGGAAATATAATAATAACCTATTTATTATTGCCTCTAGGGCATATTTCCAACAGTCTCCCACTTGCACTAGAGTCAATAATCTAGTTCACATCGCCATGTGATTAACATTCAGAGAGTTCTGGGTTTGATCATGTTATTCTTGTGAGAGATGTTATAGTCAACGGGTCTGAACCTTTTAGATCCGTGTGTGCTTTACAAATCTCTATGTCATCTCCTAGATGCAGTTACCACGCTCTACTTGGAGCTATTCCAAATAACTGTTCTACTATACGAATCCAGTTTACTACTCAGAATAATCTGGATTAGTGTCAAAGTTTGCATCGGCGTAACCCTTTACGACGAACTCTTTTTCTGCCTCCATAATCGAGAAAATTCCTTAGTCCACTAGTTACTAAGGATAACCTTGACCGTTGTCCTGTGATCCATTTCTAGATCACACTTGTACCCCTTGACTGACTCATGGTTTGGCACACTTCAGGTGCGGTACACAACATAGCATACTTTAGAGCCTACGACTAAAGCATAGGGGACGACCTTCGTCCTTTCTCTTTATTCTGCCATGGTCATGTCTTGAGTCTTGCTCAATACTCACACCTTGTAACACAGCCGAGAACTCCTTCTTTGCTGATCTATTTTGAACTCCTTCAAAATCTTGTCATGGTATGTGTTCGTTTGAAAGTACTATTAAGCGATTTTGATCTATCCTTATAGATCTTGATGCTCAATGTTCAAGTAGCTTAATCCAGGTTTTCCATTGAAAAACACTTTTCAAACAACCCTGTATGCTTTCCAGAAATTCTACATCATTTCTGATCAACAATATGTCAACAACATATACTCATCAGAAATTCTATAGTGCTCCCACTCACTTCTTTGGAAATACAAGTTTCTCATAAACTTTGTATAAACCCAAAATCTTTGATCATCTCATCAAAGTGTACATTCCAACTCCGAGATGCTTACTCCAGTCCTTAGAAGGATTGCTGGAGCTTTGCATACTTGTTAGTATCTTACAGGATCGACAAAATCTTCTGGTTGTATCACATACAACCTTTCCTCAAGAACAAGGAAACAATATTTTGACATCCCATCTGCAAGATTTCATAAATAATGCAGTACCTGCTAATTCCAACAGACTCTTAGTATCGCTACGAGTGAGAAAGTCTCATCGTAGTCAACTCCTTGAACTTGTCGGGAAACATCTTAACAACAAGTCGAGCTTTCTTAATGGTGACATTTACCATCATTGTCCGTCTTCCTTTTAAAATCCATCTGTACTCAACAGCCTCACGACCATCGAGTCGTTCTGCCAAAGTCTACACTTTGTTTTCATACATGGATCCTCTCTCGAATTTTATGGCCTCGAGCCATTCATCATAATCCGGGCCCACCATCGCTTCTCCATAGCTCGTAGGTTCATTGTTGTCTAGCAACATGACGTCCAAGACAGGATTACGTACCACTCTGAAGTAGTACGCATCCTTGTCATCCTACGAGGTTTGAGAGTGACTTGATCCGAAGTCTCATGATCACTATCATAAGCTTCCACTTCAATTGGTGTAGGTGCCATAGGAACAACTCCTGTGCCCTGCTACACACTAGTTGAAGTGACGGTTCAATAACCTCATCAAGTCTCCACCATTCTCCCACTCAATTCTTTCGAGAGAAACTTTTCCTCGAGAAAGGACCCGATTTGAGAAACAATCCCTATTGCTTTCGGATCTGAGACAGGAGGTATACCCAACTGTTTTGGGTGTCCTATGAAGATGCATTTATCCTCTTTGGGTTCGAGCTCATCAGCCTGAAACTTTTTCACATAAGCGTCGCAGCCCCAAACTTATAAGAAATGACAGCTTAGGTTTCTCTAAACCATAGTTCATACGGTGTCATCTTATCGGAATTACGTGGTGCCCTATTTAAAGTGAGTGCGGTTGTCTCTAATGCCTAACCCATGAACGATAGTGGTAATTCGATAAGAGACATCATGGTACGCACCATATCCAATAGGGTGCAACTATGATGTTCGGACACACCATCACACTATGGTGTTCCAGGCGGTACTAGTCGTGAAACAATTTCCACAATGTCTCAATTGTGTACCAAACTCGCAACTCAGATATTCATCTCTATGATCATATCATAGATATTTTATCCTCTTGTCACGACGATCTTCAACTTCATTCTGAAATTACTTGAACCATTCAATAATTCAGACTTGTGTTTCATCAAGTAAATATGCTCAGTATCTACTCAAATCTTCTGTGAAGTAAGAGCATAACGATATCCACTGCGTGCCTCAGCACTCATTGGACGGCACACATCAAAATGTGTTACTTCCAACAAGTTGCTTTCTTGTTCCATTTTACTAAAACCGAAGCTTTCAGTCATCTTGCCCATGTGGCATGATTTGCATGTCTCAAGCGATTCAAAATCAAGTGAGTCCAAACGGTCCATCTGCATGGAGTTTCTTCATGCGTATATACCAATAGACATGGTTCACATGTCTCAATCCTTTTCAAAATGAGTGAGTCCAAACATCCATCAACATGGAGCTTCTTCATGTGTTTTATACCAATATGACTTACATGGCAGTGCCACAAGTAGGTGGTACTATCATTACTATCTTATATCTTTTGGCATGAACATGTGTATCACTATGATCGAGATTCAATAAACCATTCATTTTAGGTGCAAGACCATTGAAGGTATTATTCAAATAAACAGAGTAACTACTATTCTCTTTAAATGAATAACCGTATTATGATAGACATAATCCAATCAAGTCTATGCTCAACACAAACACCAAATAACAATTATTTAGGTTTAACACCAATCTCGATGGTAGAGGGAGCGTGCGATGCTTGATCATATCAACCTTGGAAACACTTCCAACATATCTCGTCAGCTCACCTTTAGCTAGTCTCCGTTTATTCCGTAGCTTTTATTTCGAGTTAATAACACTTAGCAACCGAACCGGTATCTAATACCCTGATGCTACTAGGAGTACTAGTAAAGTACACATTTACATAATGTATATCCAATATACTTCTATCGACAACCTTCTCATCTACCAAGTATCCAGGGTAATTCTGCTCTAGTGGCTGTTCCCCTTATTACAGAAGCACTCAGTCTCGGGTTTGGGTTCAACCTTGGGTTTCTCCATTAGAGCAGCAGCTGATTTGTCGTTTCATGAAGTATCCCTTCTTGCCCTTTCCCTTCTTGAAACTAGTGGTTTCACTAACCATCAACAATTCATGCTCCTTCTTGATTTCTACTTTCGCGGTGTCAAACATTGCGAATATTTCAAGGATCATCATATCTATCCCTGATATGTTATAGTTCATTACGAAGCTCTAGCAGCTTGGTGGCAATGACTTTGGAAAAACATCACTTGTCATATCTGGAAGATCAACTACCACTCGATTCAAGTGATTGTTGTACCCAGACAATCTGAGCACAAGCTCAACAATTGAGCTTTTCTCCCTTAGTTTGCAGGCCAAGAAAATCGTCGGAGGTCTTATACCTCTTGACGTGGGCACGAGCCTGAAATCCCAATTTCAGCCCTCGAGACATCTCATATGTTCCGCGACATTTCAAAAATGTCTTCGGTGCCTCAATTCTAAACCATTTAACATTACCGAACTATCATGTAGTCATCAAAAAGTGTATGTTAGATGTTCGCAACATCTACAGACCACGTTCGAGGTCCAGCACACCGAGCGATGCATTAAGGACATAAGCCTTCTACTGTCCGCATAATTGCTACTGTTAACTTTCAACAATATTTTCTCTAGGAACATATCTAAAACAGTAGAACTAAAGCGCGAGCTACGACATAATTTGCAAAGATCTTTTGACTATGTTCAGGATAGTTAAGTTCATCTTATGAACTCCCACTCAGATAGACATCCCTCTAGTCATCTAAGTGATTACATGATCCGAGTCAACTAGGCCGTGTCCGATCATCACGTGAGACGGACTAGTCATCATCGGTGAACATCTTCATGTTGATCGTATCTACCATACGACTCATGCTCGACCTTTCGGTCTCTTGTGTTCCGAGGCCATGTCTGTACATGCTAGGCTCGTCAAGTCAACCTAAGTGTTTCGCGTGTGTAAATCTGGCTTACACCCATTGTGTGTGAACGTAAGAATCTATCACACCCGATCATCACGTGGTGCTTCGAAATGACGAACTTTCGCAACGGTGCACAGTTAGGGGGAACACTTTCTTGAAATTTTAATGAGGGATCATCTTATTTACTACCGTCGTTCTAAGCAAATAAGATGCAAAAACATGATAAACATCACATGCAATCAAATAGTGACATGATATGGCCATCATCACTTTGCTCCTTTTGATCTCCATCTTCGGGGCTCCGTGATCATCGTCATCACCGGCATGACACCATGATCTCCATCATCATGATCTCCATCATCGTGTCTTCATGAAGTTGTCACGTCAACTATTACTTCTACTACTATGGCTAACGCTTTAGCAATAAAGTAAAGTAATTACATGACGTTTATGTTGACACGCAGGTCATAAATAAATTAAAGACAACTCCTATGGCTCCTACCGTTTGTCATACTCATCGACATGCAAGTCGTGATTCCTATTACAAGAACATGATCATCTCATACATCACATATATCATACATCACATCCTTTGGCCATATCACATCACATGGCATACCCTGCAATAACAAGTTAGACGTCCTCTAATTGTTGTTTGCATGTTTTACGTGGCTGCTATGGGTTTCTAGCAAGAACGTTTCTTACCTACGCAAAACCACAACGTGATATGTCAATTGCTATTTACCCTTCATAAGGACCCTTTTCATCGAATCCGATCCGACTAAAGTGGGAGAGACAGACACCCGCCAGCCACCTTATGCAACTAGTGCATGTCAGTCGGTGGAACCGGTCTCACGTAAGTGTACGTGTAAGGTCGGTCCGGGCCGCTTCATCCCACAATGCCGCCGAATCAAGATTGGACTAGTAACGGCAAGCATATTGAACAAAATCAACGCCCACAACTACTTTGTGTTCTACTCGTGCAAAGAATCTACGCAATAGACCTAGCTCATGATGCCACTGATGGGGAACGTAGCAGAAATTTAAAAATTTTCCTACGTGTCACCAAGATCTATCTATGGAGAAACCAGCAACGAGGGGAAAGAGAGTGCATCTACATACCCTTGTAGATCGCTAAGCGGAAGCGTTCAAGTGAACGGGGTTGATGGAGTCGTACACGTCGCGATCCAAATCACCGATGACCAAGTGCCGAACGGACGGCACCTCCGCGTTCAACACACGTACAGCCCGGTGACGTCTCCCATGCCTTGATCCAGCAAGGAGAGAGGGAGAGGTTGAGGAAGACTCCATCCAACAGCAGCACAACGGCGTGGTGACAGTGGAGGAGCGTTGTGATCCAGCAGGGCTTCGCCAAGCACTACGAGATATGAGGAGGAAAGAGACAGGGCTGCACCAACAGGGAGAGATCAGATTGCGTGTTTTGGGCAGCCCCTAGGCCTCATATATATAGGGGAAGGGGAGGAGGGTGCGCCCCCTCTAGGGTTCCCACCCCTAGAGGGGCGGCAGCCCTAGATGGGTCTTGGGGTGGCGGCCAAGAGGGGAAGGGGAGAGGGAGGCGCACCAGTATGGGCCTTAGGGCCCATCTGCCCTAGGGTTTGCCCCCTTCTCCTCTCCCTTGCGCCTTGGGCCCTTGTGGGGGGGCGCACCAGCCCACTTGGGGCTGGTCCCCTCCCACACTTGGCCCATGCAGCCCTCCGGGGCTTGTGGCCCCACTTGGTGGACCCCTGGACATGTACACTACCGGTGACGCCCAGAACACATCCGGTGGCCAAAACCATACTTCCTATATATAAATCTTTACCTCCGGACCATTCCGGAACTCCTTGTGACGTCCGGGATCTCATCCGGGACTCTGAACAACATTCGGTAACCACATACAAACTTCCTTTATAACCCTAGCGTCATCGAACCTTAAGTGTGTAGACCCTACGGGTTCGGGAACCATGTAGACATGACCGAGACGTTCTCCAGTCAATAACCAACAGCGGGACCTGGATACCCATGTTGGTTCCCACATGTTCCACGATGATCTTATCGGATGAACCACGATGTCGAGGATTCGATCAATCCCGTATACAATTCCCTTTGTCTAGCGGTATTGTACTTGCCCGAGATTCGATCGTCGGTATCCCGATACCTTGTTCAATCTCGTTACTGGCAAGTCTCTTTACTCGTTCCGTAACACATCATCCCGTAATCAACTCCTTGATCACATTGTGCACATTATGATGATGTCCTACCGAGTGGGCCCAGAGATACCTCTCCGTCACACGGAGTGACAAATCCCAGTCTCAATTTATGCCAACCCAACAGACACTTTCGGAGATACCTGTTGTGTACCTTTATAGCCACCCAGTTACGTTGTGACGTTTGGCACACCCAAAGTATTCCTACGGTATCCGGGAGTTGCACAATCTCATGGTCTAAGGAAATGATACTTGACATTAGAAAAGCTTTAGCATATGAACTACACGATCTTTGTGCTAGGCTTAGGATTGGGTCTTGTCCATCACATCATTCTTCTAATGATGTGATCCCGTTATCAATGACATCCAATGTCCATGGTCAGGAAACCGTAACCATCTATTGATCAACGAGCTAGTCAACTAGAGGCTTACTAGGGACATGGTGTTGTCTATGTATCCACACATGTATCTGAGTTTCCTATCAATACAATTCTAGCATGGATAATAAACGATTATCATGAACAAGGAAATATAATAATAACCTATTTATTATTGCCTCTAGGGCATATTTCCAACAGGGACGCAGTTATTGAGACATCTCCTCCGCCCCTCTGCCGCCCGCCATTGCTATATAAACTGCTGCCGCGTCCATAGCCGTAGTCATCCGCCTCCGATCCCTCTCCACACCACTGCGATCATGAATTTCTCCCCCGCCAAAGCTCTCTGGGATGGGCTGACACGAGGAACAGGCGCCGACAACCATTTAGATTAGTTAATTACATCTAGCCGGACAAGCTCTGCTTAGTTGATGTAAATATAATTATATCATCCGTTTGTTCGAGTTGGTGTTAAAATATATGCGGCTAGCATTGGATGGCGTCCTCTCATATTCGTGTCCGTGGACTGATCCCCCTGCCGCAGATGGATGCGGGAGGAAATTTGTGGATTACCGTTAGAGATGCCCTTACAAACCCACGGAAGGCGTATTTTATCTGTTCTCTAGACGTGCCTACACCAAGACCAAGGTATTTTGTTTGAATGCTGAATTTTGATCTTTTTTTTACATTGTCTCTCTTTTTGCTACACATACCCAAATGTATATATGTGAAGACTATGTTTGTGTGTTCTAGCAGCTTGCAAATTCTCATGAAGAAAAAAAAAGTGGTGATTTGGTCAAGAGATCATCTCATATACTATAACTGTAATCCCTTTATTCAAGGCAGATATTTCATGTGATCTCTTGATTTTCCTCTCCTTATTTCCGTGCATGATACCAAATCAGGACGAGGTAACCACACATGAGCACGGGCTGGGCGATCAAGCAAGTCATTAATTACGGGAGAAAATCAAGATAGTTATTTATAGAAGCAACTCCAGAAATGATGCATGTAGCAGGACCAAACGCCAAGATGGATGGCGTCTCTATGTCGCCACATAAGCGCCAACTAGGCAAGTGTGGGCCAGGTCGAAACGCCATGCACCCTGGCGTCTGCTATACAAACCAGACGCCAAAGATGTTGGCGTGACCAAAAAAGGTTAGATACGAAAATCTTTTCTGAACAAGGTCAATTCGTGATTAAGTTTGCAGAAAAGGTCACAACAGGAATTTTGTCCTCCCATGATCATCTGCCGCGACCGGCGTAGCAGCGCTCGGTGTGGTGGTGGTGTTGCGTGTTGAGGTTCGCTGGCTTTGTTCAAGAAAAAAGAGGTTCGCTGGCCCACCGCCAAGGGCGGGAGAGGCTCTGGTTTGGTTTGGTGGATCGTTCGCCGACTCCTGCCGCCACGTGGGAAATGGGAAAGGAGAGGGACACGCTCGCAGGTTCCTGGCTTCCTGCCATATCTTCGGCTCGTGTCGGAGTTTTTTAGGATGCGAATCCAAGGGCTGGCGTGCTGTATATGCATGTTTAATTCGTGGATTTCGTTGTTGTACTCTCGATCGCAGGTACATGTACAGGTGTAATGTATCACTAGCACTATGGCAGAAGATTGTCCTCTCGATCGCAGGTACTCATGCATGCATGCACTTCTGTGAGGATAATAACGTACGTGCGTGCGCGCGTCCAACCGTGCATAGACAGCCCACTGTGCTCTACCAGAATTTAGCTTTGCGTCTGTCGGCGGCACCGGGAAAGCATGCACCATGCATGGCTCCAAGCAAGAGCTAGGTAGATAACCAATTAGCCATGACGAGCTTGCACGTGAACAGCTAATCCCCCTAGCACGATCGATCAGTGATCAGGACAGTGAATCGTACGTGTCTGTCATAATTCCACATCGCTGTGCATTGCCAATTTGCCATGCACCGGCAAAAGTCAATCCCAGCTGGAATGTCCATAGCTGTGCGCATATATCAATGGAAGTAGCATGCAGAGCTTTCAATGGCGGAACGCTCTAAAGCGTGGTGCGTGCTGTTGGCAGTTGCTAGATCTGGTCATGACCCAGCGGCTAGCAAGCTAGCGTGAATAAATCTGGAGCAAGGACGGCACACGATCGATCACAGTGAAGTGCTTTCCCGGACGAGTTTCAAGACAGACCATGTGTTGCCACAGGCTCCCGCATCAGCTAGCTTTGGCGTGTCAGAATGAGTAGTGTAGGCTTCTCGGCTCAAATTGTCTAATCGAAAACTAGCCTGGATGCACGTACGAATGATGGGTGAGTGTGCCATCGTGACGGCTCGGTTGTAAACAGGCAAATTCAGGGTGTTATTATGCGAACAAACTGTGCTGTGCGTGGCGAGTTCGGCTGCGAGCTATGTCGTCCACCGGCGATCCATCCACGTCTCCACCGGAGCACGTACCAGCGCTCGTTCGGGCAGGGCGCACTGAATTCGCCCGGCCCCCGGCCGCTGTGCGCCTGTACACGGGCGAATGGACGAGATGGTGAAGCAGGATGATGGGCGCGTGATCGTTGTCAGCAGCCGTGGAGACGGGAGAGGCAGCGACGCATACGTTGTGGCGCCCAGCAGCAGTGTCCCTTGCCGCCGCCACGCCCAACACCGCGCCATCCCCTGTCCCCGTCCTGCCTCCCCTCTCCTTTTCACTTTGCCCGGCCCCCGCCACGCTTAATCAGGAAAAGGCGCCACCACTCTGCCTCCCGGCTACGCACCGCCGGACAGCGACGCCGGCCGTCGATCCATCGTCTCCTCCTCCCAGGCCCAGGCTACCACCACCTGCTGCCGCAAAGTGCAAAACGTCTGCTCCAAGCTGCTGCCTAGGAAATTAGGTGGAATAATGGGCAACTTGACAAGTGGCGGCACACGGATCTTGTCGACTACGGCTGGCTGGCTACACACAAACTGTTACGTCGATCAGGTGGATAAGTACGTTAACGTCCACGAACAAAATCCCAGAGACCTTTTGGCCGGGACTAGTGCCCCAACTTGAACACCTATTTGCGCGGTGCGCCAGGGCAACATGTGACGATGCTGGCATCACATAGCCTAACTCCATCGGCCAGAGCGTCTCCAACACACTCAAGTCCAACACTTATCCTAATGGAGTGGAGAGAAATCCTGGCTTGACGAGACGGTGGTCCTTTGCTAGAAGGAACGCCATCAGATCATGCATCCACTTCCCACTTCCCACCACGTATATACCTTTTTTTGCTTCTCCTTTCCAGGGGTGATGAAATCTCCCCACTTGGGATCGGTTAACACTAACTTCTTCCCACCATCATCACCATCACCTAATTAATTACACTCTAGTTTTATCACGCGTGATATAGACAATTGTGCACCGTGGTGACTGGCGAGGCCCCATGTGGCCGGGCTAATGCCCAGCAGAGCTCATCTAGGGCCATCATGTCGATCATAACCAACTTGGCCGAAGAAAAAATATGGGGGTTAGCAGTTTAATCACGCTTTACTTTGGGATTAACCATCTAGATTGGGTCATCCATCTCCTTAATTTTGTGGTACCTATCCTCTACTATCCCCGTGAAAAGACCGGCGATTAAGCAGACGTTGCCTGCGCTGGTTGGTTGCTCTTGTGGGACCCACCTAAGGATTTTGCTCATGGCCCAGCTGACATCCTCCCTACTTCTACCTAGATATCGTAGCTTCCAACATATGGCGTGCGTTCCTCCCGAGAAAAAAGTGCAGCAAAAATCATTGAATTAGACATGAGAGAAAAAACAGAAGAGCAACATTTTCATGTAAAAAAGCGCGCTTATTATTGGGAAAATGTGATAACCCACATCTTATCTGAAAATAGATGTCACATTTTACCTTTATTTGTGACATGTTGACAACTTTTTAGCCAAAAAGACAAATTATATCCACTTGTCAAGATCAGAAGAAAGCTAACTGGGTAAACAACTCGGATGGTACTTTATTCGCAAAAAGGAAAAAAAAAACTCGGACGGTACTCGTTAGGGGCGTTACCAAATACTACCTCAGTAATTTAATATAAGACTTATTTTGGCATTGTCATGAGCTCTAAACGTATCTTATGAAAACTTACGGAGAAAGTATATGGTAGTTTCCCTCAAATTTATCAAGTTATTAAGTGAAAATAAATAAATTTTGCTACCCCGCAAAAAACCAAATTTACTGAATAGGTACGGCTACTTGCGTTAATACGAGTGTAAACCCTCAAAAAAAAGTTGAGACGAGGATAAGTTGTTTGCCTAATTGACTGCCACGTTAGTTATCTTAGTACCAGTTCAGGAAATAATAATAAAACGGTATAACATTCATCACAAGGTTACAACCAGACATAAATCATGGGAACCAACCTGTGGTTGGATGGTAAGAGATACTGTGGTATCCCCAGCCCACCAAGGTTTAAGTCCTGGTGCTCGCATTTATTTGTGAATACATAAAACATTGTCGCAATGTCCCAACTAATGGTAAAATTGGAATTTACGCATGGTCACTAGGGGATCTGTTTTGCTGAGCAAGACCTTTTTCTTTTTCTTTTCTGCGGAGCAAAATCTCGATCCATGGATTACTTTAGTCCAGCCTATGAACAGAATCTGGAGGAGAACCTCACTTTGCTTAGAAAAACAGCACGATCATGTCACCCGTCAAGTCGTGCAAGCATGTTTATGACGAAACCGACTGCATCCGATTCCTGGACACGACAATGACCGCATTCTAGATTTTCTCGATTCTTTCATATAATATATCCATGGCACTTCATGGGGGTGACATTGACAGTGTGGTCTATCGTGTAGCGGCGGCCCCGGCCGGCCCCGTGGTGTCAAAGATTAGCCCGATAATTAAGCAAAGGATGTAGGGAGGAGTACGGGACAGGGAGGCAGACACAATGACTCTGCCTTTTGTTGTTTCTCCGAACCTCGTTTTTTTTTTCTTGTAGGTTTTTTTGTTTTCTGTCTTGACAGGCACGTATGGTAGGCCTTGTTAATTAGGGATCCCACGTACGTGCTGTGCAGTCAACAGGGCGGCAAGGATGGGACACGGTCCGCCCGACATGAACGTCGTTGCTCGCCAACCTTGTTGAGCAAGCTCGTAAACTTGGTCGTCGGTCGCCGCATCTTGCCAAGGAGTGACTTCTCGGGAACTGAAACTTTTGATCTTTGCGACGAGCCCGTTGAAAATAACCGTCTCCTCTCCTGTAGTAGTATAATCTGCGCCCTGTTCCCGGGCATGGGAAGAAAATTACGTACTCCTGTGCAGATCGAGCTTTGGAAATGCATGCATGGCCGCCATGCCTCCTTCACTGTTGGGGGGATGTGGATGGGGGTGTGGCGTTGCAGTGCATGGCGATGGTGCTGTGTAATGGCGAAAGCGAGCAATGATACTGTGGCAAAAGGCGGAGGACGATCGCATGGAGGCCGGCAGCTGCACGGACGTGTAAATGATGAAAGGCGAAGGCCGGCGCGTGCACTTAAGCTACCACTATTTGCTACGCACGTACGTGCCGCAGCACTGAATGCCTATGGCTTCAGAGCTTTCGTCAATTGTTCACTGCAGATGGCCGCGGCCGCTGCCTCGGTCTCCGCCCTTCCCAACTTGCATGTCCCGGTACAAAATACACACGCTTGTGTACGTGATTTTCCTAGCTACGGTGGTTATAAGGGATTTACGTTCGTAACCAGAGCGCATACGTATTTGTAAGATCTTGCATCAGTTGGTTATCTCTTAGTACTAAAAAAGCGCTTTCCTATATATACACATGTATATATGAAGTAGCCGTATGAGTACGACGTATCTGTACGTGGCCACGCGGGTGATCGATCTCTGGCTTGGATCCCTTCCTTCATTCCTTAAAGGCCTCCATTAAGCTTGTCCCGTGGATCTTGTAGGAAGGGACTATAGCTACGTTACTCATATTTACTCAGCTGCCCGTGACGGGGCCTGCCTACACCGTGCACCGTCGCATGGCGCCGTGCGACGGGGAGTTACGCCGTTGCTCCGCTCGTGTCTGTGGTCCTCGCTAAGCAAGGATATAGTAAGGCTGGTCATAGTGGGGAGTAACTTATACTAGTGTCATGCATATGACACTAGTCTAAGTTAGTACCTTCGTAGTGCAAAGTAACATAATAATAGTGTCATAGAGGACTTCATTAATTAGCTTGTACTACGTGCTTAGATTTGTAGTAGATCACCATGAAAGCGTGTACTCACTAGTAAATGGCACGTGTGCAGGCGCGTGCTTTGCGGAAATGGCGTCGCCGCTTTGCTTGTACTCCCTCCGTTTCTTTTTAGTCTGCATATAAGATTTGGTCAAAGTCAAACTTCGTAGAGTTTGACCAACCTTGTAGAAAAAAATATCAACATCTACAATACTAAAGTTATATGGTATGAAAATTAATTTCATAATGCATCTAACAATATTAATTTTATATTATAAATCTTGATATTCTTTTCTATAAACATAGTCAAAGTTAACCAAGTTTGACTTTGATCAAATCTTATATGCAGACTAAAAAAACGAAGGGAGTACTCACTAGTTAGCCTGTCAAGTGTAATCAATTCTGGCCTGAGCAGCCCGTCTCTGTACAGAACGAAGGCGCATGCATGTGGCAGCCAGTGACAGCATAATTAGATAGTCACTAACTCTGTAAAGCACAAGGAATAATCCTAGGTTCCTAAATAACAGCAGGACACTTAACAGACATCAGATAACCATCACTGTCAGAACGAAAATAACAAGCGAAACATGCGTGAGTTATGTTTGTCTCTCTCTTTCTCCCTCGCCGGGAGACAAACACCAGAGACACGGCGCGTGCGTTTGCTGAAATGGCGTCGCCGCTTTGCTTCGCAATGGCCGGACGGGTGGACGCCAAGTCAACACGGCACCGGCCACGAGATCTGGCCGCCGTGCCGGCCGTCGAGTGCCCCTGCATGCATGCGCCTGGAACGTGCACGTGTCGCCTGACACGTAGCATGCCGCATGTGGCGCACGGGCACGGCGGAGTACGCTGCCTTGGATCGGCTCGTACTACGTGCGTGCGTCATGGGGTGGCAGGCACATATACCCTTGCCTGGTGATCAGCAGCGATCCGAGGAGAGAAACGTCAAAGGAGTAGCCGATCAGCAGAGTAGCAACTGCTTTGCTGCCGCCGTCCATGTCTGTGTACGTACAGAGAAATGACCGGAGGACGTCAAGCTGCCGACTGCGTCGACCTCCGTGGTGGCACTGCCGCATCGCGCATTCATGACGAAAACCGACCGATCAGGTGAAGCGCCTGGCGCCGGGGCGGCATGTTCCTACGTGACATGTGAATGCGATTATCCCCTTCGCCGCCGTCGCGTTCGTGTCCGGAAGTAACCGGGGCAGCGAGGAAGGCGACGGGCTCCCTGCCGTGAGCCCGTGACCTTTGTTACGAACGTCGATTCACAACGCCGACGGCGACGGCATGTCTTGGTCTGCCCTGTCGCCCCTCGTTAATAAGTTTCTTCCGTCAGAAGCTCTCCTTCCTCCTCCTCCTCCTCGTCTTCTTCTAGCCGCGGCACTGACTTTAGTTGGCCGGAACAGATCAAGAGAGCGGCCTAAACACTTGGCCCGGCTGGTGAATGGCTGTGGCTGAAAAAACACGCCTGCCTCAAGTGCCTCCTGGATTTGACAAAGTGAAAGTGAGAACGGGTGCAGCTATATAGTCTATTTTTTTAATGCTGGCAGAAGAACTACCAATTCATTCATCAGAAGAAGGGATTACAAGAGCCCTTAGCCTGGTTGTAATGGGGAGTTCATATACTAGTATCATGCATATGATACTAGTGTATGATACTACCTTCCTAATGCATAGTATCATATATTAGTATCATGTAGTACTCTATTTATTGCCATGCATGACACAAAGTAGCATATCATTTATTATGATACGGTATCATGATATGATACTACACCCTCTCTTTCTTCATTTAATATCGTGACACCTCATCAAAATTGCCTAGTTGGCATGCATAATACTATCTATGATTTACGACCAGCCTTAGAGGAGGAAAGCATCGCAAAGGCAGCGCAAAAAAAGAAAAGAAAGAAAAGGATCCGTCGGCAGCACCGCAAAGGCAGCGCAAAAAGAAAAGAAAGAAAAAGATCCGTCGGCGGCACCACAAACCCAAGCTCTACCATCAATCGTGAACACCATCGGAACCCATCGGTGGGATCACCATGGTGACGCCTCCAAGGAGGAAAACGAAGTTGAGGACTCCACCGTCACCTGATCTGGCACTGCCCGATCTTAGGTTTTCACCCGGAGATCTCACGCTATTAGGAAGGAAGAGCAAACGGCTCCACAACGATACCTCCAAGGAGGAAGACGACATCCATGGACGCCGTTATTGTCGGCAACGACAGAGTCGACGCATGATTTTCATCTGGAGGCCGAGTCTTTCACCAACAATCCAAGGATCCGAGGCCACCAACGCCACAATGCAACATGAGCCCAAAGCAAAACACTACGAGAGACGAATTGGTCAAGCCGCACGCAGGAACTCGACGAGCACACACCAACCTGACCGGTCCGCACCGCCGCTCGCAGGCCCTGGGCGATCCAAGCCAGATCTGGCCATCCTCTACCTCCGCGCATAGAACTGGGCGATCCTCTGCACCTCAGCGCATAGGAAAGGTGGAGGGAGAGCCAAACATAGCCGGTCCGCACCACCGAGCGCAGGACTGGGCAGGATCCAAGCCAAACTGTGTAGCTCGCACCGCTGCGCGCAAGAACAGGACTATCCGTGCTAGATCTGGCCTGCCCGAGCCTTCTGTAGTACACGACAAACTGAATGGCGCCATAGCTCCAGGAGCCGGGCGTGGACGCGTTTGAAGGAGAGACAACCACCTGCCATCCCCGACACCATCGCTACAACCACCACACGTCGCCGACTAGGCGCGAAACACAGCCACCCTCCAACGGCACCTGATGCCTCCTCGAGCCAGCCCTCCAGCCATAGGTTGGCAGAGGCCAGATCGGGCCAAAACCGACCGCAGCGCCCCCGCACCCCCACGGCGCCCGAGCGAGCAGCATTGGCATGCCGCGCCCACCGTGCCTGCCTGGCGCCCCAGCGCCCGCTCGCCGCACCCGCCGCGCGCACCGTGGCCTGCTGTCCGCGCGCGCCGCGGCCTGCTCGCCGAGCGCGCCGTGCCTGCCTGGCGCCCCGGCGCACGCTCGCCGCGCATGCCACACCACCGTGCCTCTCCTTGGACGAGCGGCCCCGCACCGCCATGGCCTCGCGAGAGAGAAGAAGAGGAAGACCCCGCCGCCAACGCCGGCGGCGGCGAGGGGAGGGGTGGATATGGGGTTGCCCGCGGGGTGGGGCGACACGAGCGACTAAACCACTCATTTTCTAGGCAGCTATATAGTCTAGAGCGACCTGAATTTGACATAGTGAGAGTGAGCACACAGTCCGAAGGATCTGCCTTTTTTTTCGAGGTTGAATTTTGACAAAGAAATGGGCCAACCATATACATGAGTATTTTTGTCTCGTGGATTGCCATGATCTTTCTGTGTGGTGTCTTGACTTTTTCTTTTGAGCAAGCTTGACTTTTCTAGGCAGTAGGCTATATCCCGTTGCTTTCAGAGGGGCCCAAACATGATTCAAATACATGTCCCGGATGTACAGTGGAACGTATCGCCATACAGTTCATAAATTCAGGTTGCAACTCAACGCCTAAGAGCATGGTTCCTGTTGGTTATAAGGCTGGTCATAGTAGGGGTAATTTAGGCGGAAACTGCCTTTGATAACCGAGCTCAATGGAGGTCTTCAGATTCAAATTAAAATTTCATTGAAATTCATATTTTTACATTTCAAAAAATTCTGAAAAAAGTACATATATACATGAAGGCATAACACACATGTGTGTAAATTTTCAGCGCAATATACATTGAAATGAGGGTTGTGCAAAAAAGATAAAACTGGAGCTATTTAACACACGATACTATTCATCCTTCCAAGTCATGAATTTTTCTTTTTCGCACAGGTTGCATTTCGACGTATTTCATCATGAAATTTTACACACATGTGGGTTACATCCTTACATACACACATATATTTTTTCAGAATTTTTTGAAACATAAAAGATTGAATTTGAATTTTTCAAAAATAAATGCCTCCATGGAGCTCGGCCTCCAAAACGACGTTTTCTAACTTAGGTAATAACTTAACACATCTCAAGACAATTTTTTGGCTAGTATTTAATGAGAAAAGATGTGCTTGTGGTAAAACAATATGTTACTGTAACATAGCGCTTCTCGAGACAAAATGAGTCTATGAGCTATGTTACGTCCATTTTGCATCATGTTTTCTTACTGTTATTTAGTGTAAATTAACATAGTACTAGTGTCATAGATTGTTTCATTTATTTAGTGTCATAGACAAAATAACACACACGCAAGCAAGAGCGATGATACTTCCATTTTGCATCATGTTTTCTTACTGTTATTCATAAAAATTTTATTCATAATAATGCTTTTTGGAGTAATCCTAATGCCTTTGTCGGAGTAATGGGCCACGGGTAGGCTAACCCTAAACCCAGAACCTTTCAAGACACCGGGGCAGGCTGCGCCCCTCTAGAAGCCGGCCGGAAGCACGGCCGACTCCCCCTCGCAGCCGAGTCCTGAGGGCGAGTTCAAGACACGCCGACTCCAGTCTGGCAGCTTCCAGAGAAGCCGACCACCAGGAGTCGGCCCACGGCACCAACGAATACCCGAGCCCTCATCAAGAGGGATGAGATAGGGAGTGGCTGCAGTAAAGCCCACTCCCTCCTCTTTCCAGGGGCAGGTATGGCCACAGTGCGCCGTACCCGCGGAGATCTCCGTCCGGCGCCGCACTGTCGCCATGCCGGCCCTGACATCAGCACTCGTAGGAAGAGTCCTACGCCCACGATGGCCTGTCTGTACGGCCCTGGGACGACGGGTCCCACCAGTCAGCGAGGATCCAGAAGACGACGAGAGCACCACCAGTCGGACCCGTTGGGAGTCGGCCTCCAGGAGTTGGCTCGCCCCTCCCACGGGTCCCACACGCCATTAACCAGACGAGACGAGAGTGGCTACAGTAATCGCCTGCCAGGCGGCGGAGCTGTAGCCACGACCCCATGACCAAGCCTGCGTCATTAGAGGCACGACTACAGTAATCGGCAGCCGGCAAGACCCGTCCGCGGCGGTCGCGGCCTGTCAGCTCCGTACCGGACCAGTCGGCGGGCCCCGGAAGTCAGCAGAGAAGACGGCGGCCCAAGAGATTGACGGCTGGGCCCTGCGCCCAGCCGGATTACCGATGTACCCCTGGGGGGTAGGCCTATATAAACTCCCCGGGGCACCCATGCAAAGGGTTCGAATCCAGTAGCATTAGACCAGATCATATAGGAAGGAGAGAGCTAGCCTTGCCTTCTCTTACCTCCAGGAAACAGCTCGAGGAGCAACCTTGTATTCACTTTGCCATAGTGACCATGCGGAGACCCCGCAGAGCAGCAGTAGAGGTGTTATCTCCACGGAGAGCCCTGAAGCTAGGTAAGATTCGCTGGCGTACATGTCTACGCCTCATCCCGTTTCCGGGCACCGGCGATGTTCTACTCGCTCCCACCATGATAAGCCATCCTTTGGCATATGTCGCACCCAACCCCCGACATTTGGCGCCGACCATGGGGCGAGGTGCACCGTTGTCCGGAGATCTGCTCTGGACGGGAACCCTTTTCCTCCCTGGCGAGCACAGCCAGCCCGGCACACCAGACGGAGTCTGTGCCGACGCGCTGCATGGCATTGAGATCGCCTGCGCGGCCAGCTGCCTCGCCGATCTTGTTGGTGAGGTCAGCCTCAATGATGAGCCCGCGTCCGAAGCGGGCACAGGCGGCCCCAAGAGCCTCCTCGCGGGCCTCCTCGATCAACTACACGTCGCCAGCGAGCTAGCTGTGGACTTGGAGTCCGTAGGATCCACCGACCCGATGTTGGTCGATTCCGACACCGCGTCGCTCGACGTGTTCCCCACCAACGTGGTGGTCTACGACGAGCTGCTCCCCCGCGCGGAGAGCGACGAGAGTGCTATCACGGAGGTGCTTGTCATCAGTCATGGCGAGCACTCCGGCGGAGGAGCTCACGACCTGCTTGATGCTCACGACCTGCTTGATACGACCGCACCCATTCCCGAAGACGCCGACACCGAGACGCTGGAGGCACGCCGCCTTCAGCTCGTCGAAGGCGTGAAGAAGCTGGCCAGCATGAGACGCCTATCAGAGGCCTACCAGCGCGAGATAGATCGCGCTGTGGGTGGCTCGTCGGCTCCAGCTGGGCCTAGCCGCCTTGGCGCGGTCCAGCAGCGCGGCGTAGCCATCGCCAACCTGTTCGGGGCGAATCGCCCCGTTTACGCCACGCCTGCGGAGAACATCCGAGCCGCCCAGGCGGCGACTGACGAGCTGGAAAATTTCGAGGGCGAAGAGCGTCGCCTGATGACGGAGCGCGTCCAACGACTCCTCGACGCGGCTGCCGAGCAGAACGAGGCCGGCTGCCGCACTGATGCGCTGCAACGGCAAAATGACGATCCGCCTCCCCGCCGAGATCAAGGCGCGACGTCTCGGACACCGACTGGCGGGGTTCGTGGAAGAAAAGACAAGGAGCCGGCTGCCAGCCGCAGTCGGACCCGCGTCACCATTGAGCGCAACAAAGACGGCCGCCCAAGAGCAGTGGAACGACGGGACGACTGTCTGCCTCCTCCCTCTCGCAGGGAAAGGTGAGTCTCCCCGCCGCCTGTTGAACACCCGACTCTCGGCGACCGCCTTGGCCGCCGGAAAGGAGTCGGAGAAAATGATGCTCGCCACCGGATCGACCGACTCCACCGATCCCTGGCGCTCGAAGAAGAGGACGAGCTGGGCCCGCCGTGTTTCGGTCCCCGCATCCGAGACAAGCCCTTTCCCAAGGGGTTCACGCTCCCAAGATATACGCCCAAATACACCGGCTCCGTGAAGCCGGAGGACTGGCTAGTTGACTACTCTACCGCCGTCAACATCGCGAACATCAACAAGTGTGTTGCCGTGAAGTACGTTTCGCTCATGCTTCAGGGCACGACCTGGACGTGGCTGAACAGCCTGAAGCCCCACAACATCAACAGCTGGGTTGACTTCACCGACGCCTTCGTCCGCAACTTCTCCAGCACGTACAAGCGACCTCCCAAGCCTCGCCAGCTTTCCTTGTGCGTGCAAGGTCCCAATGAGTCAACCCTCGACTACCTCACGCGTTGGGCCGAGCTCCGGAACTCTTGCGAGGGCGTGCACGAGGTGCAGGCTATCGAGTACTTCACCGCCGGGTGCAGAGAAGGCACCCTCCTCAAGCACAAGCTCCTCCGCGACGAGCCAGAGACCCTCGACGAGTTGCTGATCATAGCAGACAAGTACGCCACGGCCGACTCCTCCATGAAGGCGGAGATTCAAGTTAGCGCGACTGGCAAAGTGGCTCCTCAGGCCCCTAGAACCCCGGCTGGAGACGCCAGTCGGCGACAGCAGCAGAGCGACCACAAGCGCAAGGCCCCACAGCCGGCTTCCAACAGCCGGTAGGTGGCGATAGTCGAAGACCAGCAGCCGGAGGGGCAGCCTCCGCCCAAACGTCAGAAGGGCGGCAAGACTAACTGGTTGCCGGCTTTCTCCTACAAGCAGACTTTGGACGGACCCTGCAAGTTCCATAGTGGTACGAAGCCATCCAACCACACCACTCGGAAATGCCACTGGCTCACTAGGATCGCCAAGGGAGACGGCCTCTTGCCTCCCCCGCCTGCTGGGCAGCCGCCTCCTCCACCGCCCCAGCAGCCGGCGGTCTGGCCAGTCGGCGCAGTACAAGACGAGTACCCAGAAGAGCACGGAGCCTACGTGGTGTTCACCAGTGTGGCCGATGACCGACGCAGCAGGCGGCAGCAGCGGCAAGAGGTGAATGCAATAGCGCCAAAAGTACCAGAGTTTATGCATTGGTTGGAGAAGCCTATCAGCTGGAGCAGGGCGGATCACCCAGAGGTGATGCCAAGTCCGGGCTCCTACGCCATGGTATTGGATGCCACCTTTGCTACAGACAAGCGGGCGGCTCGCTTCTCCCGAGTCCTGATAGACGGCGGCAGTAGCATCAACATCCTGTATAAGGACACCATGGAGAAGTTAGGAATCAAGCAAAGACAGCTTCAGAACAGCTGGACTGTATTCCATGGCATAGTCCCTGGCCTTTCCTGCTCACCAATCGGCAAGATCCTGATAGATGTCCTCTTCGGAGACAAAGATCACTTTCGCCGAGAGTCAGTTTGGTTTGAAGTGGTGGAACTCGAAAGCCCATACCATGCGTTGCTTGGCCGACCTGCTTTGGCCAAGTTCATGGCGGTCCCCCACTACGCCTACCTCAAGATGAAGATGCCGAGTTTCAAGGGGATTCCGACCATAGCCGGTGACTACAGAAAGTCGTCCACCTGTGCGGCAGAGAGCAGTCGGCTGGCCGAGTCCCTAGTGATCGCAGCTGAGAAGCGGCTCCTTGACCGGGTTGTGGCAATGGCCGGCAAGCAGCCGGAGATATCGCCCAACCCCAAGGAGTCGGAAGCTGAAGGTTCGTTCAAGCCGGCTAAAGAGACGAAGAAGATACCCTTGGACCCGGAGCACCCAGAAAGGTACGATGTCGTAGGTGCGAACCTCGACAGCAAATAGGAAGGCGAGCTCGTCGATTTCCTTCGTGAGAATCGGGACATCTTCGCATGGTCCCCCAAAGACATGCCAGGTGTTCCGACGGAATTTGCCGAGCACAAGTTACACGTCTGATCTGATGTGAAGCCCGTCAGGCAGCCCTTGCGCCGCCTGTCAGAAGAGAAGAGAAGAGTTGTTGGAGAGGAGATATCCCGGCTTCTAGCAGCCGGCTTCATCATGGAAGTATTTTTTCCAGAATGGTTAGCCAACCCAGTCCTGGTATTGAAGAAGAACAAGCAGTGGCGAATGTGTATTGACTACACAAGCCTCAACAAAGCTTGCCCCAAGGATCCATTTGCTTTGCGAAGGATTGATCAAGTGATAGACTCCACAACCGGATGCGAGCTGCTGAGTTTCTTAGATGCCTATTCAGGATATCACCAGATCAAGCTGAACCCGGCTGACAGACTGAAGACTGCCTTCATCACGTCGTTTGGAGCCTTCTGCTACTTGACCATGACGTCCGGCTTGTGGAATGCCGGCGCCACCTTTCAACGTTGCATGCAGAAGTGCCTCCTCAAGCAACTCGGCAGAAATGCCCACGTTTACATGGACGATGTGGTGGTGAAGACGGAAAAGCATGGAACACTGCTGGAAGATCTCAAGGAGACTTTTGAGAACCTGCGCCGATTTCAGATCAAGCTCAACCCTGAGAAGTGTGTCTTCGGAGTACCGGCCGGCCAGCTTCTTGGCTTCCTGGTCTCCAAACGCGACATAGAGTGCAATCCCGTGAAGATCAAGGCCATCGAGAGGATGGAAGTGCCCAGCCGACTGCTGGACGTGCAAAAGTTCACTGGCTTCTTGGCGTCCATTAGTCGGTTCATCAGTCAGCTGGGCGAGAAGGCTCTCCCCCTATACCAACTCATGAAGAAGACCACTTTTTTCGAGTGGAACCACAAGGCAGACGAAGCTTTTCTCCAGTTGAAGAAGATGTTGACGACTCCACCTGTCCTGGCGGCTCCGACTCCTAAGGAGCCCATGCTCCTATACATCGTCGTCACCAGCCGGGTAGTCAACACAGTTATCGTGGTGGAACGCAAGGAGGAAGGCAAGACACTACCTGTCCAGAGACCGGTGTATTACCTGATCGAAGTGTTGTCGACCTCCAAGCAGAACTACCCCCACTATCAGAAGATGTGCTATGGCGTGCACTTTGCCGCCAAGAAGTTGAAGCCTTACTTTCAAGAGCATCCAATCACAGTGGTCTGCACAGCCCCACTAGCCGAGATCATCGGAAGCCGAGATGCTTCTGGCCGAGTGGCCAAGTGGGCCATAGAGTTGGCCCCCTACACCATCTACTACCAGCCTCGCACTGCCATCAAGTCACAGGCGCTGGCCGACTTCCTCGTCGACTGGGCCGAGACCCAGTACCCGCCTCCAACGCCTGACTCCACCCATTGGCGGATGCATTTCGACGGCTCCAAGATGCGCACCGGCTTGGGAGCCAGCATTGCCTCACCTCTCCCAAAGGCGACAAACTCAAATATGTGCTGCAAATCCATTTCGCCGCCTCCAACAATGTCGCCGAGTACGAGGCACTCATTCACGGGCTCCGGCTTGCCAAAGAACTCAGCATTCGCCAGATCCTGTGTTATGGTGACTCCGACTTGGTGGTCCAGCAGTCGTCTGGCGACTGGGACGCCAAGGACGCAAATATGGCGAGCTACCATTTCCTCGTGCAACAACTCAGCGGATATTTTGAGGGATGCGAGTTCCTCCATGTTCCAAGAAACGACAACGACCAAGTAGACGCCCTGGCACGAATCGACTCTACCCGACAAGCAATACCATCCGGAGTCGCCCTTCAACGCCTCCTCAAGCCATCTGTCATGCCTTCACCAGAATCAGACTCCATCTTTGTGCCGGCTCCACCTGAAGTAGCCGGATCCGACTCAAGAGCTCAAGCAGACGACACAAGGATCCTGACAGACGGCTCCAGGATCGCAGCAGTCAAAGCCGGCCCGGGGACTTCAGAACTCGGCCCGGGGACTGGACCAGTCGGCCCGGGGACTGCACCAGTCGGCCCGGGGACTTCGTCAAATCAGCAAGCGGCTGCCGACTCCAACCCGCCGCCCCCGGCCCAGCCGCCCTCGTCCAAGTCGCAGTTCTGACGGTCGAAGAAATCGCAGCACCCTCATGGGCCCAGCCCATCCTCAAATTTTTGGTAAGCAAAGAGCTGCCGACTGATGAGATCTTAGCTCGGCAAGTGCAACACCGAGCAGCAGCCTATACCATAGTCAACAGAGAGCTAGTCAGGCGCAGTGTCACTGGCGTCTACCAGCGCTGCGTGGAGCCAGAGCAGGGCCAAGCAATACTCAAGGACATCCATCAAGGCGAGTGTGGCCACCACGCAGCTTCAAGAGCACTCGTCGCCAAAGCCTTCTGCCATGGTTTCTTATGGCCGACTGCTTTGGAAGAAGCCAAGGACTTGGTCCAAAAATGCAAGGGGTGCCAGAAGTTCCGCTCCAAGCCGCATCAGCCGGCTTCTGCACTCAAGACTATCCCCATTGCCTGGCCCTTTGCTGTTTGGGGCCTGGACATGGTGAGACCATTCAAGATGGCGCGAGGTAGCCTGACTCACTTACTTGTCGCGGTGGACAAGTTCGCCAAGTGGATAGAAGCAAAGCCAATCAAGAAGCTGAATGGTCCAACTGTTATGACTTTCATCTCCGACATCACAATTCGGTACGGCATACCACACATCATCATCACCGACAACGTCACAAATTTTGCCAAAGGCGCCTTGGCCCATTTCTGCGTGACGCAGGGCATCTGACTGGACTTAGCGTCCGTTGCCCATCCGCAGTCAAATGGCCAGGTGGAGCGAGCAAACGGCCTCATCCTGTCCGGCATCAAGCCTCGACTGATCGAGCCTCTAGAGCGCTCGGCTGGCTGCTGGCTCAACGAGCTGCCAGCCGTCCTCTGGAGTCTGCGCACAACTCCAAACAAGTCAACTGGCTTCACGCCCTTCTTCCTCGTCTACGGTGCCGAAGCCGTCATCCCAACGGACATAGAGTTTGACTCCCCACGAGTCACCATGTACACCGAGGAGGAAGCAGAAGAAGCACGTCAAGACGGTGTCGATCTGCTGGAAGAGGGCCGGCTGTTGGCACTCAACCGGTCCAACATCTACCAGCAGAGCTTGCGTCGGTACTACAACAGGTAGGTCAGGCCAAGATCCTTCCAAGAGGGCGACCTTGTGCTCCGACTGATCCAGCGAACAGCCGGCCAGCACAAGCTGTCGGCGCCTTAGGAAGGCCCTTTCATCATCAGCAAAGTGTTGGGCAACGACTCCTACTACCTGATCGACGCTCAGAAGCCCCGAGCACGCAAGAGGGACGACTCCGGCAAAGAGACGGAGCGACCATGGAACGCAAATCTCCTCAGAAGATTTTACAGTTAAATGCAGTATGTACCATGCTACCTTTTGTATTAAAGTACCAAGACTTCGGGCCCCCCGAGAAGAGATCGGGGATTGCCCTCTTTTATCTATATGATAAGAATTATGCCTACAAGTATGTTGCTTTTTGTCATGCCGCTTGGCACCGGTTTCGACTAGTCGGCCCGGGGACTTGCCGCCTTGCACTATGAAATGCTTCCTACAGTTGGACAAGTAATGTGTGGCACCTAAGCCATCTCCTGTCAGAAGCCGCAGCTCGCATAGCGACTGACTGGTGGGCAGGAGTAGGGTAGAATGGGCGTCCACATGAAAAATGGCTAAGGACTCAAAGCATAAACATAGCTTAAGTCGGCTTCCAGCTTTTTTCCGCAAGCCGACTCTTGAGCAGTCGGTTCGCCGCCTTCTATTCAACTTGCTAGAAAACTCTAAAAACGGCTAAGTACTTGCCTTCCCAAAGTAGCCAAGTACTTGATCCAGCGGCAGTCCGCAGAGCGGCTGCCCGACTGGCAAGACGGCAACTGAGGGAAGGCGGCAAAGGAAAAAAAAGCCAAAGGAGCAATAAGCAAGAAGAGATAGGATTCGGATAAATATTTACATAACAGAGGCCCTTGGCCGAATCTTCAAACAGAAGTTCAAAATACACCCCACGGGTGAAATTGCGCGAATTAACAAAGTTTTTCAAAGACTATTAAGCAGACAAGACAAAGATAAAGCGGCCGCCTAGGAGGCGGCAGACGGGTTCGGAGGATCGGAGGAGACGACAGTGTCAGGTGTTGGGGCGGCCGGCTGGTCGGTCTCGGCTTGGTCACCTCCGGCGGCAGCCGACTCGGACAGGCGCGACTCGTTGTTGGAGGCGCGATCGAGCTGGGGCTAGCCATCCGCCCCGTCTTCTGGCGCCTCCGTCCCCCACCTCGCCTTCCTCCTCGGCGCTGGAGCCGATCACCTCCGCCGAGTCCTCGCAATAGTCGGGGTTCATCCTGAACCACTCTGACGGCGCCTCCTCGCCGTTTTCAGCTCACTCGGGGACGAAGACGCTGGTGTCGGTGTACTCGGCGATCGCCGCCGCGCGCTTGACAAGGGCGTCTTCCGCAGCCTCCAGCTTCGGCTGGGCCTCCGATCGGAGTGTGGCTAGCCGGTCTAGGTCCAGCCCCGGATACCACACCTTGACGAACTCCAAGGCCCGGCACGCTCTAGCCCGGGCCGAGGAACCCTTCCAGGCCTCAAGACGGCCAGCCGCGACCTCCAGCCAGTCGGCAGTCCGACTGGGAGTGCACGGGGCCTGCATATCCGGCCACAAGACGGCAATCGCCTGAGGGCCGACATGCTGAAGCCGACGCAGCATCCGGTGGGCCGGCCGCAGGCGAGCCTCAATGCTCAGGATCTGCTCGTCAAGGGTTCGGGGGCATCGGCGGCGATTTCCGTGCCATCCGCCCTCCGCCCCTCGCGATCAGCCTCGATGGCTTGATTCGCGGCCTGCGAGTGGCCTGGGAAGAAGTCTACCGAGACATAATAATGAAGAACAAGTCAAATAAACAAGGAGTCAGCTTGACCTATAGTCGGCGACTCGAAGAAGAAAAAGAAGGAAACCCACCGCCAACAAGAACCTCGATCTCATGGAAGCCGGAGGTCAGCAGCGCCTCCTTGTCGGTCCAAGAGGAGCAGTCGGCCCGAATCTCGGGGACTACAGCCCGCGGGTGCGCCAGCGCGCCCCCGCGGAAAGAAAGAGGACTCACTCCGACTCTTTGACAAGTCGGCAGTCCGCTTGCCTAGCTCCTCGACGTTGCGGTTGAAGGCGGTTGCACGAATATTATGATAATCCTATGGCAAACATGTCAGACAGACGATTAGTACTTGGAACTCACCGATTAGAGTTCCAAGCCACCTGCTCAGCAGCCGACTCGGAACTCGGGTACTACACCCAGCGAGTGCACTGGCGCGCCCCCACAGAAAATGAAAAAGAGGAAAAAACAAATAAAACAAGAAGGAGGAGACGTACTCGGATGGCTATCCGCAGCGCCAGATGCGCCTTGGTGCAGTTCTGGATGGTGTCGCCGTCAGCTCGGAGCTTGGCCTGGACGTCTAGAAGCACCTGGTTCAACCGGGCCGTCCCGCCTCCCCGCACCCACCCAGTGGGCGTGGCTCTCGTCGCCTCGACGTCTGGGATCGTGGAGCTCGCGACGCCAATATCCAGAGGGCGCGGCGCTGAAGTCGCCTTTGCGAGACGGCGGCGCGTCGGCGTCCCGATTTGAAGAAGCAGGCCCGCCTCGACCTCATCTTCAGTCGGCGGCACCGGCGGGCCCGCCGGCTGCTCACCTTGCGTGGCTCCGGCTGGCGGCTGCGGCAGCACCACCACGTCCAACATGGCGGTGTCGCCGCTTTCCCTCTCCATGACCAGGTTCTCGCCGCCGACTCCCCCAGTCTGCCCCGTGAACCCCGGCTGCGGTGGCGCAGAGTTCAGTGGGGTGACGAGCACCGCCGATTGGCGGTGCACGGCTTCCTCAGCCTGCCGCCTTGCCGCGACAGCGGCCTCGGCCTCTTCCAGTTTCTTCTTGGCGGAGGCCTCCGCCTTCTCCAGGCGCGCGGCCTCCTCCTCCTCGCGGTTCTCTTGCGCGTTCGGCTCCGTCGCCTCCCGGAGGTCGGCGGCGGGGTCGACCCGCCGAGTGGTGGTGGACGTCTCCGCCGACCCCATGATGGAGGCGGCGGCGACCCTCTCAAGAGTGAGGGGAGCCCTGAAGCAAGGGAAGCAAGTAAAGACTCAGACGAAAGCTACAAAGGAAAAAATAAAGGCGGAAAGATGGAGTACTCACGCGGAGACCAGCGGCGACTTCTTCACTTCTCTACGGAAGCGGTTGGCCTTCGCGGCCGCCTCGTCCCGTTTGGTCGCCATGGCCGAGCTCTTGGGGTTCTTCGGTCGACTGCCGGACAAGCTCGGCACGGCCCTGCGCTTCTTCACGCCGCCTTGAGCGTCCAGCGCGGCAGAGGAGCTCGCGCCGGGCTGGCCGACTCCTGGTTGGTGGCGGGGGATGACCTCCTCATCATCATCAGGCCAGTCCTCTAGACTGGCCCCGAGCCGCGGGCCGCCTCCTCCCTCGGCATCGTCTTCCAAGGCCTCCGCCCCCAGATCGGGGTCGTCGGTGTTGCTCTTCGCCCGGTCGGCGAGGAACTCGCGGGCCGGCCCTGCGTTGCCTGCTGATGGATGGAGGGCAACTTACTATAGGTGGGGGTTGGCGCGAGAATACGGCTCCTTGTCGAACTCCCAATCCTCCAGGATCTTGCTGTCTGAGAGGTAGTTCACCATATAGGCCACCTCCGCGTGAGGCATGTCCTTGGTGCACAACCAGCTCGGGTCTCGGTGCCCGCTCATTTGGCATATCATATGGGGCCGACCTTGGAGCGGGAGGACTCGGCGCGCCACAAAGGCCAGCATATCCGGGCCGGTCAGGCCCTTCGTCTGCGTCAGCACTCGGAGTCGCGTGATGGCGCCGGCTCCTGCAGGCGTCAGCGACTTGGCCCGGTATGACCAGTTGGGAAGCCTCCCAGCCGGCGGCCCGGCTACGAAAGCCGGCAGATTGACCCAATCGCCCTCCGCGAAGATGCTCTTCACCTAGAAGTACGATCGCTGCCACATCTTCACCGACTTTATCAGCTTGATGGTGGGGAAGGGATTGTCGGCCCCGACCTCCGCACGGGGATGAACGCGCCGCACTGAGCCGGCACGCGTGCGGCCTGGGTGCCGAGCTTGCAGTGGAAGAACTCCCCCCAAAGCTCGATGGTGGGGATGACTCCGAGGAAGCCTTCGCACAGGGCGACGAAGGCAGACAGCAGCACCACCGTATTGGGCGTGAGGTGGTGCGGCTAGAGGCAGTAGAACTCGAGGAAGGCGCGTAAGAAGCTGCTCGCCGGCAGGCCTAGGCCGCGCAGGCACTGCAAGCAGAAGATGACCCGGTCGCCCTCCTGCGGCGCCGGCGAGATCTCCCCCTTTGGCGCGAGAAGAACCGGCACGTAATCTTTGCCGGGGAGCCGACGCGTTTTGCGGAGGAAATCGATGTGGTCGTCATGAACCTCCGAGCCATCCCAGGTGCCGGAATGCACCAAATGGGGTGCGGCAGCGGAGGAAGAACTCATTGTGGGCGGTCGTCGCAGCGCTCGACGAGCTTCCAGGCGCGATGGTGCGAGGTAGAAGAAGAGGAGCGAGGAGTAGCGTGGAGGAGGGGCGAGCGTGCTCTGCCGCTCCCCCCTTCTCCCCCCTACTTATAGCCTCATGGGCTGTGAAGCCGAGGGGGCGGTTGTGGGATTTACTGCGCCACGACCCCACTCCCCCCCATGTTTATCGCACGGAGTGAACGCCAACCGCCCTCCACGGCCGCAACGGATCCGCTCGCGCGCCGAGGCACAGTAGTGGCGGGCCCTGCCCGAAGACCTGTCCTGTCACGCGCGTGGGCAGGCAGACTAGCCTGGCCGCGCGCTGCCAGGCTCGAATCGGGCGGCGGCCTGGAAGCTTAGCCAGCACACTACTTGGTTCCCGCCGGGGCGTTTGAAATATGGGAGAGTCAGGGTTGGGCGAGTCTGACTCCTTCTAGTCGGCCCGGCGGAAGTCAGACAAGATCCGAGTCTCGGGCTCCCGGAGAGAGAAACTGCTGAGGCTCCTTGGCTGATCATCCGCGGCGCCTCACCAGCTTCGGGGACTACTGTCGGAGTAAGTGGCCACGGGTAGGCTAACCCTAAGCCCAGAACCTTTCAAGACATCGGGGCAGGCTGCGCCCCTCTAGAAGCCGGCCGGAAGCACGGCCGACTCCCCCTCGCAGCTGAGTCCTGAGGGCGAGTTCAAGACACGCCGACTCCAGTCTGGCGGCTTCCAGAGAAGCCGACCACCAGGAGTCGGCCCACGGCACCAACGAATACCCGAGCCCTCATCAAGAGGGACGAGATAGGGAGTGGTTACAGTAAAGCCCACTCCCTCCTCTTTCCAGGGGCAGGTATGGCCACAGTGCGCCGTACCCACAGAGATCTCCGTCCAGCGCGGCACTGTCGGCATGCCGGCCCTGACATCAGCACCCGTAGGCAAAGTCCTACGCCCATGACGGCCTGTCTATACGGCCCTGGGACGATGGGTCCCACCGGTCAGCAAGGATCCAGAAGACGACGAGAGCACCACCAGTCGGACCCGTTGGGAGTCGGCCTCCAGGAGTCGGCTCGCCCCTCCCACGGGTCCCACGCGCCATTAACTAGACGAGACGGGAAGTGGCTACAGTAATCGCCCGCCAGGCGGCGGAGCTGCAGCCACGACCCCATGACCAAGCCTGCGTCATTAGAGGCACGACTATAGTAATCGGCAGCCGGCAAGACCTGCCCGCGGCGGACGCGGCCTGTCAGCTCCGTACCGGACCAGTCAGCGGGCCCCGGCAGTCAGCTGAGAAGATGGCGGCCCAAGAGACTGACGGCTGGGCCCTGCGCCCAGCCGGATTACCGTTGTACCCCTAGGGGTAGGCCTATATAAACCCCCCGGGGCACCCATGCAAAGGGTTCGAAACCAGTAGCATTACACCAGATCATGTAGGAAGGAGAGAGCTAGCCTTGCCTTCTCCTACCTCCAGGAAACAGCTCGAGGAGCAACCTTGTATTCACTTTGCCATAGTGACCATGCGGAGACCCCGCAGAGCAGCAGTAGGGGTGTTATCTCCACGGAGAGCCCTGAAGCTGGGTAAGATTCGCTGGCGTACATGTCTACGCCTCATCCCGCTTCCAGGCACCGACAACGTTCTACTCGCTCCCACCATGATAAGCCATCCTTTGGCATATGTCGCACCCAACCCCCGACAGCCTTTTCTCTCATAATATGCAAGGTATACACAAACACGTAGAATTTCGGCAGCTGGAAATCTTGACCTAAAAAAGCTACGTCAGGCTACCTATTCTGCACAACACCAAAGGAGTTGAAACTTCACGGAGATTTTTTTATGGAATATATAAGAATTATTGGAGCAAATAACTACCATAGGGGGCCCACCAGGTGGGCACAACCCACCTGGGCGCACCAGGGCCCCCAGGCGCGCCCTGGTGGGTTGTGCCCTCCTCGGCCCACCTCCGGTGCCCATCTTCTAGAATATAGGTCATTTTGACCTAGAAAAAAAATAAGGGGAGGACTTTTGGGACTGAGCGCCGCCGCCTCGAGGCGGAACTTGATCAGGAACACTTTTGCCCTCCAGCGGAGCGATTCCGATGGGGGAACTTCCCTCCCGGAGGTGGAAATCATCATCATCATCATCACCAACAACTCTCACATCTTACGGAGGGCAATCTCCATCAACATCTTCAACAACACCATCTCATCTCAAACCCTAGTTCATCTCTTGTGTTCAATTTTGTTACCGGAACTATAGATTGGTGCTTGTGGGTGACTAGTAGTGTTGATTATATCTTGTAGTTGATTACTATATGGTTTATTTGGTGAAATATTATATGTTCAGATCCAATATGCTATTTAATACTCCTCTGATCATGAGCTTGTTTATCAATTGTGAGTAGTTACTTTTGTTCTTGAGGTCACGAGAGAAATCATGTTGCAAGTAATCATGTGAACTTGATATGTGTTCGATATTTTGATAGTTTGTATGTTGTGATTCCCTTAGTGGTGTCATGTGAACGTCAACTACATGAAACTTCACCACATTTGAGCCTAAGGGAATGCATTGTGGAGTAGCAATTAGATGATGGGTTGCGAGAGTGACAGAAGCTTAAACCCCAGTTTATGCGCTATTCCGTAAGGGACCGATTGGATCCAAAAGTTTAATGCTATGGTTAGAATTTATTCTTAATACTTTTCTCGTAGTTGCGGATGCTTGCGGGTTAATCATAAGTAGGAGGTTTGTTCAAGTAATAACAACACCTAAGCACCGGTCACCCACATATCAAATTATCAAAGTAGCGAACACAAATCGAACCAACATGATGAAAGTGACTAGACGAAATTCCCGTGTACCCTCAAGAATGTTTTGCTTATCATAAGAGACCGTTTTGGCCTATCCTTTGCCTCAAAAGGATTGGGCTACCTTTCTGCACTTTCGTTACTACTACTGTTACTCGCTCGTTACAAATTATCTTACTATCAAACTACTCTGCTACTTACAATTTCAGCACTTGCAGACATTACCTTACTGAAAACTACTTGTGAGTTCCTTGTGCTCCTCGTTGGGTTCGACACTCTTACTTATCGAAAAGAGCTACAATTGATACCCTATACTTGTGGGTCATCAACGCTATTTTCTGGCGTAGTCGCCGAGGAGTGAAGCGCCTTTGGTAAGTGGAATTTGGTAAGGAAACATTTATAGTGTGCTAAAATTTATTGTCACTTGTTACTGTGCAAAACAATCTTTTTCGGGGCATCTTCACCTCGTACGGAAACACAATTAGTTACCCGTCAACCTACTGCACCTACTGAAAATATTGAATATGAAATTCCTTTGGGTATGATAGAACAACTGCTAGCTAATCCTTATGCAGGAGATGGAACCGAACATCATGATATGCACTTGATATATGTAGAACAAATTTGTGGATTATTCAAGCTTGCAGGTTTGCCCAGAGATCAAGTTATGAGAAAGGTTTTCCCCTTATGTTTGAGGGGAAAAGCATTGGAATGGTATAGGCTATGCGATGATATTGGATCTTGGAATTGGAATTGATTGAAATTGGAGATCCACCAAAAAATTTATCCTATGCATCTAGTTCATCGTGATAAGAATTATATATATTATTTTTGGCCTCATGAAGGAGAAAGTATCGCTCTAGCTTGGGGGAGGCTTAAGTCAATGTTATATTCATGCCCCAATCATGAGCTCTCCAGAGAAATTATTATCCATAATTTTTATGCTCGGCTTTGTCATAATGATCAAACCATGCTTGATACTTCTTATGCTGGTTCTTTTGTGAAGAAGACTATTGAATTCCGGTGGGATCTTTTGGAAAGAATTAAACGCAACTCTGAAGATTGGGAACTCGACAAAGGTAAAGAGTCAGGTATTAAAATTAAATATGATTGTTTTAAATCATTTATGGATACCGATGATTTTCAAAAGTTTAGCACTATATATATGGACTTGACTCTGAGATAGTAACCTCCTTTTGTGAATCATTTGCTATTCATGTGGAACTCCCTAAGGAGAAGTGGTTTAAATATCACCCACCTATTAAATAAGAAATTATAGAACCAGTGCCAATTAAAGAAGAAACTATACTTTATAATGTTGATCCAGTTGTTCCTTCTACTTATATTGAGAAACCACCTTTCCCTGATAGGATAAAGGAACATGCTAAAGTTTCAACTCTGGTTAACAAAATCTATATTAGAACACCTAAACCTGATGAACAAATAAAAATAGAACCTAGCATTGCTATGGTTAAATATCTCTTAGAAGAAGATATAGATGGGCATGTTATTTACTTTTGTGAAGAAGCTGCTAGAATTGCCAAACCTGATAAAAATGATAAGTATAGACCTGTTGTTGGCATGCCTCTCATCTCAGTTAAAATAGGAGATCACTGTTATCATGGTTTATGTGACATAGGTGCTAGTGTGAGTGCTATACCTTACACTTTATATCAAGAAATTATGAATGACATAGCACCTGCAGAGATAGAAGACATAGATGTTACTATTAAATTTGCTAATAGAGACACCATATCACCAATTGGGATTGTTAGAGATGTTGAAGTCTTGTGTGGGAAAATAATATACCTTACTGATTTTCTTGTTCTTGGTTCCCCACAAGATGACTTTTGTCCCATTATCTTTGGTAGACCTTTCTTGAACACCGTTAATGCTAAGATAGATTGTAAGAAACTAACGATCGGTGTTAGTTTTGGTGATGAGTATCATGAGTTTAACTTTTCCAAGTTTAGTAGAAAGCTTCATGAATAAGAATTGCCTAGTAAGGATGAATTAATTGGTCTTGCTTCTATTGCTGTTCCACCTACTGATCCTTTAGAACAATATCTGCTAGACCATGAAAATGATTTACATATGCATGAAAGAAATGAAATAGATACAATTTTCTTTGGACAACGTCCTTTGCTTAAACACAACTTGCCTATTAAAACTCTAGGAGGTCCTCCTCCACCTAAAGGTGAACCTGTGTTTGAATTGTGTTCTTAAGTCACATATCTGCTAGACCACGAAAATCTTAAAACTTCTAGAAGCAGGTATAATGTATCCTATAGCTGATAGTAGATGGGTAAGTCCTGTTCATTGTGTTTCTAAGAAAGGAGGTATTACTGTTGTTCCTAATGATAATAACTTATTCCACAAAGAATTGTTATAGGCTATAGAATGGTAATTTATTTTAGAAAATTAAACAAAGCAACTAGAAAAGATCATTACCCTTTGCCTTTTATTGATCAAATGCTTGAAAGATTATCTAAGCACACACACTTTTGTTTCCTTGATGGATATTCTAGTTTTTCACAAATACATGTTTCTCAACCTGATCAAGAAAAGACCACTTTTACTTCTCCCTTTGGAACCTATGCTTATAGACATATGACTTTTGGTTTATGTAATGCACCTGCTACCTTTTAAAGATGTATGAGTGTTATATTCTTTGCTTTTGTGAAAAGATTGTTGAGGTTTTCAAGGATGACTTTTATGTTTATGGGAAGTCTTTTGATGATTGTTTAAGCAATCTTGATCAAGTTTTGCAGAGATGTGAACAAAGAAATCTTGTCTTGAATTGGGAGAAGTGCCACTTTATGGTTAATGAGGGCATTGTCTTGGGTCATAAAATTTCTGAAAGAGGTATTGAAGTGGACCAAGCTAAGGTTGATGCAATTGAGAAAATGCCATGTCCTAAAGATATAAAAGGTATTCGTACTTTCCTAGGTCATGTTGGTTTATGTAGGAGATTTATCAAAGACGTTTCTAAAATTTCTAGGCCTCTCACTAGACTCTTGCAAAAGGATATTCCCTTTGATTTTGATGATGATTGTTTAGAAGCCTTTTGAAACACTCAAGAAAGCCTTAATTTTTGCACCTATTGTTTAACCACCTGATTGGAACTTGCCTTTTGAAATTATGTGTGATGCTAGTGATTATGCTGTTGGTGTTGTTCTAGGACAAAGAGTTGACAATAAACTTAATGTTAATCATTATGCTAGTAAAACTCTAGACAGTGCTCAAAGAAATTATGCTACTACTGAAAAAGAATTCTTAGCAGTGGTGTTTGCTTGTGATAAATTTAGACCTTATATTGTTGATTCAAAAGTAAATGTTCACACAGACCATGCTGTCGGATTTTGGGTTCCGGCAGAACCCTTGAGGTTCGAACACTGGGGTGTGCACGAAGATCTCTCCTCCCACTAGCACTCGCCCTCACCGCAATCTCAAGGGTCAACGCGTCAAACTCACTAGACAAGAGACACAAGGTTTATACTGGTTCAGGCCACCGAGGTGGTGTAATACCCTACTCTAGTGTGGTGTGGTGGATTGCCTCTTGGGCTGAGGATGAACAGTTACAAAGGGAAGAACAGCCTCCTGAGGAGAGGTGCTCTTGTGCTTGGTGAGCTTGTGTGTATGAGGATGATCTGAATGACCCCCCGGTCCTCGATCCCCTCTTGATACTGTGGTGGCTAGTCCTATTTATAGAGGCCCTGATCCTCTCCCCAAATGTTTGGCGGGAAGGGATTCCACAACGGCCAAATTCGAAGGGAGACAACTAGTACAAGTTATCCTAACTAAAGGTGGTCTTCGTCTGCCAAAGGCTCTGGTGGTGACGCCGTCTTGGGCTCCATGGTGACCTCCATCCTGCCGTCCTGCTGGTCTTGGTCTTATTGCACCGATATGGAAACCTTTGCCTGATGCCTTGGGACTCCTCGCCTGCGCTTGCCTCTTTAGCACCAAAGAGGAAACAAGGACGCTGCGTGCGCTGGCGGCCGCCTGGCCCAGGTCGTCATGGCTTGCGTCACAGGAACCTCGCGAGGTGCCCCTTGCCTTGATCTCTCCGGCCCCGCGAGCCAGCCTGCTGAGGCCACCCCCGAGGAGGTCTTGCGCCGTCCGCCTCGCGAGGCTTGGCCCCTCGCGAGGGTCTTGAGTGTTTGCTGGTGAAGATAGGTCGTACGGGGCCGCTGGTGGAGCCATGCCGTGGGCCGCAGGTAGGCAAGTCTGGGGACCCCCATTCCCAGGACGCCGACAGTAGCCCCCGGGCCCAAGGCGCGCTCGGACTTGGCTCCGAGGCAAAGCCAAGGGGCAAGTGCGGAGCGCCGCGGGCCCCAACAGCCTGCGACCTTGGTTGACGCGTGGCGATTGGTTGGATGTGGGCGACTCCGCTTCCCCACGCCGCCTCGGCAAGTGCCCGACTTGACGAGTCCCTGCTGCATGCAGAGAAAAAATCATCATTACCTGTGATCGTGGGGATCGCCGGTTGGCCTTCTCCCGCTATAAATGAGGAGGGAGCGGAACCCCGTCGCTCATATCTTCCTACTCCGCTCGCTTCTTCTCCCTTGCTTCATTGCTAGTAGCGACACCCATGGCGCCCGCGAAGAGGTTCTCGGCCGCAGAGAAGGGGAAGGCCCGCCAGGAGGGGCCCGACTAACCGCCGCCCAAGAGGGGGTGCGGCCGCCCCCGCAAGCACACTGCGACCCCCGCCGTGGCCCCTCGCGGCCACGGCGGCGCCTCTTCGCATGGTGGGAGTCGTCCAGGTCGTGGCAGCCCCGTCGATGAAGGGAGGCACGCCATGGTCACACGGCCTCCCCGGCCGTGCTTCCACTCGGCGAAGGTACTGCCGGAGTTCGTCGTGTGGTCGGAGAACCCGGCTGGCACCTGGCTTCAGCTCCCATGCTTCTTCACCGGTGAGCTGCCGGCCAAGGGCCCAGGCGGGCTTTGGCTGCAGGCTGACGGCTGTTGCAGCAAGGCTTCGTGGGTCGCGGTGGAGGTCTCCGTCATGGGCAACGCAGCCTTGGCCCGCGGCTGACAGACATTTGCGCGCGCGCGACCTGGGAAGGCGGTGCACCCTCCACTTCAAGTATGACGGCAACGCGACCCTCTATGTGAGGGTATTCGGAGAAGACGGCCGCCGCGTCGGGTGCTGCCCCGAGGACAACGATGACGGTGAGGTGCTCGGCCTTGGTGACGGTTGTGACGAGGGTGAGGATGGTCTTGCCCTCGGCGTTGGCCGCTGCTCGTCCAGCTACGACGACTCTTCTTCTGGCGATAGCTCCAGCAGCGGCGACTACGACCAGCCGCCACGCCGCCGCGCCTGTTTCGAGGGTGGCAGCGGGTCGTCTCGTCGCCGTGCCCCAGTGAAGTGCGAGGAGGGGTCTGGCTGCGCCCGGGAGAGCGCCATGGGACCATCCTCACGAACTGCTGCGGGAGCGCGTGCCACTTTTGCTTCGTTCTTCCTTTTCTTCCTGCATTAAGAGAGAGACAAGTATGGGGCCCGCAGGGGCATGCAATGAACCATGATTTCCAAGTTGCTACGCCATGTTTATTGTTCCTGTGTCGTGTTCCAGCATCGATGTTTTATGTAGGCGCGTAGAAATAACTTAGCTTGACGCGCTCGAAGTAGTTTCCGCTTCGTGAGGCGCGCATTTTCTGGTACCTGGCGTGGCCTCCTTGGCTTGGGAGGCGTCTAGGAACTGCAAAAAATCATCAGGAAACTCTTATTCTTCCGAGCCTTGGTCGCAGGCGCAGCTGGCCATGACCCAACGCTTCGCATCGCGGTACCCAAGTGGCATGGATTGAAAGAGATGTGCCAGCTTTCAAGCTCGAGCGAGGGTGCCTCGCGAAGAACAGGAAAGACGCTCACGAGGGCACTTGTCCAGCCCCCTCGCGAGGCATGCGAGGGAGAGTACGGGTCAAAACAAGGAAGCGAGGGTAAAAACGGAGGCAAAAGGAGATGGAACCAAGCCGGCAAGGAACACCAGAAAGCAAATTTTCATTAAAGAGGGGCATGCCAACTATGGAAAGCAAATGAAAAGCCGCGTCCAGCACCTAGTCTAGTCTTCTCACCAGCACGGAGCTAAGTGCTGCCACTAGGATGTGGGAGGGAGCCCCTGAGGCCCGAGGACGGCACTCCGGAGACTACAGGGCATGTATAACCCCACTCATTATTACACGAGAGTGTCACGAGCGGAGACCTTCACAGGAACTGGGCCTTGCTTCACAGGCGCCGGGCCTTGCTTCATGGGTAGAACTTTCGGAGGTGCTGGATGTTCCTGCGTCTCCAGGCGCACGACGCCAGGCCTGGAGACGTGGGTGACCCTAAACAGGCCCTCCCACATGTGCGAGAGCTTGTGCAGCTCTTCCCTGGAGAGCACCCACCTTAGGACGAGCTCGCCCACCTCGAGCGTTTTGGAGCGGATGCTGCAGCCGTGATACCGCCGCAGCGCCTGCTGATATCTTGCTGCTCGAAGCGTGGCTTCGCGACGACATTCCTTCCCCAGCACAAGGTCCATCCCCCGCATGGCGTCCTGCTGCGTCTCATCAAATGCCAGGACCTGCGTGGAGAAATGCCTAACCTCGTGTGGGAGAACCGCTTCTGCTCCATAGACGAGGAAGAACGGGGTCTCGCCCGTTGGCTTGGTGGCAGTGGTGCGGATGGACCACAACACAGACTGGAGCTCGTCATGCCAGCCCCTGCCGTAGGCCTTGAGTTTCTACTTGAAGGTCCTGGTCTTGAGGCCTCCCAGGACCTCTGCCTTGGTGTGTTTGTCTTGACCGTTGCTCCTAGGGTGTGCCACCGAAGCATAGCAGATCTGCGTACCAAGGTTAGCACAATATGTCTTGAAGAGATTACTAGTGAACTGTGAGCTGTTGTCGGTGATGATGCGATTAGGGACCCCGAATCGGCTTACGAGACCCTTGATGAACTTGACCGCAGACTCGGCCGGGATGGTGCGGACAACTTCTACCTCCGTCCATTTGGTGAATTTGTGGATGGCGACGTAGAGGTAGCGGCAGCCCCCAAGCGCTCGAGGGAACGAGCCCAAGATATCCAGCGCCTAGACTACGAATGGCCACAAGAGCGGGATGGTCTAGAGGCCTTGAGCCGGCTGATGGATCTGCTTTGCGTGGAATTGGCAGGCCTCGCAGGACTTCACCAGCTCGGTTGCGTCATTGAGCGTCGTAGGCTAGTAGAACCTGCTGCGGAATGCCTTGCCGACGAGGGTTCGTGACAACGAGTGGTGCCCGCAGTCTCCGCCGTGTATGTCGGCTAGCAACTCTTTCCCCTGTTCCCTGGAGAAACAAGCAGGGAAACGTCATTCGACCGCTTCCTATATAACTCACCGTCCTGGATGCAGTACGCCGTGGCCTGTCGGGCCACGCGCTCCGCGTCCTCCTCTTTCTCCGGCAGCGTCCCTTGCGTCAGGTATTCCTTGAACTCCTTGGTCCAGCACCCCTCCTAAGGCTTGAGCGCCAAGAGTAGGCGCGCTCCAGAGGTCGGGCCGCAGGCCGGGGCTCCCGAAGCAGGCGGCTGGGGGAGCTCCTCCCGAGGAGGTGCCAGCCTTGAAAGTGGAGGTGTTGCTGACGGCTTGAAGAGCCGCTCCTCGAATACGTCAGGCTCTTCGGGTAGTCACTTGGATGCTCTCTTGGCGATGTCGTCGGCCTCCTTGTTGGTGCCACGGGGCACGTGCTGCAATTATATGCCCAAGAACTGCTTTTCCATCTTGCGTACCTCCGCGAGGTATGCCTCCATGTGCTTGTCCCTCGGCTCATACACCTTGTTGGAGAAGTTGATGAGAGGCTGCGGGTCACCCCTGATGGTGAGGCGCTTCACCCCCAGGGCCACTGCAGCCTGAGGCCTTCATACTCCTCTATGTTGTTGGAGACCTTCTCGTCCTGCTGGAAGCAAAGCTGCATGGAGTAGTAGAGCTTGTCCTGAGTGGGCGAGATGAGCACTGCTCTAGCCCCCGCGCCCTGGCGCGCAAATGCGCCATCGAAATACATAACCCAGCCATCTGGCGCTTCACTTCACGGCAAGAGGGATCGATCCTCGCCTGCTTCATGCTCCGGGGCGTCTGTCCATTCTACCATGAAGTCGGCGAGCGCGGCTCCCTTGATGACCCTGGTTGTGCTAAACTCAAGCTGGAATGCCTGTAGCTCGATATTTCACTTGGCGACTCTTCCAGCAGCATTGGGGCTCCTGAGTACCCTCTCCAGTGGGTAGGCCGAGACGACCTTGATTGGGTGACCTTGAAAGTAGTGTTGTAGCTTGCGCGAGGCCACCAAGAGCATGATCAAGAGCTTCTGAGGCATGGGGTACCGTGCCCTTGCATCCCGTGGTACCATGATGATGAAATACACTGGGTGCTCGACGAGGGCGAGCGCGTCGTCGGGGCCTACGTCTGTCGGAGGTTGAGGCGCCTCCTGAGGAGACGGAACCACCGGAGCCTGGTCGCTCATTGGGGCCTCTGCAGGCCTAAGGCACCATCTTGCTGAGCCTGGTCATCCATTGCCGCTGCTGCAGCTCTTGCGGTGCCCTCCGGGTTTTGTATCGCCCCGGCTGGGGGCGCGGCTCGGCGCGATGCATCCTTGGCCTGGCACTCTTCCCGGAGCGCCACCAGAGCTGCGCTGGTGGAGTAAGGAGTGGCGGCAAGGTAAAGCACCAGGGGCTCAGAGGGTGGGGCGCCACCATCACCGGAGGGCTGGTCAGGTATCTCTTGAGGTCTTGAAACACTTGGTTAGCCTGCGGGGTCCACTCAAACGGGCCCTTCTTCTTCATCAGCTTGAAGAATGGTAGGGCGTGCTCTCCCAGCTTGGAGATGAAGCGCCCCAGCGAAGTCACATAGCCGGCAAGCTTCTGTGTCTCCTTGAGGGTTTGTGGTGGGCTCATGTCTTCGATCGCCTTGACCTTCTCTGGGGTGGCCTCGATCCCCCTGTGGGACAAGAGGAAGCCTAGCAACTAGCCGGAGGGGACACCAAATACGCACTTCTCCGGGTTGAGCCGCAAGTCCACGTGGCGCAGGCTCGCGAAGGTTTCTTCTAGGTCTTGAATCAATGTCCCCGCCTCCCGAGACTTTACTGTAATGTCGTCGACGTAGGCTTCAACGTCCCCCCCGAGCTGCTGACCCAGGGCGATGTGCATCAGCCGTTGGAAGGCCGCGCCTGCGTTGCGCAACCCGAACGGCATGCAAGTGTAGAAGTACACCCCGCACGGGGTCAGGAAGGACGTCTTCTCCACATCCTCTACCGCCATCTTGATCTGGTGATAGCCTAAAAACGCATCCAGGAAACATAGCAGGTCGCACTCGGCGGTGGAGTCAACGATCTGGTCGATGCGTGGAAGCGGGAACGGATCTTGGGGACAAGATTTGTTGAGGTTGGTGAAGTCGACACACATGCGCTCCTTCCCGCCTTTCTTTGGCACAACGGCGGGGTTCACCAGCCACTCGGGGTATCGAACCTTGCGAATGACACCTGCTGCCTCCAGCTTGCGGTTTTCCTGGACGATAAAGGACTGCTTCTCCATGGACTATTTCCGCGCCTTCTGCTTCACATGGCGCACATTGGGGCACACCCTCAAGTGATGCTCGATCACCCCTCTTGGGACCCCTACCAGTTGTTTGGGCTCCCAGGCGAATACTACCTTGTTTGCGTGCAAGAACTTCACCAATGCCTGCTCTTGATCCGGGTCGAGGTTAGCACCTATGGTGAAAGTGGGTCCAGAGGACCCATCTTCCTTGACCGACACCTGCTTGGTTTCTGCCCGATCTTGAGTGAACAATTGCTTCTTCTTGGCTGGTGTGGCCTCCTTAACCCTGGAGATGACCTTGCTGGCCGGTCACGCTGCCGCGACGGTTTTGAGGGCAAGCTTGAGCGCTACAAGAGCTTCCTTGGTATCTCCAACTACGGTGAGGATGTCCTTGCTCCCGGGCATCTTCATGAGGTTGTTGGCCGGATGGGTTGCTGCCATAAACTAAGCTAGAGCCGGGTACCCGAGGATGGCGTCGTACAGGAGGCCAATACGGGCGATGACGAAGTCGATCAGCTCGGTGCGATAGTTGTCGCGGGTGCCAAAGGTCACGGGAAGACGGATCTGCCCCAGGGGACTGGAGGAGCCACCGCCGACCCTATCGGGGATATAACTATTTGTGTAAGCCACCCAGGAGGGGCCAGGTTACGCAAAGAGAGGCTCATCAGAAGCCCAAGACCAAGGCATGAAGATGGCGGTTCATTAAAGGGCTTAAAGGCCCACCGATGGCTTGAAGCCCGTAAAGATAAACCGCCATGATGGCATAACTTGTACTGTAAGGTAGAAGTAACTAGTCGCCGAGCTGGACACTGTTTATATAAGGGGACTCTGTAGGCCGCGGGGCATCAACCCGTGTATATAAGGGGACGACCCGCCAGCGGCTTAGGGCAGAAAACAACTCATCGAGAACCGGACATAGCGTATCTCGCTCCCTGGTCATCGAAACATCGAGCAATACCAACCCAACTAGACGTAGGCCTTCCTTCATCGCAAGGGGCTGAACTAGTATAAACCTCGCGTGTCTTTTGTCCCGATTAACCCCTTTAAGCTTCCTAGTTGCGATGGCTCCACGACTAAGTCCTTGCAAGAGGACATCTGCCATGACAATTCCACGACAGTTGGCACCCACCGTGGGGCCAGCGCACGGTGGATTTGAGTTCTTGAAGGGCAGCTTCGAAGGGCTCAAGGGATACGCAGTCGGCCGGATGACCAAGAGTCGTCGCGGCAAGATCTACATCGACGACGAAGGCTGGGGCCCCGATGCTGGCTCAATTGTGTACGGGTACCGGGTCCCCTTTGGCGGAATTCACGTCTTCATCGGCCAGATTGGTGACTAGGCCGTGAGCCGAACAACTGCACCGACCTCGTTGAGACGGCTCAGCATGCGAGACCCGCTCGAGCTCAACCCGTCATGAAGCGTGCCTTCGTGGGTTGCATCCACGGAGGTGAACTTTCTGAAGGATCTGAAGGTGATGGTGAGCCGGCCGTCCTCTCTGACGGTGATTCATCCGCCGGCTCAACGGATTCGCTGTACCAAGTTCAAGATGGTGCACTTGGGGGCTGTTCCGATGACAGCACTATTCCGGACCCCTCAGAGTCGCCAAACTAGGTAGGAGTATTCATGGCTGGTACTCAACCCAGCCAAAATTCCACGGCCTCAACAGCGATAACATCCGAGTTAGGAGCAGCCGGGGCAGGAGGCCCTGTGCGCTCACCGGCTCAGGTGCTGATGGATCTCATGGATAAATTTACGGCCCTGTTAACCGCTACAGTCATCCCTGCGAACCAATCTGAGCATGAGGCAGAGGTGGCACAGGTTTGTGAGGAGATCGCCAAGGCCAAGGAAACCTTAGTAGCGGAAGATACTAGATTGGCCACAGAGCAGGCGGCTTTGGATGTACGGGCACAACAACTTCAGGCAGAGGCTTTTCAGCTCACGATGAGTCTGAACGCATCTAATGAGGTAATGAGGAGGAGACATCAGAAAACTCTGTCCCGTTTACCTCTGACTTATGATCCTCGGAATCTCTTCGCTACACCCGGAGCTGGCACAAGTAACCCGCCAGGTGCAAATCAGTTTATGACATCCGGAGCAGGGTGCCCGGTTTAGCCTTAGGTGACGGCGCCTCTTCACGGCAATATGGCACCGCCCATTACGTGCCAATACCACCGGGTCACTTCTCCAACCCCATGGAGAATTTAATCGCAGCATCAGCGCGTTTGGCGGCTCTCCCAGTGGACGGTGATGATCCGACAGCCGTGGAGACCCGGAGGATCAGAGAACTTGTCCAGACAGCTTTGGCTCAGCAAGAGACTTACTCCTACAGCCGAGACAGGATTCATTCAACTCCACCGCCCTAGTTAGCTCCGCATCGTCAAAACCGGAGCCCGAGTTACAGCAGACACATGGAGTCAGAGGCCCTGTCAAGCAACACTCAGCACCGGAACCAGCCTGGCGGGTATAACCCGGTTTAGGATCGGATACGTTAGGAGGACGAGCGGGCGGCTCAGCTAGCGGCCCAACAGGACTTACCGGCTTACCCGACGACTTCCATTGAAGCGGGTGTCGCTACTAGGACCGGAGGTGTTCCTTGTCTGGTGCTGGTCCTACGTAATGTACGTCTGCCCAAGGATTTCAAGGGACCTCGAAAGGTGCCGAATTATACGGCCGATTTATAGCCTGGGGCGTGGATCAAAAGTTATGAGATGGCCATGGAGCTGCTAGAGGTTAGTGACGCAACGATGGCTAAATATTTCACCATGATGTTGGACGGAATGGCCCGTTCTTGGTTAAAGGGCTTGCCACCCAATTCCATTAGTTCATGGGTAGAGCTAAAGGCTCGTTTCATCCAGAACTTCAAAGACACTTGCAAGCAGTCTATGTCGATTGTGGACTTGACAAATTGCAAGCAGGAGGAAGGTGAATCCACGACTCATTGGGTGCGCCGGGTCAAAGATATAATACATTCGTCTGACAAGATGGATGCCTGCTCAGCAGTTCTCATGCTGGAGAAGAATTGTCGCTTTGAGCCTCTGAGACAGAAGCTGTGGCGCCTTAAGCGTGATTGCAATGATATGGGGACGCTGATGGCGGCTTTAGTCAAGTATGCCGATTCTGATAGTACCAAGGATCCTGCGTCTGATGAGGAAAAGACAGGGAAGGGAAAGAGGAACGGTAATGGAAAGGGTCAGCAGCATAACCCGACGAATCAAGGAGGCAATAAGCGTAAGGCGGACGGTAACCCGGAATTTGTGGCCAATGCACAGGGTAACAATCAGAAGCGCAAAGGAAAGCCACCCCCTCGGTTTGGTGGGTCAGGTCCATCTCTTAAACAACTACTCAATGAGCCCTGCCCGAAACACGGCACCCGGGAACGGCCAGCGACTCATTTATGGAAAGATTGCACAATCATTAAGGCTTTCAAGAATTCTAATATGTTTGATGACAATAAGGCCCGGGTGGCGGCTCAGGAGCCGGCGGCTTTCATGGCCCGGGCGGCGGTTCAGGTTCCGGTTTTTAGGGAAGCCAGGGCGGTTATAACCAACAGCAGTCCGGCCAAGGAGGACAGCAGCAGCAGCAGTCGGGTTACCAGAGCCATCCTAAGCAGCTAAGTAGTGGGCAGTATCATGTGTTCACCACCAGTTTGTGCAAACGCGATCAGAAAATTCATAAGAGGGCTGTGAACTCTGTTGAGCCGGCAGTCCCCCGTTACTGAAGGTGGTCGGAACAGCCCATTGTCTGGAGTAGGGAGGATCACCCTCCTCGGGTTGATAATCCGGGTCAACTGGCACTGGTGGTGGCACCGCAGGTCGGTGGTTATAAATTCACTAAGGTACTCATGAATGGAGGTAGCAGCATCAACATCCTCTACTACGAGACCTTTCGGCGCATGGGCTTAACTGACAAGAATTTAAAGACATACAATACCGTGTTCCATGGAGTGGTGCCTGGTAAGTCGGCTTACCCCGTCGGTAAGATTGAGCTGGAGGTGGCCTTTGGAGACGAGCATGATTCTAGGGCTGAGAAGTTAACCTTTGAGGTGGTCAAAATCAAAAGCCAGTATCATGCTTTGTTTGGCCGGCCGGCTTATGCCAAGTTTATGGCGCGGCCGTGTTATGTTTACTTGCAGCTCAAGATGCCGGGTTACAAGGGTACCATCACTGTGCATGGAAGTCGAAAGGTGGCCCTGGAATGCAAAGAAGGTGACGCGGCTTATGCTGAGTCTGTCTGTGCAGCAGAGGAGCTCAAATTTTACCAAGATAACGTTGACCTGGCGGATATGACCTCCCTCAAAAAGCCTACCATGGAACATGACCCGGCCATGAAGTTTAAGTCGGCTGCAGAGACCAAGCTTGTTGATTTTACTCCAGGCGATTCATCTAAGCAATTCAGCATCAGTGCCAACTTGGATCCTAAATAGGAAAGCGCGCTCATCGAGTTCATCCGTGAGAACCGGGACATCTTTGCATGGAAGCCTTCTGACATGCCGGGTGTACCGAGAGGACTCGCTGAGCACACTCTTAATATTGATCTGAAGTATAAGCCGGTCAGGCAGTTTCTGTGGCGATTCAATGAGGAACGACAAAAAGCTATCGGAGAGGAGGTCGCCCGGCTCTTGGTGGCTGGGTTCATTATCGAAGTTTTTCACCCGGAGTGGTTGGCTAACCCAGTGCTCGTACTCAAGAAAAACGGCACCTGGCGGATGTGTGTGGATTACACGGACTTAAATAAGGCTTGTCCAGCTGATCCTTTCGCTCTCCCCCGTATTGATCAAATCATTGATGCTACGGTGGGTTGTGCGCGTTTGAGCTTTTTGGATGCTTATTCTGGTTATCATCAGATCAAGATGGCAGTTAAGGACCAGGAGAAGACGGCTTTCATCACTCCGTTTGGGGCCTTCTGCTATGTGTCTATGCCTTTTGGGCTCAAGAGTGCCCAGGCGACTTATCAGCGGTGTGTATAGAATTGTCTCCACAATCAGATTGGGCGCAATGTTCATGCTTATGTGGATGATATAGTGGTGAAGTCCAGAGAGACGGAAACCTTGATATCTGATCTTAGAGAAACCTTTGATAACCTCCGGGTTTACAAGATGATGCTTAACCCGGAGAAGTGCGTATTTGGTGTACCTGCAGGCAAGCTTTTGGGATTCTTGGTCTCAAACAGGGGCATCGAAGCTAACCCGGAGAAGATCAAGGCAATTACGTCTTTGGCTAAACCGGCCTGTATCAATGATGTTCAGCGATTGGCGGGTCGTGTTGCTGCTTTAAGCCGGTTCATAAGCCGGTTAGGCGAGAAGGCCCTTCCACTGTATCAGATGATGAAGAAAGCAGACACCTTTGTCTGGAGTGATGCTGCTAATGCTGCTTTTGAGGATTTAAAAAGGCAGTTGTCTGAGCCGCCGGTCCTTGCAGCTCCCATTGACAAGGAGCCTTTGCTGTTATATGTGGCTGCTAATTCGCAAGCCGTCAGCGTTGCCATCGTGGTGGAACGCAAGGAGGCTGGTAAGGAGCATCCGGTTCAACGGCTGGTTTATTATGTGAGTGAGGTGCTCATCGATTCGAAGAAAAGGTACCCTCATTGGCATAAGCTGGTTTACGGGGTGTTCATGGCAAGCCGGAAGCTGAAGCAATACTTCCAAGGTCACCCGATCACTGTGGTGAGTTCTGCCCCCTTGGGAGACAGTATCCAGAACAGAGAGGCCACGGGACGAGTCGCCAAGTGGGCTATTGAGCTTGGGCCTCATGGTCTGAAGTATGTGCCACGCACTGTCATTAAGTCTCAAGTCTTGGTGGATTTTATCAATGACTGGACAGAGTTACAGGCACCTGAGGAGAAGCCCGATAACACATATTGGACTATTCACTTTGATGGGTCCAGACAGTTGGAAGGCTCGGGGGCTGGAGTCATATTAACTTCCCCTCGAGGTGACAAATTTTGTTATGTGCTCCGGCTTATGTTTCCTTGCACTAACAATGCAGCTGAGTACGAGGCTTTACTCCATGGTCTCCGGATGGACAAAGAGATGAACTTGAGCCGGGTAAGGTGCTTAGGAGACTCAGACCTTGTGGCTCAACAGGTGTCAGGCAAGTGGGACTCCAAAGATCCCCTTATGGCGGCTTACCGTCGTGAAGTTGACGCTGTGGCTGGGCACTTCAAGGGTTATGCGGTGGAACATATTGATCGAAGGAAGAATGAGGCGGCTGATGCCTTAAGCCGGCTGGGATCTTAGCATAAGCCGGTGCCGCCTAATACTTTTCTTGATATTTTGCATAATCCTTCTGTCAAGTTACCTACAGAAGAAGATCTGGCAGTACCAGACCCGGAGGCACAACTGGTAGCGGCTCTCCACGTTATTCCGGATTGGACAGTACCTTATTTGGCTTATATGACCCGGGGAGAGTTGCCTGAAGACGAGACCTTGGCAAGACAAATCGTCCGGCTGTCCAAGTCCATGACAATTGTTAATGGCGAGTTACATCACTGCAGCGTCACGGGAGCGTTTCAACGATGCGTGTCACCTGCGGAGGGTCAGGAGATACTCCGTGAGATCCATGAAGGCGATTGTGGTCATCATGCCGGCTCAAAATCCTTTGTGGCCAAAGCTTTCCGTCATGGGTTTTATTGGCTGACGGCTCATGCTGATGCAGAAGATCTGGTCAGTAAATGTGATGGATGTCAGAAGTTCTCACGACGAGCCCATGTGCCGGCTCAAGAATTAAGGATGATTCCAATTACTTGGTCGTTCGCAGTCTGGGGGCTTGACATGGTCGGGCCTTTCAAAAGGTCTAAGGATAAAAAGACGCACCTCTTGGTAGCGGCTGACAAGTTTACAAAGTGGGTTGAGGCGGAGCCAGTCAGTAAGTGTGATGCAGCCACGACGGTCCAGTTCATGAAAAAGGTGATTTTTCGCTTTGGTTTTCCACCCAACATCATAACTGATAATGGCACTAACCTTTCCAAAGGAGCTATGGAAGAGTTCTGTCAACGAGAGCATATCCGGCTTGACGTTCCGGCTATGGTTCATCCTCAATCCAATGGTCAAGCAAAACGAGCTAATCAAGAGATCTTGAAGGGTATCAAGCCCCGACTCCTGGTCCCCTTGCAGCGGACGCCGGGTTGTTGGGTGGAGGAATTACCCTCTATACTTTGGAGCATCAATACTACACCTAACAGATCTACGGGTTATACACCTTTCTTTATGGTGTATAGAGCAGAGGCGGTCCTGCCAAGTGACATCCGTCATGACTCGCCCCGTGTGGCGGCTTACGTTGAGTCGGACAACGAAAAAAACTCGTCAAGATGCACTTGATTTGTTGGATGAAGAGCGATACTTGGCAATATCCCGCTTGGCGATTTATCAGCAAGACCTGCGCCGCTACCACAGCCGCCGGGTTAGGTCCAGGACCTTTCAAGAAGGCGACTTAGTGCTCCGACTCATCCAGGATCAATCTGACATGCACAAGCTATCCCCTCCTTGGGAAGGACCTTTTGTGGTCATTAAGAATCTGAACAACGGGTCATATTACCTTATCGATGTTCGAGAGCACAAAGACTCACGTAAGTCGGAGGTGGAGACTCGCCGGCCGTGGAATATCACTCATCTTCGGCCTTACTATACCTGAGCCATCGGCTCTAATGTGTATATATTTATACAATGTATATATTATATAAAGCAATAAAGCAGGACCTCTGTCCTTTTTTCCACCCCAAAAAAGGTTTATGTGTTTTCTTTGTCAGGTGGTGGAGACAACCAAGAGGGAGCGGGTCATATCTGAATCCGGCTTTTCCTTTGGTCCGGCTTATGATCATATCTGAATCTAGCCATCATCACTTGGGGGCTTCCTATTCAAACATAGGTCGTATCCAAACCAAAGAGAACATAGCTGTCGATACCCACTTGATCGGCATACTGCCAAACCCACTTGGGGGCTTCTTGATCATATTTGAATCATAGCTTAACCCCTTTTGGGTCTGACGTGGATCGTATTCGAATCAGCGTCATTAAACAACTCTTATGGTCACTTGGGGGCTTCCTGTTCAAACATAGGTCGTATTCGAACCAAAGAGAACATAGCTGTCGATACCCACTTGATCGGCATCGCCACAGCCACTGGGGGCTATATGATCGCATCCGAATCTTAGCTTAACCCCTTTGGAATGGTTCACTGATCGTATTCGAATCAGAAGCCTTTGAAATTCGTTTATTATTCATCATATTTTATAAATATCAATGTTTGGTTATATTGAGATCCTCTTCAAAATACCACAGAGTGGATCACAACCCTCTGGGTGAATATTGGTTACTCCGGGTTACTAAATACCAGGTGAACCTTTATATATCAATTTTCAGGAGTTAAAATTACCCTCAGAGGTTGGGTCATACAAACCGGAGAAATAACTGCAAGCATCATAGGCATGCCATTGTGATTATGTCTACTAAGTCTAATCATAAATTGTCTTTCCTAAGATTGTTTGGTGTACACTCCGGGTTATCAAAACATTATATGACCCCCAATGCGGTAAGTCGCCAAGGGATTTCTGCTTGTCTTATGTGCAGGGCGATACAAGTAAGATTCTATGAAGGCATAACAGATTAAAACAGCGAGTGCATAATAATGGCGGCTTATGCAAATATCACGCGCCATAAGCATGCGCGAAGGCATAACAAAAGTTGAGTTTTTTCTACTATATTACAAGACTCCCCGAGTCTGAATAGTGAGGCATTGTTGGGCAAGAATGTAAACATAGGACACCAAATGTCTTTACTCCCGTGGCTGGCTTGATGACTCCGGGTTATCCTTCTCCGCCTCTTCGTCTGCTGCTCTGTCCTGGAAGGTCGATGAGGTCCAGTCAATGCCACTCAAGGCTTCAAACTCAGCTTCATCATCTATTAAACCGGTTGGATCGACTTCAGGGGCAAAGGTATGCTTACGAATTGGAGGGATTAGGCTGACATCATCATAATGAGGTGTTGGAATCCTCCGGTTCTCGTTGTCATAACCCGGCTGGTACTTGGTAAGATCAGTGTCGTTTCCAATGAGAGTAGCCACAGGGCGTATGTCTTTTACACAGGCGGTGAAGTCCGCCTCATCAAATAAGGTTCCATCTTCCTTCAGACTCGGGTATCCAAGACTGAGGTCGGCCGGGTCTAGCTCTGGAATCCACGCCTTGGCCCGGCTCAAGGCAGCTATAGCTCCGGCTCTAGCAGATGCCCGTCTTAGTTCTTGGGCCCGCTGAGGCAGCATGGCAAGCCGTTTTAGCACATCTTGCAGGAGATGGGGGACATCATTTGATAAAGCCACAACGGCTAAAGCACGTTGTGACCCGGTGTACAATTGCTCCACCAGAGTATAGACTGCTCTCAGTTTGACCACCATGTCCTGCTTGAGGGTTGTACTCATGGGGCCTGTGTTATTAAACAAAGGGTAAGCCGGAGGCAATAATTAGCTTAGTCATCAAAGGAAGGATGGCAATATTTGAGGTTCATATGAAGTAACTTACCGAAGATTGCTGAGACCATTCGAGATATCAGACGCTTCAAGCCGGACAACTCGGTGTTTTCTTTTGCAAGGGATGCTTCGGCTGTCTCGGCCCGAGTCACCAGAGAGGCCTTTTCGTCAGCCCAGGTTTTCTTCTCCGATTCAAAGTTCTTCTTCAACTTCTCTTGTTCGGAGACGCTGAATTCAAATTTGGAATTGACATTTTGAATTTCAAGTTCCTGGGCTGACAGGCGGCTCTTAAGGTCAACAATCTCTGATTCAAATTGACTTATGGTGGCCTGTGTTATACCGGGTTGCAGTCAGGATCATGGTAAAGAATTTGAAGTCCCAAGCACTTTGCAAGCAAACATACTTGAGACTTGGGGGCTAATGTATAATGAAGCTTTCTAAATGATTAAGCCGGTCCTAGATATTAAAGTCCCAAGCACTTTGCAAGCAAAGATGCTTGGCACTTGGGGGCTAATGTGTATCGCAAGTTAAAGGTATTGTGTTATAGCCGGTTTAAGTATTTTTTTCTTTAAGCCGGACAAGCAGCTCTAACAGTTTTTCTAAGTCTACAACATATTTCCTAATAAGCAATAGACTTGGGGGCTGGTACAGTAAGTATGATTGAAAGTAAGGAAGCGTAAGTCATACCTCAGATTTTTGTTGTATTTGCTTCACCATGTAAATTTCCAGGTCACGGCTGCTATGCACCTGGTTGATATAACCCGAGACGATCTCTCCAATACTCAAATGAGTATAGTTAGCGATGTCTGTTTTGGCTTTACGGCGTTCCAGTAACTCCTCTTTAGCAGAACATCTGGCAAGAACTGTGGGCCGGGCCGACTCAACAAACTGAGTCTTGAGTATTTCCACTTCTGGGTCAATCGTCTTGGTCGGGCTAGGTGCTTCCGGGTTAACAGAACCAACCAGAATATCTTCAGCAGGCCGATCAGAAGTTGGTACTGCAGTATCCTGAGCCGGTTCAGGCGGCGGCTGATGTGTGGGAGAGCCGGGAGCATCTGTTCCCAGTTCCGGTTCAGTTACCACAGGGTCTTGGGCCGGCTTATCTTTCTTTGTTTTCTTCCTGGGCTTAACTTGCACGCTATGGACAAAACAGAAGAATGAGTACAGAAACATGAGGAAGAAAAAACATAAGGTAAACAAATTGATATTACCTAGGAGCAGTCTTAAAAGCCGACATGTTTGACTGCATGGACTCGCCGGATGAAGGAGAGGTATCCTGGTAATTGGAGTCAGATGAATTGAGAGGTTGACGGATTAGACCCGCCAAAGGTAAAAAAGGGTATAAGTCGGAGATAACCTCAATCCGACGCTTCCGGGTTGTGTCAGGCAAGCCAGAGGAGAGCTCTGCATCCTTGCTGGTCCGGGTCTGCCTCCGGCTTTCAAATTGCTGTTGCTTCAAAAGAAAGCCAGGATCTTGGTAAGCCAAAGGGTGTGAAAATCTTACTTTCCGGGTTACTCTTCGAATTTTCTGACGCGGCCGAAGCTCGGAGTCGGAGGAAATTATAGTTACCTCTTCCTCGACGGGTTGGCTGTTGCCCGTGTCTTACTGAAAGGGGGATAGTGTTAGTAAGGTAATGGTAAAGGAGTAAGGGAAGTTGAAAAATTACCTCTTCTTCATTGTCATCAGAGTCATCAAGTTGGAACATCTCTGAAGCGCTTGGCTTCCTTTTCTTTGAAGTGGTAGGCCTGGTGGTTCTTTTTTCGGCTCTCTTTGCCGCCTGGGCTTGTTTGGCCGCCTCATGATCATATTGGACTTTCCAGAAGTTGTCCTTTGCCTATAAGGATTTGCAAAGGATTGTGAGTAAAAATAAGGTAAAACATAGTAAAAAATAATCATTGAGGCTGATGACTTACTGCAGGGGCCGGGTTGTTCTTACAGAAGGGGAGTAAGCTGAAGGTATTATTCACCACAGTCCCCTCTTTCAAAAGTGACTGGATCATAGCCTCGACCGTGTCATCTGGTAAATCGTCAGGGCTGTGACGCAGCGGGTCATCTTTTTCCCCTGAGTAATTACACATTAAGTCGGGTCGGCGGCTTAACGGAATCACCCGCCAGGTAATCCAGGTCCGGACCAAATCAATGCCGTCCAAACCATTGCCCAAAAGAGCCTTAATCTTATTTATGGCGGGGGCAAGTGGAATACGTTCAGCAGGAGATAATTTGTCAGCCAAAGGGTGGTTGGACTCCAAGCGCAGGGCGCGAAAGCCGGGTAGAGGGTTCTCACCAGCCGGAGAGGTATCCTGGCAGTAGAACCATGTCTGGTTCCATTCCTTTGGATGGCTTGGCAGTTCTGCATAAGGGAAAAGACAGTCTCTTCGCCGCTGGATCGAGATACCACCGAGTTCTAGACTGGGCCCATTGGCACGTTCATTTTTCCGGTTCAAATAAAACAGCTCTCTGAACAAGGTCAAACTTGGCTCTTCTCCAAGGTACACTTCGCAAAACACTTGGAAGTTGCAAAGATTTGACATGGAGTTGGGCCCGATGTCTTGAGGCCTTAGATCAAAGAAATTCAGAACATCTCTAAAGAATTTTGAACCGGGAGGAGCAAATCCCCGGCTCATATGATCAGTAAAAATGATCACCTCCCCTTCCTTGGGTTGAGGTTTCTCCTCGGCCGGGTCAGGAGCACGATAAGACATAACATCCTTCTTGGGCAGATGACCAGACTTCACAAAATCAGACAGTTTGCTCTCTGTGATAGTGGATGGGACCCAGTTGTAGGTCACTAGAGGTTTGGGAGCTTTGGGTGCCATTGCGTAAATCGAAGCCTACAGCAAGATAAAAGAATTTTTACGGTTTAATTATAACCCGGAGGAAAGCATTATTGGTTTCTTCAAGATGGCGGCTTAAGCAGGGGCCTAATGACATATAGGTAACTATGCGATAATGTTTAACAGCTGCAGGTGTCAAAGATGATTCAAATTTCCTTAAGTCGCCAGAAGTAAGCGGTGCTGACAACCGGTATTATCTTAAACCCGTCACATGATCTTTTATGGCTGAAACAAGAGTCGACAAACGTAGTTTTTGGTTAAGTGTGGAACAAACATGTTTCACAAGTTGCAATCATTATTCTGGATCCAACGATGCTCTGGAAAGGAAAAATTTCTAGACCTAAAAACAGTACAGAGAAGTTCATATACTCAAGGAAAGCTTCCAAAACAAGAGAATGAGATCTGTTCTCATGCAAGATAAACACAAACAAGTACCACAACAGTTCTATGTTGTTTTTACGATCTGAGCAAAGTATTAAAGGTGAGAGTTAATGAAGGTTTGCGTCATGGCGGCGTTGAATGTCGACGAACTCAAGGCAGTACTACTGCAGACCTGAGAAAGGGGGAAAAAGAGGAACTCACAGATGCGGAAGAGCCGCGGAGGGTCGCCGTCGTTTTCTGGTCAGAGTCAGGGTGATGCAGCGGCCTGAGTCGGTGAAGACGAGGAGTTCGACGGCGGCGGCGGCGGAGCTCGAGCGGTAGAGAAAGGAAGTGCGAGGAGGAAGACGACTGAAGGAAGTGAAAAAGACCTAAGTCGCATCTATTTATAAGGAGGGGCCAACCGAGACGGCGCGAAAAACGAGGGGACCAAAGCATCATTATCCAGCGGCCCCGACGCCTCGATTCTCGGGATGGTCAGTAAAGGCAAAGATCCGTTGGAGGATATGGCGGAATAAAAAACGAATTTTATTGAATATGAAGTCACGGAGATTTAACCCGGATTCAGATGATGACGTCACGGCGGGTTAAAGTTTCCGCACAAAACAAAAAGACTGAAGGCCAGTTCATAAAGTTTTTTAAGATTGACATGAACCGGTTCAAATCAATCTGGGGCCTAATGTCGGGGATATAACTATTTGTGTAAGCCACCCAGGAGGGGCCGGGTTACGCAAAGAGAGGCTCATCAGAAGCGCAAGACCAAGGCATGAATATGGCGGTTCATTAAAGGGCTTAAAGGCCCACCGGTGGCTTGAAGCCCGTAAAGATAAACCGCCATGATGGCATAACTTGTACTGTAAGGTAGAAGTAACTAGTCGCCGAGCCAGACACTGTTTATGAGCCGGTCGGGACTCTGTAGGCCACAGGGCGTCAACCCGTGTATATAAGGGGACGACCCGCCAGCGGCTTAGGGCGGAAAACAACTCATCGAGAACCGGGCATAGCATATCTCGCTCCCTGGTCATCAAAACATCAAGCAATACCGACCCAACTAGACGTAGGCCTTCCTTCACCGCAAGGGGCTGAACTAGTATAAACCTCGCGTGTCTTTTGTCCCGATTAACCCCTTTAAGCTTCCTAGTTGCGATGGCTCCACGACTAAGTCCTTGCAAGAGGACATCTGCCGTGACAATTCCACGACAGACCCCGGAGAAGGGCTTGCTGGGGCGGAGCCACTTGAGCGGTACGTGAAGGAGGCTAAAAGCCTCCACATAGAGCATGTTGAGGCCAGCGCCACCGTCGATGAGGGTCTTGGTGATGACCACACTGCAGATGGTGGGCGTGCAAAGCATTGGGAGCATGCCCGAGCCGACGGTGGTGACAGGGTGATCCGCCAAGTCGAAGGTCGGGTCGGCCTTGGGCGCTGCACAACCTAGGGGAGCCCCTGCCATGCGGAGGCAGCGCCGATCTGATGAAAGAACGGCTTGGTGTGATGGTCTGGGGGCGGCACTTGCGAGCCGCCGAGGAGGGCCGCGACAGCGAGGGGCGCCTACACCGGGTAACGCGCAGCGAAGAGGCCACGCAGCTCCTCCCAAGGCGCCACCGTGGATCCTGGGAGGTTGAGCAGCCAGTCGCGTGGTGCAGCGATGAGGGCCATGGGAAGCCAGTCGGCCATGACCTTATCATCGCCCCCGGCCTTCAGGATGGCCTCTTCATACGCCAGCAGGAAGGCCGACGGGTCCGCCATGCCGGTGCAAGGCGGCGGCATCTCCGGCTTGAACTTGGGCGGCCACTGCACCTGCCGCAAGGCGGGGGAAAAGGCTCTGAGCCCCCTGGCCCTGCCATGGGCATCCGCCATTGCAGCCGGAAGAGCAACACCGGCCATGGGGGTAAGGCGCTGCGGTGGCAGGGCGTGGAACGACGGAAGGAAAGCTTCGACGCACCCCTAGCTGACGCACCAAATGTCGGATTTCAGGTTCCGGAAATAACCTTGAGGTTCAAGCACTGGGGTGCGCACGAAGATCTCTCCTCCCACTAGCACTCTCCCTCACCGCAATCTCAAGGGTCAACGCGCCGAACTCACTGGACAAGAGACACAAGGTCTATATTGGTTCGGGCCACCGATGTGGTGTAATACCCTACTCCAGTGTGGTGTGGTGGATTGCCTCTTGGGCTGAGAATGAATAGTTACAAAGGGAAGAACAACCTCCTGAGGAGAGGTGCTCTTGTGCTTGGTGAGATTGTGTGTATGAGCATGATCTGAATAAACCCCTGATAAGGATTGAGAAGAGGTGTCTAGAGGGGGGTGAATAGACTCTTAGCAAAGAAAAGTGGCAGTTTTTAAATTCTTCAAGTTAAGGTTGAATTTTAGCACATGTTTAAACATTCACAATACATATCAAGCAAGCATGACAAGAGTATATGGGCAGCGGAAAGTAAAGCATGCAACTTTGCAAGAATGTAAAGGGAAGGGATTTGAGTGTGCAAACACAATTAGAGACACGGAGGTTTTTGGCATGGTTCCGATAGGTGGTGCTATCGTACATCCACGTTGATGGAGATTTCAACCCACGAAGGGTAACAGTTGCGCGAGTCCATGGAGGGCTCCACCCACGAAGGGTCCACGAAGAAGCAACCTTGTCTATCCCACCATGGCCATCGCCCATGAAGGACTTGCATCACTAGGGTAGATCTTCACGAAGTAGGCGATCTCCTTGCCCGTACAAACTCATTGGTTCAACTCCACAATCTTGACGGAGGCTCCCAAGTGACACCTAACCAATCTAGGAGACACCACTCCCCAAAAGGTAATAGACGGTGTGTTGATGATGAACTCCTTGCTCTTGTGCTTGAAATGATAGTCTCACCAACACTCAACTCTCTCTCATAGGATTGGATTTGGTGGAAAGATGATTCGAGTGGAAAGCAGCTTGGGGAAGGCTAGGGATCAAGATTTATGTGGTTGGAATGGAATATCTTGACCTCAACACAAGTGTAGGTGGTTCTCTCTCAGAAAATGTATGTTGGAAGTGTAGGCATGTTCTGATGGCTCTCTCCACGAATGAAGAGTGGGTGGAGGGGTATATATAGGCTCCACACAAAATCTAACCATTACACACAATTTACCAAACTCGGTGGGACCGAATCAGAAAACTCGGTTAGACCGATCTAGTTCATAATGTGACCGTTAGGCATTTCGGTGGGACCGATATGATCAACTCGGTAGGACCGATGTGCTATGGTTAGGGTAAAGCCTCATCTCGGTTTGACTGATTACACAAACTCGGTGGGACCGATTTGGGTAATAAGAGAAACAGAGAGTTCGCCAAGCAAACTCGGTGAGACCGATTGCATATTTCGGTGGGACCGAAATTATTGCAATAGGCAACAAATAGTGTGCAAGCCCATCTCGGTGAGACCGAATTGGCTAGGGTTTGGCAGTGGCTATGTCAACAAAACTCGGTGGCGCCGGATAGAAAGTTTCGGTGGGGCTAAGTTTGACTTTTGGTTTGGGACATTGATAACCCACAAGTATACGGGATCATAGCCTCTTTCGATAAGTAAGAGTGTCGAACCCAATGAGGAGCTAAAGGTAGAACAAATATTCCCTCAAGTTCTACCGACCACTGATACAACACTACGCACGCTTAACGTTCGCTTTACCTAGAACAAGTATGAAACTAGAAGTACTTTGTAGGTGTTTTTGGATAGGTTTGCAAGAATATAAAGAGCACGTAAATAAAAACTAGGGGCTGTTTAGGTAAATAAGCAATAAAGTAAATATAGCGAGTGTGGAAAAGTGGTGGTAGGAGTTGCGAAATTGTCCCTAAGCAATTGACTACTTTACTAGACCGATAGCAAGTTTTATGTGGGAGAGGCCACTGCTAGCATGTCATCCCTGACTTGGAATTCTATGCACTTATGATTGGAACTATTAGCAAGCATCCGCAACTACTAACGTTCATTAAGGTAAAACCCAAACATATCATTAAGTTATATTGGTCCCCCTTCAATCCCGTATGCATCAATTTCTATGCTAGGTAGAAGCTTCTGTCACTCTTGCCCTCCAATACATAGTCCTATGACCATACAACTAACCCTATGGTGTGATCCACGTGCGCGCTCATATGATGGGCACCAAAGGATAGCAACACAACCACAAGCAAATTAAACCAATCATAGCAATTCATCAACCACCGATAGGACAACGAAAATCTACTCAGACATCATAGGATGGCAACACATCATTGGATAATAATATGAAGCATAAAGCACCATGTTAAAGTAGAGGGTACAACGGGTTGCGGGAGAGTGGACCGCTATAGATAGAGGGGGAAGGTGATGGAGATGTTGGTGAAGATGGCGGAGGTGTTGGTGAAGATCGCGGTGATGATGATGGTGGCCACGGTAGCGTTCCGAAGCCACGGGAAGAGAGGGGGAGAGGGGCCCCCTTCTTATTCTTCTTCTTGACCTCCTCCCTAGATGGGAGAAGGGTTTCCCCTCTGGTCCTTGGCCTCCATGGCATGGGAGGGGCGAAAGCCCCTCCGATATTGGATCTGTCTCTCTGTCTCTCTCTCTCTCTCTCTCTCTCTCTCTCTTTCCGCGCTCTCGGATTTTGCCCTTTCACCGTTTCTTATATATCTGGAGATCCGTAATTCCGATTGGATTGAAACCTTCGCCCAGATTTTTCTCCGAATATTAGCTTTCTTGCGACAAAGGAATATCAGCAACCGCCTTACGAGGGCCCCACGAGGGTCATGGGCACGCCCAGGGGGCAGGCACGCCCCCTGCCTCGTGGCCACCTCGGGCACCGTCCCGCGTTGATTCTTCCTCCCATATTTCCCAAATATTCCAAAAATATTCTCCGTCCGTTTTTATTCCGTTTGGATTCCGTTTGATATGGGGTTTCTGTGAAACATAAAACATGCAATAAATAGGAACTGGCACTGGGCACTCGATCAATATGTTAGTCCCAAAAATAGTATAAAAAGTTGCCAAAATTATATGAAAGTTGTATAATATTGGCATGGAACAATAAAAAATTATACATACGACGGAGACGTATCAGCATCCCCAAGCTTAATTCCTGCTCGTCCTCGAGTAGGTAAATGATAAAAAAGATAATTTTTGATGTGGAATGCTACCTAGCATAATATTGATCATGTAATCTAATCATGGCATGAATATTAAGACACGAGTGCTTCAAGGCAATAGTCTATCATTTGACATAAAAACAATAATACTTCAAGCCTACTAATAAAGCAATCATGTCTTTTCAAAATAACATGGCCAAAGAAAGTTATCCCTACAAAATCATATAGTCTGACTATGCTCCATCTTCACCACACAAAGCATTCAAACAATGCACAACCCCGATGACAAGCCAAGCAATTGGTTCATACTTTTTAACACGCTTCAGCTTTTTCAACCCTCACTGTCGGATTTCGGGTTCCGGCAGACCCTTGAGGTTCGAACACTGGGGTGCGCACAGAGATTCCGCCTTCTACCTACCTGCACCCCACCGCCTCGCTAAGATCTAAGCTATGGAAAGAACAACAAAAGAGACATAGGGTTTATACTGGTTCAGGCCACCGTTGTGGTGTAATACCCTACTCCAGTTTCTGGTGTGGTGGATTGCCTCTTGGGTTGATGATGATGAGCAATACAAGGAAGAACAGCCTCGCGAGGGTCTATTCTTGGCTGGGGCGATGAACTGCTAGGAGGAGTTCAGCCACCCTTCTCTCTCTCTGTGTGTGTGTCTCTGATTGATTGCTGATCGATTCCTCCGATCTGATTGCCTCTACCCTGGGGGTGGCTAGTCCTATTTATAGGCAAAGGCCCTGGGCTTCTTCCCAAATATTGAGCGGGAAGGGCGCCAACAATTGGCCATTTTGAAGGGGAACATCTGGTACACTTATCCTGACTAAAGTTGGTCTTCGCGTGCCAAAGGCTCTGGTGGTGATGCTGACTTGGGCTCCACAATGACTTCCTCCTTGCCGTTGGGCTGGTGTTGGTCTTGTTGCACCGAAACGGGTGCCTTTGCTTGATGCTCTCGCCTGCGCTTGCTCCCTTTGCACCAAAGAGGAAAGGAGGACACTGCGCGGGCTGGCACCCGCCTGGCGCCCTTTGTCGTCATGGCTTGCGTCACGGGCACCTCATGAGGTACCCCGCCTTGATCTCTCCGCCTCCTCGCGAGCCAGCCTGATGGGGCCGTGCCCGAAGAAGCTCCGTGTCGTCCGCCCTGCGAGGCTTGGCCCCTCACGAGGGTCTTGGATCTATGTTGATGAAGATGGGCCGTGCTGGCCCCCCCTTTGAGCCACGCCGCAGGCCGCAGGCAGGCAAGTCTGGGGACCCCCGTTCCCAGAACGCCGACAGTAGCCCCCGGGCCCAAGGCGCGCCCGGACTTGGCCGTGCAGGGAGGCGAAAGGGCAAGGGCGAAGCGCTGCGGGCCCTAACAGCATGCGGCCTTGGGCGCCGCGTGGCGGTTGATTGGACGTGAGCGCCTCAGCAACCGCGTGAGTTGATAAAGGAGCGGCATCTGCCCAGGCTTTGGTTTTTTTGCTTTCTTCGGTTGCTGCTCAGATCCCCTTTCTTACGCCTCTCTTTCCTTCCTCCAAAATTTCCAGATCTACTCCGACCGCGTGACCTAGCAAGCCATGGCGCCTCGTCAGTCCCCGACCGGAGCTTGGTACTCGTCTGCCCTGCAGTCGCCGAACGTGACCTAGGAAGCGAGCCTTGCCCGGTTGCGCCGGATGGCGGCGACGCATGGTATCGACGGGGCGAAGGCGTTCAAGGCCGGCTCCGCCACCCCTGAGGGCCAAGGGAGCACCTTCTATCCGCTCTTTGTAAGCGCCATTGCTGCTGGCCTGGTGCCTCCCTTCTCCGAGTTCTTCTTCTCTGTCCTCCGCCATTATAAGCTACAGGCTCTGCATCTCCACCCCAACTCCGTCCTTCTCCTGGCAATCTTTGCCTATTACTGCGAGGCTCACATAGGGGTGCAGCCCTTAGTGGTCTTGCTGCGCCACTACTTCTACCTCCGGACCTCTCGCGGTCCTGCTTCCGCGTGCGCGAGCTTCGTCGCGTACGGTGGCGCCATTGCCATTTCGAGCCCCGGGAAAAGGATTGAGGGCTTCAGGAGCAAGTGGGTCTTGGAAGATGCTGGGCGCATCCACCCTCGGCTGATCTTGCCCACGGAGCAACCCACGAGCTCCAGCGATTGGGGTCGAGCGGAGCTCGTGGACCCCCGCGCGAAGCTGGTGTTGGAGAAGATGGATGCGGATCTGAGGCCGGCCAACATGGCGGCGGCGAAGCTGACCGGCGCGTCGCTGCTGAGGGAATTCCTGGAGCACCAGCTGGCTCCGCTTCGGCAGTACTCACTTCCGAAGTGGAGGCCCCATCCGAGCCCCGCGGCCTTGGCCGACGAAGATCTGGCTGCAGTCCTCCAATCTCTGGTCGGGGGCGATGTGGCGAGGTTGGAGGGTGCTCCTACGCCCTTGTTCCTCCGTGACGACTGGGAGCAGGTAGTGGAGTCCATGCCCGTCTTCAACGGGGAGGGGCTCATGCCCATGGAAGCTCCCAAGGAACCGGTGGACGTGTCCTCCGACGACTCCAGCGAAGAGGAGGAAGGAGGGGAGCGGGAAAAAGGGCCTGACTCCGAGGCGACTGACGGAGAGTCGAGGGCTCCGCTCCCCCGGCGCAGGTCCCGCGTTCTCCGCCTCTCTCCGAGCGATGACGATGAGGATGATGATGAGCAGGGCGGCGGGAGCTCGCCCCCGATCCCGAAGAAGGACAGGACCGGGCTGATCTCCCGCGGGCCTGCCCCGGCCCTGAAGCGGACCTTAGACGCGCCTTCCGCTCCCGAGCTTCCCAAGGTTGACCCTTCTAGCCGGCTTTCGGGCTTCAAATTTGGCTGGAGGCAGCTTGAGCTCACTGGCGACGACCCGTAAGCGCCTGATTCTTGTCTTTATTTCTTGTTCTACTGCTGAGGCTTGACGTCCACATCTCTTGTATAGGCTAGCGCCCGCAGCAAAGAAGCCGAAGGGAGCTCCTGAGGTTCCATCCGGGGCAGCGCCTCTGCCCGCGAAGGAAGGTGACCGCGACGCACAGGCCTCTTCTGCCCGGTTGTCCTTGCGAGGCCTGGCTGAGCCGGCTGGGGCGAGCTCAGCCCCCATGGCCCAAGCGACTCCCGAGGTGCCTTTGCCTGCTGCCGCCACCATAGCCGTTGGGGCGCAGCAGGCTCCGCCTCAGTATGTTGTGGTCGTGCCGCCGCCTTCTCCTCCTACTCCACCGACTGCTGTCTCTCCGACTCCTCCTGCCGTTCTGGATCGTGTTGCTGCCGAGCTGGACCGGCTACGGCAGGATCTTCTTAGCGCCGACCCTCGCTTGGTGGCCGGGTGCTTGGAGCTGGCTTCAGGATGGATTCGCTCCGACGCTTCGATTCGGGCGGCGCTGGTCCAGGCCTCGACGGCTTGCGATGAGGAGAGGCAGGCCGTCCTTGAGGCGAAGGCCGCTCGTGATGCAGCCCTGGGGGAGGTGGCCGACGTCCGTGGTCGCTGCAAGGTGCTGGAGGACGAGCTGGAAGGCCTGTGGGACCAGATCGCGAAAGAGGCCCGCCTTCACCAAGAGCAGGAAGAAGGCGTGAAGGCTCGCGAGGCGGCCGTCAAGGTCCTGGAGGCCAAGCTCAGGAAGCGCCGTGACCGCCTAGGCGCGCTGGAGCAGGAGTTGGGGGCGAGGAAGGTCGAGCTGGACGACAAGGCCCAGGTTCTTGCCGAGGACCACGTGGCCTTCGCGGAGATGGAGGAGAAGGCTCGTTCCTCGCTAAAGACACTTTACGACAGCGGCCTGGAGATCCCGCTGGCTGGCGCCGAGGACGGCCCCGCCAAGCTGCTTCCCTTCCTGGTTCGCGCTCTTGAAGATGTCGCCCTCGGCCTTGGCCCTACGGCCGAGGCCGAGGCGCGTGTCTTGTCTTCTGCAGTGCTGACGCGGGTCCTCACCCACATCTACCTTCGTGACCCCAGCGTCGACCTTGACAGCCTGCTGGAGCCAGCAAGCGGCGAGCGTGCCGCTGTCGCTGCCGAGGCCGTGAAGGGTCGCGCGGAGGCTCTGCTGGGGAAGTTCTGGGCCTTCAGCACCAAGCCGAAGTGAGGCGCCGCCGACCCTTCTGCTCCATGAGGCGAACCCGCTCCGCGCTGCTCCATCGCCGTCAAGTGATTTCGTTGTGGCTCCTGTCCTGCCTTCAATTCCTGCACATGTATCATGCCTCGGGGAGGCGTTTAAACTTGCGTTTGGCGTTGAGATAACAGCGTGGACTGTAATATTTGCTTTTGAACTCCTTGAAATTTAACATGGCGCTCCCCTCTCGCCTTTGCTCCCCTTTCTGCTTTATGTCCTCGGGTCTCGGCCCTCGAGCGAGTTTCAGCCGTCGCTGGTATGCCAGGTCGCGATGCCGTGGACAAGGCCAGAGGGTGAGGGCTAGAGAGCCAGTAAGAGCCCTGAGTCGCGATGCTCAGGCACCCCCCCTTTAACGTGCAAGCGGTTCGCGCGGATGAGAGTGAAGGAGGCTGTCTTTTGAATTCCTTGAAATTTACGCTTTTCCTTCCTAGTTGCTTATGTTCTACACCGGCAGGGCCCGGCCCCGCGCATACCTCAGCCGCCGTTAGCCCCGACTGGAAACCAGGACGGGACCAAGGAGTGAGGGGCTACGTGACAAGTTAGGCTCCTGAGCCGCGATGCTCAGGAGTCCCCCTTGGCGCACGAACAACAAGTAGGGAGGTGAGATGTGGGTGGATCTACCATTCTACGTCTATAGAGCCCGGCCCCGCGCATACCTCAACCGCCGTTAGCCTTTCAGAACTAAGGAGTGAGGGGCTACATGACCAGTTAGGCTCCTGAGTCGCGATGCTCAGGAGTCCCCCTTGACGCTCAAACGGACTTCGTACCTTGGCTCCGCTCGGGGAGAGACGCGCAATGAACCAGGCCCGGGGGGCCTGGCTGGGTGGCGTGCATCTGGGCGTGACCCAGGCGCAGCCCCCGTGCCCAGCCCCCTCGCGCGGCACTCCCGAGGGGAGGCGTTACGATGAGGCTAGACACTGAGCTCTGGGCTCCCTAAGGTTGATGCAGCCCGGGGGCCAGCCTTAGTTGTTTATCACCAGCGCGGAGCATAGCGCTTCCGTATGTGTACGGGCATAGCCGCTCCTCGGCAGTGTCGTCAGCCAGCGCGGAGCATGGTGCTTCCACAGGTACGTGGGAGGGGGCTCCCCTCCGGGAGGATCCCCCGGGGCGTGTACAGCCCCGCCCTGACACGTGGCTGGCACGGTAGGGCCTGGCGAGGTGTATCTGGGCACCCGTGAGCCAGCACGGGACTCATAGGGCCCTACCTCTAGGCGGGTTGCACCTGGCACTGGGCCTTATCTTATGATGTGTTCCTGCAAATTTGGTTAGATGCCGGCACTCTACGTCCTCGGGTCCCGACCCTCGAGCTGGTCTCAGCCGTCGCTGGTATGCCAGGTCGCGATGCCATGGACAAGGCCAGAGGGTGAGGGCTGGAGAGCCAGTAAGAGCCCTGAGTCGCGATGCTCAGGTACCCCCCCTTTAACGTGCAAGTGGTCGGCATGGAGAAGAAGAGGTGCCGTGGATCGGCATCAAATAATCAAGCATGGTGGGTCGAACGCATAGCCGGAAATAAACGCAAAAGGGATACATGCCGCTGGGTCTGGCCCGAGCGACTTGGGGATGATGCAGCCCGAGGGGCGCCCCCAACAAAGTAAGCTAACAACATGAAATAAAAGGGATACATGCCGCAGGGATGGACCCACGCGGCCTGGGAATAATGCAGCCATGGGGGGCGCTCCCAGCTGGAAATGAAACTTGAAAGATGTCACCTGATGATGTTGAGGACGAAGGAGTGTTGGTGTAGCAGACTCGGTGGGCTGCGGAAGCCGATCCTCACGAGCCCCCAGGCCCAGGGGCCTCGGGAGGCCCCGGAGGCGCTTGTGGCTCCTCGCGGACCATCTCCATCTCCGCCAAGGCTGTGGAACACCTGGCCTCTTGAGCCTCTGTGATGCCCCTCATGAGGCGCTGGTACGTGGCAGCCGCCTTCGGCAAGCCGTAAGGCATGCGAATGTAGCTGTGGGGTGGACCTTCGCGGCGCCCCACTCGCGAGGGCCAGAGGCGCTCCAGAGAGGCGACTCGATTGAGCCCTGGTATGTCGATGCAGACGCGCAGCCCACCATCCTCGCCTGGATGGGGAGCCACAGCTGGTAGGCGGCGGCCGCCTCTCATGACACTTGACTCCTGTAGCTCCTGAATGGCCTTGCTGACGAACTCCTGAGGGTCTGGCCCTCCTTGCCTTACTCCTTCTTGAGGGAAACATGCTTCGAAACACGCCTCCATGTGGTGCCCAAGCGCCTCCCTCGTGACCTTAGCCAGGTCGGTGGCCCTCCAGGGGCGAGCCCCCGAGCCCTGCCTGAGGAGGGCGCCGGGCGCGCTTTCCTATGCGATGGAAGGAGGTTCCCCCTGGGCAGGCGCGGGCCCTGAGGGGCCTGCCTCCTAAGGGACCGGGCCAGACGATGTCTTCTTCTTCTTGGGGGTGGTCTCGGGAAGCCTCCTGCTTCCGCGATCTGGGTCTTCTAGTGATGCGACCTGGAAGGCTCGTTCCAGGGAACACACCGCGTCCTTCACTTCACAGGGCACCGTGATGACTCCGCCACTTCCTGGCATCTTGAGGACGTTGTAGCCGTGGTGAGTTACGGCCATGAACTTGGCCAGCGCTGGGTACCCGAGGATGGCGTTGTACGGCAGGCGAATGTGAGCGACGTTGAAGTCGATGAGCTCGGTGCGGTAGTTGTTTTGTGTCCCGAAGGTGACAGGGAGGCGGACCTGCCCAATCGGGACTGTGGAGCCGTCGGTGACTCCGGAGAAAGGCTTGGTTGGCTGAAGCTGGTTGTAGGGCACTTGGAGATTGTTGAATGTTTCCACGGACAAGACGTTGAGCCCTGCCCCGCCATCGATGAGGGTCCTGGTGACCAGCACGTTGCTGATGATTGGTGAACAAAGCATCGGGAGGACTCCGGATGTGGCCGCACACTTGAGTTGATCTACTGAGCTGAATGAGATGGCGCACGCCGACCACCTGAGAGGGCTTGGGGAGGACTGCATTTACTTCGTGGGCATACTTCTTGAAGATGCACTGAGAGGCTGGGGCTTGAGCCCCGCCCAGGATACAGGCGATCGCGCGCGGCTCCTGGAAGCCCCCAGCCCCCTCGTCCTAATGGCGGTCCTTGTTTCTCCTTGGCTGCGGCGGCAGCGGAGGGAGGCCTGCGTTGCCTTGCGGGCGATCCTCGCGAGGCTGATCCCTCCAGTCTCCTTCGCGAGGCGGGTCTTGCCAGCGGTCCTCGCGAGGTCGATCGCGCAACCCTTGGTGCGGGCCGTGGTCTTCCCAGCGTCCTCCTTTCCTTCCTCCTCCTCGACCGTAGCCCCGGTCACCGCGGTCGGGACGACGGCCGATCCTTCCTTCTCGCACAACTCGGAGCTCTTGACATTCGTTGGTGTTGTGGGTGTGGAGGTCGTGGTACACACAGTATCGAATGCCCTTGGAAGATTCGGGCTGATCTCTACCCCGCTCGATGTCTGGTTCTGTCGCGAGCACGACAGCCCCCTTGTGCTTCACATCCTTGGCCTTGGGCTTCTTCTCTTCTGGGTCTGCGGCAAGTAGCTCGAGGAGGGAGAGACGCCCTTCCTCAGCCCTGGCGCACTTGGTCGCCAAGTTGAACAGCTCCAAGGAAGTACACAGGTCTTCATGCATCGCCAGCTCCTCCTTCATCTTGACGTCGCGCACGCCGTCGGAGAAGGCTGAGATGATGGCCTCCTCGGTCACCTTGGTAATCTTGAGGTGTGCGTTGTTGAAGCGCTGGATGTACTTCTGCAGGGTCTCTCCGGGTTGTTTCTTGATGCGGCGCATGTCGCTCACGGCGGGTGGCCAGTCGCGAGTACCTTGGAAGTTGGCGATGAAGCGGGTGCGCATCTCGTCCCAGGAGGAGATCGTGCCTGGGGCTAGGTTCAGGAGCTAGGTGCGGGGCCCGTCCTTGAGTGCCATGGGAAACCAGTTCGCCATGACCTTCTCGTCTCCGTTGGCAGCTTCGACGCCCAGCTCGTAGAGCTGGAGGAACTCCGTAGGGTCGGCCGTGCCGTCGTAACGAGGAGGCAGGTCTGGATTGAACTTGCCGGGCCACGTGAGGCTGCAGTTTGGTGGTGAAGGCATGGCAGCCTGCTGTGGCCACGGGAGGCCTTGGGTGACGGAGAGCTTGGTCTTGCAGGTCCCCATGCGCTGCAGCTGGGAGCAGCGCGGGGTCTTGACGCGCGGGAGCAGGAGCATAGCCGCGACGTGCTGGAGCAGGGAGCACCCGGGCAGCTTCTTGTGGGCGAGGGACTTCTTGGCAGCTCTGCTCTTGCCGCGCTGGCACCTGACGGAGCGGGTTCCGCCCAGGGGCCACGCGCCTTGGAGCCAGGGCGCCTTCTTGAGGAGGAGGCGGCTGGGGCGCCCCCGGAGCTTCGTCGCCCGCGCAGGGCGGGGTGCGGTGCAGCGGACTGGACGGTGCAGGAGAGCCCCGTGCGGCGCGGACGAGCTCGGCGACGCGGTCGAGCCATTCTTCGTAGACGTTGTTGACGGGACGGTAGCGCAGGAGCTCGTTTGCCGCGATGAGCGCAGCTCGAGCCTCCATGGGTGCGCGGATCGCGCGGGACGAAGAACCAGCTGGGGTGAGCGAGGGAGTAGCGGTGCGGCCGTCTTGCCACACGGACGGATGCTGAGACGATGCTTGCTGCTCGTTTCCCGCCGGGCCGGTGGCGTCGTTGACGGCAGGTGACGGCGAATGGCGAGGACGCCCGCCGACAGGAGCCGTCTGGGCGACGTGGGAAGCAAGAGCGGCTCGGTGCGGGCCCGACGAGCGTCAGACATGGGCGCGATGGTTGGAGGAGAACGGGGCAGTGGAAGACGAATTCCGGCGCACCCCTACCTGGCGCGCCAAATGGCGGATTTCGGGTTCCGACAGACCCTTGAGGTTCGAACACTGGGGTGCGCGCGGAGATTTCGCCTTCTACCTACCTACACCCCACCGCCTCACTAGGATCTAAGCTATGGAAAGAACAGCAAAAGAGACACAGGGTTTATACTGGTTCGGGCCACCGTTGTGGTGTAATACCCTACTCCAGTTTGTGGTGTGGTGGATTGCCTCTTGGGCTGATGATGATGAGCAATACAAGGAAGAACAGCCTCGCGAGGGTCTGTTCTTGGCTGGGGCGATGAACTGCTAGGAGGAGTTCAGCTACCCTTCTCTCTCTCTCTCTGTCTCTGATTGATTGCTGATTGATTCCTCCGATCTGATTGCCTCTACCCTGGGGGTGGCTAGTCCTATTTATAGGCAAAGGCCCTGGGCCTCTTCCCAAATATTGAGCGGGAAGGGCGCCAACAATTGGCCATTTTGAAGGGGAACATCTGGTACACTTATCCTGACTAAAGTTGGTCTTCGCCTGCCAAAGGCTCTGGTGGTGACGCTGGCTTGGGCTCCACAATGACTTCCTCCCTGCTGTTGGGCTGGTCTTGGTCTCGTTGCACCGAAACGGGTGCCTTTGCTTGATGCTCTCACCTGCTCTTGCTCCCTTTGCACCAAAGAGGAAAGGAGGACACTGCGCGGGCTGGCGCCCGCCTGGCGCCCTTGGTCGTCATGGCTTGCGTCACGGGCACCTCGTGAGGTACCCCGCCTTGATCTCTCCGTCTCCTCGCGAGCCAACCTGATGGGGCCGTGCCTGAAGAAGCTCCGTGTCGTCCGCCCCACGAGGCTCGGCCCCTCGCCAAGGTCTTGGGTCTGTGTTGATGAAGATGGCCGTGCTGCCCCCCCTTTGAGCCACGCCGCAGGCAGACAAGTCTGGGGTCCCCCGTTCCTGTCATCTCTGTAAATAGATATAAGTGAAGCAAGAGAGTTTAATTCTTTCTACAAAAGATATGCCCACGCTCTAACAAATATAAGTGAAGCAAAAGACCATTCTACAAATGGTGGTTTTGTATGTGAAGATAAACATGCAATCCAAACTTCAAATGATATAAGTGAAGCACATGAAGCATTCTATAAAGCCATACTCAAAAGATATAAGTGAAGTGCAAATAGCATTCTATAAATCAACCAAGGACTATCTCATACCAGCATGGTGCATAAAAGAAAAGTGAAAACTAAATGCAAAAGACGCTCCAAGATTTACACATATCGCATGAACGAAACGAATCCGAAAACATACCGATACTTGTTGAAGAAAGAGGGGATGCCTTCCGGGGCATCCCCAAGCTTAGACGCTTGAGTCTCCTTGAATATTTACTTGGGGTTCCTTGGGAATCACCAAGATTGATCTCTTGCCTCTCCTCCCTATCCTCATATCGAAACATCCTCGATCTTCAAACACTTCATCCACACAGAACTTCAACAGAAAACTCGGTAAGATCCGTTAGTATAATAAAGCAAATCACTACTCTAAGTACTATTGCAAACCAATTCATATTTTTTTTCATTGTAGCTACTGTAATATAACTTTTTCATGGCTTAATCCACTGATATAAATCGATAGTTTCATCAAAACAAGCAAACTATGCATCAAAAACAGAATCTATCAAAAAACAGAACAGTCTGTAACAATCTGAGCATTAATCATACTTATGGTACTTCAAATATTCTGCCAAAATTAGGAAAAATAAAAAATTTGTATATAAAGACATCGAAAAAAATTTCAGAACCGTTCGACGTTCCAGTAAAAAATTAAAAATCACGCTCTAAAGCCAAAGTTTCTGTCCTGCACCGTATAAACCAACAAGCATTGTAAACATCCTAAAGGAAAACCTTGGCACATTATTTTTATAATACAATGGAATTGTACAAGGGGATAATTATTTTTGTTGAAAAGTTTCTGTAATTAAGATTCACAAAGTTTCCATGAGCATGAACAAAATTCAAGGAGCTCTCCCACTTCAACAATGTTTGTCTTTCACACTTTCACTTTCCTTTTTGAAAAGTTTCGGGCTCCCCTCTTTATTTTTTTTGTTTTTAAACTATATAAAACCACTCGACTAAAATAAATGACTCTAAAACTTCCGGGTTGTCTCCTTGGCAGCACTTTCTTTAAAGCCATTAAGCTAGGCATATAGTGCTCAAGTAGTGAATCCACCCGGATCCCAAGGTATATCAAAGCCAATTTTAGTTAACATTGATTTAGCATTTAGTAGTGAGCACAAGGGAACATATATCAAGCAATGACGAAGTCTAACTCTCTTCCTATGCATTGGCATGTCATAAAAGAACAATTCATGCACACATAGTAAAGGCCAATGCATAGTATAAACAGTTTCTTGCAAATTTTTTCGTGTTGGAAACATAGAGAGGTGGAGATATAGTTCCTCTCTCATAATAATTGCAAGTAGGAGCAGCAAGCACATGCATATTATATTCATCAAAATCATCATGTGCAATGGTAAAACGCAACCCATCAATACAATCCTTAATAAGGGCAAATTTCTCCGATATAGTGTATTCGAGAGAATTCAAAAAGATAATAGGACTATCATGTGTGGGTGCAATAGCAACAATTTCATGTTTAACATAAGGAACTATAGCAAGTTCATATCCACAAGCATAATTCATATTGGCATCTTGGCCACAAGCATGGCAAGCATCATCAAAAAGGGATATTTCAAAATAATCAACGGGATCATAACATTCATCATAGCAATCATCCTTCAGTGAGCACGAAGGAAAATTAAATAATGTATGAGTTGAAGAGTTACTCTCATTACAAGGTGGGCACGGGTGATCAAACCGCTCTTCCTCCTTTTGTTCTTCGCTCTCCTCCTCATCCTTTTCATCCAATGAGCCCACAATGTCATTAATTTCTTCTTCCATAGACTCTTGCGAAATATTAGTCTCTTCTTGGATTGCAGGGGAGTCCTCAATATATGGTTTAACATAGGAATTAGAAGCATAATTATCATAACAATATTCAAGAGTGGCAAAAATTTCAGATTTCTAAAGAGTAGCATCATACTTTTCAATCAAAGAAGCAATTTCATAAGCACCCTTAAAAGCAACAAATTCTTCAATTTGTTGAACATCATAGTAATTATAAACACCCTTAGCATAAGAAGAGACGATTCCATTATCACTAAACTCACATTGGTAGGGAAGGTGTTTCTTAGGGTCTTCACAACAACAAGTAAAATCATATAATTCACATAAATTCCAGGCATAGCATTGCATAGTATTAATTTGATGCTGTAAAAGTTTCCCTTTTTGAGATAAGCGGTGACGCACGTAACAAGCATGCTCATCTAAAGATTTGCCCTCAACTAAGCTAGTTGGGGTTTCAGCACGAGCACAAAGGGATCGAAGATGATCCAAGTAAAAATCTTCAGGAGTGTGGTAGATTTTGAGTGGTTCTTCAACCAATGGTTCAGTAGGTACAACTATTTTTTTTTGTATTTTGCATTTCCTACCCATAACTAAAGATAGAAAACAACTAAGAACAGCAAATAAAAATTACTTAGTGATAAAGCAAACAAGCACACACGAGAATATTCACCCCACACTATGACTCCCCGGCAACAGCGCCAGAAAAAGGTCTTGATAACCCACAAGAATAGGGGATCAATTGTAGCCTCTTTCGATAAGTAAGAGTGTCGAACCCAACGAGGAGCTAAAGGTAGAAAAAATATTCCCTCAAGTTCTATCGACCACCGATACAACTCTACGCATGCTTAACGTTCGCTTTACCTATAACAAGTATGAAACTAGAAGTACTTTGTAGGTGTTTTTGGATAGATTTGCAAGAATATAAAGAGCAGGTAAATAAAAACAAGGGGCTGTTTAGGTAAAGAAGCAATAAAGTGAATATAGCGAGTGTGGAAAATTGGTGGTAGGAGTTGCAAAATTGTCCCTAAGCAATCGACTACTTTACTAGACCGATATCAAGTTTTATGTGGGAGAGGCCACTACTAGCATGTCATCCATGACTTGGAATTCTATGAACTTATGATTGGAACTATTAGCAAGCATCTGCAACTACTAACGTTCATTAAGGTAAAACCCAACCATAGCATTAAGTTATATTGGTCCCCCTTCCATCCCGTATGCATCAATTTCTATGCTAGGTAGAAGCTTGTGTCACTCTTGCCCTCCAATACATAGTCCTAGCAGCATACAACTAACCCTATGGTGTGATCCACGCGCGCGCTCATATGATGGGCACCAAAGGACAGCAACATAACCACAAGCAAATTAAACCAATCATAGCAATTGATCAACCATCGATAGGCAACGAAAATCTACTCAGACATCATAGGATGGCAACACACCATTGGATAATAATATGAAGCATAAAACACCATGTTCAAGTAGAGTGTATAGTGGGTTGTGGGAGAGTGGATCGCTGTAGATAGAGGAGGGATGTTGATGGATATGTTGGTGAAGATGGCGGAGGTGTTGGTGAAGATCGCGGTGATGATGATGGTGGCCATGGTAGCGTTCCGGCGCCACCGGAAGAGAGGGGGAGAGGGGTCCCCTTCTTCTTCTTCTTCTTCCTTGACCTCCTCCCTAGATGAGAGAAGGGTTTCCCCTCTGGTCCTTGGCCTCCATGGCATGGGAGGGGCGAAAGCCCCTCCGAGATTGGATCTGTCTCTCTGTCTCTCTCTGTTTCTGCACTCTCGGATCCTGCCCTTTCACCGTTTCTTATATATCCGGAGATCCGTAACTCCGATTAGATTGAAACCTTCGCCCAGATTTTCACTACAAAAAAAGACACTTCCGTGATGATACGTGTTTGTCACAGTAGGTCACATTTTCTGTCATGCATGTACATCCATGACAAATTTATGACAGAATCAAGATAGTCATACCTGTGCTGTCGTAAAAGTGTTCCATGACATTACCAAAATTATCATCACGGAAGTGTCCACTTCCATGACGATAAATCGCGCGTCACAGAAGTGATTTCGTCAAACGTGACCGACACATGGCATCCACCATAACAGAACGCCGTTAAGCTATCGGGTCCGGTTTTGGATCCGATAACCCGTTAACAGCCCAGACCAATGGAAATTTTCCACGTGTAAAATCATCATTGGCCGGAGGAAACACGTGTTGCCTTACTGTTGGGACAGATGTCATCCACTCATTGGACATGAGGTGCCTATGATAGGTCAACATGTGGCACGGCCCAACAGTGGCCCATTCTAGTGAAAAAGGCCGATCCACTAAAAAATAGCAGGCCGGCCCATATAAGGCCTACTTGTGTCAGGTCCATTTAAGCCCACGGCCCATACGAGATGTGCCAATTCGACCCGTCATCGACCCGTTAAAGATTTGACACCATTGCCGCCCATCGTCAGTTTGAGCCCGTTAATAGCCTGCTATATATTTGGGCTCAATATCGGCCCAATTAGATTTCGGCCTGTTAACGACCCATTCAGTGGATGGGCCAATTTTCATGATGTACATCTTTCAGCCTTTTAGCGACCCATTGAAATATTGGGCTAATTTCTGGCCCGGTGTGTCTTTCAGCCTGTTGACGACCCATAAAGCAGTTGGGCCATTTGTAGTCGGACCTGAGTTTCGGCCTTTTAGCGACCCATGTAAGTGTTGGGCCAATTTCCGGCCCGGTGTGTCTTTCAGCCTGGTGATGGCCCATATATCTGTTGGGCCATTTGTAGTCGAACCTGAGTTTTGGCCTTTTAGCGACCCATTTAAGTGTTGGGCCAATTCTCGGCCCTGTGTGCCTTTCAGCCTGTTAACGGACCATAAATGTGTTGGGCCATTTGTAGTCGAACCTGAGTTTTGGCCTTTTGACGACCCATGCCCTTCATGGTCCAATACCAGCCTGATTTCTCTTTCGGCCTGCTAAAGGCCCACAACACAGTTGGGACAGTTACAATACGACCTGACTTTCGTCCTCTTAGCGGCCCATGCTCTACATGGTCCAGTACAAGCCCGCTGTCTCTTTCGGCCTGCTAAAGGCCCACAGTATAGTTGGGCCATATGTAGCCCGAACTTAGTAATGGCCTGTTAACGGACTGTTAAATCAATTGGGCCCACCTGTTGCCCGCTTTGGTGTCAGCCTATTAACGACCCGGGAGTTAAGAGGGCCGACCATTAACTTTCGGCCTGGTAACGGCCCATTAACTTAATGGGCCCACTAAAGTTCGTACATGTCTTTAGGCCAAATCAGATAATTTGAGCCCATTAAGATGAGCAATTATGCACAGGACCAAAACGATCAAGCAAAGGTACGACATAGTGGGAAAAACGTTGCACATCCAGCATATATTACAGGAAATCACACCCACTGGGCAATCAAAGATTGATGTGAGTGCAAATAAATGAACAGAACCTAACGATCTACAACGTCACAATCTACAACCTCAACACGGATGATGCCCATAAGTATGTGGGCAAGTTCTTGCTGCTTTGCTACACTGTCTCTGAAAACATTGATTAGTTGTTGTGTCGCACGACTCTGCACCTCCGATTCCTCCACCATTTCCATCATTCCTTCGGCCATTAATTGGTTCACAAACATACATTTTTTCCGTTGCATTCGAGACAGAGGATACTGAACAGATTCAGATGGCGATTTTGGCAGGCTTGTATTATTGATAGTAGAGTGTCTCAACCATTGCATCATAACATAAATTAGGAGGGGAACCAAACAGATTAATCATGATTTATTGGCATATTACTTGGCCTAGATTTATTGGAACGAAACAATGAGGTTGCCTTGCTATTTTCAGAGTTTGTCTTCTTATCTTCAGCAGCCTGCACCAAATTAAGACACTAGCATTGCTATCATCGGCCAAGTCAGATAATAGGAAAGCAACATTGGCACGACGAACGTTTGGACAACTAGCCAACGCCAAATTAACACAATATGGCACAACTATCATCAGTCAGGTAAGGTAATACGAAAGCAGCATTGACACAATGAATGAATGGGCAAGCAGAGCAGCACTAGAATTCAGTAATGTGCATGATATGAGATACTACACTCATGCAGCTCAGTATGCAAAACTACCAGATAGTTTTCTTTACAAAAATCAACATTGGCGCCTTTAACATTTTGCTACAACAAATTTTAGATCAGACAAAGGTTGGATTCACGCCAATTAACAAAATACATGCTGATGTAAAAATATAGTGATATACACAGGTACTTACATCAGCATTGGAGTACAGAGAATTCCCGCAAGATATTTTCTTCGAATGCAATCCCAATGAAGAAAATATTCTATCATTTAACCTTATTTTCTAAAAGGGAGATGGGTAAGAAACATGTAGAAAATATGATCAGAATGCTATAAAATTTCATGATGCGAGGATACGCACACGCTTCTTAGAATGGAGTTGACATCCTTTTGCTGGACTGGAGCGGACTAGTTCTTTGGCCACTGGAATCTGCTTATTATCAGTGGGAGTTGGGTTTCTCTGTGCTGGAGCAGTATCTATGAAAAATGGAGTTGGTTTATTATCTCCTGGCGTTTGGATCTGTTGCAAAGACCTGGTTTGTAACCCTTCAGATTCTAACATAGCCGTCTTCCCCCTGCATGCCTTATATAGAAGAATGGTGCTTCAATTATAAAACATGCTACAACAGAGATGGAATAGGTACTGAAGAATAGAAACGCATGACATATTGACATGTATTCCCTCCATCCGGAAATAAATGGATGGGTCTAGGCGTATTTCAGTTCTAGATACATACAATTTTATACATTTCTGCGACATATAATCCGGACGGAGGGAGTACGATGTAAGAGCTAGGGATACGACAGGACAACACAATAAATAAAAAACACTAAAAACCCACTGCAAAACCAAAGTAATCAAACCCACTGATGAGATAGTACACTCATGCAGCTTAGGATGTGAAACTACCAGGCAGTTTTCCTTACAAAAATCAACATTGTGGCCTTTAATCATACATTTTGCTACAACTAAATTTAGATGAGATAAAGGTTGGATTCACGCCGATTAACAAAATACATGCTGATGTAAAAATATAGTGATATACAACAGGTACTTACATATGGATTGGAGTACAGAGAATTCCTGCAAGAATCTGTCCTCACAGACGATACCAGTGCAGAAATTCTTCTATCTGTTAAGCTTATTTTCTAAAAGAGAGATGGGTAAGACACATGTAGAAAATATGATCAGCATATTGTAAAATTTCATGATGCAAGGATACACACACGCTTCTTAGAATGGAGTTGACATATTTTTGCTGGATTGGAGCGGACTAGTTCTTTGGCCACTGGAATCTGCTTATTATCAGTAGGAGTTGGGTTTCTCTGTGCTGGAGCAGTATCTATAAAAACTGGAGTTGGTTTATTATCTCCTGGTGTTTGGATCTTTTGCAAAGACCTGGTTTGTAAACCTTCAAATTCTAACATAGTCGTCTTCCCCTTGCATGCCTTGTATAGAAGAATGGTGCTTCAATTATAAAACATGCTACAACAGAGAGATGGAATAGGTACTGAAGAATAGAAAGGCATGACATATTGATATGTATTCCCCCCATCCGGAAAAAATGGATGGGTATGGGCGTATTTCAGTTCTAGATACATCCTTTTTTATCCATTTCGGCAACATGTAATCCGGACGGAGAGAGTATGGTGTAAGAGCTAGGGATATGACAGGACAACACAGTAAAAAAACACTAGTTGAATGAAAAACTGTATGCTAGCGGAATACGTACAGAGAAAACTAAGGCAGCATACACGTGTATGATTGGGAAACTAAGATGGCATTGCAACAGAGCACTAGAACAACACTTTAATGTAAAAAACATGGTATGGTAGACAGATGAAGTACGTACTGATGAATAACAATGCATAAGATATTCAGAAGCATGATGTCCAAATTAAGAAGATGGCATTGCGATAGAGTAGAATGACAGTACTTGAATTTGAAAACATGTTATCATGAATGGAATAGGTACTGAAAAACAGGAAGGCATGCCATATTTACATGCATGATCAGCATGCTAAGCACATGGCATTGCAACAGAGTACATACACTCCATGACATTATATGCATGTTGTACCCATATCATGGGCCAAGTTAGAGAAAGGACCTCGTGGGGTGAAGAGGATTCAACATCTTTCTGCAAGTCTTCTGAAGAACTGCCTTTACTCGTTCCATCATATTGGGTATCATTGACATCAAGTTTATTGGCCTTTGCATTGCTCCGTGAGGTTCTTGTGCATATATAAGTGTGTTCAATTATATCTGACATGCATGGAAGACAACTAGTAGTTAGATTTATGTAATGAGTGCATGTAGGAGACGACATAAATATTAGGACTGGGGTTAACTAGCAGCAACAGGTCTCAAAAACTAAAGGGAGAACACAGATGAAAGCTAAAGAATATGTATCGTTTGTACTCGAGATTAACTAGATGGCACACAAAAGTATTAAAGAACAACATAGGTAATATTAGAAGTGGTATAATACTATAATCACCACTTGTGGGATAGCATTGGCTGATGGATGATAACTATGGAACATCATTACCTAAAGAACAAGTATCTTAGCTGAACTATGGAACGACGTTAACTCCTGAACAAGACCCGTAAGAGATCAGCATGAATATACAGTGAAATGTGATAATCTATTTTCCATGCTTAGATGAATAACAAAGCCATAAATGTTGCACACAAGTAAGATGAGGTTACAACCTAACTGGCCGCCATCCATAGGAGTGAGCATCATTTGCTGACTTGTCGATGGCCCTGCATTCGTTGTGGTTGTCCATGTCGGGCACGCGCATTCGATGTAGGGAACTATTGAGTGGGGACAATAGCTCCCTTCTGGTGTATGCTTCCCTTGTTGGAGCAGCTGCGGTGAGTCGTAAGAAGGTGTGGCTGAAGATGCAGATAACGCATAATGTTAAGAACGACACATCTCTTTGATCTGAAGAAATACACTAAGAGATCAACAACAAGGTACGACAGTGGTCACACGTCTGTTGACTGAGACTAAATTGGGGTTACACGATTTTATTTTATTTGGTACTTTCCGAACTACGCCGGATGGCTTGATGGCCGTCTTGTGCCTCCCGGCCTCCGCCGTCCGTGGCCCCAGCCAAAACCCCGCTCCCCGCCCCACCACACTGCCGTGGTTGCGCCGCCCCCGGGCCAATCCACAAAGATTCCCCGTCATCCAGATCCGGCGGTGGCAGTACCTTGAACCCACGCAACTCTAAGATAGCCATTTAAGCACTGCTACCGCGACGAACTTGCGGCCCCGCACCCTTATGTTAGACACCAGCCAACCGGCAGCCTAGGAGCTCCGCCGCCTCGAGGGGTGCTGCTTCCCATTTGGAATCGATTGGCCCAGAATAAAAATTCAGACAGCTGACACCTAAATAAAGTGATTTGAGATGAGGGTGCAACCTATCTGGCGGCATGGTAAAGTAGGCAGGTCCAGCTGCCGAGTTGATGAGGCCGGCATGGTTGCGGTGGCCACCGGTGGCAGGGAAACAACGATGTCGCGACGGTCGACGGCTACGGGGAAGCAGCACCGAGACTCTGGACGGATCCGAAGTTGGAGCCGCTCCGGCGCCGTGAACAATGGCGGGGGTGAATCGGCTCCGGTACGGTTCACGCGGTCGTCGTCGAGGCAGCTCCAGCAACACGGAGTAAGAGGCACATGGCCCAGTGCACGACGGCAGATGGACATCGTCTCCGGCATTAGGGAGGAGGGCGGCTGTGAAATTGGTGCGGTGGGGGGCGCCATGGAGGAGGGGTTGAGGTTTCGCGGCTCGGGAGAAGGGAGCTTCTGGAGAGAAGGTGATTTGGCACTCACGAGGTATGAATGGGGGGGATTGGGATACAAACGCATTTGTTTGAAATGTGAGGGGGAGTTACAGTTGTACCCCTGCCTTTAGGCTTCTCGGCTTGGGTCTGTGTACTGAGGGTCGGGGATAGTAGAGTAACTTTGCTTCTCCCCAAATAGTGGGCGGGAGCAATTTCGGGCGAGGAGGGTGTGTTTTGAAATATAGTGTCCGCGAGCGATTTCGGGCGAGGAGAGCGTGTTTTGAAATAATGGGCACAAGCTATTTCGGGCGAGGAGAGCGTGTTTTGCCGACCATGGTTTATGAATTATTCGGCACATGTCATTTCGTCCGAGGAGAAGGCGCGCTTGGATGAAGTTACGAACCTACCCTCGATGCACAGCGAGCCAATTAATGCGTCTCCCACATAGGACGGTAATTTCGCGTCTCCCATTTATTTGCTCGGGCGAATTCCACCGAGCAGAGGATGTTTAACAGTTCATTTAAAATTTGGGAGAACGAGCATCCACGTCTACCTTACCAAGTCGATTCGAATCAAGCTAAAAAAATCGATTTGAATCAAATTTAGAAATATTACCTTACCACTTCTTTTTTAGATGGAGAGGTGATGCTCGGGAGTAAATGTGTTTTTACATGCTCGTTGCTAGCGATTTACTATATGTCAAATAGTTGACCCACTCAAAAATGGGAATCAAACCCAAAATGAAATATCTCGATTCAATGAAATAGCTCATTCACCAGGTCAAAATAGTGAACTAAATCCAAAATTGAACACCTCAATCGAGTAGCATGTTGTACAGTATTATAGTACTCCATGAACATCTTGAAAGTCAAATTAATGAACTTGTTTGATATACGCATATATCCGTTCATGTGTGGATTGCATACAACATGTTCTCCAATTTAAATATTTGAATACAAGTTTATATCGAAACATGGTTTATATCAGTCTTTAATGCATAACACGCGACCTCCCCCTCTCCCGGAGTCGTGCTCTCTCTCTCTCTCTCTCTCTCTGTCTCTCTCTCGCCGACAATCTTCAATTCTGTCGCACGCATCCAACACACAAACCTTGTTGGTCCTCTCTCTTTCTCTCCATCTCTCTCTCTCTCTTTGTGTGTGTGCGTGGGTGGTGGGGGGGGGGGTCTTTCTAGTTCGCATGCATATATACTCCATCTATAGGTCTCTCTCGCACACTATGTATGATTCTCTAGTCCAAGCTAGATATCTTGGGTGCACTCATCGTACGCACACAAATTCCTTGGCTCATTGCCCGTAACTCTCTCACGCACAACTCTGTAGTCTAGGAGCTCTTCCCCTCTCTCTCAAACTCTCCATCTACCTGGGTCACACATACACATGCATATCTCACTCGCACTCGACATGCCCATCTAAACTCTATCTCTCTCCCTCGTTCTCTCTCCATCTCACACGCACACACACAATCTCATGCCTAGATAGCCAAGTATGATGGTCTCTCACTCAATTGTAGGTACACGCAGTCCCCCCTATATGTATATGACTAGCTAATCTTAGTCTCCATCACAAACATGTGCATGGTCTATCTCGATTTCTCTCGGGGCGTCTTTCTATCGCGCACGCACCTCCCTCGATCTCCCACCAATATAGTCCCCTCACGATCTCGAGGGGGTCTCTCTATCACAAACACACCCTCTCGCCCTCCCCATGCGTCCATGTTCTCCATGTGTCCCTCTCGACCTTTGTTCCTTGTTGGCCAGACCTCTATTGGACATGTGCTATAGGGGTGTCTCTCTCTGTTGCAAACAATCACATGCTAGCTATCTTCGTGTATCTCCTCGCCTCGCTTTTCTATCTCGGAGATGCATGCATGATATGTTCGCCTAAGAAACGAAAAACACTCTCTCTCCCTCTAATTTATCGTTTGTTGTCACTTTCTCTTTCACACACATACTCTTTTTGCACACTTACTCATTCTCCTTCACACGCACTTGATCCCTCTCGACTTAGGCACTCTCCTCGGTCCATAGCATATTGATTTATTGAGAAGTCAAACATCACAAAGTTTGACCATGTACATGGAGAAAAATAATTACATCTGGAACGGCAAACATATACCGTTAGATTCACCATGATATGTAGTTTCGTATGATGTATCTTTGGTATTGAAGATATAAATAACATTTGTGTAAACCTGATCAAAGTTTCCAAAGTTTGACTTCTGAAAAAGTTACATGCACTGCATTATCGAGCGGATGGAATATCTCTTTCTCCCTCTCAGCTATCTGACGCACCACTCAGCCTTATCGGGGCTCCTCAATCTCTCTCAAACTTTATATCTCCCTGTTTCACACATACACATGTCTCGCTCGCGCTATACGTATAGACCCATCCAACACTCTCCGCCCTTGTTCTCTCTCTATGTGACACCCCCCCTAATAAGTACCATAATCCCTCACTCCATCATAGGCGCAAGCACTCCCCCCTAAGTATGATTATCTCTCACTAGCCATCAGGAACACACGTATTGTCTCCTTCCATCCATACGTCTATCTCGATATCTCTCGGGGTATCTTCTATCGCGCACACACCTTTTCACTCAATCTCCCACCCATGTAGTCCATCACGATCTCCAGGGGATCTCTCTATGACAAACATACACTCTCTCCTCCCCATGTCTGCATTTTCTCCGTACGTCTCTCTCGACCTCTCTCCCTTGTTTGTCAGACCCCTCTTGGCCACGTGCTAGGGGTCTTGCTCTCTCGGTTGCAAAAAACCACACACTATCTCCTCACATTGCTTCCGTTGTCGAAGATGCATCTGTGATATGTTTGCATAATACACACACATTTTTTCTCGACTTTTATCGAGTGTTGTCCATGTCTCTTTCACACATGCGCACACACTTTTTTCACTCACTCTTTCTATTTCTCTCTCTCTCCTCTCTAGTTACGGAGTCTCTCACGTCCATAAGCATATGGATGTTTTGAAAAGTCAAACCTCAGAAAAGTTTGACCAGGTATATGTGGAGAAAAACATTTACATATGGAAATATCATTAGATTCATCACAACATGTACTTACTTAATACTATCATTTATCTTTGGTATTGTAGAGACAAGTAATTTCTTTATAAACTTGGTCAAAGTTTCAAAAGTTTGACTTAAACACTCTCACGGAGGGAGTAGCTCTTTCTCTCTCTCTGCTATCTCTCCCGGGCCTCCCCTCTCACACAAACACTCTATACCGACGGATTATACGCTCACTGTGTCAGCGTATAGCTCCGTATATTGTTTGGTTGACCGGTCAACCAGTCCACATGCTGCCTTGTCAGCTCGTGTTCTATATCTTCGTGTGCTGGCCCATGTGGCAGTGGGTGAAAATAAGTAAACTAGAGGCCCATCTAACATGCGGTGAAGTAAACAAAGTTGAAACCACTCGGTGTAGCACCCCGCACGCTAGTAAATTGAGGGCGCATTGAGGACACACTTCTTCCGCGTGGAGGACTCGCTCGCGCACAATTCACCACTGCGCGGCGGCATTCACAGAAGGACGCACTCGCGCACACCCAGCACACAACACACACCAGCACACGTGTACACCGGCGTCGCCGCCGGTTGAGATGGACGACGAGGCAGCCAACAAGCGGAGGCGGCTCGAGCCAAAACCGCATCCGGCAAGCCTGGACTTCATCAGCAGCCTCCCCGACGACATGCTGCTCGTCATCATCGGCCTCCTTCCCACCAAATTTGCCGTGCGGACCTCCCTGCTCTCCCGGCAGTGGCGCCCCCTCTGGCGCCGCGTCCCCCTCAACCTCCCCGTCGACAGCTGCCTCTGCGACAGGGATTGCAAATGCATGGCCGCAGTCTCCAAGATCCTTTCATCGCACCCTGGGCCAGCCAGGTGCCTTGACATCCGCATGTTCAGTACCAACTGCAAGGTCCAACCCAAGTTCGACGAGTGGTTCTTATCCCCCGCCCTAGATCAGCTCGAGGAGCTCAGCTTTGAAGCTGGACGATGTCGCTCTCTGCCGCCGTCCGTGCTCCGCCTTGCGCCAACACTGCGCCGCGCCAGCTTCAGTTCCTGCTATCCTCCCCAGATTAATGCCGCGCCTGCCCTTCTTCTCCCTCAACTCAAGCAGCTCGACCTCTTCGACGTTGTCATCTCGAAGAAGGCTATGGAGCACATGCTCCGCGGCTGTACTGCGCTCAAGTACCTTCGTCTTGAGCAGATCCACGGGTTCATTAGCCTCCACATCGCCTCGACGAATCTCCGATGGATTTATGTGTCTTGCTGGCCCCACAACAAGACATCAATTGGGAAGAGATCACTCCAGCTGTTCCACGTTATGGTCATTGAGAATGCGCCTTTCCTTGAGAGATTGCTTGCATCGGATCTAGAAGGTCCAACAAAAATAAGGGTCATTGATGCGGCGAAATTGACAGCATTGGTGCACTCGTCTGCCAAATTCTCCGAACTCTTTATTGGATACATAATCGTTCAGGTACAACACTCATCTTCTTCTCCGTCATCTTGAAATTCACATTTTTAAATTTCTTCTTGATGTATTTACAACCCTCTGATACGTCTCCAACGTATCTATAATTTTTTATTGCTCCATGCTATATTATCTACTGTTTTGGACATTATTGGGCTTTGTTATCCACTTATATATTATTTTTGGGACTAACCTATTAACTGGAGGCCCAACCCAGAATTGTTGTTTTTTTCCTATTTCAGAGTTTCGAAGAAACGGAATGTCAAACGGAGGCCAAACGGAATGAAACCTTCGGGAACGTGATTTTCTCACCGAATATGATCCAGGAGACTTGGACCCTATGTCAAGAAAGAAAGGAGGTGGCCACGAGGTAGGGGGGCATGCCCACCCCCCAGGGCGTGCCCTCCACCCTCGTGGGCCCCACATTGCTCCACTGACGTACTTTTTCCTTCTATATATACCTACGTACCCCCAAACGATCAGATACGGAGCCAAAAACCTAATTCCACCGCAACAACCTTCTGTACCCATGAGATCTTATCTTGGGGCCTGTTCTGGAGCTCCGCCGGAGGGGGCATCAACCACGGAGGGCTTCCACATCATCATAGCCCTTCTGATCAAGTGTGAGTAGTTTACCTCAGACCTTTGGGTCCATAGTTAGTAGCTAGATGGCTTCTTCTCTCTTTTTGGATCTCAATACAATGTTCTCACCCTCTCTTGTGGAGATCTATTCGATGTAATCTTATTTTTGCGGTGTGTTTGTAGAGACTGATGAATTGTGGGTTTATGATAGAGATTATCTATGAACAATATTTGAATCTTCTCTGAATTCTTTTATGTATGATTGGTTATCTTTGCAAGTCTCTTCGAATTATCAGTTTGGTTTGGCCTACTAGATTGGTTTTTCTTGCAATGGGAGAAGTGCTTAGCTTTGGGTTCAATCTTGCGGTGTCCTTTCCCAATGACAGTAGGGGCAGCAAGGAACGTATTGTATTGTTGCCATCGAGGATAACAAGATGGTTTTTTTTATCATATTGCATGAATTTATCGCTCTACATCATGTCATCTTGCTTAAGGCGTTACTCTGTTTTTTTTGAACTTAACACTCTAGATGCATGCTGGATAGCGGTCGATGAGTGGAGTAATAGTAGTAGATGCAGGCAGGAGTCGGTCTACTTGTCTCGGACGTGATGCCTATATACATGATCATACCTAGATATTCTCATAACTATGCTCAATTTTGTCAATTGCTCAACAGTAATTCGTTCACCCACCGTAAAATACTTATGCTCTTGAGAGAAGCCACTAGTGAAATCTATGGCCCCCGGGTCTATATTTATCATATTAATCTTCTATCACTTTATTGTTGCCTTTGCTTTTTTACTTTGCTTTTATTTTACTTTGCATATTTATCACAAAAATACCAAAAGTATTATCTATCATCTCTATCAGATCTCACTCTCGTAAGTGACCGTGAAGGGATTGACAACCCCTTATCGCATTGGTTGCGAGGAGTTATTTGCTTTGTGCAGGTACGAGGGACTCACGCGTAGCCTCCTACTGGATTGATACCTTGGTTCTCAAAAACTGAGGGAAATACTTACGCTACTTTGCTGCATCATCCTTTCCTCTTCAAGGAAATACAACGCAGTGCTCAACAAGTAGAACCCTCTTCCAGAAAATGATTCCCACGAGCTTGACCCAGTCTATGCGCACAGTGAAGATTTTGGCAAAAAAAATCTATCGGCCCCAATCTGGATCAAGTTGTTGGATTCCTTACATGCTTTCCATGCACGGAGAAGCTACTCATCAAGGTGAAACTTCTTTCCTATTAGTAAACGGTAATCACAACGTAGCTCAATTTTTTTGTAATTTTCCCAAATTATGATGACAAGTGTAGTATTCAAAACTGCATCTACGCAATGCACCGAAAGAAATGTTTTTAGTATTCTTTTTCACGTGATCACCTGCATCATTTTTTTGTTGTACTACTATAGTAGCCTAGGCTAGTCATAGTGGAAAGTAACATAGACTACTCCAGTAACTCTATGGTTACCCTAAGAGAAAGTACTACCTCCGTCCTGGTTTATTCTTCCTATTTTGTAGTATGAAAATTTGACCATAGATTTAACTGACAAAATTTTAATGCATGTCACTAAGAACTATATCGTTGGATCCATATATGAACAAAATTTCAAATGGTGTAAATTTAGTGACATGCATTGGCATTTTCTTACATAAATATATGGTAGTACAAAAGTGGGCTATAACAGCCCTCCACTATGTAGGCCAAAACACGTGCCAAATTCACTTGTGATGAATTTGGCATCGATGCCCCTCCATTGTTCACCTGGTGCCCCAATCTGGATCACCTACTTTGCTCCGGTGCCAAATTAACTCACGCAATGAAAAACACTTGCGTGGGAGAGAGAGAGGACTGAGGCAATAAAAAACACCTGTTTGGGAGAGTGAGAGGCTGGTGTTGTTGGTTTGATTGATTTGGTTATACATGTGGGTCCGTGTGCACAGCGGTGCCAACTCTCTCACATCGCGAGAGCGGTGCCAAAATATTTTGATTTGACATCGATGCGTATTATGTGGCATACTTTTGCGAAATATGGCATCGGCCACATAGTGGAAGGCAACAAATTCCCAAGCTCTTCACGTACTCCTAGGTAAATGAGAGGAAAGGGAAAGAGAAAGAGAGAGAGAGAGAGAGAAAGAGAGAGAGAGAGAGAGAGAGAGAGAGAGAGTGAAAAAATATCACTAGCCAGCCAACCCTATCGTATGAGAGAATGATATTGGTACCTCTTGATGACACGACAATCTTATACAACCAACTGCTCTAATATGTTCTCTTCTTTTGCAGATAAAAAAAAACCCGAAACTGAAAAAAGTACTGCACTATAACAATCTCATCGAATGCCTTGATCTCCATCTTATAGAAATTGATTTGATCAACTACCGAGGCAGCACATCTGAGATTAAATTGGCCAGGTTCTTTGTTCGAGAGGCAAGTGTGCTCAAGGTAATGATGTTTGGCGCTCTCTGGCGCAACAATGAATGGCGTGTTGATCACCGCAAGCGTCTATGCCTAAATGAAAAAGTCTCCGCAGAAGCTGAATTTGTTTTTGAAACATCAAGTGGACAGAGACTCGAAAACTTATTTGCCCATTAGTGACTTGTCAGGGCGGTGGATTTTAGTTTGTACGATAATGCTGCATCCACCTAAAGTAATGAAAGTTCTTATGTAAACTTCCTAGTAATTCCCTCTTCGTAGGTGCAACATTACTCCTAACATTTGTAATATCAGTTTGAAACTTGAAATATTGCCATGTCCTATTCCTGCGTTTTCAAAATCCCGCGAATCAAACAGGTCCTGAGTGGGTGATGATGTTGTGCCTGCCATCTTTCACCAATAGCCGTCGGATCTAGATCTGACGCATACAAACCAAACTTCTCCAGTTTTGCAAAAAGATGCCCGAACTTGTTCCCTATTTACAAACAACTCCTTATCTCTCACAATCACCCTTATCTCCTCCCCACCACATCTAAAAGGCCATGGAAAAATCTGGCGCGATGGTCGCTGCTGGCGCCGTCCACCCCCCAATCTTGATGTTCCGTGCAATGCACGGGCATCTAGGCACGGGAAATTATGTCGAACACGGCTAATTGTAAGCAGGCTAGGTCTACAGCCATGATGATAGTGACTGTAGATGGTGAGGCTGACTATGGTATGCCGAACACGGCGCCTATACTCAGGTGTCATCTCCGGCGTAGGGTCTTGTCACTTCACTGTGAGGAGCAGCACATAATAATTTGACCAACGGGCAGTACAGTGCTACTACATTGGTAGTAGTACTACTACTAGTACTAGCACCACCGTCTGGATTTAGTAGTACTACCACATCCATTTGGGTTTAGTATTTGACTAGCAATATCTAGTAATGCATGTCACAAAAATTATACTACTCCCTCTGTAAATAAATACATGGTGTATTGTTTTATTCCTATCTGCGAGATAAGTTAATGTCTTTTTGCTACTTAATAGGATTACATGCAATGAACTAACCACCACATGTGATGTTTGGTAGTCTCAAGTCATTGAAAGCATGCACGGGCACGGAGGGGGACGCATCTTTATTGACTTACTGCACCTGCCTTTGGGTGTATACACGTGGGCCCAACGGGTGGCTGGCCAACCTGTCATACATCCAAAGGCAGGTGCAGTAGAGGGGCGAGGAGTAGATGGCCAACACGCACGTGAATTCAACGCAGTCTGCACTTCTCATATAAAGGCTCCCGCCAGTCCAATCTACGAAATCCTACGCACCTACGCACCCAAGGGCAAGAGTGATCACTCCAATCGCAAGATCAGATGACTAGAAGCTAGAGCCATGGAGGCGGTGAGCTCGAGCATCACCCGGCTGTGCCAGATGGTCCACGACGCCGGCCTGCGGCCCGACACCGAGGAACATCTCCAAGTAGTGCTTGAGGCCGCCAGGGCGAGGGGCCGCTTGGACGACAGCTTCGTCTCCTTGTTCGATGAGGTCCTCGTCGGCTTCCTCGACAAGTTCACCGTCGTCAAGAAGATCGCGGACGACCTTGACGTACGCCTCCAGCCCATGCGCCCAGGCTCTGTGATGCCTGCCACGCTCAACGGCCTCTATGGTGACAACCTCTTCGACGCACCGGTGGCCCTGCGACTGCCCGCCGTCGCGCCGGAGAATGTCTACCTCGAGGTCGCGCTCGCCGCGCAGTGCCTGGCGCAGCAAGACACCATCGACATAATCACACACGTCTACGCGCAAATCATCCGCAAGGAATACTACATGCAAGAGGAGGACGATAGGACGCTGGCCTTCTTGGACCGCAGGGCAACCTTGACGGCATTGTTCAGAAGCACGTTGAGCTTGCCGCCAACGCCGCTGCTCCTCACACGTCGGTTGGTGACCCGGTGTACTAGGGCGTGAGGATGTCGTTGATGGATCTGTATGTATCTTTATCTTTCCGTCAAATCCATGTAGCAGTATATGGTACTACTAGTAATTAGCTTACCTTTCGCATCAACTTCATAATTTTCCTACGTCCTCCATGCATGAACCGCGCCAGAACCAAAATTCTCATTACTCTAGGGAAAATCGTTATTTCTATCTATCGGTCGCCCCATGGAGCAGAACCAAATTTTACAAGTTACAAGTTCAAAAGGAAAAGCTTATCGTGTTCGCGTTGCACCCCCACACGGTTTGTCCGGTACACCGCTCAAGGGGGAATGCGTGTTGTGTTGCATTTTCACTTACAAGTGGGACCGCAGTTGAGCAAACCGACTATCGGCAAACCCCCACCCCGCCCACCGCACGATGGCTGAGAAAACAGGAGGAATAAGAGATGGCTGTAGCTAGCACGGACTCCAAGAAAATTGGAGTCGGATGGGACTCGTGTGGGTGGCATGTGCCGTACTGCTAGACATGAATGCTAGTTATGGCCCATGCCACCCCACTATATCGAGGTGCTGGTTACTCCACTGTATCGAGTACGTAGAAAAAAATTCCTGGAGTCCGTGCTCAGCCCTCCTCTATCTCTCTTCTCACCAGCCAGTAGACGCACGGAGCCCATCGTCTGTTTGCTCATATGCGGTCCCACATGTCAGTGAAAACTCAAGAGGACCCACTGAACCTGCACATCTTTCACCTCGACATGCTGGTGATGAAAAACAAATCCAATAAAGATCTTCGGTGGCCGCTTTTGGAGTTACTCAAGAGTAGTAAGATTCTATTTACAGTTTAACCCAAGATGCACATCACGTGGCTTCACCTACCACTCTATTTTCTTGCATGACACGACCTGGATACTGGATGTCCCACATGTCGGCAAAAGGAGGAAGAACTCGACCAAATCTTCAGTTGTGCTCTCGGATTAGTCTAGTTGTGCTAACTTAAAATTTTATTGTGTACAATGGATGCAAGTTTTGGTATTGGGAAGAAGAGTACAATGATATATTGATAGAGCGCAATTTAGTAGATGTTCTAGCACTTTTAGCTAGCATAGAGGCTAGATATGAGACTAGTGCACTTGTTGATAGAATAGAGGCTAGACACGTCCACTTCTTTACACTCAAAGAAGAAAGAAGCACGCAATATCGAGCCTCCGCAGATCAACAATGAATGCATCGAGAAGGCACTAATCCAACTTACAAGAGAAGTTATGGAAGTTGGATAAATTCTAGAATGTATTATTGTGGTTCTTGTTTTCTTTGTCTTGCTTTTCTAGTCAAAATTTTGGTGATGTATTTCCATGTACCAAAAAATCAATGATGAAAAAAAGATATGTGTTTGCAAAGAAAAATGTACGTGGCCGGGATGCGGTCGCGCGTTCACCGCACGACTATCACATCCGAGAAATGGCCCGGACACGACCCCATTGCCCTACCCAAACAGAAAGAATCCGGGCAAAACGGAGGTCCATTTGGGGTCGTGTGTTGGAGTTGGCCTTACAAGTGGGACAGTGATACGTCCATTTTGCATCATGCTTTTATATCGATATTTATTGCATTATGGGCTGTTATTACACATTATGTCACAATACTTATGCCTATTCTCTCTTATTTTACAAGGTTTACATAAGGAGGGAGAATGCCGGCAATTGGATTTCTGGGCTGGAAAAGAAGCAAATATTAGAGACCTATTCTGCGCAACCCGAAAATTTCTGAAACTCCACGGAAGTCAATTTCAGAATATATAAAAAATATTGAGCGGAAGAAGTACACCAGAGGGGGACCCACCTAGCCACAAGGGTTGGGGGCACGCCCTACCCCCCAGGGCGCGCCCCCTGCCTCGTGGGCCCCCTGTTGGCTCTCCGATGGCCATCTTCTGCTATATGAGGTCTTTCGTATGAAGAAAAATCATAAGCAACCTTTTGGGACGAGACTTCGCCGCCACGAGGCGGAACCTTGGCAGAACCAATCTAGGGCTCCGGCAGAGCTGTTCTGCCGGGGACACTTCCCTCCGGGAGGGGGAAATCATCGCCATCGTCATCACCAACGCTCCTCTCATCAGGAGAGGTCAATATCCATCAACATCTTCACCAGCACCATCTCCTCTCAAAACCCTAGTTCATCTCTTGTATCCAATTCTTGTCTCCAAGTCCGGGATTGGTACTAGTAGGTTGCTAGTAGTGGTGATTACTCCTTGTAGTTGATGCTAGTAGGTTTATTTGGTGGAAGATCATATGTTCAGATCCTTTATGCATATTAATACCCCTCTGATTATGAACAAGAATATGCTTTGTGAGTAGTTACGTTTGTTCTTGAGGACATGGGAGAAGTCTTGCTATTAGTAGTCATGTGAATTTGGTATTCGTTCGATATTTTGATGAGACGTATGTTGTCTTTCCTCTAGTGGTGTTATGTGAACGTCGACTACATAACACTTCACCATTATTTGGGCCTAGATTAAGGCATTGTGAAGTAATAAGTAGATGATTGGTTGCTAGAGTGACAGAAGCTTAAACCCTAGTTTATGCGTTGCTTCGTAAGGGGCTGATTGGGATCCATATGTTTCATGCTATGGTTAGGTTTACCTCAATACTTTTGTTGTAGTTGTGGATGCTTCCAATAGAGGTTAATCATAAGTGGGACGCTTGTTCAAGTAAGAATAGCACCCAAGCACCGGTCCACCCACATATCAAATTATCAAAGTATCGAACGCGAATCATATGAACGTGATGAAAACTAGTTTGACGATTGTTACTTGTTGCTCGTTACAAATTATCTTATCATAAAATTACATGTTACCACTTATTGCAGTACTTTCAGAGAATACCTTGCTCAATACCGCTTATCATTTTCTGCTGCTCCTCGTTGGGTTCAACACTCTTACTTATCGAAAGGACTATGATAGATCCCCTATACTTGTGGGTCATCAAGACTCTTTTCTGGCGTCGTTGCCGAGGAGTGAAGCGCCTTTGGTAAGGAAAAATTTATATAGTGTGCTGAAATTTACTGTCACTAGTTACTATGGAAAGTAATCCTCTGAGGGGCTTGTTCGGGGTATCTTCACCCCGACCAGTAGAGCAAAGAGTTGCTCCTCAACCTACTGAACCTACTAAAAATGAAAATGTTCCCTTTGAAGTTCCTTCGAGTATGTTAGAAAAACTGCTAGATAGTCCTTTTACAGGAGATGGAACAAAGCATCCTGATGAGCACCTAATATATGTGGATGAAGTTTGTGGATTATTTAAGCTTGCAGGTATACCCGATGATGTTGTTAAGAAGAAGGTCTTCCCTTTATCTTTGAAGGGAGATGCATCGACATGGTATAGGCTATGTGATGACACAGGATCATGGAACTATAAGCAAATGAAATTAGAATTTCATCAGAAGTATTATCCTATGCATCTTGTTCATCGTGATCGCAATTATATATATAATCTCTGGCCTCGCGAAGGAGAAAGCATCGCTCAAGCTTGAGGGAGGCTTATATCAATGTTATATTCATGCCCCAATCACGAGCTCTCAAGAGAAATAATTCTTCAAAAATTTTATGCTCGGCTTTCTCATAATAATCAATCCATGCTCGATACTTCTTGTGCTGGCTCTTTTATGATGAATACTATTGAATTCAAAAGGAATTTATTGGATAGAATTAAACGCAACTCTAAAGATTGGGATATCGACGAAGGTAAGGAGTCAGGTATGACACCTAAGTTTGATTGTGTTAAATCTTTCATGGATACCGATGTTTTCCGTAAGTTTAGCATTAAATATGGACTTGACTCTGAGATATTAGCTTCTTTATGTGAATCTTTTGCTACTTATGTTGATCTCCCCAAGGATAAGTGGTTTAAATATCATCCTCCCATAGAAGTAAAAGTAGCTGCACCTACTAAAGTTGAAGAAAAGACTGTCACTTATAATGATCCTATTGTTCCTACTTCCTATGTTGAGAAACCACCTTTTCCTGTTAGAATAAAGGATCATGATAAAGCTTCAACTGTAGTTTGTAAAAGCAATATTAGAACTTATACACCTCCTGAGCAAGTCAAAGTTGAACCTAATACTACTATTATTAAAGATCTCTTGTCTGATAATATTGATGGGCATGTCATTCATTTGTGCGGTGAAACCGCTAGAATTGCCAAACCGTGTGCTAAAGATAAACATAGACCTGTGGTAGGCGTGCCTGTTATTTATGTTTAAATAGGAGATCATTGTTCTCATGGCTTATGTGATATGGGTGCTAGTGCTAGTGTTATATCGTCCATTTTACGAAGAAATTAAGCATGAAATTGCACCTGCTGAGTTAGAAGGTATCAATGTTACAATTAAACTTGCCAATAGAGATACTATATCAGCAATGGGAATTGTTAGAGATGTTGAAGTCTTGTGTGGCAAAACTAAATATCCTGCTGATTTTCTTGTTCTTTGTTCCCCACAAGATAGCTTTTGTCCCATTAATGCTAAGTAGACTGCGAAAAGACTGTTGTTACTATTGTTTTGGGTGATATGATTCATGAGTTTAATTTCTCTAAATTTAGTAGACAACATCGTGAAGAAGAATTTCCTAGTAAGTATGAAATTATTGGTCTTGCTTCCATTGCCGTGCCTCCTAGTGACCCGTTAGGGGAATATTTGCTAGACCAGGAAAATGATATGTTTATCAATGAAAGAAGGGAAATAGATGAAGTATTCTTTAAGCAGGAACCTATACTGAAACACAATTTGCCTTTTGAAATCCTAGGGGATCGTCCTCCACCCAAGGGTGACCCCGTGTTTGAGCTTAAACCATTGCCTGATACTCTTAAATATGCTTATATTGATGAAAGGAAGATATATCATGTTATTATTAGTGCTAACCTTTTAGAGCATGAAGAAGGGATATTATTGAAAACTCTGAAGAAGCATCGTGCTGCTATTGGATATACTCTTGATGATCTTAAGGGCATTAGACCCACTCTATGTCAACATAAAATAAATTTGGAGAAAGATGCCAAACCAGTTATTGATCATCAACGACGGCTGAATCCTAAAATGAAAGAAGTGGTAAGAAAGGAAATACTAAAGCTCCTTGAGGCAGGTATAATTTATCCCGTTGTCGATAGTCAGTGGGTAAGTCCTGTCCATTGTGTCCCTAAGAAAGGAGGTATTACTGTTGTTCCTAATGATAAAGATGAATTGATTCCTCAAAGAATTAGTACAGGTTATAGGATGGAAATTGATTTCCGTAAATAAAATAAAGCTACTAAGAAAGATCATTACCCCTTACCTTTTATCGATCAAATGCTAGAAAGATTATCTAAACATACACATTTTTGCTTTCTAGATGGTTATTCTGGTTTCTCACAAATACCTGTGTCAGCCAATGATCAATCAAAGACCACTTTTACATGCCCTTTTGGTACTTTTGCTTATAGACGTATGCCTTTTGGTTTATGTAATGCACCTGCTACCTTTCAAAGATGCATGATGGCTATATTCTCTGACTTTTGTGAAAAGATTTTTGAGGTTTTCATGGACGATTTTTCCGTCTATGGATCCTCTTTTGATGATTGCTTAAGCAATCTTGATCGAGTTTTGCAGTGATGTGAAGAAACTAACGTTGTTTTGAATTGGGAGAAGTGCCACTTTATGGTTAATGAAGGTATTGTCTTGGGGCATAAAGTTTCTGAAAGGGGTATTGAAGTTGATAAAGCCAAGGTTGACGCTATTGAAAAGATGCCATGTCCCAAGGACATCAAAGGTATAAGAAGTTTCCTTGGTCTCGCCAGATTTTATAGGAGATTCATTAAGGACTTCTCAAAAATTTCTCGGCCTCTGACTAATTTACTACAAAATGATATACCATTTGTCTTTGATGATGATTGTGTAGAATCATTTGAAATACTTAAGAAAGCAATTATCTCTGCACCTATTGTCCAGCCACCTGATTGGAATTTACCCTTTGAAATTGTGTGTGATGCTAGTGATTATGCCGTAGGTGCTGTTCTAGGGCAAAGAGTTGATAAGAAATTAAATGTTATCCATTATGCTAGTAAGACTCTAGACAATGCTGCCGGGGTTTTCCTGGGCTCCCCGAGCACCTATGGGGACGGAGCCCCTTCTCGGTTCGGCGGGGAGCGGAGGCCGTGCGAAGAGCGGATCGAGGCGAAGCACGCGGGGGAAGGTTTTTACCCACCTTCGGAGCTCTCCAGAGAGATAACACTCCTACTACTGCTTTGTGGATTGTATTGAGTTCTTGCTCGGGAGCGCCGAGTGCTACAGTACACTCGAGCAGCTAACGAGACCGAGCGCTTCTCTGAGGATCGATCCCCCCCCCACGTTGTGCATGGGCCTCCTTTTATATGTCCCAAGGGGTCTCCAACAGGTGGCAACGTAGGTAAGGGTAAAAGTGTAAATATGCTGCGGTAGGTACAGCTACCTACACAGTGTATCATACCTAACTCTGACGGCAGGGGACAAAGGCATTAAATGCCCGTCTACGTCGCCCAGACGATGCAGAAAAGGGACCGTCAGGGGCGCTATCGCTCGCCACGATGGCGATCCTGTCAGCGCTGCATGCCATAGTGTACCCTTGGCTGCACAGCCTCCCGCCACGTACGCTGGGAAGGGTCCCGGAGCGACACGTAGCTGGGTGAGCTGGAGCGCGGGTACAGAGTGGCTGCCTGCCGCGGCAAGTGCCTTGCCGCGGCCGTTGTCTTGTCGCGCCCGGGAACTTGTCGCTCGCCGGGTCCTGCCGGGACGCGTGGCGTGCTGCGGCAGGTTCTTTGAGATGCTCTTGTTGGGCTTCCGGCAAGCTCCTCTTGCCGGGGTCTCGTACCTTGAATGGCCTTCCCGGCAAGCTCCTCTTGCCGGGGACTTGTCTTCTTGACTTAAATATTTTGTTCTCGAATGGCTTCAAAGGAACCATAGAGAGCCTCGGTGATCACCTGGCGGGCCTTGCCGCGGGGTGCTGTGACTGCCTGTGCACAAGTTCGGGATACTAGAGTACCCCTACTTTAGTACACCGACAGGGGCAGCTCGCCCTTTTCGAGATCCAGGCGATTCGGCCCCCATCCCTCCTTATAAGCAGGGGAAACAGGGGCAGGTCGCCCATCTGCCCGTTGCTGTTCCTTCCTCGGGAATCTCCGCCACTCCCCTTCTTCCCAAATCCGAAGGAGAGCAGAGCCCTGCCCCCATCGCCACCAGCACCACCAACGCCGTCGTCTTCCTTCTCCACTCCCGCCATGGCCCCGAAGGCCGAGAAGGCAAAGTCGGCTCAGGCGCAGCAGCTCGCGGTGCTGCGAAAGGAGCGGGCAATCTTCCCTCCGAGGCTCGAGGCATTAGAGCTGAAGGAAGATTTCTATCTCTTCTGGTCGACGGGGACGCGAGCGCATCCGCGCACGAAGGTACTCCCAGCCACTGCTTGGGATAAGTATCCCACTGGGTATCCCTTCTTTGCTTTGTTCTTCTACTGCGGGCTCTGCCCGCCCTTTTCTGAATTCTTTTGCGATGTCATGAACACCTACGGGCTCCACCTTCTTGATTTCACCCCCAATGCTGTCCTGACCATGCCAGTTTTCGCACATCTCTGCGAAAACTTTGTCGGGATCCATCCAAACGTAGCTCTTTTCCGCCATTTCTTTTCGCCTCGAGTTGAGAAAGGAGAGCCTTTATCCGGCGGAATCGCCTGGATCTCGAAAGCTGGCAAGAAAGATGCTTATCTGGAGGGAGAGCTCCGCAGCAAGTGGGAGGAGTGGAGGGCTGACTGGTGTTTGATTGTCGAAGAGAACCCTCAGCCGTTTACTGCTCTGCGCGAAACCCCAGTAGTGCGCGGCAGCGATTGGAGTAGCCTGGCCCCGGAAGACGACAGGCTGAGGATTGCCGTCACTCGGATCCTGCGCCTCAGGCTTGCCGGGCTTACTGTAGGAGCGGTCGGTGCAGATTTCCTCCGCCGCTGCATTGCCCCCCTGCAGGAGAGGAGGAGACCCGCCTGGGAGTTCCAGAATACGGCGGATATCATGAGGTTGCGGCCAGGCCTCAATTTCAACTTCACTGTCCTAGAGCTCAACACGATGCTCCAGGAGCTGTTCAAGCACGACCCGCAGCATCTCGAAGTGTTCTGGTTGCCGAGGGGCGTCGTCCCGCTGTGCAACAACTCCGCGCTTGACCGCATCCGTGCAATAATGCCGCTGTGCGACTCGCATGGAATTGATCCAGCCTGGATAGAGCCTGCGGATGATGTCGTGCGGGCGTTCTTTGACAACTTGATAGAAGTGCCGGTCGACGCTGACGAAAAGAAGGGGCTCACCCGGGACACCACCGACGATGAGCTCAAACGAATCGCCACCAAGATGGAAGAGGCGGCGGCAGCCGCCGCTACGGGCGAGTTTGGGTTCACCGTGGAGGAAGCAGAGGCAGCCGAGGCGGCAAGCCTTGCCGACCGAGAGGAGCTTGCCGGCAAGAGGAGGTCCGCCGAGCATGACGTCGGGCCGAGCGGGCCCACCGGGGACACGAGCGGCTCGCTGGAGATCGGCTCCTCTTCCTCTTCGTCTTCGGACAGCCTGCCGCAAGTAGAGCCTCTGGCTCCGCAAGCGGAGCCCCCGGCTCCACAAGCAGAGCCCCCGGCTCCACCAAGGAAGCATCTTCGCAAGGCCGGGGACGTAGCGGAGCGGCGGGCGAGTCAACCCCCGCCGCGCCGCACGACACGCTCCACCGCGGCAAGTTCTGTTGCCGCGGGAACACCTCGCGCTGCAGCGGCAACTGGGGCGGGGTCCTCTCGGCCTGCCGCCCCAGTGCCCGCCAAGCGGCCAAGAGATCCCACTCCCCCGCCTCCTCGCGCCGGAGGTGGGCCAGGCTTTGACTTCTCCGCGCTCAGCTCCGACGAGGAAGAAGGAGAGTAAGATCCTTGTTGTATTTGCATGTCTTCAATACTTGTTGTCTTGTATTGTATCTCATTTGCCTTACTCTAAACTCATCCCTTTTTAGGACGCTGGCCCAGAGAATGGCAAAGAGGGCCAAGGTCCCGGTGATCGTTATCGAGGATGACCCCTCCGTGGGAGCGGGGGGCGCACCCGAGATAAACTCGCCGGACCCGACGGCCGTTCTTCAGAGCAGCCGCCAGCGTAGCCCCCAGCGTAAGTATATGGTGTACTTCCAGCTGTTAGGCACGCACGGATACTCTTTGCTTGCTGATATCTGACCATTGGCTTATGTAGGAGCAGAGCAGCTCCACCAGGAGTGCCCGGAGTCCACTCCCGATGTGCCACCTGTTTCTACTACGCCGCCAAGGGAGAAATCCCCGACCAGGGAGAGCTCCCCGGCAAGGGAGAAGTCCTCGACGAGGGAGAGTTCCCCGGCGAGGGAGGAATCTCCGGCAAGGGACGGTACCAACGAACCCCCGGCAGCGGAGATCCCCACCACCGAGCCTGGTACAGGTACTCCTTGCTTCTAAACCCCCTTTGTGTTCTTCTTTTTGGGTATTTGCTTGACTTTTCTTCTTTTTCCGACCGTTAGATCCATCCACTGTGGAGCCGATGGAGACTGAAGTCGTTATTGACGACACCACTGCCACCGAGGAAACGGCCGGCGCCGATGATCCCGCCGGCGAAGAGGCCGCCAAGGCTGCCGCCGCAGCAGCCGACGAGGGGTCCGGCGATCGTACTGACGACACTGGGGCCGCAGGAGACAGCTACCTACACAGCTACCTACACAGTGTATCATACCTAACTCTGACGGCAGGGGACAAAGGCATTAAATGCCCGTCTACGTCGCCCAGACGGTGCAGAAAAGGGACCGTTAGGGGCGCTATCGCTCGCCACGATGGCGATCCTGTCAGCGCTGCATGCCATAGTGTACCCCTGGCTGCACAGCCTCCCGCCACGTACGCTGGGAAGGGTCCGGGAGCGACACGTAGGTGGGTGAGCTGGAGCGCGGGTACAGAGTGGCTGCCTGCCGCGGCAAGTGCCTTGCCGCGACCGTTGTCTTGTCGCGCCCGGGAACTTGTCGCTCGCCGGGTCCTGCCGGGATGCGTGGCGTGCTGCGGCAGGTTCTTTGAGATGCTCTTGTTGGGCTTCCGGCAAGCTCCTCTTGCCGGGGTCTCGTACCTTGAATGGCCTTCCCGGCAAGCTCCTCTTGCCGGGGACTTGTCTTCTTGACTTAAATATTTTGTTCTCGAATGGCTTCAAAGGAACCATAGAGAGCCTCGGTGATCACCTGGCGGGCCTTGCCGCGGGGTGCTGCGACTGCCCGTGCACAAGTTGAGGATACTAGAGTACCCCTACTTTAGTACACCGACAAATGCTCAAAGAAATTATGCTACTACTGAGAAAGAATTTTTAGCATTTCTATTTGCTTGTGATAAGTTCAGACCTTATATTGTTGATTCTAAAGTAACTATTCACACTGATCATCCTGCTATCAAATATCTTATGGAAAAAAAGATGCTAAACCTAGACTTATTAGATGGGTTCTCTTTCTACAAGAATTTGATTTGCATTTTGTTGATAGAAAGGGAGCTGAGAACCCCGTTGCAGACAACTTGTCTAGGTTAGAAAATGTTCTTGATGACCCACTACCTATTGATGATAGCTTTCCTGATGAGCAATTAAATGTCATAAACACTTCTTGTAGTACTCCGTGGTATGCTGACTATGCTAATTATATTGTTGCAAAATTTATGCCACCTCGTTTCACATACCAGCAAAAGAAAACGTTCTTCTTTAATTTGAGGCATTACTTTTGGGATGACCCACATCTTTATAAGGAAGGAGTAGATGGTGTTATTAGACGTTGTGTACCTGAGCATGAACAGGAACAGATCCTTCGCAAGTGTCACTCCGAAGCTTATGGAGGACACCACGCTGGAGATAGAACTACACATAAGGTATTACAATCTGGTTTTTATTGGCCTACTCTCTTCAAGGATGCCCGTAAGTTTGTCCTGTCTTGTGATGAATGTCAAAGAATTGGTAATATTAGTAGACGTCAAGAAATGCCTATGAATTATTCAATTGTTATTGAACCATTTGATGTTTGGGGCTTTGATTATATGGGACCTTTTCCTGCCTCTAATGGATATACACATATTTTAGTTGCCGTTGATTATGTTACTAAGTGGGTAGAAGCTATTCCAACTAGTAGTGCTGATCATAACACTTCTATTAAGATGCTTAAAGAAGTCATTTTTCCGAGGTTCAGAGTCCGTAAAATGCTTGCTAAATATGATGTTAATCATATAATTGCATCCCCTTATCACCCACAGTCTAGTGGTCAAGTAGAATTGAGTAATAGAGAGCTCAAATTAATTTTGCAAAACACTATCAATAGGTCTTGAAAAGAATTGTTCCAAGAAACTTGATGATGCATTATGTGATGAAGCTATGTACCTAGGGTAGGGGCACGAACCTGTCCGAAGTGCCCTACCTAAGGACATCTCAAGAAGAAGTCACCTTTCAATCGACTTGAAGGTATCCCACTCGACGGATTCAAGACACTCGACCACGAAGCTATCACTCGACCACGAGATCAACCACTCGACTGCCACGATATCTAAAGTCACTCCGCACACAAACGGTCGGTCATTAAGTAGCTTTTATGGTCATCATAGCGCTTTATTAGGGACGTTACCAGTAACGCCCAATCTTAATGTACTTTAAACCCTACAGTACTGAGGGCTGGAGGGGCCTGGCTGATGAAGTCATGTACCTAGGGTAGGGTCATAGGCCTGCCCAAGGGTACCCTCCCCAAGGTCACTTACTAAAAGAGGCTGCTTACCAGTCGACCTGATAAGCATCCACTCGACTAATACAAAAACACTCGATGAGCGCAGAGACACTCGACCATGAAGACTCACTCGACCATCGGAAGCACAGGAGCCACTCCGCATCCGAACGGTCTGTAATTGAATGGCCTTTATAGCCTTAATAGCACTTTATACAGGGCGTTTCCAGTAACGCCCTGCCTTAATGTACCTTAAGATCCTTCATTGCGTGGGCTGGCAGGGGTCTTGGCGTACTCTATATAAGCCACCCCCCTCCACAGGAAGAAGGGTTCGCATCTTTGTAACACACATACATATAATCCAGTCGACCGCCTCCGGGCTCCGAGACGTAGGGCTATTACTTCTTCTGAGAAGGGCCTGAACTCGTTAACCTCTTGCGTGTACAACTACTCCAAAGCTAGGATTCTGCCTCTCCATTCCTACCCCCCATTCTACTGTCAGACTTAGAACCACGACAGTTGGCGCCCACCGTGGGGCAGGTGTTCTAGCGATTTGTTGGAGGAGTTGGGATTCTTTCGATATCTTCCATCATGTGTTCGAGCAGAGTCCTAGTCGAGGGCCGCGAGATCCGTCTCGGCGCCCTCACTTTCGTCGTCGATGACTCTGCTTGGCTCCAGGAGGCTCCACTCGACGTGGACGCGCTTCCCGCCCGCGGGGCAACGCACTTTCGTGCGTGCATTCGTGGCGTCCTCCTGCGGCAACCATCGGCCCAGTACGGGTCGGCACCCATTTCGTCCTCGCTCCCAGTTTCCCGCCGGCGCAAGCGCTCCAGTCGGTCGAGGCTCCAGCGGTGGGTGAGGCATGCATTGGCCCGCCAGTCGGCCACCCCCCAAGTCGCGGCGATCGAGCCCGACGAATCTCTCTACGGCTTGTTCAATCTGTCGACTGGCTCCGCAGAGACTGCGTCCGAGTGCGACAGCAGCGATCCAGCGGCGGAGGTACTGATGGTCGACGGACCGTGCAGCCCCCCGGATTCCCCCACACCGAAGAGGTTGCCGGAGGAGGAGTTCCGGCGCGGGGCCACGAAGAGTACAAACCCGAGCCCCTCACCTCGCTGCAGAGGGAGGAACTTCGTCGCCGGAACATGGACGCGCTTCACACTCCTATCGTTGGAGAAAACCCCCGAGGCGCGCGCCTTGGAGGAGGCGCGCTTGGCCAACCTGGCTGAACGCACTCGACTGGAGAATCTCCAGAGAGTACTCGACGAGCGTGCTCGACTGCCAGTTCCAGAATCCAGTTGACGCCGCCTCTTTCAGCCACCAACTCAGGTATACCGAACTCCGATTCAGAATTTAGCAGCTGCAGCCCGCATAGCAGAGTTGATCTAGCCTTCTCAGTCAGAGGCAGGGAGAGGTCTGCTACAGATCAGAGATTTGCTCCGGGAAGCAGGGGATCAGTTGTGTCGCAGTCGCGTAACAGGATTCACAGCCGGTCCGTCGTTGCGAATTATGTACAGTCGGCTCACAGTCCAGGATCGCCCCTGAGGTGTGAGGAACGTAGAGGCCGGCATGATGATCAATATCAAGGCCGTGAGCGGTACGAACACCGATTTGATCGCACTGATCGACGTCGAGTGCCCACTCCTCCCCAAAGGGGTGGATCGTACGTTCTTCGGCAGCAAGATGAAAGACGCCAGCACAGTGCTGGGCGAAGGTTTCCAGTCGACCCCAGGGAACCAGGCTTTGATGCGAGATCCATTATCGTTCAAGGTCTGGTCGACAGGAATAGAGCTCACCGAGAAGGCCATGACAGAGACGTTCCCTCCAGCAGCAGGGTTCATGTATCAGGACTAGAATGTTTCAGCAGAGCAATCAGGGCCGCAGTAATTCCTCCCAACTTCAGGTTGGCGACTGGAGTTAGTAAGTTCACCGGCGAGTCCAAGCCTGACACATGGCTTGAAGATTACCGAGTGGCTGTTCAGATTGGCGGCGGCAACGACGAGGTAGCCATGAAGCATTTGCCTCTTATGCTGGAGGGATCAGCCAGAGCATGGTTGAACCAGTTGGCACCCAGCAGTATTTACACTTGGGAAGATCTTGCCCAAGTGTTTGTCAGGACATTTGAAGGGACTTGCAAGCGACCAGCAGGGTTGACAGAATTGCAGTCGTGTGTTCGGAAGTCGAGTGAAACTCTGAGGGATTATATCCAGAGGTGGATCACTTTACATCACACAGTCGAGAATGTATCTGATCACCAGGCAGTTTGTGCCTTCAACGAAGGCGTCAAGAACATAGAGCTGAGTTTGAAATTCGGTCGAACCAGAGATATGACATTGAGTCGGATGATGGAAATTGCCACCAAGTATGCAAACGGTGAAGAAGAAGATAGGCTCCGGAGTGGCAAGTACAAAGTAGCCGCTAATGAGGTCGGCGGAGGAAACTCCAGTCGGAAGCAAAAGCGCAAAGCCGAGCCGCTGCTCCTGGAGAGACCTTGGCTGTGACCCCAGGAAAGTTTAAGGGGAAACCCAAGGGTCCCTAGAACCCCAAGAAAGTGAAAGACCAGGATGGGAATGATGTGATGGACTTACCGTGCCACATTCACACGAAGAAAGACGAGGAGGGTAAACTCATTTACCCAAAGCATACCACTCGACAACGTCGACTCCTGATTCAGCAGTTTCAAGGGAAACAGGCCAAAGATAAAGAGAAAGAGTCAGACAAAGTTGAGGACAAAGAAGACAGCGGTGAGGAGTACCCCCAAGTCAACTCCACCCTGATGATTTTTGCTGATGTCGAAAGCGAGAGTCGGTTGAAGGTTATCAATCGAGAAGTGAACATGGTCGCTCCGGCGACACCCAATTATCTAAAATGGTCTCAGACTGCCATCACCTTCGACCAGTCCGATCACCCGACTCATATTGCTACCCCAGGGAGGCAAGCGTTGGTGGTCGATCCAGTCGTTGAAGGCACTCGACTGACCAAAGTTTTGATGGATGGTGGCAGTGGCTTGAATTTGCTGTATGCAGAGACGCTGAAAGGGATGGGCATTCCGATGTCCAGACTCAGCACCAGTAACATGAGCTTCCACGGAGTCATTCCTGGAAAAAGGCTGAGTCACTTGGCAGAATCGCTCTCGATGTAGTTTTTGGTGACTCGAAGAATTTCCGGAAAGAAAAGTTGACCTTTGAGGTCGTGGATTTTCAGAGTGCGTACCACGCCATACTTGGAAGGCTAGCGTACGCTCGTTTCATGGCCCGACCATGCTACGTGTACCTTAAATTCAAGATGCCCGGTCCCACAGGTGTGATCACTATCACGGGTAATCGGAAGAATGCAGAAGAGTGCTTCCAGAAGGGCTCCAAAATTGCTGATGCTCAGATGGCCGAAATGGAGTTACAAGAGTACCAGAAGACCGCAGACCCGAGTGATTTGTTGGGAGCCAAGAAGCCTGCCACAGAGTCAGCATTTCAGTCGTCCGGTGGGACAAAACAGGTTCACATCCACCCGACTGATCCCAATGCGGCTCCGACCAACATCTCCACTACACTCGACTCTAAATAGGAAGAAGCGCTCATCCAGTTCCTCCGTGAGAACTGGGACATCTTTGCATGGAAGCCTGCTGACATGCCGGGTGTAACCAGGGGACTGGCTGAGCACCGCCTTCGAGTCGACCCAAAAGTCAAACCAGTTAAGGAACATCTTCGACGGTCCGCCGTCCAGAAGAGAAAGGCCATTGGCGAAGAGGTGGCTCGACTCTTAGCGGCAGAGTTCATTCGCGAGATCTACCACTCCGAGTGGCTCGCCAATGTTGTAATGGTCCCCAAGAAGGACAAGTCATTGCGCATGTGCATCAATTTCAAACATATCAATCGGGCCTGCCCGAAAGATCATTTCCCTCTTCCTCGCATCGACCAAATAGTCGACTCGACCGCAGGATGCGAGAGGTTGTCTTTTTTAGATGCTTACTCCGGATACCATCAGATCCGTCTGTATGGACCCGATGAAATAAAAACAGCTTTCATCACCCCATTTGGGTGCTTCTGTTATGTCACCATGCCTTTCGGTCTCAAGAATGCTAGAGCTACATTCATGAGAATGATTCAGAAGTGCCTGATCACTCAAATAAGTCGGAATGTAGAAGCATACATGGATGATATAGTGGTCAAGTCGCGAATAGGTTCCGACCTGCTGACTGACCTTGCTGAAACATTTGCCAATCTCAGGAGGTATGATATCAAGCTTAATCCATCAAAATGAACATTTGGAGTTCCTGGAGGAAAGTTACTCGGTTTTCTTGTTTCCGAACGAGGAATCGACGCTAACCCTGAAAAAGTTGGCACCATACTCCGAATGAAACGCCCTGTGCGTGTGCATGATGTCTAGAAGCTTACTGGATGCTTGGCCGCTTTAAGTCGATTCATCTCCAGACTCGGTGAAAAGGCATTGCCTCTTTACCGACTGATGAAGAAGTCAGACAAGTTTGAGTGGACTCCAGAAGCTGATGCAGCGTTTGCAGAGCTAAAAGCTCTGCTCTCCACCCAGCCGGTGCTTGCTGCCCCTGTCAGCAAAGAGCCATTGTTGCTTTACATTGCAGCGACAGACAATTTGTTAGTACCGTACTTACGGTCGAGCGGGAAGAGGAAGGAAAAACCTTCAAAGTTCAGCGCCCAGTTTACTACCTTTCTGAAGTTCTGACCCAATCAAAGCAAAGATACCCTCACTATCAGAAGCTTGTTTATGGGATTTACATGACCACGAAGAAGGTTGCTCATTATTTCTCTGATCACTCCATTACAGTCGTCAGCGACGCCCCGTTATCAGAGATTCTTCATTACAGAGATGCAACTGGTCGAGTGGCAAAATGGGCGATTGAACTTCTTCCCCTTGATATCAAGTTCGAGGCAAAGAAAGCTATCAAGTCCCAAGCAATAGCTGATTTCCTCGCCGAGTGGACTAAACAACAACTTCCGACTCAAGTTCACTCGGAGCACTGGACTATGTTTTTCGATGGCTCCAAGATGCTGAATGGGTCCGGTGCGGGGGTTGTATTGGTTTCCCCCCGAGGAGATAAGCTCAAATATGTCCTCCAGATTCACTTTGATTCCTCCAACAACGAGGCAGAATATGAAGCACTCCTATATGGACTGCGTGTGGCCATTTCACTCGGCGTCCGTCGCCTTATGGTCTACGACGACTCAGATCTGGTTGTTAATCAAGTGATGAAGGAGTGGGATGTCCTAAGCCCAGCCATGACGGGTTATTGCAATGCAGTGAGAAAGTTGGAGAAGAGATTCGAGGGGTTAGAGCTCCATCATATACCCCGACTGAAAAACCAAGCTGCGGATGATTTGGCGAAAATAGGGTCCAAGAGAGAAGCCATCCCCAGTGATGTGTGTTTGGAGCACATTCGTGCGCCATCGATACAGGAAGATCCTTTCACAGAAGAACCTCCGCAGCCAAGGAGCGCCAGCGATCCGATTGAAGTGGAGATTCCAGCCGTGGTCGACCTGATTATGGAAGTTGTAGTCGTCACTCCCGACTGGACAGCGCCATACATCGCGTATATTATGAGGAAAGAGCTCCCAGAAGATGAAGGAGAGGCTCGACAGATTGTCCGTCAATCCAAGACCTTTACAGTAATCAAAGGGCAGTTGTATAGAGAAAGCGCGACTGGAGTTGGCCAGAAGTGCATCACGCCAGAAGAAGGTCAGATAATTCTTGAGGATATCCACTCAGGGACCTGTGGCTATCATGCATCCTCTCGGACCATTGTGGCTAAAGCGTACCGAGCAGGATTTTACTGGCCAAGGGCGAATGAAATGGCAAAAGACATAGTCGACAAGTGCGAAGGGTGTCAGTTTTATTCCAACATGTCACACAAGCCCGCCTCTGCTCTGAAGACCATTCCACTCGTCTAGCCCTTTGCTTTTTGGGGGCTAGACATGATTGGACCGCTGAGAACTAGTAGAAGCGGCTTCACTCACTTACTGGTTGCAGTCGACAAGTTCACCAAGTGGATAGAAGCCAAACCCATCAAGAACCTCGATGCAAGCACTGCTATCAGTTTCATCAGAGAGCTGATATTCAGATATGGAGTTCCACATAGCATCATGACGGACAATGTATCAAACTTTGATAACGACAGATTCAAAGCCTTCTGCGCCTCCCAAGGCACGCAGGTGGACTATGCCTTAGTTGCCCATCCTCAGTCGAATGGGCAGGCAGAGCGTGCAAATGGTCTCATCCTCAAAGGACTGAAACCCCGACTGATGCGTGATCTCAAGCATGCGGCAGGAGCTTGGGTCGACGAACTTCCGTCAGCTCTTTGGGGATTAAGGACCACTCCTAATCGGTCGACTGGAACAATGCCATTCTTTCTGGTCTACGGGGCTGAAGCGGTTCTGCCGAGTGATCTGCTTCACAATGCACCTCGAGTCGAACTATACTCTAAAGCAGAAGCGGAACAAGCTCGACAAGATGCAGTCGACCTCTTGGAAGAAGAGAGGGAGATGGCCCTAATCCGCTCGACTATCTACCAGCAGGACTTTCGTCGGTTCCACGCCAGAAACGTGAAGAGTTGAGCCTTTCAGGAAGGAGACTTGGTCCTCCGAGTGGATCAGCAAAAACCTCACGAGCTCGCTCCAACCTTGGAAGGCCCCTTCATCGTCACCAAAGTCCTCCACAACGGAGCATATCACCTCTACAACGTTGATCGCCAGATCGACGAGCCTCGAGCTTGGAATGGGGAGTTACTCCGTCCTTTTTACACTTGAAAAAAAACTCACTCGGTTGAGATGTAATAAAAGTACCTCTGTAGTTCTTTTATTTAAAGCAAGAATGTTATAATTTTCACAGAAGATTGCTATTTCTTTTTGTTGAAATTTCCCCCAGTGTGTGGCTTAGCTGCAAATCCATTTCGCCTAAGTTTGTAAAAAATCCTGCCGAGTGGAGAGCCAGCCTCCCACTCGGAGGCTTAGCTGCGAATCCGTTTCGCCTAAGTATTCAAAATCCTACCGAGTGGAGAGCCAGCCTCCCACTCGGGGGCTTAGCTGCAGTCCAAGTACTCGCCTAAGTATTTAAAATCCTACCGAGTGGAGAGCCAGCCTCCCACTCGGGGGCTTAGTTGCAGTCCAAGTACTCGCCTAAGTATTTAAAATCTTACCGAGTGGAGAGCCAGCCTCCCACTCGGGGGCTTAGCTGCAGTCCAAGTACTCGCCTAAGTATTTAAAATCCTACCGAGTGGAGAGCCAGCCTCCCACTCGGGGGCTTAGCTGCAGTCCAAGTACTCGCCTAAGTATTTAAAATCCTACCGAGTGGAGAGCCAGCCTCCCACTTGGGGGCTTAGCTGCAGTCCAGTGCTCGCCTAAGTATTTAAAATTCCTACCGAGTGGAAAGCCAGCTTCCCGCTTGAGGGCTTAATAATAGTCCAAGGATTTAGTCAAACTCTCAATATAATGAACGCTTTGCAAGGACGACAAGGCGCAGGTCGACTGCCTCCTTCTCCTTCAGAAGCTATATTGAAAAATCCTACTGAGTGTAGAGCTAACCTCCCACTCGGGGGCTTAGCTGCAGCCCAGTGCTTGCCTAAGTGATTAAAATCCTACCGAGTGGAGATCAAACCTCCCACTCGGGGGCTTAGCTGCAGCCCAGAGCTCGCCTAAGTGATTAAAATCCTACCGAGTGGAGAGCAAACCTCCCACTCGGGGGCTTAGCTGCAGCCCAGTGCTCGCCTAAGTGATTAAAATCCTACCGAGTGGAGAGCAAACCTCCCGCTCGGGGGCTTAGCTGCAGCCCAGTGCTCGCCTAAGTGATTAAAATCCTACCGAGTGGAGAGCAAACCTCCCACTCAGGGGCTTAGCTGCAGCCTAGTGCTCGCCTAAGTGATTAAAATCCTACCGAGTGGAGAGCAAACCTCCCACTCGGGGGCTTAGCTGCAGCCCAGTGCTCGCCTAAGTGATTAAAATCCTACTGAGTGGAGAGCAAACCTCCCACTCGGAGGCTTAGCTGCAGCCCTGTGCTCGCCTAAGTCATTTTGAGTGAAAGTCAAGTCTCACTCGTCGGATAAGTCACGAAGATATTCAACGATAAATCAAGTTCGGATAAGATCAAATGGTCCTGGACCGCAAATAAAAGTACTCGAGCCTCCAGCTCGACAGAGTTTATCGGTTACACAAACCACTCGGCATTCCGAGGCAAACTTAAAGTGAGACACAACAGTTTTTTACTCCTTCGGTGGAGGACTGGATGGGGCAACAAACTCGTCCAAATCAATCCCGTCTGAGATACGAGTGGCAGCAGCAATGAAGGTCTCCATGAAGTCCTGGAAATTATGCTTTCTGGTATTGGCAACTTGGAGGGCAGCCAGCTTCCCTTCTCGCGCCTCCTTGCAGTGGACACGAACCAGCGACAGAGCAACATCGGCACCACACCTGGGAGAAGACTTTTTCCATTCATGCACTCGACTTGGGATTTCCTTCAGACGAGTGACCAAGGATTCAAGGTCATTCTGAAGTATCTGTTTTGGCCAGAGTGCAGAGTCGATTCGCGACACTGCAGCCTTCAGTCGAGCAAGGTAGTCCACCACGCTGGCGACGCGAGACTCCAGCCGGAGGACATTCATGGCAGCTTCGTCCTTCACAGGAGAGTTGATGGGGTCCAGACTGGTTTCCACTCGACCAGTTTCTTCCTCGAAGTTTTGACAGAATTCTGAAAGGTACAGTCCAAAATTATAATTGAATGATGAGTCGACAACGACAAGTCAATCGAGTAAAGGGGATTACCTTCAAGCATGAGGAATAGTTTCTTGGCGAGCCCTCCGAGATAAGCCTCCAGATCCTTTCGCTTCCCCGCCATATGGCTGACCTTGTCGGTCAGAGCAATCTTGTCATTTTTCAATCGACTTGCTTCCTTGTTGGCCGCGTCAAGAGCAGACTTCAGCTTGGCATTCTCATCTTCAAGCTGACCAACTGAAGCAAGCTTCTCCTCAGTGAGCTTCGTCTTCTCCGAAGCCGCCTTCTGTGCTTCCGCAAGGTCAAGATCTTTCTTCCTCAGAGCCTCCTCCAGTTGGTCTGCAAAACAATAATGAGAACGGAGTTGAGAATAGGCAGAAAAACAAAGACAGCCGTCGAATCCTCACCAGCCATACCTTTTGCTTCGTCCTTCACCTTCTGCAAGCTTTCCTGGGCAAACTTCAAGTTGAGGTTAAGCTGGACCTGTTTCTCCTTCAATTCAGCAAGATGAGCAACAAGCTCGCAAGACTTCTGCAAAGAGTCAATTGACAAAAGACATCAAAGACAAGTCACTTCCGAGTGACTAAAGGAAAAGTTGTAGCACTTCTAAGACTACAGCCGAATCAAAACATTCGACAGTAGCCTCGGGGACTACACCCAGTGGGTGCACTCAGCGTGCCCCCACCGGTAATCTTTCAAAATTCTGCTCGATCAGTCGACCAAATACGATTCTAAAGCCATGACTAATAGTCAGCGATCAGCCGCATCTAAAAAAAGGGAGAGCATAAAGTTCTTTAGACTATAGCCGACTGCCAGCAGTCGACCATAGCCTCGGGGACTACACCCAGTGGGTGCACTCATCGTGCCCCCACAGGTTTTTTTTGGTTCCACTCGACTTGGTCCGACCAGGCCGAGTGAAGAAGTTTGAAAGTATAAAGACTATAGTCGACTGCCAGCAGTCCACCATAGCCTCGGGGACTACGCCCAGTGGGTGCACTCAACGTGCCCCCACACAAATTCAATCGACACACACACCCCAGTGGGTGTACAAACAGCAAAAATCATCAGAAAGATGCAGTTTTTCAGGTGGCGTTTCATAACGAAACAGACAAGTCGACTTACCTGAACATTATTCTGAAGAGCTGAACTAGCATCATAAGCCGCTTGACCGGTCTCTCGGACCACCTTCACTTGTTCCATCATAATCCCTGCTTGGCGTATGGCTTCCTTACGCTCACTGGGTCTTCCGGGACGTGGTGGGTAGCAAAAAGAGATGGTGGAGCAACAGTCGACGAAGTGGGTCAAGCACTCGTCAGCGGTACAGCAAAAGTCACTGAAGTCCGAGTAGCATCACCTCCATCTCGAGCCACGACCTCAGGCGCCGGGGTAGCTTGTGGAGTCTTGCCGGCCAGAGCCTTCTTGTTCCTCCTCGCCCTCAGCGGCACTTCGTCGTCGTCATCAGGAAGGTCAATGACACGAGGAGGAGCTGCAAGAAAAGTTCAACCGACCGGAATGATAAGAAATCAGCAGTCGACCCAAAGCAAAGCATCAGTAAGTATACCCGGGTTGGAGGTAACAGCGTCTTCCATCTCCTGATCATCACCCTTGGCGGAAATCTCCGAGGTAGCAGCACTGCAAATTTCGAAAGTCAGTCGACTCGCTCAATGAATCGACCAAAATCTGTCACATTCAACAAGAGAAGACAAGTTCAACTCTTTACCCAGAAATGGTGGGGATAGCCATCTTCATCCTGGGCAAGGCCTTGGGGGGCTTGGACGGCGTCGCACGCGGATGCTTGGGAGCTTTTTCAGTCGGCGCAGGCGAAGAGGTCCTGGGATGCTTCGACGACTGCCCAACAGGAGCAGTCGCCTTGCCCCGCTCCCGCGCAGGGTCGTGCGTAAGCTTGGACCACTTTTCTGTGTGAGGAGATTCAGCTTCCTCTTCCTCCTCCTCCTCCTCGCTGGAGTCGGCGTCGCCGCCTCCCTCCCCTTCGCCATCGGACTCCCACTCCTCTGGCTCGTCTCCGCTCTCGCCTCCACTCGCCTCTCCTTCCATAGCCTGCTCCTGCGCTCCATTGGGCGTCGAATACGTTTCAGTAATTTCCTGGAGAACAACAAACAAGGTAAAGGTCAATCGACTGTCTCGGAAGAGGAAACAAGCAGATTAAATATTGCAGATCAGTCGGAGAAAGGTGTTCGTACCTTATCTGGTTGACGAGACTGGTCGAATGGGAGAACTCTCCTGGCACCTCGAGGACTGTCCTTGTTCCCAGTGATGGCAGTCACCCACCTCTCCAATGTGGCTTTGTCGACCTCCTCTGGATGAACCCGAGTAGTGTCGTCGGTACCAGAGTACATCCACATCAGATGGCCTTGGTATTGCAGTGGCTGAATTCGCCGTCGGAGGAAAACTTCTAGAAGATCCATGCCAGTCACCCCGTCGCGAATAAGCTGGACTACGCGCTCCATCAACAACTTCACTTGGGCCTTCTCCTCCGGTAACACCTTCAGAGAAGATGGCTTGTCTACTCGACTCATGGAGAAAGGGGGGAGCCCACTCGACTGCACCGGCGTCGACTGGTCTTGGCAGTAGAACCAGGTCGACTGCCACCCTCTAACCGAGTCGGGCAGAGTCATCGCTGGAAAGGCGCTCTTGCCCCTCGTCTGGACTCCGAGTCCCCCGCACATCTGGATCACTTGAGTTCTCTCATCGTCTGGGTTTGTTTTCTTCAAGACTGAGAGCGACAGGTGAATATGTGCTTGAAAAGCCCCCAGTGCGGCCGACAGCCCAAGAAATTTGCACACAGCGAAACAAAGGCAGGAAGGTAGGCGATGGAATTGGGAGTGAAATGATGGAGTTGCGCCCCAAAGAAGTTCAGAAACCCTCGGAAGAAAGGACTCGGCGGCAGAGAAAACCCACGATCTACATGAGTGGCCAGAAGAACACACTCACCCTCCTCAGGCTACGGTTGCGACTCCGTTCCCGGGAGCCTCGCTGACCCATGGGGGATCAGTCCCTCGTCGGCCAGATCGGCGAGGTCCTTCTCGGTGATGGTCGAGCGGATCCAATCTCCTTGGACCCAACCCCGCGGCAGCTGGGACCGTGACGAGGATCCGCCCCGGCTTGACGCCCTCCCCTTCGCCATCGCCGTCGCCTTCTTCGCCCGCTCCAGAGCCGCGGTCTTCTCCTTCCCCATTGTCGCCGGCGAGACTGGTGCGAAGCGGCGGCGCTGAGAAAGCTACGGGCGCTACAGAGAGATTTGGGGGCGGAGGGAGACGAAGATTGTGTTGGCACTGTTCAAAATACCCCCCGCCTGGCGCCTTAAATAAGGCCACTTTCGAGTGGCTGACCGGTAGGCCCGGGCAATCTATCAAATCCCGCAACAGGCTTGCGAGCGGTACGTGGCGAAAAAGGCGGCGCGAAGATCGAGGCGTCATCATCTCGTCCCATCCAAGTGCCGCGGTTTTCTCCGCTTCGCGCGCTTCCCAAAATTCGGATCCCGTGAAATCCGCTAACTGCAGAACAACCAGCCAGACAGCGAGTCTCCACCGATCTGTCACTCGGAGATCCTCAAGACCACGAAGTTCACTCGACAAACGCAAAGAATGGATCAAGGCGACTAAAAGAGAATTTGAAGCCATCGCTGAAAAGCCGTTGATCCAGAGCAAGACACAATTGCAACGCAAGAAACAGGTCGGAAGACTATCAACTCCTTCCTCACTCAAACCTCGATCCATTCGGGGGCTAATGATGAAGTCATGTACCTAGGGTAGGGTCATAGGCCTGCCCAAGGGTACCCTCCCCAAGGTCACTTACTAAAAGAGGTTGCTTACCAGTCGACCTGATAAGCACCCACTCGACTAATACAAAAACACTCGACGAGCGCAGAGACACTCGACCATGAAGACTCACTAGACCATCGGAAGCACAGGAGCCACTCCGCATCCGAACGGTCTGTAATTAAATGGCCTTTATAGCCTTAATAGCACTTTATACAGGGCGTTTCCAGTAACGCCCTGCCTTAATGTACCTTAAGATCCTTCATTGCGTGGGCTGGCAGGGGTCTTGGCGAACTCTATATAAGCCACCCCCCTCCACAGGAAGAAGGGTTCGCATCTTTGTAACACACACACATATAATCCAGTCGACCGCCTCCGGGCTCCGAGACGTAGGGTTATTACTTCTTCTGAGAAGGGCCTGAACTCGTTAACCTCTTGCATGTACAACTACTCCAAAGCTAGGATTCTGCGTCTCCATTCCTACCCCCCATTCTACTGTCAGACTTAGAACCACGACACTGGCGAACTCTATATAAGCCACCCCCCTCCTCAGTATCAAGGGTTCGCACCCTGTTATTCACACACGTATAATCCAATCGACCGCCTCCGGGCACCAAGACGTAGGGCTGTTACTTCCTCCGCGAAGGGCCTGAAGTCGTAAACCTCGTGTGCTTACAACTCTTCCATAGCTAAGATCTAGCCTCTCCCTTCATACCCCCCTACATCACTGTCAGAGTTAGTACCACGACAGTTGGCGCCCACCGTGGGGCTAGGAGTCTTAGCGCCTAGTTGGAGAAGTTGCGATTTTTCCGATCTCTTTGATCATGGTTTCGGGCGGAGCTTTGATGGAGGCCCGCGAGATCCGTCTTGGCGCGCTCACGTTCATCGCCGACGACTCCGCTTGGCTTCAGGAGGCCCCACTCGACGTTGATGCGCTCCCCGTCCGCGGGGCGACGCACTTTCGCGCGTGCGTCCGTGGTATCCTCCTGCGGCAGCCGTCGACCCAGTATCGGTCGGCTCCAGTGATGTCCTCCCGCCCTGTCTCTCGCCGGCGCAAGCGCTCCAGTCGGTCGAGGCTTCACAGGTGGGTGAGACATGCGGTGGCCCGCCAGTCGGCCACCCCACAAGTCGCGGCGATCGAGCCCGACGAATCCCTCTACGGCCTGTTCGACCTGTCGACTGGCTCCGCAGAGACCGCATCCGAATGCGACAACAGTGACCCAGCGGCGGAGGTTCTGGTGATCGACGGGACACACAGTCCTCCCAGTTTTCCCCGCACCGACGGAGGCGCGGGTGGGGACGACCCGTCGCATCCCCACGAGGAGTATCTCCCCGAGCCTCTTACTTCCGTGCAGCGAGAGGAGCTTCGCCGCCGAAACATGGATGCTCTCCACACTCCTATCGTTGGAGAAACCCCCGAAGCCCGGGCCTTGGAGGATGCGCGTTTGGCTAACTTGGTCGAGCGCACTCGACTGGAGAATCTCCAGCGAGCACTCGGCGAGGGAGCACGTAAACGGGCTCCAGAATCCAGTCGATGCCAGCTTTTTCCGCCCCCGCAGGTATATCGAACTCCAATTCAGAATTTGGCGGCAGCGGCCCATATAGCAGAGTCGATTCAACCCTCCCAGTCAGAGGCTGGCAGAGGCTTGTTGCAAATCAGAGCGTTGCTCCGGGCAGCGGGAAATCAGAATTCCGTTGTTTCTCAGTCGCGGAACAGGATCCATAGTCGATCCGTTGCAGCGGATACAGTCCAGTCGGCTCACAGCCCAAGATCGCCTTCGAGGCGTGAGGGACGTGGAGACCGGCATGCCTAGATCAGAAGAAATGAGCGGTATGACCACCGATCCGATCGTGATGATCGACGTCGAGTGCCGACCCCTCCCCCGAGGAGTGGATCATATGTGCCTCGACAGCAGGATGACAGACGCCCTCATAGCGTTGGGCGGAGAGTTCCAGTCGACCCCAGAGAACCGGGCTTTGATGCGAGATCCATTAAAGTGCAAGGTCTGGTCGACAGAAATAGAGCTCACAGGGAAGGCTACGACAGAGATGCGCCTACCAGTAGCAGAGTACATGTTTCAGGTCCAAAGTGTTTCAGTCGAGCCATCAGAGCCGCTGTGATTCCTCCCAACTTTAGGTTAGCGACTGGAGTCTAAGCCCGACACTTGGCTCGAGGATTACCGAGTGGCTCTCTAGATTGGCGGTGGCAATGATGAGGTAGCTATGAAGCATCTGCCTCTCATGTTAGAGGGCTCGGCCAGAGCGTGGCTGAATCAGTTAGCACCCAGCAGCATCTACACTTGGGAGGATCTCTCCCGAGTGTTTGTCACAACATTTGAAGGAACATGCAAGCGACCTGCAGGTCTCACTGAATCGCGGTCTTGCGTACAGAAACCAAATGAAACCCTGAGGGATTACATCTAGAGTTGGATCACGTTGCATCACACAGTGGAAAATGTACCAGATGATCAAGCAGATTGTGCCTTTAAAGAAGGCGTTAAGTACAAAGAGTTGAATCTGAAGTTCGGTTGAACCAGAGAAATGTCTCTGAATCGGATGATGGAGATTGCCACCAAATATGCTAACGGTGAAGATGAGGATCGACTCCGGAGTGGCAAACTTAAGTCAGTCACTCAGGAAACAGGAGGAAATTCCAGTCGTAAGCAGACACGGAAAACAGAGCCGGCTGCTACTGGGGAGGCCCTGGCCGTAACCCAAGGAAAGTTTAAGGGGAAGCCCAAAGGGCCTTGGGACCCTAAGAAAGTTAAAGATCAAGATGGAAATATTGTTTTGGATCTGCCGTGTCACATTCATACCAAGAAAGACGAAGAGGGTAAACTCATTTACCCGAAACATACCACTCGACAGTGTCGACTCCTGATCCAGCAGTTTCAGGGCAAGCAGTCCAAAGATAAAGAAAAGGAGTCAGACAAAGGTGAGGACAAGGAAGATAGTGACGATGGTTACCCCCAGGTCAATTCCACCTTGATGATTTTTGCCGACGTTGAAAGCAAGAGTCGGCTAAAGGTTATCAATCATGAGGTGAATATGGTTGCTCCGGCAACACCCAGTTACCTAAAGTGGTCTCAGACTGCCATCACATTCGACCAGTCTGATCACTCTAGGCACATCGCCACCCCTGGGAGGCAAGCTTTGGTGGTCGGCCCAGTTGTCGAAGGCACTCGACTGACCAAAGTCCTGATGGATGGTGGCAGTGGCTTGAACATACTGTATGCAGAAACTTTGAAAGGGATGGGCAATCCGATGTCCAGACTCAGTACCAGTAACATGAGCTTCCATGGAGTCATTCCTGGGAAGAAAGCCGAGTCACTCGGCCAAATTGCTCTCGATGTGGTTTTTGGTGCTTCCAAGAATTACCGCAAGGAAAAGTTGACATTCGAAGTTGTGGACTTCCAAAGTGCTTATCAGGCTATTTTGGGCAGGCCAGCTTATGCACGCTTCATGGCTCGACCATGTTATGTGTATCTCAAACTGAAGATGCCTGGTCCCAAAGGTGTGATCGGAAGAAAGCAGAAGAGTGTTTTTAGAAAGGCTCAAAGATTGCTGACGCTCAGATGGCAGTGGTCGATCTGCAAGAATATCAGAAGACTGCATATCTGAGTGAGTTGTTACGAGCTAAGAAACCTGCTTCAGAATCAGCTTTTCAGTCGTCCGGCGAAACGAAGGCAGTTCACATTCACCCAACCGATCCAAATGCTGCTCCGACCCACATCTCAACAATGCTCGACTCCAAATAGGAAGAAGCGCTCATCGAGTTCCTCCGTGAGAACTGGGACATCTTCGCATGGAAGCCTTCTGACATGCCTGGAGTTCCCAGGGGACTGGCTGAGCACCGTCTACGAGTCGACCCAAAAGTTAAACCTGTGAAAGAACATCTTCGACGGTCCGCCGTCCAGAAGAGGAAAGCCATTGGCGAGGAGGTGGCTCGGCTCTTAGCAGCTGACTTCATCCAAGAAATTTACCACTCCGAGTGGCTCGCCAATGTTGTCATGGTCCCCAAGAAGGACAAGTCGCTTTGCATGTGCATCGATGTCGGTGTCAAAACCGGCGGATCTCGGGTAGGGGGTCCCAAACTGTACGTCAAGGTCGGATGGTAACAGGAGACAAGGGACACTTTATTTTACCCTGGTTCAGTCCCTCTCGATGGAGGTAAAACCCTACTCCTGCTAGATTAATATTGATGATATGGGTAGTACAAGAGTAGATCTACCACGAGATCAAGGAGGCTAAACCCTAGAACCTAGCCTATGGTATGATTGTGTATGATGATGGTTGTCCTACGGACTACAACCCTCCGGTTTATATAGACACCAGATAGGGTTAGGGTTACACAGAGTCGGTTACAATGGTAGGAGATCTCGAATATCCGCACGCCTAGCTTGCCTTCCACGCCAAGAAAAGATCCTTCCGGACACGGGTCGAAGTCTTCGATCTTGTATCTTCATAGTCCTGGAGTCCGGCTGAAGGTATAGTCCGGCTATCCGAACACCCCCTAATCCAGGACTCCCTCAGTAGCCCCTGAACCAGGCTTCAATGACGACGAGTCCGGCGCGCAGATTGTCTTCAGCATTGCAAGGAGGGTTCCTGCTCCAAGTCCTTCAAGAAGATTATAAACACCAAAAATAGTGTCCGGCTCTGCAAACTAAGTTTCCACATATTGCCATATAGAGAATAATATTAACACAAATCCAATCTGCTGACGTATTCCGCACTGCGTCATAACACTGCGACCAAGCCTTCTATATAAATTGCTTTCATTATTCAACCTTAGCTCGTTTAGCGAGGCGGTTTCCTTGGCACGTCTTGTCAAAGCAGAGATCATGTGCCCCCTTTAACGGGATTCTCATTAATATGGACGTGGGTAACCCAACCACGCCATTTACCACGGCGTTTGGGAGGCAAGTGAGTTTTTTTAGGTAGGTGGGGACGTCTAACCGTACCTGCTTACATAAAGGGACAAGGATTCACCTTTTTAACCTACGCCTTCTTCCTCCTTTGCCAATCCATCTCTCGCGAACTCAAGCTCCAGCGCCCAAGTTCGCTCTTCCTTCCTCAACCTTCTCCAACAATGTCCGGAGCGGGAGGCAAGTGGATGGTCTCCTCCATTACGGAGGCACAAGTAAAAAAGTTAAGGAAAGCCGGATACTTGTCCAAGGACATCCCGCATCGGCTTCCTGAGAAGGGGCCGCTTCTTCCTACCCCAGGGCCCCATGAGAGGGTAGTTTTTCTTCCCCACTTCCTCCGCGGACTGGGCTGTCCACTTCACCCATTAGTCCGGGGGCTCATGTTCTACTACGGCCTGGATTTCCATGATCTGGCCCTGAACTTTGTCCTCAACATCTCGGCGTTTATCGTCGTGTGTGAGGCCTTTCTCCGCGTCCGCCCCCACTTCGGCCTCTGGCTCAAGACCTTCAACGTCAAGCCCAAGGTGGTGTCCGACACCCAGGCGGAGTGCGGAGGCGCTATGGTTGGCAAGATAGCCATCGTCCTCTGGTTCGATGGCTCCTTCGTGGAGTCCCTAAAGGGGTGGCAGGCCGGGTGGTTTTACATCACCGAGCCCCGCGATCCGAAACGGGTCGCGGCCCCCGAGATCAGATCCGGACCCCCCACGCGGCTCATGTCCTGGAAAGAGACGGGCCTGTCGTGGGGCAACGAGGAAGAAGTGACTGGGCCGCAAACGTGCATCCAGTCCCTGGTGAACAAGCCAATCCGGCTTGTCAATATAGTCCAAGTCATGCTCGTTCGCCTGATCCTCCCGTGCGAAGAACGGGATTTTACTTTGTGGGAATTCGACCCGGCGCAGCACCAAACCCTTAGTAGGCTCTTCGACACGACGTATGAAGACGTCTGGAAGGTGCTGACCAAAGGCGCCGAGTCCCCCACATCCGCCTCCTAGGATCACGGATACAGCTCGCAGCGTAATGCTAGCGAGGTAAGCTATCCATACTTTTGACAGGTTCGTTAAGCTCTTCTTCATAGATTAACTCTATGCGGGATCTAAACTCCCTTTACCTTTGACAGGCTTGGCAGGAGGTATCCGGACCAATTAACTGTCCGGCTCCTCTTCCCGAAGACCCGGCCCCAGCTCTCTTGGTGAAGCTAATGGCTCCGGCATCTTCCGTGGTGCCGGAGAGGAAGTCCAAGAAGAAGAAAACCACCGGGACTCGAAAAAGTTCCCGCAACATGGTGGTATCGGACTCGTCATCTGACGAGTCCGCAACGCTCTCCTCTCGTGAAAACGAGGAGGAGGAACAAGGAAGCTCTCCCACCCCCCAGTGAGGGGAGCAAAGAGGAAGAAGGCCGCCCCAACAGGGGAGGCCGAGGGGTCGAGGAAAAGGAAAACCCCTCCGCCGGACTACTCCCACGACGCCGAAGAGGGCGGAGAGGAGTGGCTGGACCGAACCAAGCGTCCGGCGACATCGTAAGTGTTTACATAACAGAGTGACTCATGATATTCTTTTAATGCGCGGCTTTCCCTAATATCGAACGTAATTTATGTAGCCCGCCCCGGGCCGGACTCGACGATTCGTCGAGCGGCTCCCTGGATTCGTCAGACGTGAACTCTGTTCCGCCCGCGGTCTCCCCCAGCCGGGCGGACGACGCCGAAGTGGCGCCCCGCCAATCTTCGGGGCAGGAGGAGATGGTCCTGGAGGAGCCACAAGGCAATCCTCCGGACCCCAGGAGTAAAGGGGATAAAACCCCCCAGGGCTCCGAGTCTGGCTTTGTGCCGGACACCGCGCCGAACTCGATAGTCCCGGTTCGCGGTGGGCGAACTCCTTCCAAGAGGAGTAAGCCATCTGAGCCGGCGGCCTCCGTCCAACCGGAGGCGCCGGACAATCTGCTGGAGGCGCTTAAGGGCGCCGCCATCGATGAGGAGCACTGTACTGTTATGAGTACAGTGATCTAAAGGGTTCAGTCTGCCAAGAGCGGACTGAATGAAGCTTGCACTAGCCTTCTAACAGGTTTTGAGGTAAGTAAAAATATGTCAAATTATTTACCGCATAGACAGTAGCCCCTGATGCTCTGTTCGGTGTTCGGAAAGAAAAGCCGGATAGAGGATCTAGTAATTCTCGCAGGAGTCTAAAAAAAGGTCAAATATGCGTATGCAGGCTTCACTGCTGTCCACCGCTGCACTGACTGCGCAGGTGGATGTCCTTAAAAAGGACCTCGGGCGGACCGAGCAAGAGCTCGGCCTTGCCAAACGGCAGCTCGAGGAGAAGGAAGGTAAGAAATACCTAAAAAAAAGGGTGCCTATAGAGAGGCTTGATTGCAGAAAGAAATAACAGGATTGTACTGCTTATTGTAGGGGCCGCAACTGAGGTGGCAACCCTGAAGCAGGTGCTGGCAGAGGCCGAAAAGAAAACGGCCGAGGAGCGAGCCGAGCGAGAAAGGCTTGGGGTTCAGGTCGACGGAGTGCAGCAAGTGCTGCAAGCTCTCATGACAAAACATGAGGGTTTGGAGCTCGAGTCAAAAACGTAAGCATCCGAGCTTGCGTCGGCCGTCGAGACCGCCAAGAGTGCCAAGGCCGAAGCCCAAAAGGCCCTTCAAGAGTTGGAGGAGGTGAAAAAGATAGCAACGGGTAAGGCATTCTCAATGCAAAGTAGGAATATAAAATTAAACTACCTATTACTTACCCGAATCCGGCGTTCTCCAGGGGTGTTCGCCGTTCTTCCCCGCAGCGTATCCGACGCCGCTGCGTTCTACCGAGCTGAAGAGGGCAGCTCGACGGAGAGTGTGTTCTGGTCTCAGTATTCTGAGGCCGGACACCCTGTGACCTTAAGTGATCAGCTGAAACAGCTCGTCGAGCTCCACAAGGCGGCCGAACAGGCCATGAAGGGCTTACTAGTTCGGCTGTGGCCTGTAGAGGCCCTGCCTGGGAGCTATTTCGGGCTGGTGCGGCGGCTGGTGGAGGCCTGTCCACAGCTTGAGGTCATCAAGCGCTCCGTCTGCATTGAAGGTGCCCGGAGGGCCCTTGCCCGTGTAAGGGTACACTGGGGTAAGCTGGACGGAGAGAAGCTGGTGAAGGACGGGCCACCGCAGGGGAAGGAGCATCGCAAGCCCGAGAACTACTATAAGGAAGTTCTTGCCAGAGCCCGCCTTGTCGCGGATGAATGTACTAAAGATGTAATATTTGAGTGAACTCGCTCGTTTGTATCCTGTGCGCTGAAAACTTGTTCATATGCGCAAAGCAATGCTTATTTAATTTAAATTATTTTCTGTGCGGCCGTTTATCAAAAATTTGAGAGATGGCCAGTCGTCGGCTTCTGCCCCCATGCCACTAGTGCTGGGGTGTTCGGGATAAACCTGAGGGCTCTTGTTCCCATAGTTGGGTCCTTCGAGGGAGGCGCTCAGCACAACGAACCAGGCAATCGGACTATAATGCTTGAACACTCTCACTTAGCCATAGAACGTTATAATTTTAAATTTCAGCAAAGCCCCTAGTTCGGAAGGCCGAATTCGGGGCGCTATCCACGCCTTTGGTCGGACATAGCCAGCTCCTCGCTCAAAGCGGCATAAGCCTTTAAGGACTCGAAAAACCTCTCGAACAGCGACCGGTCTCACGCCTTATCATGACAGTCTGTTTTAGCTTTCTCCACTAAGGTGCTCAACCCACCTGATCTGGGGCACAATCGCAGTGGTTCTCCTAGTGCTACCTTAGCCGATAAAGCGGAACGTAAGGCACCAAAACATAGGAGTCGAGCAAACCCAACATGTGACCAAAATCATGACTCGGAGCCGATGCATATAGTGCTATAAGTTCGGGGTGCCGCACTTGTGAAAGTGTACGGACTTCTCACACCAGATAAAAGGGTAATGAAGCCCCTGGCGTGGTTTGCCGTACCATGGTGTACGGGTGCTATCATGTTATGTACCTTGTTTTATAAAGAGGCTATGTGTCAAAGCCGAACGATACAAGTATTGCGATGAGCAAAAAAGATATTAGACTATTTAACATGTCCTGACCAGGCACAGGCCGTGGAATTTAGAAACATATATATCGCCCGAAATAGAGACTGAAGGAAATATGCCCTAGAGGCAATAATAAAGTTATTATTTATTTCCTTAATTCATGATAAATGTTTATTATTCATGCTAGAATTGTATTAACAGGAAACATAATACATGTGTGAATACATAGACAAACAGAGTGTCACTAGTATGCCTCTACTTGACTAGCTCATTAATCAAAGATGGTTATGTTTCCTAGCCATGAACAAAGAGTTGTTATTTGATTAACGAGATCACATCATTAGTTGAATGATCTGATTGACATGACCCATTCCATTAGCATAGCACCCGATCGTTTAGTATGTTGCTATTGCTTTTATCCATGACTTATACATGTTCCTTTAACTATGAGATTATGCAACTCCCATTTACCGTAGGAACACTTTGTGTGCTACCAAACGTCACAACGTAACTGGGTGATTATAAAGGTGCTCTACAGGTGTCTCCGAAGGTACATGTTGGGTTGGCGTATTTCGAGATTAGGATTTGTCACTCCGATTGTCGGAGAGGTATCTCAGGGCCTTCTCGGTAATGCACATCACATAAAGCCTTGCAAGCATTTCCACCAATGAGTTAGTTGCGAGATGATGTATTACAGAACGAGTAAAGAGACTTGCCGGTAACGAGATTGAACTAGGTATTGGATACCGACGATCGAATCTCGGGCAAATAACATACCGATGACAAAGGGAACAAACGTATGTTGTTATGCGGTCTGACCGATAAAGATCTTCGCAGAATATGTAGGAGCCAATATGGGCATCCAGGTCCCGCTATTGGTTATTGACCGGAGATGTGTCTCGGTCATGTCTACATTGTTCTCGAACCGTAGGGTCCGCACGCTTAAGGTTTCGATGACAGTTATATTATGAGTTTATGAGTTTTGATGTACCGAAGGAGTTCGGAGTCCCGGATGAGATCGGGGACATAACGAGGAGTCTCGAAATGGTCGAGACATAAAGAATTATATATTGGAAGCCTATGTTTGGACATCGGATGCATTCCAGGTGAAATCAGGATTTTACCGGAATACCGGGAGGGTTACCGGAAACCCCCGGGGGCATAATGGGCCAACATGGGCCTTGGAGGAGAGGTGAGAGGGATGCCCCATGGGCTGCGCGCCTCCCCCCTTCCCCTAGTCCTATTAGGACTAAGAGAGGTGGGCGCCCCCTCTCTCTCTCTCTCCCCCTTGGAGAATCCTAGTCCAACTAGGATTGGGGGGGGGGGAATCCTACTCCCAGAGGGAGTAGGACTCTCCTGGCGCGCCTGGCTTGGCCGGCCAGCCCCTCCCCCTTGGCTCCTTTATATACGGGGGCAGGGGGCACCCCAAAGACACACAAGTTGATCTACGGATCGTTCCTTAGCCGTGTGCGGTGCCCCCTTCCACCAAATTCCACCTCGGTCATATCGTTGCAGTGCTTAGGCGAAGCCCTGCGCCGGTAACACATCAAGATCGTCACCACGCCGTCGTGCTGACAGAACTCTTCCCCGACGCTTTGCTGGATCGGAGCCCGGGGATCGTCATCGAGCTGAACGTGTGCCAAGAACTCGGAGGTGCCGGAGTAACGGTGCTGTGATCGGTTGGATCGCGAGGAGAACGTATGACTACTTCCTCTACGTTGTGTCAACGCTTCCGCTTCGGTCTACGAGGGTACGTAGACAACACTCTCCCCTCTCGTTGCTACGCATCACCATGATCTTGCGTGTGCGTACGATTTTTTTTTGAAATTACTACGTTCCCCAACAGAGACCACCTGAGAGTTCCGGAATGCGGCGTAGCTTTGTCTGCTTTCCTGGATCTTGCATCGTCTGTGCGGAGACAATGCCGAACAGGTTATCCAGAGTATGGAGTCCTGAAAGTAAAAAATGTAAAAAAGAAAAATCCGGCAGCCCCTAGTACGTTTGACACCGTGTTATAGGCATGCCGTTGATGTGCCCCTCCCCCTGTGCCCATGGAATTTTAAGGGCGTAATTGTGTACTCGAGGTACTTGCTCCGCTATGTTGCGATGGCTGGGGTCGGGGCCGTATTGCTACGCTTGCTCTGATCGTGCCAGGTGGTCTTGTTGCAGGTTACTCCGGGCGTGCTTTGCATTGTCCGGTTTTTTAACGGCCAGACTAGAGAGTTGCCTTGAAAGGCTGCTTTGTACTTGCGCTGCGAGGGCCGCCGTGTGCTCCTCCGTACGGATGGAGCGTTCTGTGTTTCCGCTGACCGTAATTACTCCTCGAGGGCCTGGCATCTTGAGCTTGAGATATGCGTAGTGCGGCACCGCATTGAATTTAGCGAATGCGGTTCGTCCGAGCAGGGCGTGATAGCCACTGCGGAACGGCACTATATCGAAGATTAACTCTTCGCTTTGGAAGTTATCCGGAGATCCGAAGACCACATCAAGTGTTATCGAGCCTGTGCAATTGGCCTCTACACCTGGTATGACGCCTTTAAAGGTCGTCCTTGTGGGCTTGATCCTTGATGGATCTATGCCCATTTTTCGCATTGTATCCTGATAAAGTAGGTTCAGGCTACTGCCGCCGTCCATGAGGACTCTTGTGAGATGAAATCCGTCCACGATTGGGTCGAGGACCAGTGCGGCAAAACCGCCGTGACGGATGCTAGTGGGGTGGTCCCTTCGATCGAAAGTGATCGGGCAGGAGGACCATGGGTTGAACTTTGGGGCGACTGGCTCCATCGCGTATACGTCCCGTAGCGCACGCTTCCTCTCCCGCTTGGGAATGTGGGTCGCGTATATCATGTTCACCGTCCGCACTTGTGGGGGAAACCCTTTCTGTCCATTGTTGTTCGGTGGCCTGGGCTCCTCCTCGTCGTCGCTGTTCATCCCCTTGTCCTTGCGTTCGGCTCTTAACTTGCCTGCCTGCTTGAACACCCAACAATCCCTGTTGGTGTGATTGTGTAACGCCCTCGATGCGGCTATATCTCCCACGTGTCGAAGCACGACTTAGAGGCATAACCGCATTGAAAGCAATGTCGCAAGTGAGGTAATCTTCACACAACCCATGTAATACATAAGGGAAAAAGATACATAGTTGGCTTACAATCGCCACTTCACGTAATACATGAGTAAAGCATTACATCAAACAGATACAATCAAGGTCCGACTATGGAACCAAAATAAAAGAAGAATACCCCAAATGCTACACAGATCCCCGATCGTCCCAACTGGGCTCCACTACTGATCATCAGGAAAAGACACATAGTAACGACCACGTTCCTCGTCGAACTCCCACTTGAGCTCGGATGCGTCATCTGCACTGGCATCGTTGGCACCTGCAACTGTTTTGGTAGAATCTGTGAGCCACGGGGACTCAGCAATCTCACACCCGCGAGATCAAGACTATTTAAGCTTAAAGGTAGGACAGGGTAGTGAGGTGGAGCTGCAGCAAGCGACTAGCAAATATGGTGGCTAACATACGGAAAAGAGAGCGAGAAGAGGAGGCAAAAGCACGATCGAACACTCATGATCAATAAGTGATCCTGAAACTACTTACGTCAAGCATAACTCCAACACCGTGTTCACTACCCGGACTCCGCCGAGAAGAGACCATCACGGTTACACACGCGGTTGATGTATTTTAATTAAGGTCAACTTCGGGTTTTCTACAACCGGACATTAACAAATTCCCATCTGCCCATAACCACGGGCACGGCTTTCGAAAGTTCAAACCCTGCAGGGGTGTCCAAACTTAGCCCATGATAAGCTCTCGCGATCAAAGAAGGATATTCCTTCTCCCCGGGAAGGCCCGATCAGTCTCGGAATCCCAGCTACAAGACATTTCGACAGTAATAAAGCAAGACCAGCAAAGCCGCCCGGATGTGCCGACAAATCCTGATAGGAGCTGCACATATCTCGGTCTCAGGGCACACCGGATGAGCAAGACGTCGGGTTGGCATAGACCCTGATTGCCCAGGGGTCGCCGGACATCGCTCGGTTTGGACCAGCACTCGAAGGAGAACTGGCCCGGGGGGCTAAAATAAAGATGACCCTTGGGCTCCGGAAACCCAAGGGAAATAAAAGGGCATAGGTGAGGCAAATGGTAAAACCCATGTTGGGCCTTGCTGGAGGAGTCTTATTCAAAGCGAACTGTCAAGGGGGTCCCGTAAATCACCCGACCGCGTTAGGGACGCAAAATCCGGGAACATAATACCGATATGACGGAAACTAGGGCGGCAAGAGTGGAACAAAACACCAGGCATAAGGCCGAGCCTTCCACCCTTTACCAAGTATATAGATGCATTAATAATATAAGAGATATTGTGATATCCCAACAAGTAAACATGTTCCAACAAGGAACAACATCTCCATGTTCCAACAAGGAACAAACTTCATCTTCACTTGCAACTAACAATGCTATAAGAGGGGCTGAGCAAAGCGGTAACATAGCCAAACAACGGTTTGCTAGGAAAGGATGGTTAGAGGCTTGGTTTGACAATATGGGAGGCATGATAAGCAAGTGGTAGGTATCGCAGCATAGGCATAGCAAAAGAGCGAGCAACTAGCAAGCAAAGATAGAAGTGATTTCGAGGGTATGGTCATCTTGCCTGAAATCCCGCAAGGAAGAAGAACGAGTCCATGAAGAAGACAAACGGACGCAGTCGAATGAAACCTCACAACTCCGGAACGAAACCGAAGCTAACGAGAGAAGCAACCCGGAAACAAACAAACAACATAGTAAAACAACCATCACATAAACACGGCATGATGCACAACCAAGGATGATGCATGTCCGGTTTAAATAGCATGGCATGGCAAAGTGCAACAAACAACACTACAAGTTAAGTGGAGCTCAATATGCAACGAGTTGCATATTGACGAAACACCACATCAATTATTTAGTTCTCTCTCGGTTATGTACCCAACAATATTAAATGTAATTAAACATGGCAAGGGGTGAAGCATAAGTAAACTAACTATTTAGGCAAGTTTAAATGAGGCCGGAACAACAAACAACAATTCCGGAAAATCCTCATGTCCATATTATGAATTTGGTACTGTTCTGCCCTAAACCATATTTTAGAGTTGTTAACCATGCAAAGTAATGGCACCATGTTAAACTAGGCATTATTCCACCCCATTTACATATAAAGAACATTTAAATCCGAGCTACGGTTATTTAGTTATGAAATAAATCATTTTAACATGGCATTTATGCAAATTTAATCAAACAGCATGTTTAAACATTTTAACCATGGGTGAAAATTGGATATTATGAAACTAGACAGAAATCTAAGCATTTTACATATTTAAACCATTTTAATCCGATGCACCATTTGTGAGTTATTAAATGCATGATCTAGACGGCTTTTTTGTAAAACTGTAAACTCCTGGACAATAGGCAAATTCACAAGCGGGAAAAAAAACAAGACACGGGCCGAATTTCGGGCGGACTGGGCTTCTCACCTGAGGGCCAGGTCGGGCCGGTGGTGGAGGGAGGCTCAAGCAGGCGGGCTGGGGAGGTTACTGGTGGCCCAGGAGGCGAAGGAGATGGGCAGGTCGCGGTCAACGCGAGCGACCGGGCGCGTCTGCAGCATCCTCCTCTCGAACAGAGGTAGAGGAGGCGCATGCCGAGGCGCTGCTCGACCTGAAGCAGGGGGCGCAGGGAAGCAGGAGCGCGGGACTTGGCGCGATGCAGAGAGACGGAGGTCGACGACGACACTTGGCGGCGGGGACGACTGGATCCGAGCAGGCCGCCGGACGGAGCGGGGTCGGCTGCATCGATGCAGAGTGCTCCTGTCCATGGCGGCAAGGAAGACAGAGAAGTTATGGAGGAGGAAGAGTGTGCGGGAGGGGAAAGAAAAGGAAGGGAGAGGCTTGGTTCACTAGCCTAGGGCTCCACAAGCTAGGGCGGTCCGGCGGGGATGCGGGACCCGGGCGGTGCGAGGCGAGGCTCCAAGCGGCGAAGGGCGCTGCAAGGAGACGGGCATCCATGAGCTCGGGCAGGAGAAGGAGGGTCGAGGAGGTCCTGCGGTGGCGCTGCCAGCGATGTGCTGGACTCCGGTGAGGCGGAGAGGCAGGGGACGGAGCGGCAAGAGTTCGAGGCCATGGCGACTCGACGGTGGCGCTGCAGCTTCGAGGCATCGGAGTTCCCTGTACGAGCAGACAGAGAGAGAGATGTGAGGGAGAGGGAGAAGAATGGAAGGAGGGAGAAGAGGAGAGATGGCGCGAGGCTCATCTGGTGGTCAACGACGATGGCGCAGGACAACGTCGGGCACGCGGTTGGGGTCCGGCAGTGGTGCAGGTCCATGGCGCGGGGCGGGGCATGGAGGAGCTCCTCTCCTCCGGATCGAACTGAAAGGAGAAGGCGGTGGGGCGCTGGTCTCTAACGAGGCCGGTCGAAGACGGCGGCCTCAGGCAGGGGAGCTCGGGCTCCTGGAACGAGAGGGGCGTGGGAAAACTGGCGCCGTGCTGCTCTGCTCCCCGGCGAGCTCAGGCGAGGTCAAAGGGATCCATGGGCGCGTGGGGCTGCTGGAGAGGTGGAGTGGTGGATCGGTGGTGATTGGCCGATGGCTGAAATCGAGGAGAGGCGGTGCAGCTGCGATCTGGTTGGGTGGAGAAGGATCGGGAGGGATCCCGATGTGGAAAAGGACCGGCGGCGGCGGCTGGGAGGATGGGACACGGCTCCTAAAATCTAGGGTTAGTCAGGTAGGTGGTCTATTTATAGATAAAGGAGAAGATTTAGGGTCTCACCGATTTAGATCCGACGGTCAGAAACAATAGGTTAGGGAAAACAAATAAGAAACCGAGGATATTTAGGGGATGATTGGAGATGATCTGGATTCATCGGTAACGACAACCCGGGTCGGGTCGGGTTCGAGGCAGGTTTCGAACACGCGAGGGGGTTCGTGGCTGTGTAGAGAGAGACAAGGCGGTCGTGGGAAAGAGTGACTCAAAAATCCGGTTGGTCTCGGAACGGTCAACGACGGCAAGAGGGAACACGGCACTACGAACAGATGCAAGTTTTAAAAACAATGACGACAACGAGTGCCGATGCAATGCGGATTATGCGATGATGAATGCAACCAAATAAATAAATACACACAACGACACGCAAAACATGGAAGGCATCTTAAGCGTCGGTCTTGGGGCGTTACAACACTCCACCACTACAAGAGGATCTCGTCCCGAGATCTAGGTTGGCATCGGAGAGAAACGGAAGAGGAAGAGGTAAAACAAAGTTGCTTCTTTGACAAACGAGTGAAAACCATGAACTTTGAGAGGTTGAAAAGTTGAAAGAAAGAACACAACGGAGTTGAACGGACTTGAAAACACTCCATTAGATAAGAAGAACATGGGATACGACAAGAACCAAGAGGTTTTGTGACAAGACAGGTATTGAAACCCCTCCGATTAAAACAAGATAGGAAGGAATAAGAATGATATAATTTGGGCAGCACTCCGACTGAAAAGAGAAAGGAAAATTAACATGAACTTGAGAAGATGGGATGAAACTTGATGAAATCAGCAACACACTGCCTCCGGAACTATTGACAAAAAAGGCACAAAGGGTAAGAAAGATTTCAGACCGCACTCTGGTTGAGGAAGGAGGCAAAACTTGATAAGATGAGAGAGCTCGAATGAAAACACGACACTCCGGTTAAATGGATAAGCACGAAAAAGAACATGATCTTTACAAAACGAGGTGATGGGTGAAAAGAGCAACATCGCAATGCCTCCGAAAACAATGCATGCTAGTTAGATAGTTGGAAAGAATAGAACGAAGAATGAAACCAACATCTCCTACCCTAAATGCATTTGAAAGAGCATCCTTACAAAGTACGATGGAACAGAGTTGTTTGAAAAACAACAATGGTAAGGATAAGCTTGTTGTGGGCTTATGGAAACAACTCAAAGCTTAGAGGTGAATACATGCCACTACGGAAAACAATTGATTGCTTGAGAGCAACACGGAGATGAAAACTTGATTCGCCGAGAGAATAGGAGAAAAAACTTGGATCATTGATAAGCACCACAAATAGCAACAATCCTTAGGGAAGGCTTTAGGTGAAATATGACACAAGATGATTCCAACGGAGAGATAGATTGGTTGAAAAGATCTCTTGAACGAAGAAAAAATGATGGATTTAAATATCTCATTCTTAACAACATGTGAATCATGAGACATGAACTCAAATTATCAAGAATGACATAATACCACCTCGAATGATACGGTTGAAAGAATTGCATTTTGGAATGCAAGATGAAGAATACTTGAACTCCTCAAGACAAAACATGTGTTGGAACACCATGTTTATTTGAGAGTATAGCTTTGCGGATCTTAACTTCGAGAGAAAACCTAAGGGCAATTGAAGAATGAAAAGAATCCTTAACGAACCAGCATGTAGAGCCTCCGTGAAGAACTCCGGTAATAAAAGGATGATAACAAGAAAAAGAAGTTGAAAACACAAACTGAAGCCTTGCAATGATTCAGATGGAGCTTAGAAATGATATAACCGAGAAATCTTTGAACTCCGGAAAGAAAAGATGAAGCATCTCGGACCGAGAATGTGCTATGGTGAACAAACTCCGGAAAGAAGAGATGAACAACTGAAATCAAGAATTTATTCATCATTATCGAACTCCGAAAGAAGGAATTAATCACTTGGAAGAAACAAGAACAAGAATTATGTTATGTGTATCCTTCACCAATTTAAATTGATCACAAGCAACGGATTAGGCATACTACTTATTCTCGTTGAAAAAAAAGGATTGAAGAGAGATATTGCTCAACTTGGGAAGGTCTTCAACGATCCGCCGGTAGGATTTGGGAAGAACGAATGAGTCTATATAATAACGAAGGAAGAGAACTCTTGACCGAACCACCGTACGAATTGAAAATGAAAGTAGCAAAGGTACAATTCACCGTGAAGAATTAGAAAACGAATAAAGATACTTGACAGAATTTAGATACAAGTGAAACGAAGAGATCATGAACTGATTAGAGAAAACTTGAATGATGCACCGGTATGATTTGGAGAACGAGAGCTGAAAACTGGGATGAATAATTCTGAGATGATGGGCTCCGGAGAATGAAACTGAAAGACTCCTGAAATGCTCCGGGTGGGTGAAAAGAATTCTCACAATCAAAAATAGTTATGAGAGGATGGCATCAAGCTAGAACCATGAATCTTGAATAGAATGGAGCAAGATTAAAGAGAAACTCTTCGTCGGTCTTCAAATGTTGATAATGACGATGAGAAACACCACCATGAATTGTTGAGGCAATCCGGAATGAGAATTGGAAAGGTTGAACCAATGATGAAAAGAATTTGACAGATCTTGGAGAAAGACATTTGACTGATGATAATTCATTCTTACATCACACTTCAAAAAGAATTTGGGAATAGCTCCGGGAAAATTAGAAGAGTCAGGTAAGATCCTGGGAAAAGACATGTGGGTTAGGGCCCACTCAAAAGAAACACCGTTGAACGATTACTTGAAAGGGAGATTGCACCGGTTAATTTAAATGGCTAGAATGAGATACCAACCTCGAAATAGGTTGAACTGATCTTGAAAGACAAGACGAGCCTTCTGAGATATCTTCAGCACTCCCGAACAAATGAATAGCGAGAAGTGAATTATTATGAGGTGCACTGGTATGAGAAGGTATTGAAACAAGGAAAAAATGTGATCACCATCGAAAGATTGCATTGAACACACCGGGGAAGATAAAAGAACAAATAATTATAAACTTGAGGCTCCGTTAGCATCTTCATGAGAAACACCGGGTAAGAACATGAAGGAGAAGAATGGAGAGGCTTCACATCAATAAAATGGATACTTGATCAAGAAAACTGCGTCCTTGAAGAAATAAGGGTGGGAGGGCGGGAAAAACAAAGACAACTTGGAACGGATGAAGCAAACACCGTTGAGAAGAACTGATATTTGATCTTGCGAATGTTGGAATGATCGGATTTACTTTGAGAGAACCACACCGGTTGGAAAAGGATTGAAAAGACAACCTTGATTATCATGAAGGATTGGTATTCACATGGAAGTATGAGAACACCGTTTAGAATAAGGTATGGAATCAACACTTGGCATTGAAGGAACTCGAATACCACAAAACGGAACAAAAACAAAGGATTTGGCTTGCAGAATAAGCCGGAAACAAACATATGATAGACCCCATATCGTATCATGTGTCTGTAGGAAAGATAATCTAGGAGCTACTTGAATTCCCACCTATAAACTCCCGAAACTTTCTGGTTATGCAATCAGGTGTTGGGGATACAGGGGACACAAAATATATCACCCAAACTAACAATACCTAGATCCAGCTGTATCCATCCTTCAACACATAACCAAGAAACCCTCGGAAATCGTCTACCTCAACCTTCGAAAAAACATACGTTATACGAGTTATGGCAATACTCCCGCACTCGCCTCAGTACTGGGCTATCAGGGTTATCTCACCAACAACTGTACAAAAGAGATTTTCGATGTCGGCGTACTAAACTCAGGTATTCCAGAACTGCAACGATAAAATTATGACGACAACACCTCAGAGCTCAACTCCCCGGGACACCTCCACTAAACCCCTGCTGACAGGAGGCACCAAAACAATGTTGTCATCATAAAACCATCGGAACGATTCTAAGATACTCCTAAAAAAAACTTTTTAGTGAAATTTGAGAAGAGAAGAGTCAAAACTCTATGTCAGGATGCCTTACCAGAGCGATGAGGAGACTGGGAAGTAAAAAGAATTCCTAAACTCTCTGATACATAATTCCTAAATGACCCAAAAAAAATTTCTAGACACAACTCGGCCGCTAAAAACGATCAATCAGTGGGGGCTCCTAAGGTTGGGGAAGGCTCTGATTATCAACTTGTAACGCCCTCGATGCGGCTATATCTCCCACGTGTCGAAGCACGACTTAGAGGCATAACCGCATTGAAAGCAATGTCGCAAGTGAGGTAATCTTCACACAACCCATGTAATACATAAGGGAAAAAGATACATAGTTGGCTTACAATCGCCACTTCACGTAATACATGAGTAAAGCATTACATCAAACAGATACAATCAAGGTCCGACTATGGAACCAAAATAAAAGAAGAATACCCCAAATGCTACACAGATCCCCGATCGTCCCAACTGGGCTCCACTACTGATCATCAGGAAAAGACACATAGTAACAACCACGTTCCTCGTCGAACTCCCACTTGAGCTCGGATGCGTCATCTGCACTGGCATCGTTGGCACCTGCAACTGTTTTGGTAGAATCTGTGAGTCGCGGGGACTCAGCAATCTCACACCCGCGAGATCAAGACTATTTAAGCTTAAAGGTAGGACAGGGTAGTGAGGTGGAGCTGCAGCAAGCGACTAGCAAATATGGTGGCTAACATACGGAAAAGAGAGCGAGAGGAGGAGGCAAAAGCACGGTCGAACACTCATGATCAATAAGTGATCCTGAAACTACTTACGTCAAGCATAACTCCAACACCGTGTTCACTACCTGGACTCCGCCGAGAAGAGACCATCACGGTTACACACGCGGTTGATGTATTTTAATTAAGGTCAACTTCGGGTTTTCTACAACCGGACATTAACTAATTCCCATCTGCCCATAACCGCGGGCACGGCTTTCGAAAGTTCAAACCCTGCAGGGGTGTCCCAACTTAGCCCATGATAAGCTCTCGCGATCAACGAAGGATATTCCTTCTCCCTGGGAAGGCCCGATCAGTCTCGGAATCCCGGCTACAAGACATTTCGACAGTAATAAAACAAGACCAGCAAAGCCGCCCGGATGTGCCGACAAATCCTGATAGGAGCTGCACATATCTCGGTCTCAGGGCACACCGGATGAGCAAGACGTCGGGTTTGCATAGACCCTGATTGCCCAGGGTGCGCCGGACATCGCTCGGTTTGGACCAGCACTCGAAGGAGAACTGGCCCGGGGGGCTAAAATAAAGATGACCCTTGGGCTCCGGAAACCCAAGGGAAATAAAAGGGCATAGGTGAGGCAAATGGTAAAACCAATGTTGGGCCTTGCTGGAGGAGTCTTATTCAAAGCAAACTGTCAAGGGGGTCCCAAAAATCACCCGACCGCGTTAGGGACGCAAAATCCGGGAACATAATACCGATATGACGGAAACTAGGGCGGCAAGAGTGGAACAAAACACCAGGCATAAGGCCGAGCCTTCCACCCTTTACCAAGTATATAGATGCATTAATAATATAAGAGATATTGTGATATCCCAACAAGTAAACATGTTCCAACAAGGAACAACATCTCCATGTTCCAACAAGGAACAAACTTCATCTTCACTTGCAACTAACAACGCTATAAGAGGGGCTGAGCAAAGCGGTAACATAGCCAAACAACGGTTTGCTAGGAAAGGATGGTTAGAGGCTTGGTTTGACAATATGGGAGGCATGATAAGCAAGTGGTAGGTATCGCAGCATCGGCATAGCAAAAGAGCGAGCAACTAGCAAGCAAAGATAGAAGTGATTTTGAGGGTATGGTCATCTTGCCTGAAATCCCGCAAGGAAGAAGAACGAGTCCATGAAGAAGACAAACGGACGCAGTCGAATGAAACCTCACAACTCCGGAACGAAACCGAAGCTAACGAGAGAAGCAACCCGGAAACAAACAAACAACATAGTAAAACAACCATCACATAAACATGGCATGATGCACAACCAAGGATGATGCATGTCCGGTTTAAATAGCATGGCATGGCAAAATGCAACAAACAACACTACAAGTTAAGTGGAGCTCAATATGCAACGAGTTGCATATTGACGAAACACCACATCAATTATTTAGTTCTCTCTCGGTTATGTACCCAACAATATTAAATGTAATTAAACATGGCAAGGGGTGAAGCATAAGTAAACTAACTATTTAGGCAAGTTTAAATGAGGCCGGAACAACAAACAACAATTCCGGAAAATCCTCATGTCCGTATTATGAATTTGGTACTGTTCTGCCCTAAACCATATTTTAGAATTGTTAAACATGCAAAGTAATGGCACCATGTTAAACTAGGCATTTTTCCACCCCATTTACATATAAAGAACATTTAAATCCGAGCTACGGTTATTTAGTTATGAAATAAATCATTTTAACATGGCATTTATGCAAATTTAATCAAACAGCATGTTTAAACATTTTAACCATGGGTGAAAATTGGATATTATGAAACTAGACAAAAATCTAAGCATTTTACATATTTAAACAATTTTAATCCGATGCACCATTTGTGATTTATTAAATGCATGATCTAGAGGGCTTTTCTGTAAAACTGTGAACTCCTGGATAATAGGCAAATTCACAAGCGGGAAAAAAACAAGACACGGGCCGAATTTCGGGCGGACTGGGCTTCTCACCAGAGGGCCAGGTCGGGCCGGTGGTGGAGAGAGGCTCAAGCAGGCGGGTTGGTGAGGTTACTGGTGGCCCAGGAGGCGAAGGAGATGGGCAGGTCGCGATCAACGCGAGCGACCGGGCGCGTCTGTAGCATCCTCCTCTCGAATAGAGGCAGAGGAGGCGCATGCCGAGGCGCTGCTCGACCTGAAGCAGGGGGCACAGGGAAGCAGGAGAGCGGGAATTGGCGCGATGCAGAGAGACGGAGGTCGACGGCGACACTTGGCGGCGGGGACGACTGGATCCGAGCAGGCCACCGGGCGGAGCGGGTCGGCTGCACAGCTGCAGAGTGCTCCTGTCCATGGCGGCAAGGAAGACAGAGAAGTTATGGAGGAGGAAGAGTGTGCGGGAGGGGAAAGAAAAGGAAGGGAGAGGCTTGGTTCACTGGCCTGGGGCTCCACAAGCTAGGGCGGTCCGGCGGGGATGCGGGACCCGGGCGGTGCGAGGCGAGGCTCCAAGCGGCGAAGGGCGCTGCAAGGAGACGGGCATCCATGAGCTCGGGCAGGAGAAGGAGGGTCGAGGAGGTCCTGCGGTGGCGCTGCCGGCGATGTGCTGGACTCCGGTGAGGCGGAGAGGCAGGGGACGGAGCGGCAAGAGTTCGAGGCCATGGCGACTCGACGGTGGCGCTGCAGCTTCGAGGCGTCGGAGCTCCCTGTACGAGCAGACAGAGAGAGAGATGTCAGGGAGAGGGAGAAGAATGGAAGGAGGGAGAAGAGGAGAGATGGCGCGAGGCTCATCTGGTGGTCAACGACGATGGCGCAGGACAGCGTCGGGCACGCGGTTGGGGTCCGGCAGTGGTGCAGGTCCATGGCGCAGGGCGGGGCATGGAGGAGCTCCTCTCCTCCGGATCGAACTGACAGGAGAAGGCGGCGGGGCGCTGGTCTCTGACGACGCCGGTCGAAGACGGCGGCCTCAAGAAGGGGAGCTCGGGCTCCTGGAATGAGAGGGGCGTGGGAAAACTGGCGCCGTGCTGCTCTGCTCCCCGGCGAGCTCAGGCGAGGTCAAAGGGATCCATGGGCGCGTGGCGCTGCTGGAGAGGTGGAGTGGTGGATCGGTGGTGATTGGCCGATGGCTGAAATCGAGGAGAGGTGGTGCAGCTGCGATCTGGTTGGGTGGAGAAGGATCAGGAGGGATCCCGATGTGGAAAAGGACCGGCGGCGGCGGCTGGGAGGATGGGACACGGCTCCTAAAATCTAGGGTTAGGCAGGTAGGTGGTCTATTTATAGATAAAGGAGAAGATTTAGGGTCTCACCGATTTAGATCCGACGGTCAGAAACAATAGGTTAGGGAAAACAAATAAGAAACCGAGGATATTTAGGGGATGATTGGAGATGATCTGGATTCATCGGTAACGACAACCCGGGTCGGGTCGGGTTCGAGGCAGGTTTCGAACACGCGAGGGGGTCCGTGGCTGTGTAGAGAGAGACAAGGCGGTCGTGTGAAAGAGTGACTCAAAAATCCGGTTGGTCTCGGAACGGTCAACGACGGCAAGAGGGAACGCGGCACTACGAACAGATCATGTTTTAAAAACAATGACGACAACGAGTGCCGATGCAATGCGGATTATGCGATGATGAATGCAACCAAATAAATAAATACACACAACAACACGCAAAACATGGAAGGCATCTGAAGCGTCGGTCTTGGGACGTTACAGATTGGCTGGCCTTTCGGGGGTGCCATGAATCTGGCACGAGCGGTCGAGTATCCGGTCCAAACTGGACGGGCCCTGGGTATTCTTTTTAAATGGCTTTTTCCGCTGACCGGATTTATAGCCTCTGAATCCGGCATTAACTGCCGTATCCTCATTGCTGTCGCTGCTAACGCGGCGCTTTTGATTATTTCGACGTGACCTGCCACTTTTGTCCTTGATATCCGAATTACCGGGCTTCTTCGATAAGTTGTTGCTGCGAGCTAGCCAGCTATCTTCGCCCGCGCAAAAGCGGGTCATGAGTGTCGTGAGGGCTGCCATGGTTTTCGGCTTTTCCTGTCCCAGGTGCCGGGCAAGCCACTCGTCGCGGACGTTATGTTTGAAGGCTGCTAGGGCCTCTGCGTCCGGACAATCGACTATCTGATTTTTCTTTGTTAGGAACCGTGTCCAGAATTTCCTGGCCGATTCTTCTAACTGCTGAATTATGTGGCTTAGGTCGTCGACGTCCGGTGGCCGCACATAGGTCCCTTGAAAGTTGTCGAGGAATGTGGCTTCCAGGTCCTCCCAAGAACCGATTGAGTCCGCTGGTAGGCTGTTAAGCCAGTGTCGGGCTGGTCCTTTAAGCTTAAGGGGTAGGTATTTGATGGCGTGTAGATCATCGCCACGTGCCATGTGGATGTGAAGGAGATAATCCTCAATCCATACTGTCGGATCTGTCGTCCCATCGTACGACTCGATATTGACGGGTTTAAAACCCTCTGGGATTTTATGATCCATTACTTCGTCTGTGAAGCATAGTGGGTGTGCGGCGCCCCTGTACTGGGCTATGTCACGACGCAGCTCGGAAGAGCTGTGCCTGCTGTGTTCGGCCCGGCCGGATTTGTTGTGTCTGGAGTGAAGATCATCACGTGTCGTCGGGCGTCCGCGCGATCCATAGATCGATCTTGTTTGCTTTGCTTTATCCTCCAGTACGTCTTGCAGGTCTGGCTCGTTTTCCCGTGCCTTATTTGAACGGCACCGGGACATGGCTTGCTTAAGGGTTCGACAGGCCTCTCTGTCGCGGCCACGAGGTGGCCGGTCTGCCATGTCATATGCTTCCCCCTCTGATTGGGGTAGCGGCCTGCGCTTAGGATAATTTTTGGAAGGGCGCCCGAGTTCATACTCTTCGGCCGCAAGGACTTCAGTCCATCTATCAGCTAGCAAATCTTGATCAGCTCTAAGCTGTTGCTGCTTTTTCTTTAGGCTGTTGGTCGTGGCTAGAAGCCTGCGTTGAAAACTCTCTTGTCCGGCGGGGTCTGATGGTACGACGAATTCGTCGTCGTCGAGGCTTGCCTCGTCTTCGGAGGGAGGCATGTAGTTATCATCCTCAACCTCTTGCTCTGCCGCTTTCTCCTGAGGGTTGGCTTTTCCATCTTCCTGCGCCGAATCTTGCTGGTTCTGGTATTCTTCGACGCTGTCCGGGGTAGTATTATCTCCCGTGCCGGAATCACCGTTTCTGCTGTGGCGGGATTTAGAGCGGCGCCGTTGGCGCCGGCGTTTTGGCGGTTTATTTGAGTTGTCGTCTTCCGCTGTTCCATCGCCATCCGCATCCTTTGGAGCATCCACCATATATATGTCATATGACGAGGTGGCAGTCTAGCGCCCTACAAGTGCTGGTTCTTGTTCGTCTCCTCCTTCGTCGTCCATACCGTCGAAGTCTTCGGAGCTGAAGTCAAGCATGTCGGTTAAATCGTCGACAGTGGCTATTAAGTGGGTGGTGGGTGGGCTTTGAATTTCTTCGTTGTCTGAATCCCAACCTCACAGACCATAGTCCGGCCTGGGCTCTCCTGATAAAGAGAGAGACTTGAGAGAATTCAGGATATCACCGAAAGGTGAGCACTGCAAGATGTCTGCGGCGGTGAACTCCATTACAGGCGCCCAATCAGATTCGATCAGCGGGGGCACGGAAGGCCCGGAGTTCGGAGAAGAGTCCGGCTCCTTGGAGTCCTGGGCCGTGCGGCGTACGGGGCTGGCGTTCGGCTCGATCGCCTTTGAGATTGCAGCCCCCGAGGTGACGTCCAACCGTTCATCCTCGGAGAATGCAGCGGGCTCCGAGTCAAGGATCGGGGCCGGAGCGTGTGCGGCCTCCAGGGTACTATTCGGAGGCAGAGCTATATCATGCCCCTCGAAATAGTGCGGCGCGCTTGGTTGTGGATCGAACCCGTCGAAGATCAAGTCTCCACGGATATCAGCCGTGTAGTTTAAGCTTCCAAACCTGACTTGATGGCCAGGAGCCTAGCTTTCGATCTGCTCTAGATGACCAAGCGAATTGGCCCGCAGAGCGAAGCCGCCGAAGACGAAGATTTGTCCGGGGAGGAAAGTCTCACCCTGGACCCCATCATTGTTGATGATCAAAGGAGCCATCGGGCCTAAAAGCGACGACACAGAGGAACTCTCAATGAAAGCACCAATGTCGGTGTCAAAACCGGCGGATCTCGGGTAGGGGGTCCCGAACTGTGCGTCAAGGTCGGTTGATAACAGGAGACAAGGGACACTTTATTTTACCCAGGTTCGGGCCCTCTCGGTGGAGGTAAAACCCTACTCCTGCTAGATTAATATTGATGATATGGGTAGTACAAGAGTAAATATACCACGAGATCAAGGAGGCTAAACCCTAGAAGCTAGCCTATGGTATGATTGTGTATGATGATGGTTGTCCTACGGACTACAACCCTCCGGTTTATATAGACACCGGATAGGGTTAGGGTTACACAGAGTCGGTTACAATGGTAGGAGATCTCGAATATCCGCACGCCTAGCTTGCCTTCCACGCCAAGAAAAGATCCTTCCAGACACGGGACGAAGTCTTCAATCTTGTATCTTCATAGTCCTGGAGTCCGTCTGAAGGTATAGTCCGGCTATCCGAACACCCCCTAATCCAGGACTCCCTCAATCGACTTCAAACATATCAATCGGGCCTGCCCGAAAGATCATTTTCCTCTCCCCTGCATCGACCAAATAGTCGACTCGACTGCGGGATGTGAGCGATTGTCTTTTCTAGACGCCTACTCCGGGTACCATCAGATCCGTCTGTATGGACCCGACGAGATCAAAACTGCTTTCATCACTCCATTCGGGTGCTTTTGTTATGTCACCATGCCTTTCGGCCTCAAGAATGCCCTAGCCATGTTCATGAGGATGATTCAGGAGTGTTTGCTCACCCAAATCAGTCGGAATGTGGAAGCGTACATGGATGACATTGTGGTCAAGTCACGGAAAGGTTCCGACCTGCTGACTGACCTAGATGAAACCTTTGCCAACCTCAGGAGGTACGATATCAAGCTCAATCCGTCAAAGTGCACATTCGGAGTTCCAGGTGGAAAGTTACTCGGTTTTCTTCTTTCTGAGCGAGGAATCGACGCCAATCCTGAAAAGGTTGGAACTATCCTTCGGATGAAGCGTCCTGTGCGCGTGCACAATGTCCAGAAGCTTACAGGTTGCTTGGCCGCTTTAAGTCGATTAATTTCTCGGCTCGGTGAAAAGGCATTGCCTCTTTACCAACTGATGAAGAAGTCAGACAAGTTCGTGTGGACTCCAGAAGCTGATGCAGCGTTTGCAGAGCTCAAAGCCCTGTTATCCACCCAGCCGGTGCTTGCTGCCCCAATCAGCAAAGAGCCTTTGCTGCTTTACATTGCAGCCACGGGACAAGTTGTCAGTACAGTACTTACGGTCGAGCGGGAAGAAGAAGGAAAGGCCTTCAAAGTTCAACGCCCAGTATACTATGTTTCTGAAGTCTTGACTCCTTCAAAGAAAAGATACCGTCATTACCAGAAGCTCGTATATGGGATTTATATGACCACAAAGAAAGTTGCACATTACTTCTCTGACCACACCATTACAGTCGTCAGCGACGCCCCACTGTCAGAGATTCTTCACAACAGAGATGCAACTGGTCGAGTGACAAAATTGGCGATTGAGCTCCTTCCCCTAGATATCCAGTTCGAGGCAAAGAAGGCTATCAAGTCCCAAGCAATCGCAGATTTCGTCGCCGAGTGGATTGAACAGCAACTGCCGACTCAAGTTCACTCGGAACACTGGACCATGTTCTTCGATGGGTCTAAGATGCTGAATGGTTCCCGTGCAGGGGTAGTATTGGTTTCCCCCCAAGGAGATAAGCTCAGATATGTTCTCCAGATTCACTTCGATTCCTCCAATAACGAAGCAGAATATGAAGCACTTTTGTATGGGTTACGCATGGCCATTTCACTCGGCGTCCGTCGCCTCATGGTCTATGGCGACTCAGATTTGGTGGTTAATCAGGTGATGAAGGAGTGGGACGTCAGGAGTCCAGCTATGACTGGTTATTGCAATGCAGTGAGAAATCTAGAAAAGAAATTCGAGGGGTTAGAACTTCATCACATACCCCGATTGAAAAATCAAGCAGTTGATGATTTGGCAGAGATAGGTTCCAAGAGAGAAGCCATTCCTAGCAATGTGTTTCTGGAACACATCCACTCACCTTCAGTTCAGGAGGATCCTTTCACAGATGAAGCTCCCCAACCAAAGAGTGCCTCAGATTCGACTGAAGTCGAAATTCCAGCAGTGGTCGACCTAATCATGGAAGTCTTGACAATCACCCCCGACTGGACGATACCGTACATCGCGTATATGCTGAGGAAAGAACTCCCGGAGGACGAAGAAGAGGCTCAAGAGGTCATCCGTTGATCCAAAGCCTTCACAGTCATAAAGGGACAGTTGTACAGAGAAAGCACGACTGGAATCAGCCAGAAGTGTATAACACCAGAAGAAGGTCAGATAATCCTTGATGATATCCACTCGGGCACCTGTGGTCACCATGCATCCTCTCGGACCATCGTGGCTAAAGCATACCGAGCGGGATTTTACTAGCCAAGAGCAAACGAAATGGCAAAAGAGATAGTCGACAAGTGTGAAGGGTGCCAGTTCTACTCCAACATGTCCCACAAACCCGCATCAGCCCTGAAGACCATCCCACTCGTCTGGCCCTTCGCTGTTTGGGGACTGGATATGGTTGGTCCACTGAGAACAGGCAGGAGCGGTTTCACACATGTGCTTGTGGCAGTCGACAAGTTTACCAAATGGATTGAAGCTAAGCCTATCAAGAATCTTGATGCTTGCACTGCTATCAGTTTTATCAGGGAGATAACATTCAGATATGGAGTCCCGCATAGCATCATCACTGATAATGGGTTAAACTTTGATTCAGACAAGTTTGGAGCTTTTTGCGCCTCGCAAGGCACGCGAGTCGACTACGCGTTGGTCGCTCACCCTCAGTCGAATGGACAAGCGGAAAGGGCAAATGGTCTGATTCTCAAAGGACTGAAACCTCAGCTGATGCGCGATCTCAAGCATGCAGCAGGCGCATGGGTCGACGAACTTCGATCAGTTCTTTGGGGATCGAGGACCACCCCAAACCGGTCGACTGGAAGAACCCCGTTCTTTCTGGTCTACGGAGCGGAAGCCATTTTGCCGAGTGACCTGCTTCACAATGCGCCCCGAGTCGAGCTCTACTCCGAAGCTGAAGCAGAACAATCCCGACAAGACGCAGTTGATCTCTTGGAGGAAGAAAGAGAAATGGCGATGATCCGATCGACCATCTACCAGCAAGACTTGCGTCGATTCCATGCCAGAAACGTGAATAGTCGAGCCTTCCAAGAAGGGGATTTGGTCCTCCGAGTGGATCAACAGAAACCACAGAAACTCGCTCCTACCTGGGAAGGCCCCTTCATCGTCACCAGAGTCCTCCACAATGGAGCGTATCACCTTTACAATGTCGATCGCCAGATTGACGAGCCACGAGCTTGGAATGCGAATCTGCTCCGCCCCTTTTACACTTGAATTCTCACTCGGATGAGATGTAATAAGAAAAAGTTCTGTAGTCTATCAAAGACAAGAGTGTTACAATTTTTCCAGTAATTGTTGTTGCTTCTGTTTGCGTGTGAAATCCCCCAGTGGGTGGCTCAGCTGCAAATCCGTTTCGCCTAAGTCTCTATGTATAAAAAAATCCTACCGAGTGGGGAGCCAACCCCTCACTCGGGGGCTTGGTTGCGAACCCGTTTCGCCTGTGTTTAAAATCCTACCGAGTGGAGAGCCAGCCTCCCACTCAGAGGTTTAGCTGCGAACCCATTTCTCCTAAGTGTTTAAAATCCTACCGAGTGGAGAGCAAACCTCCCACTCGGGGGCTTAGCTGCAGTCCAGTACTCGCCTAAGTTGGAAAAAATCCTACCGAGTGGAGAGCAAACCTCCCACTCGGGGGCTTAGCTGCAGTCCAGTACTCGCCTAAGTTTGAAAAAATCCTACCGAGTGGAGAGCAAACCTCCCACTCGGGGGCTTAGCTGCAGTCCAGGACTCGCCTAACTTTGAGAAAATCCTACTGAGTGGAGAGCTAGCCTCCCACTCGGAGGTTTAGCTGCGAACCCGTTTCGCCTAAGTGTTTAAAATCCTACCGAGTGGAGAGCAAACCTCCCACTCGGGGGCTTAGCTGCAGTCCAGTACTCGCCTAAGTTCGAAAAAATCCTACCGAGTGGAGAGCAAACCTTCCACTCGGGGGCTTAGCTGCAGCCCAGTGCTCGCCTAAGTTGGAAAAAATCCTACCGAGTGGAGAGCAAACCTCCCACTCGGGGGCTTAGCTGCAGTCCAGTACTCACCTAAGTTTGAAAAAATCCTACCGAGTGGAGAGCAAACCTCCCACTCGGGGGCTTAGCTGCAGCCCAGTGCTCGCCTAAGTTGGAAAAAATCCTACCAATTGGTGAGCAAACCTTCCACTCGGGGGCTTAGCTGCAGCCCAGTGCTCGCCTAAGTTGGAAAAAATCCTACCGAGTGGAGAGCAAATCTCCCACTCGGGGGCTTAGCTGCAGTCCAGTACTCGCCTAAGTTTGAAAAAATCCTACCGAGTGGAGAGCAAACCTCCCACTCGGGGGCTTAGCTGCAGTCCAGTACTCGCCTAAGTTTGAAAAAATCCTACCGAGTGGAGAGAAAACCTCCCACTCGGAGGCTTAGCTGCAGTCCAGTACTCGCCTAAGTTGGAAAAATCCTATCGAGTGGAAAGCAGACCTCCCACACGGAGGCCTAGCTGCAGCCCAGTGCTCGCCTAAGTACAAAATACATCGACTGCTACCTTCTCCTTCGGAGCTACACCAAAAATACGGAGTTATTACGAGTGAGGAACAAGTTCCACTCGACAGATAATTCATGAAGATATTCAACGATAAATCAAGTTCAGATAAGACACAAAGTGCCCAGACCTCAGATCAAAGTACTCGAGCCTTCGGCTCGACAGAGTTTAACGGTTACAAAATCCACTCGGCATTCCGAGGCAAATTTAAAGTGAAGCATCAAAGTCTTATTCCTCTGGCGGAGGACTGGAAGGGGCGACGAACTCATCCAAATCGATCCCGTCTGCAATACGAGTGGCCGCAGCAATGAAAGTCTCCATGAAGTCTTGAAAGTTTTGCTTTCTGGTGTTGGCAAGCAGCCAGCTTTTCCTCTCGCGCCTCCATGCAGTGGACGCGGACCAGCGACAGAGCGACATCAGCACCACACCTTGCGGAGGATTTCTTCCATTCCGTCACTCGACCAGGAACGTCATTCAGTCGAGTCATCAGAGACTCGAGGTCATTCGGAAGCGTCGTCCTGGGCCAGAGCGACGTGTCGATCCGCGACACCGCAACCTTCAGTCGGGCCAGATAATCAACCACACTTGCAACACGGGACTCCAGTCGAAGCACGTTCATAGCAGCTTCATCTTTCACCAGGGAGTTAATGGGATCCAAATCTTTCTCCAGAATTCTGTAAACACAAGTCAAAGATAAGACAGCAACCCTGCATGAGCTTAGTGACGACAAGCCAGTCAGGTGAAAATTGTTACCCTCAAGCATGACGAACAACTTCTTGGCGAGTCCCCCGAGATAAGCCTATAGATCGTTCTTCTTCCCCACCAATTCACTGGCCTTCTCACGCAGAGCTATCTTGTCATTTTTCAGACGACTGACTTCTTGATTAGCCGCATCAAGAGCAGTTTTCAGTCTGGAGTTCTCCTTTTCAAGAGTACCGACTAAAGTCAGTTTTTCTTCAGCAAGCTTGGTCTTGTTCAAATCTTCCTTCTATGCTTCGGCGAGGTCATGGTCCTTCTTCTTCAGAGCCTCTTCCAGTTTGTCTGTGGAACGACAAGTGAGCCATACCTTTCGCCTCGTCTCTCGCCTTTTGCAAGTTCTCCTGAGCAAGCTTCAGATCAAGGTTGAGCTGGATCTGTTAGTTCTCCAACTCGGTGAAGCGAGCCACAAGTTCACAGGATTTCTGCGAAAAACCAGTCGACAAACGTCAAAGATAGGTTGCTTCCGAGTAACCAAGAGACAATGGTGGTGTTTCTAAGACTACAACCGAATCAGAACATTCGACTGCAGTCTCGGGGACTACACCCAGTGGGTGCACTCAGCGTGCCCCCACTGGTTCAACCAAAAAAACGACTGCCCGCAGTCGACCATGTACAGTTCCGCTCAACATGGCCGGACCAGACCGAGTGAAGAAGTTCAACTAAAGCAACACAATATAAAGACTACAATCGACTGCCAGCTGTCCACTGTAGTCTCGGGGACTACACCCAGTGGGTGCACTTAGCGTGCCCCCACTCGACCGAAAAGATTGATCGACACACCCAGTGGGTGTACAGGTCTAAGGATCTTCAGAAAGAGATTCTTCAGATATCATATCCTAACAAAACAAGCGGCGATCGACTGACCTGGACGTTACTCTGAAGAGCTGAACTCGCATCATAAGCTGCCTGGCTGGCTTCCCGAACCACCTTCACTTGCTCCATCATGATTACCGTCTGGCGTATAGCTTCTTTAGCGGCACCCACTTGGTCCTCACGGACGTGGTGTGTGGCGAAAAGCGAAGGCGGATCTGCAGTCGACGTTGAAGGCCAGACACTCGTCAGAGGCTCAGCAAAGGTCACGAAAGCCCGAGTGGTATCACCACCCTCACGAACTACGGCCTCAGACGCCGGAGTAGTTTGTGGGGTCTTGCCAGTCGGCGCCCTCCTGTTCCTTCTCGCCCTCAGCGGCACTTCGTCGTTGTCAGGGAGGTCAATGACATGAGGAGGAGCTACAAGAAAAATCCAATCGACCGGAGTTATGAGAAATCACCAGTCGATTAAAAGCAGAGCATCAACAATCGTACCGGGGTTGGAAGTAACAGCATCTTCCATCTCTTGATCATCGTCCCTGGCGGAGATATCTCAGAGGTAGCAGCACTGCAAGTTTCGAAAGACAGTCAGCTTATCAATGAGTCAACCAAGGGCCCGTCACGTTCAACAAAGGAAAACAAGTGCAACTTTTACCCAGAAATGATGGGGTCAGTCATCTTCATCCTAGGCAAGGCCTTGGGTGACTTGGACGGCGTCGCACGCGGGTGCTTAGGAGCTTTCTCTGTCGGCGCTGGGGAAGAGGTTCGAGGTCGCTTCGACGACTGCCCAACGGGGGTAGTCGCCTTACCGCGTTCCCGTGCAGGGTCGTGGGTAAGCTTGGATCGCCTTTTCGAGCGGGGAGGTTCGACTTCTTCCTCCTCTTCTTCGCTGGAGTTGTCGTCGTCATCCCCCTCTTCCTCGCCGTCAGATTCCCAATCTTCCTTCTCGTCTCCACTTTCGCCTCCACTCGCCTCTCCTTCCTCGGTCTGCTCCTGTGCACCATTGGGTGTCGAGTACATCTCAGTAATGACCTAGAGGACAGCAAACAAGACAAAAGTCAATCGACTGATCCAAAGAAGAACAATTAAAGAAAGCAAGATTTCAATCGGAAACACAAGGTCAGACCTTGTCCACTTCGTATGTGTGGTCGAGTGGAGGAATCCTCCTGGCTCCTCGGGGGTTGTCCTTGTTCCCTGTGATACTCGATAGCCATCCTTCCAGCATCTCGTCAGTGACCTCCTCTGGGTGGATCCGAGTGGTGTCTTCGAGACCCGAGTACAGCCACATCGGATTGTCACGAGCCTGAAGCGGTTGGATGCGCCTCCGAAGGAAGACTTCCAACAAGTCCATGCTAGTCACACCCTCGCGGACAAGCTGAACCACTCGACCAACTAGCACCTTGACTTGCGCCTTTTCCTCCGGCGTCACTTTCAGAGAGGCAGGTTTTTGTGCTCCGTTCAGAGAGAAAGGGGGAAGCCCAGTCAGCTGTCCTGGGGTCACCTGGTCCTTACAGTAAAACCAGGTCGAGTGCCACCCACGGACTGACTCGGGAAAAGTGATAGACGGAAAAGAACTTTTTCCTCTCATCTGGATCGCCAGGCCCCCGCACAGCTGGATCACCTACGCCCGTTTGTCACTCGACTTGGCCTTCTTGACCGACTGAGAACGACAAGTGAAGATGTGCTTGAAGAGTCCCCAGTGGGGGCGACAACCCAAGAAGTTTTCACACAAGGAAACGAAAGCAGCAAGATACACAATAGAATTGGGAGTAAAGTGATGGAGCTGTGCTCTGAAGAAGTTCAAGAAGCTCCGGAAAAAATGATGAGGAGGCAGAGAGAATCCGCGATCGATATGGGTGGCGAGGAGGATGCACTCACCATCAAGAGGCTGGGGTTCGATTTCTTTCCCCGGAAGATGCGCAAATTCATGGGGAATGAGTCCCCCCTCGACCAGATCATCAAGATCATCCTGCCGAATCGCCGACGGCATCCAGTCGCCCAGGATCCAATCCTTGGGCAGAGCAGTCCTCGAGGAAGATCCGCCCCGAGTGGACTTCTTCCCCTTCCCCTGCACTGCCGCCTTCTTTGCGCGCTCCAGAGCCGACGTCTTTTCCTTCCCCATCGTCGCCGGCGAAACTCGAACAGACCCACATCACAGAGGTGAGAGCGGAGGTGGCGGAGGATCTCGTGAAGGGAGGGGGGAAAAGTGAAGGCGCACTGTTCGAGGGTTCCGAGGCAGCGGCTTATAAGAGGTCACTTCCGAGTGACTGACTAGTAGGCCTGGGCAATCCCGTCTAATCCCGCAACAGGCACGCACGTTGTACGTGGCGAAAAAGGTGGCGCGAGAATCGAGGAGGTTCCGCCCCATCCCATCCGATTACTGCGGCCGCTACCGTCCCGTGCGCTTCCCGAAATTCAAATCCCCCAAAATCCGTGAGCTACAGAACTACCCGTCAAACAGAATATCCTTCTCGCACCATCACTCGGAACTTCACAAGTGTAGAAGTTCACTCGACGAGAGGCCAAGAATGGATCAAGGCGACTTAGAAAAGTTGACGATGTCATCCGTGACGATTGATCCGAAACAAGGCATTCGTATAACACGAAGAATCAGGCGAAAAGATCCCATAACTCCTTTCCCACTCAAACCTCGATCCATTCGGGGGCTAATAATGAAGCTATGTACCTAGGGTAGGGGCACGTACCTGTCCGAAGTGCCCTACCTAAGGACATCTCAAGAAGAAGTCACCTTTCAATCGACTTGAAGGTATCCCACTCGACGGATTCAAGACACTCGACCACGAAGCTATCACTCGACCACGAGATCAACCACTCGACTACCAGGAGATCTAAAGTCACTCCGCACACAAACGGTCGGTCATTAAGTAGCTTTTATGGTCATCATAGCGCTTTATTAGGGACGTTACCAGTAACGCCCAGTCTTAATGTACTTTAAACCCTACATTACCGAGGGCTGGAGGGGCCTGGCGAACTCTATATAAGCCACCCCCCTCCTCAGCATCAAGGGTTCGCACCCCTGTTATTCCCACACCTATAATCCAATCGACCGCCTCCGGGCACCGAGACGTAGGGTTGTTACTTCCTCCGCGAAGGGCCTGAACTCGTAAACCTCGTGTGTTTACAACTCTTCCATGGCTAAGATCTAGCCTCTCCATTCATACCCCCCTACATCACTGTCAGAGTTAGTACCACGACATTATGGGCCTATAGAACTGCATATAAAAAATCATATGGGTATGTCTCCGTATAAAATGGTATATGGAAAAGCATGTCACTTACCTCTCGAACTAGAACATAAGGCTTATTGGGCTATTAAAGAGCTCAATTACGATTTCAAACTTGCCGATGAGAAGAGGTTATTTGACATTAGCTCACTTGATGAATGGAGAACCCAAGCTTATGAGAATGCCAAGTTGTTTAAAGAAAAAGTTAAAAGATGGCATGACAAAAGAATACAAAAGCGTGAGTTTAATGTAGGTGATTATGTACTACTATACAACTCTCGTTTAAGATTTTTTTCTTGAACTTCTCTCTAAATGGGAAGGTCCTTACGTTATCGAGGAGGTCTATCGTTCCGGTGCCATAAAAATCAACAACTTCGAAGGCACAAATCCAAAGGTGGTGAACGGTCAAAGAATTAAACATTATATCTCAGGTAATCCTATAAATGTTGAAACCAATGTTATTCAAACCGTAACCCCAGAGGAGTACACAAGAGACACTTTCCAGAACGTTTCAGACTCCGAAAAGGACTAGGTATGTGGTACGGTAAGTAAACCGGCTCCAAAACAGTTTTTAAGGCAATATTTCTTTATTTTGGAATATTTAGAAAAATAGAAAAATAAGAAGCAGTCCGGGAAGGACACGAGGGCTCCACGACGGTGGAGGGCGCGCCCTAGTGATGTCTACTACACAACCTACTTCTTGTAGACGTTGTTGGGCCTCCAAGTGCAGAGGTTTGTAGGAAAATAGCAAATTTCCCTCAAGTGGATGACCTAAGGTTTATCAATCCGTGGGAGGCGTAGGATGAAGATGGTCTCTCTCAAGCAACCCTGCAACCAAATAACAAAGAGTCTCTTGTGTCCCCAACACACCCAATACAATGGTAAATTGTATAGGTGCACTAGTTTGGCGAAGAGATGGTGATACAAGTGCAATGTGGACGGTAGATATAGGTTTTTGTGAACTGAAAATATAAAAACAACAAGGTAGCAAGCGGTAAAAGTGAGCGTAAACGGTATTGCAACGATAGTGAACAAGGCCTAGGGTTCATACTTTCACTAGTGCAAGTCCTCCCAACAATAATAACATAATTGGATCATATAACTATCCCTCAACATGAAACAAAGAGTCACTCCAAAGCCACTAATAGCGGAGAACAAACGAAGAGATTATGGTAGGGTACGAAACCACCTCAAAGTTATTCTTTTCAATCAATCCGTTGGGCTATTCCTATAAGTGTCACAAACAGCCCTAGAGTTCGTACTAGAATAACACCTTAAGACACAAATCAACCAAAACCCTAATGTCACCTAGATACTCCAATGTCACCTCAAGTATCCGTGGGTATGATTATATGATATGCATCACACAATCTCAGATTCATCTATTGAAACCAACACAAAGTACTTCAAAGAGTGCCCAAAGATTCTACCGGAGAATCACGACGAAAACGTGTGCCAACCCCTATGCATAGGTTCATGGGCGGAACCCGCAAGTTGATCACCAAAACATACATCAAGTGGCACGTGATATCCCATTGTCACCACAGATACGCACGGCAAGACATACATCAAGTGTTCTCAAATCTTTAAAAACACAATCCGATAAGATAACTTCAAAAGGGAAACTCAATCCATTACAAGAGAGAAGAGGGGGAGAAGAAACATAAGATCCAACTATAATAGCAAAGCTCGCGATACATCAAGATCGTGCCAAATCAAGAACACGAGAGAGAGAGAGAGAGAGAGAGAGAGAGATTAAACACATAGCTACTGGTACATACCCTCAGCCCCGAGGGTGAACTACTCCCTCCTCGTCATGGAGAGCATCGGGATGATGAAGATGGCCACTGGTGAGGGTTCCCCCCTCCGGCAGGGTGCCGGAACAGGGTCCCGATTGGGTTTTGGTGGCTACAGAAGCTTGCGGCGGCGGAACTCCAGATCTAATCTCTGTTCTGGAAGTTTTAGAATACGTAGGTATATATGGGTGTAGGAGGTACGTCGGTGGAGCTGCAGGGGCCCCACGAGGCAGGGGGCGCGCCCCCACCCTCGTGGCAAGCTTCTGTATCTTCTGACGTAGAGTCCAAGTCTATCTGGTAGGTGTCCTTCCAAAAATAACTTCTCAAGTTGATTTCGTTCCGTTTTGACTCCTTCTGATATTCCTTTTCCTCGAAACACTGAAATAGGCATAAAACAGCAAATCTGGGCTGGGCTTCCGGTTAATAGGTTAGTCCCAAAAGTAATATAGAAGTGGATAATAAAGCCCAATATTGCCTAAAACAGTAGATAATGTAGCATGGAGCAATCAAAAATTATAGATACGTTGGAGACGTATCAAGCATCCCCAAGCTTAATTCCTGCTCGTCCTCGAGTAGGTAAATGATAAAAAAGAATTTTTGATGCGGAGTGCTACTTGGCATAATTTCAATGTAATTCTTCTTAATTGTGGTATGAATATTCAGATTCGAAAGATTCAAGACAAAAGTTCATATTGACATAAAAATAATAATACTTCAAGCATACTAATAAAGCAATTATGTCTTCTCAAAATAACATGGCCAAAGAAAGTTATCCCTACAAAATCATATAGTCTGGCTATGCTCCATCTTCACCACACAAAGTATTTAAATCATGCACAACCCCGATGACAAGCCAAGCAATTGTTTCATACTTTAACATTTTCAAAAAAAATTCAATCTTCACGCAACACATGAGCGTGAGCAATGGATATACCACTATATATGGAATAGAATGGTGGTTGTGGAGAATACAAAAAGAGGGGAAGATAGTCTCACATCAACTAGGCGTATCGACGGGCTATGGAGATTCCCATCAATAGATATCAATGTGAGTGAGTAGGGATTGCCATGCAACGGATGCACTAGAGCTATAAGTATGTGAAAGCTCAACAAAAGAAAATAAGTGGGCGTGCATCCAACTCGCTTGCTCACGAAGACCTATGGCATTTTGAGGAAGCCCATCATTGGAATATACAAGCCAAGTTCTATAATGAAAAATTCCCACTAGTATATGAAAGTGACAACATAGGAGACTCTCTATCATGAAGATCATGGTGCTACTTTGAAGCACAAGTGTGGTAAAAGGATAGTAGCATTGCCCCTTCTCTCTTTTTCTCTCATTTTTTTATTTTTTTATTTTTTTATTTGGGCATTTCTCTTATTTATGTCCTTTTCTTTTCTTTTCTTTATTTTTCGTCCGGAGTCTCATCCCGACTTGTGGCGGAATCGTAGTCTCCATCATCCTTTCCTCACTGGGACATTGCTCTAATAATGATGATCATCACACTTTTATTTTTCTTACAACTCAACAATTACAACTCGATACTTAGAATAAAATATGACTCTATATGAATGCTTCCGGCGGTGTACCGGGATGTGCAATGACTCATGAGTGACATGTATGAAAGAATTATGAACGGTGGCTTTGCCACGAATATAATGTCAACTACATGATCATGCAAAGCAATATGACAATGATGGAGCGTGTCATAATAAACGGAACGGTGAAAAGTTGCATGGCAATATATCTCGGAAAGGCTATGGAAATGCCATGATAGGTAGGTATGGTGGCTGTTTTGAGGAAGATATATGGTGGGTGTATGATACTGGCGAAAAGTGCGTGGTATTAGAGAGGCTAGCAATGGTGGAAGGAAGGAAAGTGCGTATAATCCATGGACTCAACATTAGTCATAAAGAACTCATATACTTATTGCAAAAATCTAGAAGTTATCAAAGCAAAGTATTACGTGCATGCTCCTAGGGGGATAGATTGGTAGGAAAGGACCATCGCTCGTCCCCGACCGCCACTCGTAAGGTGGACAATCAATAAACACCTCATGCTCCGACTTCGTTACATAACGGTTCACCATATGTGCGTGCTACGGGAATCACAAACTTCAACGCAAGTATTCTTTAAATTCACAACTACTCAACTAGCATGACTCTAATATTATCACCTCCATATCTCAAAACAATTACCATGCTTCTATCTTTTCTTAGTATTCAACACACTCATAAGAATTTTTCTTTTATTAGTCTTGTATGCCTAGCATATTAGAATTAAGCACATTACCATGCTATTTAAGACTCCCAAAATGATATAAGTGAAGCATGAGAGTTCATCTATTTCTTCAAAATACAACTACCACCATGCTCTAAAAGATATAAGTGAAGCACTAGAGCAAACAACAAACTACTCCGAAAGATATAAGTGAAGATCAATGAGTAGTCGAATAATTATGCAACCATGTGAAGGCTCTCTCATTTAACAATTTCAGATCTTGGTACTTTATTCAAACAGCAAGCAAAGCTAAAGAAAATAAAACGATGCTCCAAGCAAAACACATATCATGTGGTGAATAAAAATATAGCTCCAAGTAAAGTTACCGATGAATGAACACGAAAGAGGGGATGCCATCCGGGGCATCCCCAAGCTTAGACACTTGGTTATCCTTGAATATTACCTTGGTATGCCTTGGGCATCCCCAAGCTTAAGCTCTTGCCACTCCTTATTCCATGGTCCATCGAATCTTTACCCAAAACATGAAAACTTCACAACACAAAACTTAACAGAAAACTCGTGAGCTCCGTTAGCGAAAGAAAACAAAACACCACTTCAAGTTACTGTAATGAACTCATTCTTTATTTATATTTGTGTTAAACCTACTGTATTCCAACTTCTCCATGGTTTATAAACTATTTTACTAGCCATAGAGTCATCACAATAAGCAAACAACACACGAAAAAACAGAATCTGTCAAAAACAGAACAGTCTGTAGTAATCTGTAACTAACGCAAACTTCTGGAACTCCAAAAATTCTAAAATAAATTGGTGGACCTGAGAAATTTGTCTAGTAATCATCTGCAAAAATAATAAACTAAATATCACTCTCCAGTAAAAAATTTAGCTAATATCTTGAGCGCTAAAGTTTCTGTTTTTTACAGCATGATCATAAAGACTTCACCCAAGTCTTCCCAAAGGTTCTACTTGGCACAAACAATAATTAAAACATAAAACCACATCTAAACAGAATCTAGATGGATTATTTATTCCTAAACATAACCAAAAAGTAAGAAACTAAAATAAAATTGGGTTGCCTCCCAACAAGCGCTATCGTTTAACGCCCCTAGCTAGGCATGATAGTTGCAATGAAGCTCACATAAAAGATAGGAATTGAAACATAAAGAGAGCATCATGAAGAATATGACTAGCACATTTAAGTCTAACCCACTTCCTATGCATAGGAATTTTTTGATCAAACAATTTATAGGAACAATAATCAACTAGCATAGGAAGGCAAAACAAGCATAACTTCAAAACTTTAAGCACATAGAGAGGAAACTTGATATTATTGCAATTCCTACAAGCATATGTTCCTCCCTCATAATAATTTTCAGTAGCATAATGAATGAATTCAACAATATAACCAGCACCTAAATCATTCTTTTCATGATCTACTTGTATAGAATTTTTATTACTCTCCACATAAGCAAATTTCTTCTCATGAATAATAGTGGGAGCAAACTCAACAAAATAACTATCATATGATTGAAAATTAAGATCAAGACGACAAGTTTCATGGTTATCATTATTCTTTATAGCATAGGTGTCATCACAATAATCATCATAGATAGGAGGCATGCTTTCATCACAGTAAATTTTCTCATCAAAGATTGGGGGACAAAAAAATCATCTTCATCAAACATAGCTTCCCCAAGCTTGTGGCTTTGCATATCATTAGCATCATGGATATTCAAGGAATTCATACTAACAACATTACAATCATGCTCATCATACAAAGATCTAGTGCCAAACATGTTAATGCATTCTTCTTCTAACACTTTGGCACAATTTTCCTTCCCATCATACTCACGAAAGATATGAAAAAGATGAAGCGTATGAGACAAACTCAATTCCATTTTTTGTAGTTTTCTTTTATAAACTAAACTAGTGCTAAAACAAGAAACAAAAAGATTTGATTGCAAGATCTAAAGATATACCTTCACTTACCTAGCCTCCCCGGCAACTGCGCCAGAAAAGAGCTTGATGTCTACTACACAACCTTCTTCTTATAGACGTTGTTGGGCCTCCAAGTGCAGAGGTTTGTAGGACAGTAGCAAATTTCCATCAAGTGGATGACCTAAGGTTTATCAATCCGTGGGAGGCGTAGGATGAAGATGGTCTCTCTCAAGCAACCCTGGAACCAAATAAGAAAGAGTCTCTTGTGTCCCCAATACACCCAATTACAATGGTAAATTGTATAGGTGCACTAGTTCGACGAAGAGATGGTGATACAAGTGCAATATGGACGGTAGATATAGGTTTTTGTGAACTGAAAATATAAAAACAGCAAGGTAGCAAGCGGTAAAAGTGAGCGTAAACGGTATTGCAATGATAGTGAACAAGGCCTAGGGTTCATACTTTCACCAGTGCAAGTCCTCTCAACAATAATAACATAATTGGATCATATAACTATCCGTCAACATGCAACAAAGAGTCACTCCAAAGCCACTAATAGCAGAGAACAAACAAAGAGATTATGGTAGGGTACGAAACCACCTCAAAGTTATTCTTTACAATCAATCTGTTGGGCTATTCCTATAAGTGTCACAAACAGCCCTAGAGTTCGTACTAGAATAACACCTTAAGACACAAATCAACCAAAATCCTAATGTCACCTAGATACTCCAATGTCACCTCAAGTATCCGTGGGTATGATTACACGATATGCATCACACAATCTCAGATTCATCTATTCAAACCAACACAAAGTACTTCAAAGAGTGCCCAAAGTTTCTACCGGAGAATCACGACAAAAACGTGTGCCAAACCCTATGCATAGGTTCATGGGCGGAACCCGCAAGTTGATCACCAAAACATACATCAAGTGGCACGTGATATCCCATTGTCACCACAGATACACACGGCAAGACATACATCAAGTGTTCTCAGATCTTTAAAAACTCAATCCGATAAGATAACTTCAAAAGGGAAACTCAATCCATTACAAGAGAGAAGAGGGGGAGAATAAACATAATATCCAACTATAATAGCAAAGCTCGCGATACATCAAGATCGTGCCAAATCAAGAACATGACAGAGAGAGATCAAACACATAGCTACTGGTACATACCCTCAGCCCCGAGGGTGAACTACTCCATCCTCGTCATGGAGAGCGCCGGGATGATGAAGATGGCCACTGGTGAGGGTTCCCCCCTCTGGCAGGGTGCCAGAACACGGTCCCGATTGGGTTTTGGTGGCTACAGAAGCTTGCGGCGGCGGAACTCCAGATCTAATCTCTGTTTTGGAAGTTTTACAATACGTAGGTATATATGGGTGCAGGAGGTACGTCGGTGGAGCTGCGGGGGGCCCACGAGGCAGGGGGCGCACCCCAGGGGGGTGGACGTATAGTCCAAGTCTATCCGGTAGGTTTCCTTCCAAAAATAACTTCTCCAGTTGATTTCGTTCCATTTTGACTCCGTGTGATATTCCTTTTCCTCGAAACACTGAAATAGGCATAAAACAGCAAATCTGGACTGGGCCTCCGGTTAATAGGTTAGTCCCAAAAGTAATATAAAAGTGGATAATAAAGCCCAATATTGCCTAAAATAGTAGATAATATAGCATGGAGCAATCAAAAATTATAGATACGTTGGAGACGTATCACCTACCCCCCTGGGCGCGCCCCCTACCTAGTGGGCACCTCGTGTGCCCTCCAGACTCCGTTTTCTTGCACGATACGTATTTTGGTCGGTAAAAATTCATTATATATTTTCCCGAAGGTTTTGACTCCTGTATCACGCAAATATCCTCTGTTCTTGTTTTGAGTTGTTTTCTGTCAGGGTTATCAGGGCCAGGCATCATGTCGTCCCCCTCCTCCAACAATGGTGACAACAATGCTTGGCTAATGAAGATAGAGCTGAAGAGGGAGGAACCCATGGAGATCAATAAAGATGAAGGGATCAAGAAGGCCACGAAGGATCAAGCTCCGGCAGTAGAAGACATCCTTCAACTTGATCATAATCTTCTTACCCCAACTGATATTGAAGCTTTTAAGATGATTGAGTTGGCTCCTATACAGAATAAGTATCTCACACGTGAAAATATCTTGTTGAAGGAGCATATTGTTGCACTCAAGGGCATTATCCGCAAGCTGGAGGATCTCTTACGCTCGATGTGCGACTATCCATCACCACCTTCTTCACCAACAACAAAGAAGGAGACATAATCACATGGGCATGGACACTCCCCTTGGCAACTGCCAAGCTTGGGGGTGGTGCCCTGGTATCGTATCACCATCACACTCCTATCTTTACCGTTTTTCTTAGTTCGATCCTATTAGTAGTATCTTGATCTAGTAGAATAAAGTTTATAGCATGATCTAGTTTTGAGTTTTGCTTTATGATCTCTCTATGTAATCGAGTCCGTGAGCTATATAATAAAGATTAGTGTTGAGTCAAGGGCTTGATTTTCTTGCTATGATTTTGAGTGCATAAAAGAGAAGAGAAAAGAATAAAAAGAATAAAGAGTTCATATTGATCTTATTGAGAGTAATGACTAGAAAGAGTATGAGGATTAAAAGTTGTTGGGAGTTGACAAACATAGCTTTGGTCATCGTTGCAATTAATAGGATGTAATAAAGAAAGAGAGGTTTCACATATAAATATATTATCATAGACATCTTTTATGATTGTGAGCACTCATTAAAATATGACATGCTAAATAGTTGATGTTGGACAAGGAAGACGACGTAATGGGTTGTGTTTTCTTGCATCTGAAATAAAGTATATTGGCATGGATCATCCAACATGTTGATCTTGCCTTTACCCCTCATGCTAGCCAAATTCTCAGCACCAAGTAGAGATACTACTTGTGCTTCCAAAACCCTTAAACCAGTTTTGCCATGAGAGTCCACCATACCTACCTATGGATTGAGTAAGATCCTTAAAGTAAGTTGTCATCGGTGCAAGCAATAAAAATTGCTCTTTAAATATGTATGATTGATTCGTGTGGAAGAAATAAGCTTTATGCGATCTTGTGATGTGGAAGAAATAAAAGCAACAGACTGCATAATAAAGGTTCATGTCACAAGGGGCAATATAAAGTGACGCTCTTTCGCACTAAGTATCGCGTGAGTGTAGGGGAGCATGAGTTATTATAGTTGACATTACCCTTGAGGTAAAAGGTTGGGAGGCGAAACTATAAGCTCCTATCTTTCTCTGTGTCCGATTGGAACTCCGTAACCACAAGTATCGCGTGAGTGTTAGCAATTATGAAAGACTAAATGATAGTTGAGTATGTGGACTTGCAAGAGAGCTCTGACATAGACTCTTTCTGATGTTATGATAAATTCCAATTGCTTCAGTGACTGAAATTATAGTTTGTTAGTTCTCAATAAAGTTTCTGATTCATACTTTTGCATTGTGAAGAGATTATTACTTGAGCATTAGAAATCATATGACAATATCCATATATGTTGCTGTTATGAAAATAACCATGATGCCTTCATGTCCGTATTTTATTTTTATCGACACCTCTGCCTCTAAACAAGGGGACATATTTATCGTTATTGGCTTTCGCTTGAGGACAAACGAGGTCTAAGCTTGGGGGAGTTGATACGTCCATTTTGCATCAGGTTTTTATATCGATATTTATTGCATTATGGGCTGTTATTACTCATTATGTCACAATACTTATGCCTATTCTCTCTTATTTTACAAGGTTTACATAAGGAGGGAGAATGCCGGCAGCTGGATTTCTGGGATGGAAAAGAAGCAAATATTAGAGACCTATTCTGCGCAACCCCAAAATTTCTGAAACTCCACGAAAGTCAATTTCAGAATATATAAAAAATATTGAGCGGAAGAAGTACACCAGAGGGGGACCCACCTAGCCACAAGGGTTGGGGGCACGCCCTACACCCCAGGGCGCGCCCCCTGCCTCGTGGGCCCCCTGTTGGCTCTCCGATGGCCATCTTCTGCTATATGAGGTGTTTCGTATGAAGAAAAATCATAAGCAACCTTTCGGGACGAGACTTCGCCGCCATGAGGCGGAACCTTGGCGGAACCAATCTAGGGCTCCGGCAGAGCTGCTCTGCCAGGGACACTTCCCTCCGGGAGGGGGAAATCATCGCCATCGTCATCACCAATGCTCCTCTCATCGGGGGAGGGCAATCTCCATCAACATCTTCACCAGCACCATCTCCTCTCAAAACCCTAGTTCATCTCTTGTATCCAATTCTTGTCCCCAAGTCTGGGATTGGTACTAGTAGGTTGCTAGTAGTGTTGATTACTCCTTGTAGTTGATGCTAGTTGGTTTATTTGGTGTAAGCTCATATGTTCAGATCCTTTATGCATATTAATACTCCTCTGATTATGAACATGAATATGCTTTGTGATTAGTTACTTTTGTTCCTGAGGACATGGGAGAAGTCTTGCTATTAGTAGTCATGTGAATTTTGTATTCGTTCGATATTTTGATGAGATGTTTGTTGTCTATCCTCTAGTGGTGTTATGTGAACGTCGACTACATAACACTTCACCATTATTTGGGCCTAGAGGAAGGCATTGGGAAGTAATAAGTAGATGATGGGTTGCTAGAGTGACAGAAGCTTAAACCCTAGTTTATGCGTTGCTTCGTAAGGGGCTGATTTGGATCCATATGTTTCATGCTATGGTTAGGTTTACCTTAATACTTTTGTTGTAGTTGCGGATGCTTGCAATAGAGGTTAATCATAAGTGGGATTCTTGTTCAAGTAAGAACAGCACCCAAGCACCGGTCCACCCACATATCAAATTATCAAAGTACCGAACGCGAATCATATGAACATGATGAAAACTAGTTTGACGATATTCCCATGTGTCCTCGGGAGCGCTTTTATCATTATAAGAGTTTGTCCAGGCTTGTCCGTTGCTACAAAAAGGATTGGTCCACCTTGCTGCAGTTTATTTACTTTTGTTACTTGTTGCTCCTTACAAATTATCTTATCATAAAATTATCTGTTACCACTTATTTCAGTACTTGCAGAGAATACCTTGCTGAAAACCGCTTATCATTTCCATCTGCTCCTCATTGGGTTCGACACTCTTACTTATCGAAAGGACTACGATAGATCTCCTTTACTTGTGGGTCATCAGACCGCAGTTGAGGAAACCGACTATCGGCAAACGCCCACCTCACCCGCCGCGCGATGGCTGAGTTAGAGAAACGACTAGGTTGAAGAGATTGTTGTAGCACGGACTCCAAGAAATATGGTGTCAGATGGAAGTCGTGCTGGTGGCATGTGCCGTACTCCTGGACGTGAATGCTTGTTCTGGCCCATGCCACCCTACTACTCCTAGTACTACTTATAGTAGTAGTATCGAGGATTCGAGGTGCTGGTTACGTACAGCGAACACATTAACATATGGCCCACCTCACACTGTGGCCAAATTTCCTGGAGTCTGTGCTAGGTTAAAAAGTGTTCTTTGTGAGGATGGGTGGCTGGTCTCAAGTTTAAAACTTGTTGTATTACATATGTAGACATAGAGATAGTGCAGCATGTGAAGCTAGTACAGATAGTGTACTACTGTTGATTGGCCTCATCCGATAACCTGTTGCAATGCACGTACAATTATGTATTCGGAAAATATTTTTTTGCCTCATCGCAGCACCCACTCAGAGAAGCGACTCAATAGCCATTCATAAATTTAGTAAGTTTATCACAGGCATATCATTTTATTACATACAACAGGCCATCAACCCACAACGACAACGAGGATACATTATAAATACTAAAGTTTTCATCACACAACAAATAACAAGCAATGAAATGAACTTCAACTCAACCAATCCTCGGCGTTGGAAACGCTTGCTTTGAACCACAAGTGATTCTCTGGGAAGGGCCAGCTATTGTAAATCTCGAGGCCAACGCAGGACTGATCGTCCAGGCTGAAGCGGCCTACTATATCAGGACCAGGGTAGGTAACCACCAAAATGTCCGACGTATAGATACAGTTGCTTCTCATAAAGGGTAGTAACGTTGTGACAACAGCAGCTGGATCGGCTTTCACCATCATTGGATAGTTTTGTCTAAGGAAGAGCGAGTTTTTTCCAAGACTATCAATACTATACCAGGGAGAAGGTGTTGGCGCTAGCATAGTAGCATCCATCCCGAATACCATGCAACGGGTGTTGGAATAGGTCCGGAGAGTGCAACCTTGGGAGACAACACATGCCTCCTTAGTAGTAACATCAACAGTGGGCTGTATACAGACAAGAAGGGGTGATCCATCGGAAGTTTCCAGGCGCAACTGAGTATATGGGCCCTCCTCGTCCTCATGCTTGTGATCATCACCATCGTCATCTCCCCATTGGTTATAAAAATTTTCAAGTATAGGAGGTGGAATGTTCACAGGACCTTGAAAACAAAAGAAGAAGGTTAATTAGTAGAAAAGGGAAACTTGCTAACTCACATACATGTGGATGAAAAAATTATAATTATGGTGGAAGATAAACGTACCGAAACTACGAGGATCCCATGCAAAAACAGTGCCACTAGTGGTGGCAGCAAACACAAGATCCTCATATTCAATTGCATCACAGTACACATCCATGTATAGAAACTGATTTTTGAGTAATATCCATCCAGTCGAACCACGAAGGATGGCAACAACCTTGTCGAAGATAGCAACAACTTGATAGTTCTTGTAATTCCAAGAGCGGTTGGGAACTCGATAAATTGCTATGTTCAGTAGACGACTGTCACCATGATCGTATTTGAACGTACGTAGATCATTTGTGTGCTCAACCTCAGGGCACTCGGAGATTTTTGGAAGTGGAATCCGCTGACGAGTGTACACATTCACAAGTTCCCACTCGCAATTGTACCCAATATAAACAACCCAATCTCCATTTGCGCCAGCCCAGGACTTACCCTTAAGCGATGGCATCTTGACATCACACGTATCATTATCAAGTGGCATCAACTTGCACAAGGCAAGGTCTCCGTCGTCTGCTCGCCAACGAACAGGGTCATGTCGAAGAAGATAGGGGAGATCAAACCGCTCCTGGACCCTTGGGTTCCTTGTAATGATGTTATTAGTTGAGTCGAGAATGGGCTTGAACAAACCTGCCATGCTAGCCGAGGTGATGACATCGCACCGATCAATGAGTTCCCCCACCACGTCATCTTTCAGATCGGGGCAAGAATAACGGGGTCATTTCCGGCTTGTTCCCTCCATGGACAAGACGATCGAACAATGGCAGAAGGAAGGTTGAAGGCAAATGGAGGAGGGAGGAAGAGCGTGTGATAACAGTTCCAAATCAAGAGGGAAAGGCGAAGAGTCGGTGGACGATTGCCAGTTTGCCATGGTACATGAAGAGGCGCCCTGGCCTACACGTCCTTTCGAAAATTGTACAAAAGGACTCGTCATCGTCTCACTGACATGTTAGAATGGGACCACATGTCAACGAAACATGGTGTGTAATTTCTCGTGCAAAATGCAATCTGACCGCGTTGGCCCGAGGTGCGGCATTAGTTACCGACCTTTGTTTTTTAGCATACAATCTGAGTGGATAGCTCCTGTGGTCATCACACGTGAGCGAATATATAGGTGGGCTAGGTGGGCAGGCGGTAAGTGCTAAAAGAGTTGATCTCGAAAAAAGAGTTGAACCAATGCTTGGTTTTGTCTGGATTTTCCAACTATGAACATTGGATAGAGTGAATCAATGGCTTACGTTCAAAATTATTCTCATACTATAGAATGGTATACGAACGTGGAGAGGTTTGGTTGATTTTATATCACTGAATAATATAAAATATTACGAGTGCAGACGCTCCACCCCGAGGTTTGCTGCTCCTTCTCGGTCGTCGGGAATCTATGTTCTTCAACTCTTTCGTTTAAGACATGAGCTTTGCTCATCCTTTTGCCGACACGCGGGACATCTATATGCCTCCATTTTAAAAAATCATACTATATGCCTCTATGACATGCGGGAAATCTAGCATCAAGGTGGCGTGTCTGTCGGTGTACTAAAGTAGGGGTACCTTAGTACCCCAGACTTGTGCACGGGCAGTCGTAGCACCCTGCGGCAAGGCCCGCCCCGGAAGCGCCAAGAGAAGATCAAGCATTCAAGACAAGGCCCCCGGCAAGAGGAGCTTGCCGGGCCAAGAAGACAAGGCCCCCGGCAAGAGGAGCTTGCCGGGCCAGGAAGACAAGACCCCGGCAAGAGGAGCTTGCCGGGACGACTGAGCCCATGTAAGGCCATCCAAGAACAAAGTATACGAGACAGAAGATCGAGCCCCCGACAAGAGGAGCTTGTCGGGAAGGCCGAACCCAGGCACCACAAGAGAAGCCCGCCGTGGCGCGCCAAGCGCCCCGGCAAGGCCTGATAGCTGGCACGCTATCAGGCACAGGAAGACGACCCCCGCGGCAAGCCACTTGCCGCGGCAAGATCGCCACCTCAAGACTGCGCTCCAGCTCGCCCGCCACGCGTCGCTCCGGGGCTTCCCCCGAGGGCACGTGGCGAGGCACCGCGCAGCCTGGGGCATGCGGTGGCATGCAGCCGCCATCGTGGCGAACGGTGGCGCACCTAACGGTCCGCCTCGGTGCTGTCCGGGCGACCGTGACGGGCATTTAATGCCCTTGTCCCCTACCGTCAGAAGTAGGTATGATAACACTGTGCCACACTGTAGCGCCACCGTTCCCACACTATTACAGCTACCACCCCTTTTACGCTTTTACCCCTTTCTCTTACGTTGACACCTGTCGGTGACCCCTTTGCGCTATAAAAGGAGGCCCGTGTGCAACGTAGAGGGGGTTCGGTTCGGAGATTCGGCATCCAGACAGCCATACGCTCGGTGCAGCTAGCTCCCCAAGCTCCCGAGCTCCCCAGTTCAATACAACCAAGCAGGAGTAGGGTTTTACGCGTCCATCGCGGCCCGAACCTGGGTAAACCGCTCGTGTGCCTGCCTCGATCTGCTCTCTGTGCTCCCTCCGCCCCCCTCACCGGACAACGGAAGGGGCTCCGGCCCCATAGGTGCTCGCGGGGGGACGCCCGTCCGCCCCGACAGTGTCATGCAAGAAAATGGAGATATGCAGTGCGTAAGTGAGTCGTGCACTTCGATGGCACCTAGTACTACGCAATGTTTTTTTCTCGTCGATGGCACGTGAATAGTGCACATACCCAATGACAGAGCACGGGATGGTAGCCATGGACATGGTCGGCCCTTTTTGAAGAGAGTACTAATAAATAACTTTGATGTGTCCCGTCAACTCGCAGAACGACAAGAAGCTTGCTTACTACGCCTTCTCCCTCGCCAACGCATGCGCGGTGGCTCGCAGCACGAGGAGAAACTTTTGCTTACAAGCGGTGGGCGTGCAGCAGTTCATTTGGTGTCAGATTGATAGAAGTACTACTGTAGTACCAGCATTATTGTTCGACTTCCGGAAGAGGAGAAGAGCCAAGCGCAAGGTCACCTACTAACCTAGTACAGTACTACTATAGCCAAAGTTGGTCCACCTTTTTAGAGCATGGTTAATAAATATAGGCGGCTCTTGCAGCAGCACATCATTTAGAGCAAGTACTCTCTTCGTAGTAACAAAGGAAGTGAAACAAAAGTTGGAGTGGATGCTAGATTGCTAATTAAAACATGATTACATAGGAAAAAAATATCCTATAACATTCTATCCTATGAATCAAACGACCAATGTAGGAAAATCATGAGGGGGGTCTCTCCAACAGTGTTCCTGGGCTCGCACATAGCATCACGGTGGTCAAACTTGGAGTCATTCATCTGGTACATGTGGCATCTCAGATCTGGACACAAGGTGACGCGACCTCTCACTTCCTCCGCCATTTGAAGCGGCGCGCCGGTGGAGGGCTAGCATACTCCAATATTAGGTTGGTTCTATGTGATGTGGCAACTTCATATACTAAACGGATGCTGGCTATACTACTACGGTACTCACACTCCAAGAAGTGACTCGAAAACCATTCATAAATTGAGTCTATGACATGCATTTGCAAGTGAAATGTACCATTCATTAAATACAACAAGACATCAACACACAACGACAACGAGGATACATGTTGGATTATAGATTATTTCCAACAAAACATTCTTGCAAATACTAAAGTTTTCATCACACAACAAATAACAAGCAATGAAATGAACTTCAACTCAACCAATCCTCAGCGTTGGAAACGCTTGCTTTGAACCATAGGTGCTCTGGGAAGGGCCAGCTATTGTCAATATCGAGAGCATCGCAGGATTGATCATCCAGGCTGAAGCGGCATATATCAGGACCAGGGTAGGGAACCACCGAAATGTCCGAGGTATAGATACAGTTGCTTCTCATAAATGGTAGTAACGTCGTGTCAACAGCAGCTGGATCACCTTTCACCATCATTGGATAGTTTGGTTCAAGGAAGAGCGAGTTTGAGCCAAGACTATCAATACTGAACCAGGGAAAAGGTGTTGGCGCTAGCACACTAGTATCAGTCCTGAATACCATGCAACGGGTGTTGGAATAGGTCAGGAGAAGGCGACCATGGGAGGCAACACCTGCTTCCTCCGTAGTAACAGTCTGAGTGCACTGTATACAGACAAGAAGAGGTGAACCATCGGAATTAGTTGCCAGGCGCCATTGAGTATATAAGTTCTGCTCCTCCTCATGCTCGTGATCATCACCATCGTCATCTCCCCCTTGCTTATAAATTTTTTCAAGTATAGGTGGTGGAATGTTCATCGGACCTTGGAAACAGAAGAAGAAGGTTAATTAGTAAAGGGAAACTTGCTAACCCGCATGCATGTGGATGAAACAATTATAATTACGGTGGAAGACAAACGTACCGAAATCGTAAGGATTCCATGCAAAAACAGTGCCACGAGTGGTGGCAGCAAACACAAGATCCTCGTATTCAATTGCATCACAGTACACATCCGTGTATAGAAATTGATTTTTGAGCAATATCCATCCAGTCGAACCACGAAGGACGGCAACAAGCTTGTCGAAGATAGCAACAACTTGATAGTTCTTGTAATTCCAAGAGTGGTTGGGAACTCGACAAATTGCTATGTTTAGTAGACGACAATCACCATGATCGTATTTGAACGTACGTAGATCATCTGTGTGCTCAACCTCAGGGCACTCGGAGATTTTTGGAAGTGGAATCCGCTGACGAGTGTACACATTCACAAGTTCCCACTCACAATTGTACCCAATATAAACAACCCAATCTCCATTTGCGCCAGCCCAAGACTTACCCTTAAGCGATGGCATCTTGACATCACACGTATCATTATCAAGCAGCATCAACTTGCACAAGGCGAGGTCTCCGTCGTCCGCTCGCCAGCGAGCAGGGTCATGGCGAAGAAGATAGGGGAGATCAAACCGCTCCTAGACCCTTGGGTTCCTTGTAATGATGTTATTAGTTGAGTCGATAATGGGCTTGAACGAACCTGCCATGCTAGCCAACGTGATGATGTCGCACCGATCAATGAGTTCCCCCACCACGTCATCTTTCAGATCGGGGCAAGAATAACGGGGTCGTTTCCGGCTTGTTCCCTCCATGGAGAAGACGATCGAACAATGGCAGAAGGAAGGGTGAAGGAAAATGGAGGAGGGAGGAAGAGCGTGCGACAGCAGTTCCAAATCAAGAGGGAAAGGCGAAGAGTCGGTGAACGGTTGCCAGTTTGCCATGGTACACGAAGAGGCGCCCCGGCCTACACGTCCTTTCGGAAATTGTACAAAAGGACTCGCCGTCATCTCACTGACATGTTGGAACAGGACCACATGTCAACAAAACATGGTGTGTAATTTCTCATGCAAAATACGATCTGGCCGCGTTGGCCCGAGGTGCCGCATTATTTCTCGACTTTAATTTTTTAATGGCGTGCCATTCAGTTTTGAAGCACGACAAACTGGTACTGTTTGCAGAGAAAATATAAAGTACTCTACCACTACTCCACCTCTAGTACTAGTAGTATAAAAAAGATATATAGGCTGGAGCTTCAAAGCTTTCTTGCTAAGGGCTGCCCACTTGCTTCTCACACTATCACCCTCTCTCCAGATCTAAAAAAGACGGCCTCTCTCTCCCTCCTCACCAGTGGTCACAGATCTGTCGGGGAAGAAAAGGACGTGCAGCGTTGACGCACTCGTCATCGACGAGCGAGGTCACGCACTGACGACAAGGCCATCCTCTCAGACCTAGCGCCCGCACGGGATGGCCTTCGTCCCAAAGCTCGCTGCCGTACTGCATGCGGAGGACGACGACCACGAGCGAAGCCACTTCCCGCCGACCCTCAGGTATGCTACCTCTTTTCGAACCATACCCTTGTTCTATTGCCCCATCTGCCACGAGCGTAGAACTTTGTTTGGGCAAAAACAAATTAATTTGGTAGCACTTAGATCTTACCCAGGCTCTAAACTTGAGCTGGCTCCGCCACTGCCGCTGCATGTGGATCTTTTTCCACTCCACCATCTTCCCAATTTCCTGTCCTCTGCTCTGCTGGTCATGCAAACGAAAACCTTAATTTTCACTATTAAAGGAAACCCTACTTCATGCAGACTAATCCATGTCTGGGTTGAATAAGGAAAGGAAGGGAGACTGTACTGTCGAAGAGAGTAGGCATTGAACCCGCATCTAGGTTAAAAAGGGGAAAGTCAGTAGCTAAGGAACGAGTCTCGTGTCTCTTGGTTGAAGAAGGGTAGAAAGGCATGACAACGCAATAGAGAATGACCAGGTCGATTGGTTTGTTGTCCTCACATAGGAAAAAGGTGGCTAAAGAGAACAAAAATGGGACGTAATCCACATATGCTGCTTGGATATTTGTTGCTCTGGGCAACCATACCTCCCTCACCACTCTATGCGTCCGTGGAGGTACATCGTACTAGTGCGCCCACTGTCCGAATGGGTCTCCCATGCTCTTATTGCCACTTTTTTGCTGTTAGTATAACGCCAACGGTAAAGTCAACTAGTGCTACTGCTAAAGTGATGCCACATTTAACTAATACCGCATTCATCTAATGCCACAGATAAATTTAAGCAATGCCATTTAATGTCTCTGGATTATTTCAGGGTTAGCTGTTGATTGTGGACGTATTAAATATTTTTCAGCTAAGGCATTCTAATGTTGTTGCACAGCCAGTATACCAACGATGAAACTTGTTACTACCTTCAGATTTTTGCACTGTTAATGCATATAGATTACATACCTCACTTTCATGAGATAGGTCACCTTTTTGTGCAGTGTCACCAAAATGACAAGGCGCTGATGTCATTTTATTTTGGTTAAACTGCACAAAAAATTATGAAGACAAGAGGAAAGGTCAAGAGTGGGCACCTCCTCCTTTGGCTATTGTATTAATTCGTTCGATCAAGTATTTATGATTGATCGATTATCAAGATTGGGATAGCAATTTTTCATGTCCATTCAAGTTCGAAATGATATTTACCTTGAATTGGTTTGCAATTTTTTAATATTGTCATTAGTTAATAATGCTAGTTACCTTCAGACGTTTGTATTTGGTTTAATGCTCTTGCACAGCTAGTATACCAATGCTCAAACTTGTTACTTTTACATTTTGTATTGTTAATTCTTATAGAAATCTTCTAGTGCTAGAGCTTATGGAAATCTGTTCATTAAAACCATTGTACTGTACCCTGTAATAAAATAACTACTCTACTGTTGCACTAGCCACTGGATTAGTGTATATTTGTACTATTCGAATGGTGTTGCATTAGCGTATGGACATATATAAAGCGTGGCAAGCTTTCCCAGATATGTGCTCAAGAAAACTACTACTTGTTTTTCTAAATACTGAACGTTTGGGTACTTTAAATTGAACTGCGAAAACGTCTTATATTAAGGAACGGAGGGTGTAGAGTTCACTCAAATTATCCCGGAAAAGCTATTCACACCTTTGTTAAAATTGATGTTCATTATGTTATCGGAGGAGGTCTGTATGTTTGTCTCTAATGCATGTCAACTACATACCTGACATCATGATGTAATGTTAAGTCATTTCCTTTTGTACAGTGTCACTGAATTGTCAAGGCGGTGATAGCATTTTATTTTAGTTGAACTGCTCAAAATATGCTTAAAAAAGAGTAAAGGTCGGGAATCGATCATTCTTTCAGAAAGAACTATATATGCCTTTCTGACATCAGCCGTTAATGCCTTATTTATTCCTTCAAACAGGTGGTTAGAAACAGTCTTGCTACCTTTTCCCATTAAGAAATTGGAATGCTTATATTTGTGAGTCTATGCTTCAACCAGTGCCACTTTTATAGTAATCACACTTTCCATATCTATGCAAACATGGATGCTCGATTTTAGTGGAACTGCACAAAAAGTCCGACTGGTTCAACATTAGGAGCATGTTTTCTTCCAAACCTTTATATCCAATTGGTGGCACTATGAGCTATTCGTTATGAAGGTACATGGTTTGCTACTATCTTGCTACTCTTTTTGTACTGTCATTAGATAGTAATACTAGTGGTTTGCATGTGAATTTATTGGCAGGGTGGACCTACATTGGAGGTGCAGGAAAGGATTCAATAATTGGATGCTCAACTTCGGTTGTATCGGTTTCACCTCTTCCATCACTACGAACATGGATATCCTTGGTTTGATGAAGAATAGGCGCTATATTTCTGCTCTGAACCAGCAAATCAATTCAGTATGAAATTGTCCAGGGCAAAACATGACTGTATCAAATTGTCCAGTGCAAAACATGACAGATGCTAAGCGGAAGAGACATGTTTAAACCAAAAATACAAGGTGAGGTATATGTTTACTACCTGCTTGATACTTGTGCAGACAAAGATGTCTGCCCGTTGCTATTTGGCAAACACACAAAGTGACCGCAATTTTGGTTGAACTGCACAAGAGAATAGTACAGTCACTGCATGCAGTGCCATTTGAAAATAGACACATAAAGATTGGATAGTCACTTCATGGACTACAGAAAAGTAGTACTGTACTATTTATTGGCCAACACTAGGTGCTTAATTGCTTTGGTGTTATTATACAATGGGCAACATTTTGCCAAAGTTAAAGTTTGTATTCCGAAAATAGTCTCGCCGTGTGATCGAGAGAAGACCAAATCATATTTCAGCGAATGTTCCTCCATCATGTGTGGTTCATTCTCATGCTTCCAGCTGTTGGTGAAACCACTTACGCTTGCAAGAGGAATTGTAGACTTCACAAACAAATTTGTCTTTCAGTCTGTACTGAATGTTGGCCAAGAGAAGCATCCATGTTAGTAGGAAGAACAAATGTTTTTTCTAGATCTTTGCTTTTGGAGCTACATATTTATATATGATATGTGAATCATTGAGATGCAGTAACATGTTGATCTTATGTATGGTAATCGTACTAGTTGGTTTTGAATTTGGGTTACTAATGTGAACATATTGCAATGTCAGGCCCGTGAGTCTCGTGTGAACATTTTGAACGGATCACCTCTTACTGCTATGTAGAGCATGATCCTTATTTATGTGTTCTCAGTGTTTAAAAGTTACTAACAGTTCCTTATTTCTGTTCGCTCAGTGTTTACAAGTTACTGATCGATCACTAGCTAGCCTACTAATGCGCTCCTGGCTGTTTTAGTTCCGACGCAAGATCCGAAGTGGTAGTTTTTTGAATAAAAATGCCTACCTCTGAAGAAACTGACAAGCTGCTCTGAAGAAAATGCCATGCGAATCTGAAGAAACTACCAACAAAAACGTTCGCAAATGCCTTATCTCCTTGCGAACGTTCATCAGCTAATGCGATCGTACACGTACACCATCCGACCTACTCGATCCTACACGTACACTATCCTACCTACTCGATCCTACACGGATAAATAGCGGATGACGCACATACTACCTCCTTTCCGGTTTGCAGGGCTCAATTCAAAAAACGACCTACTCGATCCTACACGAATAAATAGCGTATCACGCACGTACTACCTCCTTTCCGGTTTGCAGGGCTTAATTCAAAAATCTAACCAACCAAGGTAGATGATGAGTGGTGGAATCATTTTTGACAAGGAGGGAGTACCTCATCTGGATGATTCGAGTGCACTCGTTTGACCGTCATGCCGGCGTGCGACCCAGCACGGACGGGACGCACCACTGAAGGACGGAACGGCACAGTCATAATTTCAGTTTTTCTAGTTTTCCATGGCAAGCTGGCGCGCTAAGCCATGCCTGCTTATGCATTGAATTCTGATGACCGCGATGACCATCGTGTTTCCCGCGACACACTAGTTCGCCTACCTTCCGCCTATAATTATTGTTTCCCGGGCTTCTCCGGTGGCACCATCACCCAACTCGCCCTATCCACATAAGCCCCCACCGGCACGATATCGATCGCCACTTATCCTCGCTCGCGCCACGTCCGCCATGCCCCGCCCGTCCGCGATAGGCGACACCGGAGGCGGTCACCACCGGAGCTAGTGTTTGGTTTTCCACCGGAAGGCAGACGGAGGGAGGAGGCATTCTATCGGTCTTTAGATGGCAATGCGGAGACCGAGGAGTTGTTGGAGTGCGACCGCCTGGCGGAGGAGCAGGAGTTGTTGGAGCGCGACCGCTTGGCGGAGGAGCAGCGTATCGCCGATTTGCGCCGCCAGCGGGATACGGAGCAGCAGCGCACCAACGCTCTGAGTCATGAGCAGAGCGCCCGCAACTAGGCCGACTACGTGGAGGCCGACGCCCGGCAAATAGCCCTGGAGGTTGTCGGGCACGAACGCGTTCGCGACGCCGATTTTTACTACCAGCTCATCAAGTGGGTTTCCCGCTTAGAAGCCGAAGCTTCGGTGGACCACGCCGGCATGGAAAGGGCCAAAGCACGCGAGCAACGCGCCCTATCGCACCTCTGGCAAGTCCGAGGCGAGGCGGAGGACGCCGGTGCCGGTGTTTAGCGTTTACCGCAGATGGCGGTCGGCATCGTCTAGTTAGTACTTGTACGCTACTGGAGTATTAGTGGGAGTAGATAGTTAACATGGCAATGATGGTTGTTAACGTGGAAGTTCAGTACTCTATATGTGGATCAGACCTGTTACTTTGCTCTGAATGTTGAACTTTCCGTTTGAACGTATGGAATGGGCTGTTATTTTTTTAAAAGGGTTGTATTTGTCCTCCACGGGTTTAGAGGCTGACTTGTGGGCCTACCAAGTTGACGCGTACACAATCAGGATATGATTGTACGTGGAGAGGATGATAGCAGGGACCCGCCAAGGTCATGGCAGCACGCAAGCAAGTGCCTCCTTATTTCAAACCAATAAAAAATGACTCTTCCTAATGGATTTCTGACATCTGGGTCCCATGCCATTATCAACGTAGTTAATAAACGAGAGAATTGCACAACGAGCGGCTGACACCAGGGGCCCAGCAGCTCACCCAGTTATTTTTGTTTTGGGTTAATTTGATAAATGCCACTCCAAATCTGGTGTTTCCGAGAAATGCCACTGCAATTTCCAAACTTTGAAAAATGCAGTGGCGTTTTTTCAAAGTTTGCAAATTGCAGTGGCGTTTTCCAAAGTTTGCAAAAATTGCAGTGGCATTTTTCAAAGTTTGGAAATTGCAGTGGTGTTTTTATGAATCGCCATAATTGGAGTGGCATTTATCTAATTTGTTTTTGAGATGGAAGCAGGGTGTCAACTGGGTTGTGCGGGGCACTCTGACCTGTCTAGACAGCCTTCTCTTTTATGTTTACCACAGACCAGCCCAGTAGTTTTTTTTTCTTTCTGAAAATGGCTAGCCTAGTTATTTTTGTGATTTGCCAAGTAAGTCGCTTTGTTAGGCCTGTTGGGCTACAAATCTTTCAAGACGAGGAGAGCTTCATTCGGCTGGACGAGAAAATGGCCTATCAGTAATGAGAAATGGGTTGTACATTTTTAAAACACATCAAACCGGCAATTAGTTTCAAATTTCTTTTTTTCATTTCGAGATTTTAAAATGCATTAATTTTTATGCGTGGACAATTTGTTGGATTTTATATCGATATAAATTTATTTTTAAAGTCAGTTTGAATGTAACTCAAAATTTCGGGATTAAAAATAGTTCGGACCACACCGAAATATGCAAAATCCCGTATAATTTTTTAACCGTGGCCACAATATGGGCTGTAATGCTAACAAAAAGAATATGGGCTCCAAAAAAACCTTAACAATTAGAAAATGGGCTTTAAATTATTAGAAATAATGGCAGATGGGCTGTATGTTGTGTTCCACAGATTTGAGGCTTTCCTAAAAAAGGTTTGACGCACAAACTATGACTATTGGATGTCCATCCAACGGTCATCGTGCTTCTTCAATCTCTGCTCTTCCTGCTCCAGCCGCTCAAACAAGCGCCGGTGGGACTACCTGCTCCCTCCTTCCTGCGGCCGGCTATGCTGCCGCGCAGGCCTCACCACCCCACTGTACTCCCATCGCTGGCCTAGCCATCCCTCTACTCACCCACACCTGCTATTATTCTCTGGCAACGGTAGACGAACCAGTAAACCCTCGTACAGTTGTACTGACCTACACATGGGAAACAAATGCCGAGTCTTCCCTGCCTCCATGTCGTTCCCTTCCTAGGCGTCGCCGTCGTCCACCGCCCTGGCGGTCTCGGCGCGGCCCGGTCAACGTGGTCAACGACCGACATGCATCCGAAATGGACTATACGTGGAGAGGCTGACAGCTGGGTCCACGCCCGCACGCAAGGAAATGCCTCCTTATTACGCGCAAAATAATGATTCCTCCACCTCACATCTGGGACCCACTGAAAGGGCCTCTGTATTTCGCGAAAAAAACATTACCGCCGCTGACACCTCGGACCCACCAGCTATATCTTCGCACGCAAGGAAGTGCGTCCTTATTACACACAAAAAATGAATACTCCCCCTGCTAGCTGGGACCCCGTATAGTGGCAGGCTGACTTGTGGGCGTACTAAGTTGACGGGGACGGAGGGCTTTGTTAACTTAGTCAATATGCACGATTCTAGCTCCAGTGACCGTATGATGTCCATCCAACGGCCGTAATTCTTCTTCAACCTCTGGTCTCGTTGCTCCAGCCGCCCAAAGCAGCGCCGGTCGTGCCGCATGCTCCTGCCTCTCGTGGTCGGCTGTGCTGCCGCGGAGGCCTCACCGCCCCTACTATTCCCACCGCTGGCCAGGCCCCGCAGTGATGGCAGCCTCACACCGCAGCCGAACCAATGAACCCTCGTACTCCTCTCCGCACGGTCTTCCACTGTCGCGTCTTCCCCGGCTCTGCGTCGTCCCCTTCCTAGGCCTCGCCGTCGTCCACCGCCCTGGTGCTCTCGGTGCGGCGTGGTCAACGTGGTCAAGGAACGGCTTCCATCGGACGTGGACTGTATGTGGAGAGGCTGACAGCTGGGTCCACGGCCGCAGCAAGGAAGTGCCTCCTTATTACGCGCAAAATAATTATTCCTCCACCTGACAACGGGGACCGACCGGACGGGCCACCGTATTTCGTGAAAAAACATTTCCCCCTGACTGCTGGGACCCACCAGCTACATCTTCGCACGCAAGGAAGTGCGTCTAGGCAAAAAAACGATTCGCCCCCTGACTGCTGGGACCCACCAGCTACATCTTCGCAGGCAAGGAAGTGCCTGAGAGTCGGGACCCACCTGGTCGAAGCATACGTAGCGTTGTCATTCTGGTCGCGAACGTGTATGTACATACTGGACGATGTAGTGGCGCGCATGTTGCATGTACACGTACGTATAGCGGCCAGTGTGCAAGAAAGAAAATACGGCCACCTACGTACATACGGGCAGGGTCTTGAACGCCTACTCGCGCATACGTACGGCTAGGGCTCGTGTACATGGCTGGGTCAGAACGGAGAAACAACGTCTTCGTGTTCATGGGGAGCCAACCGGCTGGGTCAGAACGGAATGCGTCGTCGTGTTCATCGGGAGGGCTTGGACGGAACCGCCGATGGAAACGAGGCCTGGCATACCGCAGAATGGAGGAAACGGCCTTGTGTTCGACCTGCCACGTTTGAAACGGTATCCTGTTCATCGGGAGGGGTCTGGCGTACCGCAAAACGGAGGAAACGGACCTCCTGCGGTCAAAACAGGGGTCATGTTGATCGGAGGGGTGTGGCATACCACAAAATGGAGGAAACGGACTTGTGTTGGAGCGCTACGGTCGAAACAGGGGTCATGTTCATCAGGGGGGTTGTGGCGTGTGAAGCTAGTTTTCATCACGTTCATATGATTCGCGTTCGGTACTTTGATAATTTGATATGTGGGTGGACCGGTGCTTGGGTGCTGTTCTTACTTGAACAAGCATCCCACTTATGATTAACCTCTATTGCAAGCATCCGCAACTACAACAAAAGTATTAAGGTAAACCTAACCATAGCATCAAACATATGGATCCAAATAAGCCCCTTACGAAGCAACGCATAAACTAGGGTTTAAGCTTCTGTCACTCTAGCAACCCATCATCTACTTATTACTTCCCAATGCCTTCCTCTAGGCCCAAATAATGGTGAAGTGTTATGTAGTCGACGTTCACATAACACCACTAGAGGCTAGACAACATACATCTCATCAAAATATCGAACGAATACCAAATTCAAATGACTACTAATAGCAAGACTTCTCCCTTGTCCTCAGGAACAAACATAACTACTCACAAAGCATATTCATGTTCATAATCAGAGGGGTAATAATATGCATAAAGGACTGAACATATGATCTTCCACCAAATAAACCAACTAGCATCAACTACAAGGAGTAATCAACACTACTAGCAACCTACTAGCACCAATCCCGGACTTGGAGACAAGAATTGGGTACAAGATATGAACTAGGGTTTGGAGATGAGATGGTGCTGGTGAAGATGTTGATGGAGATTGCCCTCTCCCGATGAGAGGAGCGTTGGTGATGACGATGGTGATGATTTCCCCCTCCCGGAGGGAAGTGTCCCCGGCATAACAGCTCTGCCGGAGCCCTAGATTGGTTCCGCCAAGGTTCCGCCTCGTGGCGGCAGAGTTTCGTCCCGAAAGGTTGCTTCCTTATTTTTTTCTCGAGAAAGACTTCATACAGCAGAAGATGGGCATCGGAGAGCCACCAAGGGGCCCATGAGGTAGGGGGCGCGCCCCCACCCTCGTGGACAGGGTGTGGGCCCCCTCGCCTTCATCTTTGGCGAGGATTTTTTATTATTTATTGTAAGATATTCCGTGGAGTTTCAGGACTTTTGGAGTTGCACAGAATAGGTCTCTAATATTTGCTCCTTTTCCAGCCCAGAATTCCAGCTGCCGGCATTCTCCCTCCTTATGTAAACCTTGTAAAATAAGAGAGAATAGCCATAAGTATTGTGACATAACGTGAAATAACAGCCCATAATGCAATAAATATCGATATAAAAGCGTGATGCAAAATGGACGTATCAACTCCCCCAAGCTTAGACCTCGCTTGTCCTCAAGCGAAAAGCCGATAACGATAAATATGTCCCCATGTTTAGAGGTAGATGTGTCGATAAAAATAAAATACGGACATGAAGGCATCATGATTATTCTCATAACAGCAAGATATATAGATTTGTCATATGTTTACTTATGTTCAAGTGATGATCTATTCACAAAGCAAAAGTATGAATCAGAAACCTTATTGAGAACCAACAAACTATAATCTCAGTCATTGAAGCAATTGCAATTTATCATAACATCATAAAGAGTCTATGCCAGAGCTTAAAAGCAAGTCCACATACTCAACTATCATCTAGTCCTTCATGATTTCTAACACTCACGCAATACTTGCGGTTACAGAGTTTTAATCGGACACAGAGAAAGATAGGGGCTTATAATTTTACCCCACAACCTTTTACCTCAAGGGTAATGTCAACAATAATAACTCATGCTCCCCTACATCCAATTAGATATATATATCAGGTTCTTTCCAATCATGTTGGGCTTGCCAAAGGATAAAATGAAAAAGAAGAAAGGTGAAGATCACCACGACTCTTGCATAAGGTAGAAGATAATAATAAAAGATAGGCCCTTCGCAGAGGGAAGCAGGGGTTTCCATGCGTTTTATGGTTGGATGCACAAAATCTCAATGCGAAAGAACGTCACTTTACATTGCCCCTTGTGATATGAACTTTTATTATGTAGTCCATCGCTTTTATTACTTCCACATCACAAGATTGTTTAAATCTTATTTCTCCCACACCAATCAATCATACATATTTAGAGCAATTTTTATTGCTTCGCACCGATGACAACTTACTTGAAGGATCTTACTCAATCCATAGGTAGATATGGTGGACTCTCATGGCAAAACTGGTTTAGGGGTATTTGGAAGCACAAGTAGTATCTCTACTTGGTGCTGAGAATTTGGCTAGCATGAGGGGCAAAGGCAAGCTCAACATGTTAGAGGATCCATGACAACATACTTTATCTCAAATATAAGAAAATGTAACTCATTACGTTGTCTTTCTTGTCCAATATCAACTCTTTTAGCATATCATATTTTAATGAGTGCTCCCAATTATAAAAGATGTCAATGATAATATATCTATATGTGAGACCTCTCTTTCCTTATTACTTCCTATTAATTGCAACGATGACCAAAGCTATATCTGCCAACTCCCAACAACTTTTAATCATCATACCCTTTCTATGTGAAGTCATTACCCTCAATAAGATCAATATAAACTTTTGTTTCTTTTTATTCTTTTTCTTCTTTTCTTTTATTCACCCAATATCATAGCAAGAAAATCAAGCCCTTGACTCAGCACTAATCTTTATTATATAGCTCATGGACTCGATTACATAGAGAGATCATAAAGCAAAACTCAAAGCTAGATCATGACATAAACTTTATTCTACTAGATAAAGATACTACTAATAGGATCGAACTAAGTAAAATGGTAAAGATAGGAGTGTGATTGTGATACGATACCGGGGCACCTCCCCTAAGCTTGGCAGTTGCCAAGGGGAGTGCCCATACCCATGTGATTATATCTCCTTCTTTGTTGGTGATGAGGACGATGGTGTTGTTGACTTAGTTGATGGCGTAGACTTCTCCCTTAATTTACGCTTGAGGACGACATTTTGATCCCTCAGATCATTAATTTCCCACTCCAGGGTTAATATCTTTTTGCATAGGTCCTGCTTATTTTCCTGCATGAGACGAAAAGGGATAAACTCGACCTTGGGTTTCTTTACCCTATCAGGGAGACTTGACTTTGTGAACTCCACGTGCATGTCCCCAGGTTGAGGTAATGGGGCCTCATCTTCATCTGAGCTCATCTCCTCCTTCCCCTTGGGTTCATAGTCCTCTTCTTCCTCTGTGGTCCAACTGTCGTGCTCCACATCTCCATAGACCTTAGGATTGGCTAAGTAATCATCCATATAGCTTTCTCCTTCCGAATCCTGGGAAGACATGTTGATCTAATCTACAGCAGCACAGCTCGAAACAAAAACAGAAGATAATTGCGTAATACGGGAGTCAAAACCTTCGGGAGAATATATAATGAATTTTTACCAACCAAAATACGTATCGTGCAAGAAAACGGAGTCCGGATGGCACACGAGGTTCTAACGAGGTAGGGGGCGCGCCCAGAGGGGTAGGACGCGCCCTCTACCCTCGTGGGGCCCTCGTGTCCTTCCCGGACTGCTGCTTATTTTTCTATTTTGCTAAATATTCCAAAACAGAGAAGTATTGCCTTAAAGATTGTTTGGGAGTCGGTTTACTTACCGTACCACATACATATTCCTTTTTGTTGTCTGAAACATTCTGGAAGGTGTCTCTTATGTATTCCTCTGGGGTTACGATTTCAATAATATTGATTTCAACATTTAAGGGATTACCTGAGATATAATGTTTAATTCTTTGACCGTTTATAATGTATTCCTCTTTCTAGACCTATTGACCGTCTTTTGCAAAATTAATTTCAGCTCTCTATTACTCAATTCTACTTGACCACTAGCCTGTGGATGATAAGGTGATGCAATTCTATGACTAACGTCATACTTAGCAAGCATTTTACGGAAAGCACCATGAATAAAGTGTGAACCACCATCAGTCATTAAATATCTAGGGACTCCAAACCTCGGAAAAATAACTTCCTTAAGCATTTTAATAGAAGTGTTATGATTAGCACTACTAGTTGGGATAGCTTCTACCCACTTAGTAACGTAATCAATAGCAACTAAAATATGTGTATATCCATTGGAGGCAGGAAAAGGTCCCATATAATCAAAGCCCCAAACATCAAATGGTTCAATAACAAGTGAATAATTCATAGGCATTTCTTGACGTCTACTAATATTACCAATTCTTTGACATTCATCACAAGACAAGACAAACTTACGGGCATCCTTGAAGAGAGTAGGCCAATAAAAACTGGATTGCAATACCTTATGTGCAGTTCTATCTCCCGCGTGGTGTCCTCCATAAGCTTCGGAGTGACACTTGCGTAGGATCTATTCCTGTTCATGCTCAGGTACACAACGTCTAATAACATCGTCTACTCCTTCTTTATAAAGATGTGGGTCATCCCAAAAATAATGTCTCAAATCATAGAACAACTTTTTCTTTTGTTGGTATGTGAAACTAGGCGGTATGAATTTAGCAACTATGTAATTAGCATAATCAGCATACCAAGGAGTGCTACGAGAAGTACTTATAACATTTAATTGTTCATCAGGAATGCTATCATCAATAGGTAGTGGGTCATCAAGAACATTTTCTAACCTAGACAAGTTGTCTGCAACGGGGTTCTCAGCTCCCTTTCTATCAACAATATGCAAATCAAATTCTTGTAACAAGAGAACCCATCTAATAAGTCTAGGTTTAGCATCTTTCTTCTCCATAAGATATTTAATACCAGCATGATCAGTGTGAATAGTTACTTTGGAATCAACAATATAAGGTCTGAACTTATCACAAGCAAATACAAGTGCTAAAAGTTCTTTTTCAGTAGTAGCATAATTTCTTTGACCGTTGTCTAGAGTCTTACTAGCATAATGGATAACATTTAATTTCTTATCGACTCTTTGCCCTAGAACATCACTTACAGGATAATCACTAGCATCACACATAATTTCAAAGGGTAAATTCCAATCAGGTGGCTGAACAACAGGTGCATAGACTAATGCTTTCTTAAGTATTTCAAATGCTTCTACACAATCATCATCAAAGATAAATGGCATATCTTTTTGTAATAAAATAGTCAGAGACCGAGAAATTTTTGATAAGTCCTTAATGAACCTCCTATAAAATCCGGTGTGACTAAGGAAACTTCTTATACCTTTGATGTCCTTGGGACATGGCATATTTTCAATAGCATCAACCTTGGCTTTATCAACTTCAATACCTCTTGCAGAAACTTTATGCCCCAAGACAATACCTTCATTAACCATAAAGTGGCACTTTTCCCAATTCAAGACAAGATTAGTTTCTTCACATCTCTGCAAAACTCGATCAAGATTGCTCAAGCAATCATCAAAAGAAGATCCATAGATTGAAAAGTCGTCCATGAAAACCTCACAAATCTTTTCACAAAGTTAGAGAATATAGCCATCATGCATCTTTGAAAGGTAGCAGGTGCATTACATAAACCAAAAGGCATACGTCTATAAGCAAAAGTATCAAAAGGGCATGTAAAAGTAGTATTTGATTGATCTTTAGCCGACACGGGTATTTGAGAGAAACCAGAGTAACCATCTAGAAAGCAATAATGTGTATGTTTGCATAATCTTTCTAGCATTTGATCGATAAAAGGTAAGAGGTAATGATCTTTCTTAGTGGCCTTATTTAGTTTATGGAAATCAATTACCATCCTATAACCTGTAATAATTCTTTGTGGAATCAATTCATCTTTATCATTAGGAACAACAGTAATACCTCCCTTCTTAGGGAGACAATGGACAGGACTTACCCATTGACTATCAGCAACGAGATAAATTATACCTGCCTCCCGAAGCTTTAGTATTTCTTTTCTTACCACTTCTTTCATTTTGGGATTCACACGTCTTTGAGGATCACGAACTGTTTTGGCGTCTGCTTCCAAATTTATTTTATGTTGACATAGAGTGGGACTAATGCCCTTAAGATCATCAAGAGTATATCCAATAGCAGCACGGTGCTTCTTCAGAGTTTTCAATAATCTTTCTTCTTCATGCTCTAAAAGGTTAGCACTAATAATAACAGGAAATATCTTCTTTTCATCAAGATAAGCATATTTAAGATTATCAGGCAACGGTTTAAGCTCAAACACGGGATCACCCTTAGGTGGAGGAGGATCCCCTAGGATTTCAACAGGCAAATTGTGTTTCAGAATAGGTTCCTGTTTAAAGAATACTTCATCTATTTCCCTTCTTTCATTCATAAACATATCATTTTCATGGTCTAGCAAATATTGTTCTAAAGGATCACTAGGAGGTACGACAATAGAAGCAGGACCAATAATTTCATCCTTACTAGGCAATTCTTCTTCACGTTGTTGTTTACTAAATTTAGAGAAATTAAACTCATGAATCATTTCATCCAAGACAACAGTAACAACATTCTTTTCACAGTCTATCTTAGTATTAACAGTGTTCAAGAAGGGTCTACCAAATATAACGGGAACCAAGAACAAGAAAATCAGCAGGTTATTTAGTTTTCCCACACAAGACCTCAACATCTCTAACAATTCCCATTGCTGATATAGTATCTCTATTGGCAAGTTTAATTGTAACATCGATACCTTCTAACTCAGCAGGTGCAATTTCATGCTTAATTTCTTCATATAAAGTATGCGGTATAACACTAGCACTAGCACCCATATCACATAAGCCATGAGAACAATGATCTCCTATTTTAATAGAAATAACAGGCACGCCAACCACAGGTCTATGTTTATCTTTAGCACAAGGTTTAGCAATTCTAGCAGTTTCACCGCAGAATTGAATAACATGCCCATCAATATTATCAGCCAAGAGATCTTTTACAATAGAAATATTAGGTTCTAATTTAACTTGCTCAGGAGGTGTATACGTTCTAATATTGCTTTTACGAACCACAGTTGAAGCTTTAGCATGATCCTTTATTCTAACAGGGAAAGGTGGTTTCTCAACATAAGAAGTAGGAACAATAGGATCATTATAAGTGACAGTCTTTTCTTCAACTTTAATAGGTGCGGCTACTTTTACTTCTATGGGAGGATGATATTTAAACCACTTCTCCTTAGGGAGATCAACATAAGTAGCAAAATATTCAAAGAAAGAAGCTACTATCTCAAAGTCAAGTCCATATTTAGTGCTAAACTTCCGGAAAGTATCGGTATCCATAAAAGATTTAACACAATCAAACTTAGGTGTCATACCTAACTCCTTACCTTCCTCGATATCCCAATCTTTAGAGTTGCGTTTAATTCTATCCAATAAGTCCCATTTAAGTTCAATAGTCTTCATCATAAAAGAGCCAGCATAAGAAGTATCGAGCATGGTGCGATTATTTTCAGAAAGCCGAGTGTAAAAGTTTTGAATAATTTTCACTTTTGGGAGCTCATGATTGGGGCATGAATATAACATTGATTTAAGCCTCCCCCAAGCTTGAGCAATGCTTTCTCCTTCGCGAGGCCAAAAATTATATATATAATTGCGATCACCATGAACAAGGTGCATAGGATAATACTTTCCATGAAATTCCAATTTCAATCTTCTATAGTACCATGATCTCGTATCATCACATAGCCTATACCATGTCAATGCGTCTCCCTTCAAAGATAAAGGGAAGACCTTCTTCTTAGCAACATCATCGGGTATACCTGCAAGCTTAAATAATCCACAAACTTCATCCACATATATTAGGTGCTCATCAGGATGCTTTGTTCCCGAAGGAAATTCAAAAGGAATTTCATTTTCAATACGTTCAGTAGGTTGAGGAGCAACTCGTTGCTCTACTGGTCGGGGTGAAGATACCCTGAACAAGCCCCTCAGAGGATTACTTTCCATAGTAACAAATGACAGTAAATTTCAGCACACTATATAAATTCTTTCCTTACCAAATTCCACCTACCAAAGGCGCTACACTCCCCAGCAACACTCCCCGGGGTCCTGTTCATCGGGAGGGTTGTGGCGTGTCAAGCTAGTTTTCATCACGTTCATATGATTTGCGTTCGGTACTTTGATAATTTGATATGTGGGTGGACCGGTGCTTGGGTGTTGTTCTTACTTGAACAAGCATCCCACTCATTATTAACCTCTATTGCAAGCATCCGCAACTACAACAAAAGTATTAAGGTAAACCTAACCATAGCATGAAACATATGGATCCAAATCAGCCCCTTACGAAGCAACGCATAAACTAGGGTTTAAGCTTCTGTCACTCTAGCAACCCATCATTTACTTATTACTTCCCAATGCCTTCCTCTAGGCCCAAATAATGGTGAAGTGTTATGTAGTCGACATTCACATAACACCACTAGAGGCTAGACAACATACATCTCATCAAAATATCAAACGAATACCAAATTCAAATGACTACTAATAGCAAGACTTCTCCCTTGTCCTCTGGAACAAACGTAACTACTCACAAAGCATATTCATGTTCATAATCAGAGGGTAATAATATACATAAAGGATCTGAACATATGATATTCCACCAAATAAACCAACTAGCATCAACTACAAGGAGTAATCAACACTACTAGCAACCTACTAGCACCAATCCCGGACTTGGAGACAAGAATTGGGTACAAGAGATGAACTAGGGTTTGGAGATGAGATGGTGCTGGTGAAGATGTTGATGGAGATTGCCCTCTCCCGATGAGAGGAGCGTTGGTGATGACGTTGGTGATGATTTCCCCCTCCTGGAGGGAAGCGTCCCCGGAAGAACAGCTCTGCCGGAGCCCTAGATTGGTTCCGCCAAGGTTCCGCCTCATGGCGGCGGAGTTTCGTCCCGAAAGGTTGATTCCTTTTTTTTCTCGAAGAAAGACTTCATATAGCAGAAGATGGGCATCGGAGAGCCACCAGGGGGACCATGAGGTAGGGGGCGCGCCCTAGGGGGGCGCCCCCACCCTCGTGGCCAGGGTGTGCGCCCCCTGGCCTTCATCTTTGGTGAGGATTTTTTATTATTTATTGTAAGATATTCCGTGGAGTTTCAGGACTTTTGGAGTTGCGCAGAATAGGTCTCTAATATTTGCTCCTTTTCCAGCCCAGAATTCCAGCTGTCGGCATTCTCCCTCCTTATGTAAACCTTGTAAAATAAGAGAGAATAGCCATAAGTATTGTGACATAATGTGAAATAACAGCCCATAATGCAATAAATATCGATATAAAAGCATGATGCAAAATGGACGTATCATGGCTACTGTTCAACCACCCCTCCACGGGCTACTGTTCATCCAGCCCTCCACTGTCTACTGTTCATCATGCCCTCCACGGGGTGGTTCTGTTCATCCTGCCCTCCACGTCGTCCTGTTCATCCAGCCCCAACCGGCTCGAACGATCGGGGTGCTGTTCATCCACCCCACCGGGAACTGTTCATCCAAACCCCCCAGCAACGCTCACTGTTCATCCAGAGGCAACACCACGGGGTCCTGTTCATCCACCCCCATCGGGAACTGTTCATCCAACCCCCCCCCCCCCCCCGCAACGCTCACTGTTCATCCAAAGGCAGCATCGATCGGCTTCAGTTAGTAGCAGTAGCGAAGGAATCGCTCAATCGGGTTCAGTTAACAACCACCGATCAATCGCTCGGGTTCAGTAACGCGTAGCCTGCAGTGCAATTGCTCGGGTTCAGTTAGAGCCCAACGCCTCGCTCGGGTTCAGTTAGAGCCCAATGCCTCGCACACACGCGCGTGCGTACGAGAGAAACGCGCATCGCTCGGCCCCCGACCACCCACCGTAACCGGGGACTCCCCGATATTTTCCACACCCTCGCTTCTACCACGGTTTTTTTCGTCATGGACGGCCCAAAGAATGTCATGCAGCTGCGTCTCCGGCCCGCACAGGACGAAAAACCCATTTTCTGTCATGATTTTTTGTCATAGAAGTAGGACCCCACCACATCTATGATGATACCGGGTTTTGTCACAATTATCGTCATAGAAGTGTCATAAGTATGATAGAAAAGATTTTCGTTCGGCCCAAAATGTCACGGATGTGTCTTTTTTTTGTAGTGTTTTCTCCGGAAATTAGCTTTCTTGCGGCAAAAGAATAGCAGCAACCGCCTTACGAGGGGCCCATGAGGGTCAGGGGCGCGCCCCCTGCCTCGTGGCCACCTCGGGCACCGTCTCGCGTTGATTCTTCCTCCCATATTTCCCAAATATTCCGAAAATATTCTCTGTCTGTTTTTATTCCGTTTGGATTCCGTTTGATATGGAGTTTCTGCAAAACATAAAACATGCAACAAACAGGAACTGACACTATGCACTGGATCAATATGTTAGTCCCAAAAATAGTATAAAAAGTTGCCAAAAGTATATGAAAGTTGTATAATATTGGCATGGAACAATAAAAAATTATAGATACGACGGAGACGTATCAAACATATGTGGATGTGAGAAAGTGGTTGAGGATTTTGGAGCATATCACTAAGCATTTTTAGCAAGCAAGCCATTAAGCAACATCTCATCCCCTTTTAATAGTATTGGCTTTCCTATGGACTCGATGTGATCTTGGATCACTAAAATAGAAAATGTAGACTCCTGAGCTTTGAGCTTGAGCCAATCCTTTGTCCTTATCATCTTGAAGGGGTTCCACATCCTCTAGTCCATGCAACTCCATTGTTGAACTTATTTGAAACATACTAGATGAAAACATTAGTCCAACAAGAGATATGTTGACATTAATTACCAAAATCACCCAGGGAGCACTTGTGCTTTCAATCTCCCCCTTTTTGGTAATTGATGACAACCTACATCAAAGCTTTAGGTAAAGATATGAAGAGTCACAAGTAAAGCTTTGGAAGGACATGTAACATGCACAGGCTCCCCTACATGTATGCAATCATGTAAATATGGAATATAGGAGCATGTGAATGCATAAGCATGGCAGAGTAAGCCATGAGTTACATGTATCTTGGCTATATGCATCAGAGCAAATGGTGTGAGTATGGGAAATGTACCTTCATGCTCATGAGTCCTTCTTGCTAACAGTATGTACATCAGCAAGAAATCCTCATGCACATGAGTGTGATGCATATACTTACCTTGTGGTCTTGAGCTGGCATTGAAAGAGATGAACCTGAGTAAACAAGGTTAGATAACACAGAAACATCTATAGAGCAGAGCACGTACAACAAACCACAAGAGTACCACGATTGGGATGACATGTGGAATGAGAGTACTGGATACTCTATTGGATATAGACATGTCCCCAAAAGGTACAATGAATTCAAAGATTTCCTTCCCTTAGATGTCTTATTCCCCTTAATCTTGTATGGGATGCTAGGAGAAGATAGGGAACAGAAAATCAGAGCAGATGCACTCAAATAAGCAAACATGAACATGTCTTTTCCCCTTTAAAGACATGTGGCTTCTCTCCTCTTTGAATACCAAGCATCTGGGGCCTTTGATATGATTTATCCTTCCCCTGGAGAAGAATTATCTCCCCTGTTGAAGTGATTAGCTTTGATGTGATCTCTCCCCCCCCCCCTTTGACATCAGTTTCCAAGAAGGGATCTTCTGGAGTGTGAGTCAAACTAGGTTTGGTCCTTGAGTCACAAAGCAAAGCAGCATATAGAATGTGATGCTGATAGAGGACAAGAATCATTGAGTGGAGCTGGAATAAAACTATAGGAACAAATGCCAAATTGTCTTCTCTGCAGTGAAATCGGTGATACCGAGTTGTAGTCTTCGGTGGTACCGAATTGTTCGGTTCGACCGAAAGCAATAGATCGGTATGACCGAGTTCAACACAGAGAGAACACTTGTCACCTCAGCTCACTAGGCAAATAAGATCTCTCAAGGATTTGCAAGGAATTAACTCAAGGATTTGCAATGAATTAGATGCAGAAATTGCAGAACAAAACAGATAAAAGAAAATCTAGAATCTAGATGAAGTTTTTTTTATAGAAGAAGGGGAACAAATATGTAAAGGACAAAAGCAAAAACTCAGAGAAACACTAGAGAACTTCATCTAGAAATGGGCGGTGACAAAGTCACCTATGTTAGAGTATATTGACTAAGGAGTCAAATGAGAACACTTGATCATAAGTCATACTCATCGTTTAAGCTCAAAATGGGGTTACCATTTTTCGTTTAAGCATTTGATCTATTCACATCTTGTTGAGCTGCTTTGACCCATATCTTAGGGTAAAGCTTCTCTAAGATGGAATATCATACCTTGGGTGGTGGTGTTGATCTTAGTCATGTAGTTGAACTTGTGTAGGTTGCTCAAGGTTGATGTATCTCATCAAGAGTTGGGAGCACAACTTGGAAGTGAGTTCATTTACCTACATGGGTTAGTTTTGCAAGGAAGAGCACTTGTGTATCCAAAATGACAATCATGAAATTTGATATATAGGATTTGTCAAAGGATATGTTGAAGGGTTTCATGCTTCCCTGTCTTCAACCACCATTGGATAGAGACTTGATGATGTAGAGATTTCTCAAGATGTGAGTGAGTTGCAATCTCATAGATTTAGATTCATCCAAGTACCTAAAATGGTTAGATAGCATGCAAGGGTACAGATATATCCAGGACAAATGATCATCATCATAAGAGAAGAGTCAAGGATTAGTCATAGGCTCATGCCTTGCATGTATCCAAATGGAGTTCGTACTCCAAGTTTGAAGCACCAATGATGTTCAATTCACCTCTCAAACGGCAAAAGACTTTCTCATCAAGCAGTTTGGTGAATATATCCGCCAATTGTTTATCGGTACGAACATGCTTAAGATCAATGTCCCCTTTAGCACATGATCTTGAAGGAAATGATGACGAACTTCAATATGCTTGGTTCGAGAATGTTGCACGGGATTGTGAGAAATCTTAATAGCACTCTCATTGTCTCAAAGAAATGGAACATGTTTCACATTGATCCCATAATATTTAAGAGTTTGGGTCATCCAAAATAAGCACAACATGAACCGGCAGCAATGTATTCTGCTTCGGCGGTGGATAAGGATACCGAGTTTTGTTTCTTGGAGGACCAAGACACAAGAGATCTACCAAGAAATTGGAAAGTACCCTAAGTGGACTTTCTATCAACCTTGTCTCCGGCATAGTCCGAATCGGAATAGCCAACAAGATCAAAAAAGGACCTCTTAGGATACCAAATACCAAAATTTAGTGTATGTATTAAGTATCTCACTATCCTTTTCATAGCCTTAAGATGACATTCTATGGGGGCCCTTGATATCGTGCACACATGTACACACTTAGCATAATATCGGGACGGTAGGCACATAGATATAATAATGAACCAATCATAGAGCGATAAACCTTTGATCAACCGGTTCACCGTCCTTAGTCAAATCAAGATGTCCAGTAGTAGGCATGGGTATTTTCATACCTTTGTATTCTTGCATATTGAACTTCTTAATAAGTCCTTGGTGTATTTTGTTTGAGAGACAAAGGTGCCTTCCTTCATTTGCTTGATTTGCAAACAAAGAAAGAACTTGAGTTCACTCATCATAGACATCTCAAACTTCTTCGACATTAGCTTCCCAAACTTTTCACTAAAATGAGGGTTAGTCGAACCAAATATGATATCATCAACATAAATTTGGCACACAAATAATTCACCATTAACCCTTTCAGTAAAAAGAGTAGAATCTATTTTTCCAATCTCAAAGCCTTTTTCAATAAGGAACTTGGTCAAGCATTTATATCATGCTCTAGGAGCTTGTTTAAGACCATAAAGAGCTTTGTGAAGTTTGTAAAAATGATCGGGTTTCTTAGGATTGACAAAGCCGGGAGGTTGTTTAACATAAACTTCCTCCTCAATTTCACCATTTAGAAGCGCACTTTTAATGTCCATTTGGTACAAGGTGATATCATGATGATTAGCATAGGCAAGTAAGATGCGGATGGACTCAAGTCTAGCAACGGGGGCATATGTCTCACCGTAGTCCATGCCTTCAACTTGAGTGTAGGCTTGGGCGACGAGACGTGCTTTGTTGCAAACGACTTGTCCATCTTCGTCTTGATTGTTGCGAAACATCCTTTTGGTACCAATGATGTTGTGGTTGTTGTCGGGCTTCTCGACCAATGTCCACACTTGATTTCTCTCGAAGTTGTGTAGCTCTTCATTCATGGCGTTTATCCAATCCGGATCTTCCAATGCTTCTTCAACCTTCATAGGTTCAATGCTATAGATGAATGAATAATGTTCACAAAAGTTAGCCAACTGAGTTTTAGAGCGAGTGATTCTCCCGATTCGAATATCATTGAAGATTTGTTCGACGGGATGGTCTCTTGAGACTCTTGCTCGAACTCGTGAGAGCTTTTGCTTGGGTCGGGGTGGAACATCTTCTTCATCATCTTGTCCTTCTTCTTGGCCTTCTTCATTATTGGCGTTGTCTTGGTGGAGAAGGAGGTTGATGAGGTTCATCTTGGTGTACTTCCTCGTTTTCTTCATCTTGGTGCGTCCCACTTGTGGATGCTTCCGTATCAACTCTTGGTTCACCTTGTCGTGAGGTAGAAGCTTCCACTTGGACAGACGAGGTACTCTCCTTCACCTCCGTTGGACAAATCTTGCCAATAGACAAGTCTTGGATTGCTTCCGAAGGATCTTTATCTCCTACATCAATTGGCAATTGCTCTACTTGCGAGCCGTTAGATTCATCAAACTTCACATCTACCGTCTCTTCAACCTTTTGGGTGAAATTGTTGTAGACACGGTAAGTGTGAGAGTTTGAGCCATAACCAAGTAGGAAACCTTCATGACATTTAGGAGCAAATTTAGAACGACGATGCTTATCAAGAATGTAGCACTTTGAGCCGAATACTCGAAAGTATCCAACTTGGGGTTTGTTACCGGTGAGAAGCTCGTATGCCGTCTTGCCGAGCAGCTTGTGAAGATACAAGCGATTTGTTGCATGACAAGCTGTCTCAACCGCTTCTGCCCAAAAGTGTTTTGGAGTCTTGTACTCATCAAGCATCATTCTCGCCATCTCAATAAGGGTTCGATTCTTCCTCTCAACAACTCCATTTTGTTGAGGCGTGTACGTATCCAAGAACTCATGTGAAATCCCTTCTTCGTCAAGAAAGGTATCCACATTTGCATTCTTGAACTCCGTTCCGTTGTCGCTGCGAACCTTCTTGATCTTCACTTCAAATTGATTTTGGGTCTTCCTAGCGAAGTTTTGAAGATCTTTCGGACCTGTTATTTATCATCAAGAAAGAACACCTACGTAAATCTTGAAATATCATCAACTATAACTAGACAAAATGAGCTATCACCGAGACTCTTGTAGGCATTGGGACCAAAGAGATCCATATGAAGTAGCTCGAGCGGTCTTCTTGTGGTCAAAATGTTCTTCACGGGGTGACTTCCTCCAACTTGTTTTCCTTCTTGACAAGCACTACAAAGTCTATCATTGTCAAATATAACATCTTTTACTCCAAGGATATGATCACCTTTAATAAGCTTATCAAGATTTCGCATGCCCACATGACCTAACCTTCTATGCCACAACCAACCTTTCGAAGATTTAGCAATAAAGCAAGTTCTAGGTTGAGCCTTTTTAGTGAAATCAACAATGTAAATATCACCTCTACGAATACCGGTAAATACCATTTTATGATAATCTCTACGAAACACTTGCCAATCTACTTCAGTAAATAGGACATTGAAACCAAAGTCAGCAAGCCTAGATACGGAAAGTAAATTATAGCCAAGAGATTCAATGAGCATAACATTTTGTATGGAGCTATCATGTGAGATGGCCACCTTACCAAGGCCAACCACCTTAGCCTTTGAGTTATCACCAAAAGTGACATACTTTCAAGGGCCGTCATTTTCAGCAAGCTCACGAAACATATCGTTGTCTCCAGTCATATGATCAGTACATCCACTATCAAGGAACCATTCCTTTCCTCCAGCCATGGAGCCGCGAAGATTAGCCATAAGACCAAAGTGTCTCATTGCATCATCAAGATCATAGTCACTATCATCATCCTCATCATAGTATCCATGTTCAACATCGTCATGTGATGGATCAATTCCTAAAGAGAGTGATTCATTAGAAGTAACAATGTTCATCTCTATGAATTCTAATGACTTCGGAAATGATATTGCTAATAATTCCAACATCTCCTTTGGCACGCATGAGATCAGAAGCTCAAATAGGCAATCATCAAACTTAGGATCACTAGTACTCATTATATTCAAGGCAATACACTTATGGAAAATTTCATCTAGATTTTTCAAGGAATAATTTGGGAATCGTTCCTTTAGAAATCTCCATATGGTGTAAGCACAATCTAGAGCAGGTAAGCTAGCATTCAAATTTTTAGGCAATCCTTTTACGATAAGATTGATAGTTCTAAGATTGTGAATCATGTCAAGATCCTCATCGGTTGTGGGATGCAAAGGATCAACAAGGCGAGCACAAGGAGTAGTAATATACTTGGTCAAATGATATTCATTGAAAATCTCAAGCATCTCATTTTTCCACTCATGGAAGTACTCTCCATCAAGTATAGGCACTCTATGTCTAAGACTCCCCAACATAGACTCATCCATCTTAGCCGGACGTAGTTCGGCCAAGGGTGGGGAGCGAATTTCTTCGTAGTCCGCAACCCATCCTAGTCGAACGTAGTTCGGCCAAGGGTCTCCTGACAAGGAGAGAGACCTCAATGAGTTTAGCACGTCGCCAAAGGGCGAGTGCTGAAAGATATCCGCAGAGTTAAACTCCATGATCAATGCCCAATCGGATTCGATAGGCACAGATGCAGGCGGCTCGGAGCCCGTGGCCGGGGACGAATCCAAGTTTCCGGCAACACGGGTCTCATAGGAAGTGAAGTCAGCATTCGGCTCTATCGCCACTGAGTGCGCGGCCTTCGTGGCGGGGTCCATCCACCCATCCTCAGACGGCGCAATTTGTTCCGGATTGAAGGCCGGAGTAGTTGCAGGAGTGATCTCCCGAACACTGTCCGACGGCAGAGCTAAATCATGCTCGTCGTGACTGTGCAGCGCACCTGACACGGGCTCGAATTCGTCGAAGATCAAGTCTCCGCAGATGTCGGCAGTATAGTTCTAGTTTCCAAATTTAACCTAATGGCCAGGGGCGTAGCTCTCGATCTGCTCCAGATGGCCAAGCGAGTTGGCCTGCAGTACGAAGCTGTCGAGTACGAAGATCTGTCCGGGGAGGAAAACCTCACCCTGGATCGCATCGTTGCCGATGATCGAAGGAGCCATCCAGCCTTGTGGTGACGGCACAGTGGAACTCTCAATGAAAGCACCAATGTCGGTGTCAAAACCGGCAGATCTCGGGTAGGGGGTCCCGAACTGTGCGTCTAAGGTGGATGGTAACATGAGGCGGGGGAGATGATGTTTACCCAGGTTCGGGCCCTCTCGATGGAGGTAATACCCTACTTCCTGCTTGATTGATCTTGATGATATGAGTATTACAAGAGTTGATCTACCACGAGATCGTAGAGGCTAAACCCTAGAAGCTAGCCTATGGTATGATTGTTCTTGTCCTATGGACTAAACCCTCTGGTTTATATAGACACCAGAGGGCTAGGGTTACACAGAGTCGGTTACAAGGGAGGAGATCTACGTATCCGTATTGCCAACATTGCCTTCCACGCCAAGGAGAGTCCCATCCGGACACGGGACGAAGTCTTCAATCTTGTATCTTCATAGTCCAACAGTCCGGCTAAAGTATATAGTCCGGCTATCTGAGGACCCCCTAATCCAGGACTCCCTCAGTAGCCCCTGAACCAGGCTTCAATGACGATGAGTCCGGCGCGCAGATAGTCTTCGGCATTGCAAGGCGGGTTCTTCCTCCGAATACTCCATAGAAGATTTTGAACACAAGGATAGTGTCAGGCTATGCAAAACAAATTCCACATACCACCGTAGAGAGAATAATATTTCCACAAATCTAATCTGCTGACACATTCTGCAGCATGACATCACACCACGGCGCGGTCATTATTCGAGCCGTTTTTCTCAACCAGCCACTACACATATTGCGAGGCGGTTTTCTTGGCACGTCTTGTCGAATCAGAGATCGTGTCCCCCTTATTACGGGATTCTCATCAATACGGGTGTGGGTAACCCAACCGCGCCATCAATTACGGTGCTTGGGGAATAAGCGAGTTTACCAGGCAGGTGGGGAGGCGCATAGTTTCTTCCGCCCTTATAAAGAGACAAGGAATCATCTTTTTCACCCATGCCCTCTTCCTCTTTGCTCATCCATTCTTGCGCACTCGAGCTCCAGCACCCAAGTTCACGTTTTCTCCTCGAAACCACTCCAAGCATGTACGAAGCGGGAGGTAAGTGGATGGTCTCCTCCGTTACGGAGGAGGACATCACAAAGCTCCGGGGAGCCGGATACCTAGCCGCGGATATCGCGCACCGGCTACCAGATGCGGGGCAGACCGTCCCTACTCCAGAACCCCATGAGAGGGTGGTATTTCATACCCACTTCATCCGCGGACTGGGATTTCCTCTCCACATGTTTGTCCGCGGGCTCATGTTCTACTACGGGCTGGACTTTCACGATCTGGCCCCCAATTTCATCCTCAACATCTCGGCATTCATCGTTGTGTGCGAGGCCTTCCTCCGCCTCAAGCCCCACTTCGGCCTGTGGCTGAAGACCTTCAACGTTAAACCGAAGGTGGTGATCGGCCAGCAAGCGGAGTGCGGAGGCGCCATGGTGGGCAAAATGCCCAACGTCACCTGGCTCGAAGGCTCTTATGTGGAGACCGTAAAGGGGTGGCAATCGGGATGGTTCTACATCACCGAGCCACGCGACACCAACTGGGTGGCGGTCCCTGAATTTCCATCCGGAATCCCCATGCGGCTCACCTCCTGGAAAGAGAAGGGCCTATCCTGGGGTTCCTCGGTGGAGCTGAACAGACTCCAGACCTGCGTTAAAAACATGATGAGCAAGAAAATCAAGCTCGTCAACGTGGTCCAAGTCATGCTCTTTCGTCGGATCCTCCCGTGTCAAGGACGGGCATTCAATTTGTGGGAGTTCGACCCGGCCGAGCACCAAACGCTGCGAGAGCTCTTCGACACGACGCACAAGGACGTCTAGAAGGTGATGTTCAAGGGCGTCGAGGTACCTCCTCCCCTTACCAAGGACCGTGGACTCTGCGCAAAGCGCCCTATCAATCTGGTAAGTCTTTTATATCTCATAAGATGTTCTTTTCCCCAGTATAACCACGCGCGGGACCTAAGCCTCCACGCCATTTAACAGGACTGGGTAGCGACAGCGGAGCAGATCGATTGTCCAGCTCCCTTGCTCGAAGATGTAGCAGATGCTCTCCTAACGGAGATGCTGGTTCTGGCGCCTTATGAGGTGTCGGAGAAGAAGGCCACGGGGACCAAGGAAGGGTCTCCGGCGCAAGGTTATATCGGACTCATCATCCAAAAACACCGAGGCGCACTCCTCCCACGAAAACGAGGAGGAGGAAGAGGAAAGTCCCCCCCCCCAGCCGGGGGGACAGGAAAAGGAAGGCCGCCCCTTCAGGGGAGGCCGAAGGATCCAAGAAGGGAATGACCCTCCTCTCGGACTGCTCCACGACGGCCGCTTTCAGCGACGAGGAGTGGTTACCTAGGGACAAGCCCCTGGCGAAGTCGTGAGTATCCAGATACCGTAATAATTCTTGAGACACTTTATTGTACTGCTTCTTATCACGCCGAACATGATTATGAAATTCGTCCCGAGCCCATATCGATGTATCTTCGTCGGATGATTCTTTGGGCCCGTCGGATATGAACAGCGATTCACTCCCGACCGCCTCCTCCCCCCGTACTACGGACGACGCCGAGGTGTTGTCTGAAAGGGGACTGAACCAAGGGGAGACACTTCCGGAGGCACCTCAAGGAGACATTCCAGGCGCTGGGCGCACGAGGGGCAAGACTCCTCTGGGCCCTAACACCGGGGGCAACAAGTCTAGCCCCAAGCCGAATACGGCGCCGGAACCTCCAGTGGTTCCGGATTCTGTGAGGCAACCCCTCGCTAAGGGGGGCACACCGTCTGTGCCGATGGCCTTTGTCCATCCAGAGGCATCGGGCAACTTGCTGGAAGTGCTTCGCGGCGCTTCCATTGACGAAGAGCACCGCACTATTATGAGTGCGGTAGTAAAGAAGGTTCAGTCCGCTAAGAGCGGACTGACTGAAGCCTGTGCCAGCCTCCTAACCGGCTTTGAGGTAAGTAATCAAATTGTAAGAAAATGTTACAGCATAGACAGTAGCCCCTGATGCTCTGTTTGGCGTTCGCGAAGGAAGGCCGAATAGAGGATCAAATAATAATCACAGGAGTCTAATCAGAATGTGTCTATGTGAATAAGAAGGCTTCACTGCTGGCCGCCGTGGCTCGTACTGCGAAGGTCGCCGCACTGAAGCGGGACCTTGAGCGGTCCAAGGAAGAGCTCGGCCTTACTAAGAGGCATCTCGAAGAGAACAAAGGTAAGTGACACCCCGTCCGAATATTGATAAAGAAAAAAATAGTTTTATAATAATACGATCGTCATGAATTTTGCTAGGGGCCACGACCGAAGTGGCGGCCCTGCAGAAGGAGCTATTCGAGGCCGAAGACAAAGCGGCCAAGGAGCGCATCGAGCGAGAGAAGCAAGAAGCCCGAGTAGGAGAGGTGCAACAAGAGCTCTACGCTCTCGTCAGAAAACACGAGTCCTTGGAGCTTGACTCTAAGACGCAAGGGTCCGAGCTTGTGAAGGCCCCTCGAGAGTGCACAACATGCCAAGGCCGAAGCCCAAAAGGCCCTCCGGGAAATTGAGGTGGTTAACAAGATAGCGGCGGGTAAGGCATTCATTATGCAAAACAAGCATGTGAAGGAAACTTTCTTTTTTACTTACCCGAGTTCGGAGCTCTCCAGGAGCGTTCGCAGGTATACCCCGCAGTGTGTCGGATGCCGCGGAGTTCTACCGGGCTGAGGAGGGGAGCTCGATGGAGAAGTTGTTCTGGTCTCAGTATATTGTGACCGAACACCCAATGCCCTTGAGCGACCAGTTGAAGCAACTGGTCAAGCTTCACAAGGCGGCCGAACAGGCCATGAAGGGTCTTATAGTCCGGATGTGGCCTGGCGAGCCCCTGCCTGATAGCTACTTCAGTCTGGTGAGGCGGCTTGTGAACGCCTGCCCACGGCTTGAAGTCATAAAGCGGTCCGTCTACATTGAGGGTGCGCGCAGGGCTTTTCCCCGGGCAAAGGTGCACTGGGCGAAGCTGGACGCCGAAAAGCTGGTGAAGGAGGGGCCGCCGAAAAGCAAGGAGCATCGCCACCCCAAAAAGTATTATGATAGTGTCCTGAAGGGTGCTCGCCTTGTGGCGGAGGAATGTGCTAAGGATGTAATATTCAAATGAATGTACTCATGTGATCCTGTAATATGAAACGAGTTCATTTGCGCTATGCAACGCTTGTTAATTTAAAATATTACCTTCTGTGCGGCCGTTTATAAAATCTGAGAGTTGGTCAGTCGTCGGCTTCCGCCCCCATGTAACTAGTACTGAGGTGTTCGGGATAAACCTAAGCACTCTTTATCCCGATTTTGGGTCCTTGAAGGAGGTGTTCAGCACAGCGAACCAGGCAATCGGGCTATAAAGCTTTATCACTCTCACTTAGCCATAGAACTCTACAATTTTAAATTCTGGCGAAGCCCCTAGTATTCGGAAGGCCGAATTTGGGGCGCTATATACACCTAAGTCGGGCAAGGCCGACTCCTCGCCCTAAGCGGAAAAGGTCTTTAAGGACTTGAGACCTCTCGAACAGCGACCAACTCTCGCCTCATCATGACAGTCAGTTTTTGGCTTTCTCTACTGAGGTGCTCGTCCAGAAGAACCAGTACACAATCGCAGTAGTTCTCCCAGTGATACCTTAGCCGATTTGCAGAACGTAAGGTACCAAAACATGGGAGCCGGGCAAACCCAACTATTGACCCAAGGCATGATTCGGAGCTGATGCATATAATGCTATAAGTTTGGGGTGCCGCACTCTCAAAAGTGTTCGGGCTTCTCACGCCGTATTATGGGGTATACTGAAGCCCCTGGCGCACTAGTCGCACCAGAATGTACGGGCGCAATATGTCGTAAATAAGAAGACAACGAAAAAAAGAAAGGGTAATGCAATAATAGGCTAACGCTATGCATTGTTATTAAATAATACGTCGAAGCATACGGATACAAGTAGTGTAATAAGAAAAAAATAGGACTATCTGACATGTCCTATCCAAGGGCAAGCTGCGTATGGGTATGTAAAACAGGTATATTGATCGTTATCAAAGACCACCTAAGGATTCCCTTGTACACCAGAGCATCTTGCTTCCTTGGTATTTCCTTACCGCGATGGGTCCAACAATTAGACTGCCGGAAAGGGCTTCCAGAGAGTAAGGTCCTGAAAGAGAGAAAATGATAAAGGTATACGGTCCCTGGGGCGGTTGAGCCGCATTGTGGGACGTGTTGTAGCGGTGCCTCCGCCTATGCCCATGGTATCTTGAGCGTGTAGTTATGTACGCGCGGTGCAAACTTCGCCACTTGACTGGGACTAGGACGGAGGCCGAATTGCTAGGCGATCTCAAAACGTGCCTGGCGATCCTCCTAAGGCTATTCCGGACTCGCTTGAAGGTGTCTGGGGTCTTTTTCGCCGAATTGGCGGTTTGCCTAATAAGGCTGCTTTGCGCTTCTGCTGCGAGGGCCGCGGTGTGCTCCTCCGTGCGGAGCGAGCGCTCTGTGTTTCCATTAACTGTTATAACCCCGTGTGGTCCTGGCATTTTGAGTTTGAGGTATGCATAATGCGGTACCGCATTGAATCTAGCAAATGCGGTTCGTCCGAGCAGTGTGTGATAGCCGCTGCGAAAGGGGACGATATCAAAGATTAACTCCTCGCTTCGAAAGTTGTCTGGAGATACAAAGACCACTTCCAGTGTGATTGAGCCCGTGCACCAGGCCTCTACACCTGGGATTACACCTTTAAAGGTGGTTTTGGTGGGTTTGATCCTCGAGGGGTCTATGCCCATTTTGCGCACTATATCCTGATAGAGCAGGTTCAGGCTGCTGCCGCCGTCCATAAGGACTCGAGTGAGGTGAAATCCGTCAATGATGGGGTCGAGAACCAATGCAGTAGATCTGCCATGACGGATACTAGTGGGGTGGTCCCTGTGATCTAAGGTGATCGGACAAGAGGACCATGGGTTGAACTTTGGGGCGACTCGCTCCATCGCATAGACGTCCCTTAGTGCACGCTTCCGTTCTCTCTTGGGAATATGGGTTGCGTATATCATGTTCACCGTTTTCACTTGTGGAGGGAACCTCTTATGTCCTTCTGTGTTCGGCGGCCGAGGCTCCTCCTCGTCGTAGCTATGCAGCCCCTTGTCCTTGTTTTCGGCATTCAACTTGCAGGCCTGCTTGAACACCCAGCATTCTCTGTTGGTGTGATTGGCTGGCTTATCGGGAGTGCCATGAATTTGACAAGAGCGATCGAGTATGCGGTCCAAACTGGACGGGCTCGGATTGCTTCTTTTGAACGGCTTTTTCCGCTGACCGGATTTAGAGCCACTGAATCTGGCATTGACTGCTGTTTCTTTGGCGTTATCGCCGTTTTTGCGGCGCTTGTGTCTATTGCGACGTGGTCTGCCGTTAGTATCTTTGGCATCTGAAGTGCCAGGATTCCTTGATGTGTTGTTGCTACGAGCCAGCCAGCTGTCCTCGTCCGTGCAAAAGCGGGTCATGAGTGTCGGGAGGGCTGCCATGGACTTTGGCTTCTCTTGGCCGAGGTGTCGGGCGAGCCACTCGTCCCAGATGTTATGTTTAAATGCCGCTAAGGCCTCGGCATCCGGACAGTCGATGATTTGGTTCTTTTTAGTTAGGAATCGAGTCTAGAATTTTCTAGCCGATTCCTCGGGCTGTTGGGTTATGTGGCTCAAGTCATCAGCATCTAGTGGTCGCACATAAGTGCCCTAGAAGTTGTCCAAGGAATACATCTTCCAAATTCTCCCAACTGCCAATGGAGTTTGCTGGCAGGCTATTCAGCCAATGTCGAGCTGGTCCTTTGGGTTTTAGTGGGAGGTACTTGATGGCATGTAGATCGTCACCGCGGGCCATGTAGATGTGGAGGAGGAAATCCTCGATCCATACCGCGGGGTCTGTTGTGCCATCGTATGACTCAATGTTCACGGGTTTGAATTCTTTAGGGAATTCATGATCCATTACTTCATCAGTGAAGCATAGGGGGTGTTCGGTGCCTCTGTGCCAGGCTATGTCACGACGCAGTTCATACAAGTCTTGTCTGCTGTATTCGGCCCGGCCGGATTTGCTTTTAGTGTATCCGGCGTGACGATCATCTTCACGCGTTGGGGCACGACCCCGTGATCCGTAGATCAATCTTGTATGTCCTGTTTGTTTTCCAATACGTCTCGCAGGTCCCGCGTGTTGTCCCGGGCCTTGGTGGTTTTGTTTGTCTGGTGGCGGGGTGCGGGCTGGACTTCGGGCTGATATGCCCCTCTGTCTCGGCCACGAGGTGTCCGATCAGCCGCATCAGACACTGGTAATGTAGGTTTTAATGCTTCCTCCTCGAGTTGGGGTAGCAACCTGCGCTTTGGGTAACTCTTGGTTGGGCGTTCGAGTTCGTATTCCTCGTCCGCAAGGACTTCAGTCCATCTTTCTACTAGCAGATCTTGATCAGCTCGAAGCTGTTGTTGCTTTTTCTTTAGGCTATTTGCTGTGGCTATAAGCCGGCACTTGAAGCGCTCCTGCTCGACGGGATCCTTAGGCACGATAAATTCTTCGTCGCCGGGGCTCACCTCATCTTCCGAGAGAGGCATGTAATTGTCATCCTCTGATTCTCCGTCTGCTGCATGTTCTGTAGGGCTAGCTTGTTCATCCTCCCGCTCGAGATCTAGCTGGAGGGGATTGTCGTCGTCTTCGGCACTATCCGGAGTGTTATTGTCTCTTGTGCCGGTATCGCTGCTTTTGCTATGGCGGGAATTAGAACAGCGCCGCTGACGTCGGTGCTTGGATTGCTTCTTGGAGGGATTATCCTCCGATGTCTTATCGCCATCGCCTTCTTTGGGGGTGTCCACCATGTATATATCGTATGATGAGGTGGCAGTCCAACTCCCTGTGGGCGGTGGTTCCTGTTCGTCTCCCACATCGTCGTCCATACCTTCGATGTCTTCGGAGCCAAAATCGAGCATGTCGGTTATATCATCGGCAGTGGCTACTAAGTGGGTGGTGGGTGGGGAGCGAATTTCTTCGTCGTCCGCATCCCATCCTAGCCGGACGTAGTTCGGCCAAGGGTCTCCTGACAAGGAGAGAGACCTCAATGAGTTTAGCACGTCGCCAAAGGGCGAGTGCTGAAAGATATCCGCGGAGATAAACTCCATGATCGGTGCCCAATCGGATTCGATAGGCACGGACGCAGGCGGCTCGGAGCCCGTGGCTGGGGACGAATCCAAGTGTCCCGCAACACGGGTCTCATAGGAAGTGAAGTCAGCATTCGGCTCTATCGCCACTAAGTGTGCGGCCTTCATGGCGGGGTCCATCCACCCGTCCTCAGACGACGCAATTTGTTCGGAGTGAGGGCCAGAGTAGTTGCAGGTGTGATCTCTCGAACACTGTCCGACGGCAGAGCTAAGTCATGCTTGTCGTGACTGTGCGGCGCACCTGACACGGGCTCGAATCCGTCGGAGATCAAGTCTCCGCAGATGTCGGCAGTATAGTTCAAGTTTCCAAACCTGACCTGATGGCCAGGGGCGTAGCTCTCGATATGCTCCAGATGGCCAAGCGAGTTGGCCCGCAGTACGAAGCCGCCGAATACGAAGATCTATCCGGAGAGGAAAACCTCACCCTGGATCACATCGTTGCCAATGATCGAAGGATCCATCAAGCCTTGTGGTGACGGCATAGTGGAAATCTCAATGAAAGCACCAATGTCGGTGTCAAAACCGGTGGATCCATGGTAGGGGTCCCGAATTGTGCATCTAAGGCGGATGGTAACAGGAGGCGGGGGACACGATGTTTACCCAGGTTCGGGCCCTCTCGATGGAGGTAATACCCTACTTCCTTCTTGATTGATCTTGATGATATGAGTATTACAAGAGTTGATCTACCACGAGATCGTAGAGGCTAAACCCTAGAAGCTGGCCTATGGTATGATTGTTCTTTTCCTACGGACTAAACCCTCCGGTTTATATAGACACCGGAGGGGCCTAGGGTTACACAGAGTCATTTACAAGGGAGGAGATCTACGTATCCGTATTGCCAACCTTGCCTTCCACGCCAAGGAGAGTCCCATCCAGACATGGGACGAAGTCTTCAATCTTGTATCTTCATAGTCCAACAGTCCGGCTAAAGTATATAGTTTGGCTGTCCGAGGACCCCCTAATCCAGGACTCCCTCAGGTAGATCTTCACGAAGTAGGCGATCTCCTTACCCGTACAAACTCCTTGGTTCAAGTCCACAGTCTTGACGGAGGCTCCCAAGTGACACCTAACCAATCTAGGAGACACCACTCTCCAAAAGGTAATAGACGATATGTTGATGATGAACTCCTTGCTCTTGTGCTTCAAATGATAGTCTCCCCAACACTCAGTTTACCAAACTCGGTGGGACCGAATCAGAGAACTCGGTTAGACCGATTTAGTTCATAATGTGACTGTTAGGCATTTCGGTGGGACCGATATGATCAACTCGGTAGGACCGATGTGCTAGGGTTAGGGTAAAGCCTCATCTCGGTTTGACTAATTACACAAACTAGGTGGGACCAATTTGGGTAATAAGTGAAACAGAGAGTTTGCAAGCCCATCTCGGTGAGACCGAGATCCCATCGGTGAGACCGAATTGGCTAGGGATTGGCAGTGGCTATGTCAACAAAACTCGGTGGCGCCGGATAGATAGTTTCGGTGCGGCCGAGTTTGACTTTTGGTTTGGGACATATGTGGATGTGAGAAAGTGGTTGAGGGTTTTGGAGCATATCACTAAGCATTTTGAGCAAGCAAGCCATTAAGCAACACCTCATCCCCTTTTAATATTATTGGCTTTCCTATGGACTCAATGTGATCTTGGATCACTAAAATAGAAAATGTAGAGTCTTGAGCTTTGAGCTTGAGCTAATCATTTGTCCTTATCATCTTGAAGGGGTTCCACATCCTCTAGTCCATGCCACTCCATTGTTGAACTTACCTGAAACATACTAGATTAAAACATTAGTCCAACAAGAGATATGTTGACATTAATTACCAAAATCACTCAGGGAGCACTTGTGCTTTCAACCCCCGGTCATCGATACCCTCTTGCTACTGTGGTGGCTAGTACTATTTATAGAGGCCCTGGTCCTCTCCCCAAATATTAGGTGGGAAGGGATCCCACAACGACCAAATTCGAAGGGAGACAACTAGTACAAGTTATCCTAACTAAAGGTGGTCTTCGCCTTCTAAAGGCTCTGGTGGTGACGTCGTCTTGGGCTCCACGGTGACCTCCATCCTGCCGTCCTGATGCTCTTGGTCTTGTTGCACCGATACGGAAACCTTTGCCTGATGCCTCGGGACTCCTCGCCTGTGCTGGCCTCTTTAGAACCAAAGAGGAAAAGAGGACGTTGCGCGCGCTGGCGCCCATCTGGCGCCCGCCTGGCCCCGGTCGTCATGGCTTGCATCACAGGAACCTCGCGAGGTGCCCCTTGCCTTGATCTCTCCGCCCCTCATGAGCCAGCCTGGTGAGGCCACCCCCAAGGAGGTCTTGCGTCGTCCGCCTCGCGAGGCTTGGCCCCTCGCTAGGGTCTTGATTGTTTGCTGGTGAAGATGGGCCGTACGGGGCCGCTGGTGGAGCCACGCCGTGGGCCGCAGGCAGGCAAGTCAGGGGATCACCGTTCCCAGGACGTCGACACATGCTGCTATTAAATATCTTATCAAAAAGAAGGATGCTAAACCTAGACTTATTCGATGGGTTCTCTTGTTACAAGAATTTGATTTACATATCATTGATAGAAAAGGAGCTGAGAACCCAGTAGCTGATAATCTGTCTAGGCTTGAAAATGTGCTTGATGACCCACTACCTATTGATGATAGTTTTCCTGATGAGCAGTTAGCTACAATAAATGTTTCCCATAGTACTCCTTGCTATGCTGATTATGCTAATTACATTGTCGCTAAATATTTACCACCTAGCTTTACATACCAACAAAAGAAAAAATTCTTCTATGATTTAAGATATTACTTTCGGAATGACCCACATCTTTATAAAGAAGGAGTAGATGGTATTATTAGATGTTGTGTACCTGAGCATGAACAGGGAGAAATCCTACGGAAATGTCACTCTGAAGCTTATGGTGAGCATCATGCTGGAGATAGAACTGCTCATAAGGTATTGTAGTCTGGAATTTATGTTTACTCTCTTCAAGGATGCCCGTAAATTTGTCTTATCCTGTGATGAATGTCAAAGAATAGGTAATATCGGTAAGCATCAAGAAATGCCTACGAATTATTCACTTGTTGTTGAACCATTTGATGTTTGGGGATTTGATTACATGGGACCTTTTCCTTCCTCTAATGGGTATACACATATTTTGGTTGTTGTTGATTATGTTACTAAACGGGTAGAAGCTATTACAACCAGTAGTGCTGATCACAACACCTCTATTAAGATGCTTAAGGAAGTTATTTTCCCAAGGTTTTGAGTCCCTAGATATTTAATGACTGATGGTGGTTCACACTTTATTCATGGTGCTTTCCGTAAGATGCTTGCCAAGTATGATCTTAACCATAGAATTGCATCACCCTATCATCCCCAGTCTAGTGGTCAAGTTGAACTTAGCAATAGAGAAATAAAATTAGTTTTGCAAAAGATTGTCAATAGGTCCAGGAAGAATTGCTCTACGAAATTAGACGGTGCACTTTGGGCTTATAGAACAACATATAAAAATCATGTGGGTATGTCTCCTTATAAAATGGTCTATGGAAAAGCTTGCCATCTGCCTCTTGAGTTAGAACATAAAGCATTTTTGGGCAGTCAAAGAACTCAACTATGATTTCAAACTTGCTGGTGAAAATAGGTTATTTGATATCAGCTCTCTAGATGAATGGAGAACCCAAGCTTATGAAAATGCAAAATTATTTAAAGAAAAAGTCAAAAGATGGCATGACAAAAGAATCCAAAAGCGTGAGTTTAAAGTCGGAGAATATGTTCTTTTGTACAACTCTCGTTTCAGATTCTTTGCAAGAAAACTCCTCTCAAAATGGGAAGGCCCATATGTCATCGAGCAGGTTTACCATTTTGGATCCATCAAAATAAATAATCCCGAAGGTACTAACCCGAAGGTTGTCAATGGGCAACGAATAAAGCATTATATCTCAGGTACACCCATTAATGTTGAAAGTAATGTTATCCAAACTTTGAAATCGGAAGAACACATAAAAAAGTCCTTCCAAAACACTCCAGAATCATGAAAATAAGGAGGTACGTGATATAGTAAGTAAACGGACTCCGAAAAATCTGCAAAAATATTTTTTATCAGTTTTGGAATATTTATAAAAAAATTGGAAGTAAAGAAACTTCCAGGAAGCGTCCCCTGGTGGGCACAAGACACCAGGGTGCGCCAGGCAAGCCTGGCGCGCCCAGGTGGGTTGTGCCCACCTGGGACAGCTTCCGGACTCCGTTTTTCTTCTGTATGCTTGTCCTCCAAGATAAAAAAAAACCTAAATATACTTCCTGAACCTGATGATCAGCGTATCAAGGAGAAATCCTCTGTTTTCTTTTCTTGCTGCTTTGCTGTTAGATCTGAAAATATGTCTTCACTCCACATTCGTGCTCCCTAACCATTGTTACTTATTCTTTTATTTAATTGCAGTAGGAGCCTCTCCTACTGTTTCAGTGGTCAAAAAAATATGTCTTCCCAAGACTCTGAGGGTGAGAGCTATGTTGCTGATTTCATCGCAAACCCCCATGGGGATGAGGGGCACTATAGCTGGACCTCCGAAGAAGAAGAAGATGAATCGGTTCCTCCCCGGTTCAAAAATGAGAGCATGAAGGCGTTATGCAAGAAGGTAATAAACTCGAGATGGATAATGACGAGTTGAGGGTAGATAATTCTATTCTCCATCAGAAACTGGAGGAAGCAAAGGGGAAACCCTCCACTTTCTCACCACCACCATTGCCATGGAAATCCGAGGACAAGATCTCTCCTTCATAACCACCATAATTATCTTCACCACCAAAGTAGAACTGAGTATCGGGTATGGGCACTCCCCTTGGCTTCTGCCAAGCTTGGGGGAGGTGCCCCGGTATCGTATCATCCCACTGCCTTATTACTTTTACTTATTTCAGTTCGATCTTTTGCATTAGATGAATAAAAGTTTAGTTCGATTCTTTCTTCCTTAAGAGTTTGCTTAGTGATTTACCCTTATAATCGTGTGCAAGTTATATAATAAAGTTTAGAGTGTCTTTTTGCTTTCTTTACTTTCATGTTGCAAATAAAAGAAAAGAAATAAAGAAAGAAAAAGATAAAGGAAAGAAATAAAGGAAAGAAATAAATCAATAAGGTTATATACTAATCCTATGGTAGGTGATGGCACCACATAAGGAAAAGTATAAGTAGAAAATTTTACTAGAGATTGACAACATGGCATTAGTCAATGATGCTACTCATGAAATAATTAATAAGGGAAGAGATGATTCACATATAAATATACTATCCTAGAAATCTTTTGTGATTGTGAGCCCTCATCAAAATATTATATGCCAAAATTGTTGATGTTGGACAAGGAAGACAACTTAATGGTTTATGTTTGTTTATATTCACATAGAAGTCATATTGTCATAGATCCTTTAACATGTGATGCTTGCCCCTTATCTTTGCTAGCAAAAAAATCCGCACTAAGTAGAGATACTACTTGTGCATCCAAAAAACCTTAAACCCAAATCTTACTTTCAAGTGTCCACCATACCTACCTAGGGATTGAGCAAGATCCCTGATGTCTACTATGCAACTTTATTCTTGTAGACTCGTGTTGGGCCTCCAAGCGCAGAGTTTTTTAGGACAGTAGCAATTTTCCCTCAAGTGGATGACCTAAGATTTATCAATCCGTGGGACGTGTAGGATCAAGATGGTCTCTCTCAAACGACCATGCAACCAAATACAAGAAATGTCTTGTGTCCCCAACACACCCAATACAATGGCAAATTGTATAGGTGCACAAGTTCGGCGAAAAGATGATGATATAAGTGTAATATGGGTGGTGGAAATATATTTTTATAATCTGAATAAATAAAAAAAGTAAGGTAACAAATATTAAGCGGGCACAAAAACGATATTGCAATGCTTAAAAATGAGGCCTAAGGTCCGTACTATTGCTAGTGCAAACTCTCAACAATGCTAACATAGTTGGATCATATGATTATCCCTCAAAGTGTAATAAAGAATCACTCCCGAGTTCCTATTAGCGGAGAAAAAAAGATAGAAATTGTTTGTAGGGTACGAAACCAACTCAAAGCTATTATTTCCGTTCGATCTATCCTAGAGTTCGTACTAGAATAACGCAAGCTATTCTTTCCGATCGATCTAATCAAGAGTTCGTACTAAGATAACACCAAAGCAAATTCATATTCATAATACTCAATCCACACAAAGAACTAAAAAGATACCCCGAAGTTTCCATCGGAGAAAAACGTGCATCAACACCTATGCATAGATTACCCCAATATCACCGCAGGAATCCACGAGTTCAATGCCATAACATATATCAAGTGAATCAATAAGATACCCCAATTGTCACCTCAAGTATTCATACCACAAGACATATATCATATGTTCTCATCTCTGAATATTCAATCCGACAAGACAAAACTTCAAAGGATAAAGATTCAATTCATCATAACAAGAGTATAGAGGGTAGAAACATCATATGATCCGACCATATTAACAAAGCCCATGATGTAGATCACGAGAGAGAGAGAGAGAGAGAAAGTGAGAGATTAAACACATAGCTACTGGTACAAACCCTCAGCCCCGAGGGTGGACTACTCCCTCCTCATCGTGGTGGCCACCGGGATGATGAAGATGGCAACCGGTGATGATTCTCCCCTCTGGCAGGGTGCCGGACGGGGTCTAGATTGGTTTTCATGGATACAGAGACCTTGCGGCGGCGGAACTTCTGATCTAGGTTAACCCCGATGGGTTTCGAAATATTTGGGAATTTATAGTGCAAAGAAGGGGTACGGGAGGCCACCGAGGTGGGCACAACCCACTTGGGCGCGCCAGGTGGGCCTGGCGCGCCCTGTGGGTTGTGCCCCCCTCGGAGCACTCCCCAGGTGCTGCTCTGGCCCATTGGGTTCCTTCTGGTCCATAAAAAATCCACAAAAAAGTTTCGCAGTGTTTGGACTCCGTTTGATATTGATTTTCTGCGATGTAAAAAACAAGCAAAAAACAGCAACTGGCACTGGGCACTGGGTCAATAGGTTAGTCCCAAAAATGATATAAAGTTGCTATAAAATGATTGTAAAACATCCAAGAATGATAATAAAACAGCATGAATACCTCATAAATTATAGATAGGTTGGAGACGTATCAATCCCTCAAGTAAGTTGTCATCGGTGCAAAAAAGCAATAAAAATTGCTTCTAAAAGTGTGAGATCATTTAGTGTAAGAGAAAATTGAGCATTGTACGAACTGTGATGGCAAAGAATAAAAGTGACAAACTGCATAATAAAGGTTGTCATCTTAAGGGGCAATACAACGTGACGTTCTTTTGCACTAAGGGATTGAGCATACAAACAAATAAGTGCATGGCAACCTTTGCTTCCCTCTGCGAAGGGCCTATCTTTTACTTTTATGTATTTACCTTTATGCGAAGAGTCAAAGTTTTCCTTCTATTCCTTTTATTTTCCTCCTTTGCCAAGCATCAAGTGGTGACGAAAGATCTAGGCACATATGTCCAGTTGAATATAGATAGCATGAGTTATTATTGTTAACATCACCCTTGAGGTGAATATGTTGGGAGG